>CM062288.1:256372929-257572929 GCA_031216915.1 Pictodentalium vernedei
CAATAACTCATCACATAGGTAACACTGTGTAGACTGCCACGTGGCCCCGACAATTGACACGCTACACAGATTTGATCCCAAGTGACCCTAAGTGTAAACATTCTATGGCTGCTGTAAGTGTGTATGCATTGGATTTGGGTTAGTTATTAAGAAGATGTCTCAGGTTCTAAAGTTAGCCCCAGCCCCTCCCATCCAGCCCAGCGCTTCTGGAAAGCGATCATACATGCATATTCGGTAATATGCCGCTCTTTCAACGTAATAAAAATGGGCCCCATTTAACACACCTTTCATTTCACCGAGGAGCCTGCTAATTCCCTCAAGCATGTTTTGCATTCAAATCCACCCCCACCCCCTCCCATTCAAAAGCATACCTGGTTACTCCCCTTGGTAAAATACTCCTGTAATCCAGGATATTTGAGGACAGCATCGTGGTGTACCATATTACTTAACCCTTAAGCCCCCATATAGCCCCAAACTGCCACTTTTATATTGCAATGAAGCAGGTGCTCCCTTGTGTAATCTTTTTTATTACTCTTGTGTGTAGACTGAATTTTCCCTGGCAGTGGTTCTACCTCACTGCTGGCTGCCTGTATAGGCAGCCAGCAGTGATGTAGAACCACTGTCAAGTCATCAATAACTATGTAAGCAGAAAAAGGCCATAAATACTTTAAAATTAATCTGAGGACTTAAGGGTTAAAATTAGGTAAGAGTCGGGTGTTGAAAAAACGACATCAGTATCACCCAGCGCCACCGGTAATTATTCACAAATTGCATTTGGGGTGTTGATACCGTCACCTGAAAGGGTGGGTTAACTGGTTTGGGTAAAAAATTATACTGGATATTTCTCAAAACTTCAGAACCGGATCTGGGTTATTTTTTTTAACCCTTTACCTAACATGAAAAGCAGACGACACTTGCAAAAAAAATTCTTGAATAACTTATTTTTTTTCATTTTTTGTCTCAAAAACATAGGTTATGACCCCCTCATTGGAACGAGCTCGACGAGCTCGTTCCAATGAGGGGTCATAACCTATGTTTTTGAGACAAAAAAATGAAAAAAATAATGAAAATTAATTGGCGATTTTTGAGAATAGCGCTGGCCGGTTTTGGTCGTTACGTTGGGTAAAGGGTTAACCAACCCCGGGGGTAGGGGTGTCACACACTCGTCGGGCAGTAGTTGGGTAGAGTGCTCGTCTCCTGAATTTCAATGCGTTCTATGTGCCAGTTGGCACATAGAACCCATTGGAACTCAGGGGACGTCCTGTTGCGCGATAATTGGCATACTTAAAGGCTTCCACACAAGCAAGCGCAAGACCGCCAAATGTATTTTCTGATTTGGTGGTAGTTGTTTAGGACCAACCATACAATTTAATCACGGGAATAGGCAATGAACATAGGCGGATCCCGGGGGTGGGGGCACCCGGCTCGCGCCCTCCTATTTGTTTTATTTTTGACTTTTTTTATTTTATTTTTTTTATCTATGACTTTTTCCTGAAGCATCGATACCAAGGAACACGGTAATATCCACGGGTAACGTATTGACATCCACTGTCGGAGGTAGTGGGCGTCCATGTGCTATCGCTGATAATGCCGTACGCCGTGCTTACAGCTATAACACCTACGCAGGCCTATTGCAAGTGGGTATGAATTGGCTTCCCTTTTTTAAAATCTGAATGGGATATCTTGTGCTAGCCTCCAACTCGCTGCTACACGCGTCGGATGATGTCTCGCACCCGTGACTCATGGTTAAAATGTGGCGCCCACCCCCTAAATCCAGAATTCACCATTGATGTTGGGGTAAAACCACGATCTGGAGAGATTAAATGAAGAGGGTGTGTGTGGGTTGTGTGAAAAACATTTGCTGATATTTCCCCGTACTTTATTTATCGGAGAGAAAAAACAAAGTTTCATGATAAGTGGAATACCATGTGTTCTATTTGATGTCTTAAACCCTTTACCCCAAGTTAACGGCCAAAGCCGACCAACGCTGTTCACAAAAATCACCATTACATTCATTTTTCATTATTTTTCCATTTGTTGTTTCAAAACATAGCTTATGACACCGCATTGGAACGAGCTCGTTCCAGTGAGGAGTCATAAGCTATATTACTGACCGCAAAAATGAAAAAAGTAGCTATTCAAGAATTCTGTTTGCAATGTCGTCTGCCTTTCGTGTTAGGTAAAGGGTAAAATACCCAGTTAGAGAAGGAATAACTGTAGCAAACTGACAAAAGAAGTATCAGCCTATCAGGGCGAGACCGTGAGGGTAAATGAACCGGTTTAAGAGATTTCAGAGTTGAAAGTACAAAATGGGTCTTAGGTTAAAACTGTTCATGAAAAGCGCCGACTCTCTCTCTCTCTCTCTGTCGCTGTAGTAACCCGAGACGGGGATAGGTGGTCGGGGGGTCAACACCCACGTCACCCAGGAATATGAGTCATTCTTCATAAGAATATAGTTGTTTGCCAGAAGCAGTGATCATTTCTTCATGAAGTAACACAGTGTTACTATTGTTACTACGTCACCTGTGTCACGAGACAGTTGCCATGGATATGCTTTGGCTAATCTGAATAATTTACTTGATAAGTAAGCAAAATGAATTTGCAACGTAATACCTAACGATTTCCTATAAAACATCTGCAGTCTTATCAATATGCAATTTCACTATTCAACAAAGCTGTGCGATAACAGATCGTGCCACGTTACCCGTGCCTGACCCTTTAACTGACCAATCGCCTAAACTCTCCCAAGAGTATGAGTGAAAAGCGCTGTTTTTTATTTGAAAATATAACTCAATGCAGTGGAGGATCCAGGATTCTAAGCTGGTGGAGCCACATTTCAAACATGGGTAATGATTTGAAGCATCACCTGGTGCGCTGAGTGACGAGTTGGAGGAAAGAAAAAGAGAAGATGATTAACGCCCCGTTAAGGGGGGGGGGGGGGTCTGGGGCATCTCCGGGGAGTATTTTGGAAAATGGAATGTCAGGGTGGCCCTCCGGTGGCTAAGGCGGTATGCATCGTCTGTGGGCTTGTGAAAACAATTTGAGTTGCACAACTAAGGAGCACAGCAGATCCGCCCACCCGGATCTGCCCATGTCTTTTCCCCATTCGAGCAGACGCCTAGAGGGCGTTCGATCCGATTGAGGTGTCATCAGCCACCATGCTTTAGCAAATAGTGTGAACATGTATTAATTTTCTGAAGAGCTAGCGGACCCGGTGAGGGAAAATGCATCTCCAACCGTTTTTTTCCACATGCCTGCTTCTCAATTCCACAGTGGGGTTACAATTTGAGTGAGCGTGTCAGTATTGTGAATATACAGATAGCCGTGTACTCTCTTGTCTACAAATGTAAACACGTTCAGTTGCAATAGTTCTGGTCAGTGAATTCCACCGCCGGTGGTTTTCTAGTATATTTCAATCTTCTTTTGGGGGGGGGGGGCGAGGGGGATAGAGGGGGGGGGGGGGGGGGGGTTATTTCATTTTTTATTTTTTTATTCTAAGTTTAATTTTTTTATTCTTTATTTGTTTGTTTGTTCTGTTTTATTTTTGGTTGGGGGTTATTTGGTGGGATGGGGGTCTTTTTTTTCGCTTTTTCTTCTTCGTCTTCTAGAGTGAAGGGGGCGTCTAACTCGGAGTAACTCCGAGCTCTTACATCAACTACCGCAGAGTATAGTGCGGGTGATGGGTTTTTTTTTTTATTGTTGTTTTATGACACTTTCAACAGACAACATCAGTTCTACGGGTGGATGAAGCAAGAGTACCGGAGAGAACCACTGAGCAGTGGCGAACAAATATCAGACTCCCCTACGTCTAAATTCTTCACAAGCTCGATTAGCAGCGGCTGATAGCAAATTCACCATCGACGTGCAGTGCGTCTTAGTACTCATAGGCAGTGGGGATTGCGTGTCATGCCTATGGACATATCGCAGTTAGAGCTGTTCAGGATCGAATCGTGGACTTTTCGGTTTGAAGTCAATGCGCTAACCCTGGCGGTTTGAAGTCAATGCGCTAACCCTGACCCTGCCAGGGTTAGCGCATTGACTTCAAACCGAAAAGCATGCTGGGCCACCGCGTTCCCCGTGTGTGGGTGAGTCTATAGAATAAGGATTTCAGTTAGTTATATTTATTATTGTTATTATTTATTAATGTTTAAGGTCACATATTTATGCACAATGGCTAATCATGACCGTGACAGTTTTACGGGTGGAGGAAGCCGGAGTACCCGGAGAGAACCACCGAGCAACGACGAGCAGCTGCCAGCTCCCCAACATCGTAACTCCGCACTGCAGCACAGACAGGGTTAGATTGGTTGAAGACATGCGTACCATCGACGTGCAGTACGCCTTAGTACACGGCGTCATCGTGCCCCCACTCGGGCAATGGAGATGAAGTGTCTTGCCCAAGGACACAACGCGGTTGCCGCAGGTGGGATTCGAACCGAGGACCTCTCGGCTTGCAGCCTGCACCTCTACCTACTGAGCCACCGCGCTCCCAAGGATTTCAGTTATCCACGAACAAATCGTGTCCAAACACTTATATACATGAAATGAATGAATTATTAAACCTTGTGTAATTTTATTTGACAGCCTTCGGACATAAATCATTATGCAATGAGTAAGCCAATTTAGTAAATCAATTGCATTGACTGAGTGTATGATTCAGTCCTTATAAAAAGCACTATCGTACACCCAAAAACACTCGTCGTATTAACAGAATTTAATATATTCAGTAAAATATGTATTAAAATCATCAACAGTTTTTTTTCCTCTTCACAGTATAATACATATCCTAATGAATATATTGAATTCGGCATGTACGACGAGTTCCTGTGGGCAGGCACATAGAGACCCCTGGTGGTGGTCTCAAGCCACCCACAATAAACATCATAATTTTCAACAGTTGGAAATTCAAAGGTATCAATTCTAACAGTTGGAAATTCAAAGAAATCATTTTCCTTCATTTTTTCAACTTTTCAGACTTTTCCGATTAGTCGATTTGAATTTTCAGCCCCGTAATCACAGTTTCTCCGACTGCGAACGGCGATTCGTTGCAGTTACCGGCAGAGCCAAAGCGATTTTCCAATTTTCAATCAAATTCTCCGACTTTTTCCAATCAGCTGACAAAATTTTCCGAACTTCCGATTCGAATCTGTCCAGTTTTTTCGAATTCATCATTCCGTTCCCCTTACAACGAGCAGGCTACACAAGGACTATAGACTGACAGCTATTCAGCCAATGCCATCTCCCTCCAATTGACTGGCAGTCAGTTGGAAGGAGTTGGCATTGTCTTAACCCTTTACCTAACGTAACGGCCAAAACCGGCCAGCGCTATTCTCAAAAATCGCCAATTAATTTTCATTATTTTTTTCATTTTTTGTCTCAAAAACATAGGTTATGACCCCTCGTTTGAACGAGCTCGTCGAGCTCGTTCCAACGAGGGGTCATAACCTATGTTTTTGAGACAAAAAATGAAAAAAAATAGTTATTCAAGAATTAGTTTTGCAAGTGTCGTCTGCTTTTCAGGTTAGGTAAAGGGTTAATAGCTGTCAGTCTATAGTCCTTGTGAAGACTGGTCAGTGTAAGGGAAAACACATGGACCTACCTGGGGAAATGCATTTTTCTTGTGGATATAATGACTAGATTTAATCCAGATGGAGGCCACTGAATTCATCCCAGGGGTTCAAAAAATAAAATTCCCCGGGAGACGCCCCACCATCGGGAGGAGGGAGATGCACCCACTCGACCTCTCCCCTTACACCGGCCTGCACGCCTATGGCATGTCGTGATGGGGCCCCAACTACAGTTAGAAATCTAACACATCACACCCCTCCCCCCCCCCCCCCCCTATTTAAGACTTCCCAGTTACGTCCCTGTCTGTGGGTACACCTGGATAAACTATGGTATTGTCCCGAAACGCCATAGTAATCCATTATAAGGAAAATTACCGTATGAATATCGGAATTTAACATTCCGGTTTCCTCTTAGCTTCAGGTAGATGTGATTTTAATTGCAGGGAATGCGTTCCTCGATGGAATTCATTCCATCCAAAGACATGTTCAAGAACAAAACTTCAAATCTCCCCAACCATTTCCCTATCATGTATCCTAACTCCGTACCCTCTTTATGTTTAAAAACATCATTTTTATACCCCCCCCCCCCACCCCCGCCCCCACCCCTCTGCAACGGGTTTGTCTGGAGATTTTCTCCAATGATTATAGGCCAATGATGCTGCCAATCCCTTTGAAACTTGGCTTGCATGTTCACCACCATGGGAACCTGTTCATCTACGATTGTAGTTCATGTCGAACCAATTCGCCTTAGTTATGCCACTTTTCGACTTTGTTGCAATGTCTAAATTTAGTCAGGAGACATTCTTTAGTGAATAATGAATATACAGATAACCTAACCTTGTACTCTCTTGTCTACAAATATAAACACCTTTAGTTGCAATAATTCTGGTCAGTGGATTCTACCTTCGTGTATGTGTGTATGTGAGTGTGTGGGGTGGGGGTGGGGGTGGGAGTGGGTGATAGTGTGTGGCTACCCCTCTACGTTCAGACTTTCCCATTCAATTGTGTAGAAAAAGTTCCCATCAAGTTTTTATGGGAACTCAAAACTCGAAAATAGGAATATATATCAAGCTTTCGCCCTTATTACCGGCTGCTATCGATAGGACACGTGCTTCCTTACATTTGGACAGAGTTTATTGATCCAAACTATGTTTTATCCTTCAATTATCGTTATTTGAATACTCGCGAAGCGTCAACGAATGTTTAGAAATCGTCCATGTTTTTGAATAAAATTAAAACAGTAAAATTAATAAACTCTGCCCAAATGTAAGGAAATACGTGTACTATCGATTGGATCCGGTAATAAGGGCGAAAGCTTGATATATATTCCTATTTTCGAGTTTTGAGTTCCATGCATAAAAACTTGATGGGAACTTTTTCTACACAAAACTTCAAATCTCCCCAACCATTTCCCTATCATGTATCCAAACTCCGTACCCCCCTTTATGTTTAAAACACCTTTTTTATAATCCTCTCCCCGCAACGAGTTTGTCCGGAGATTTTCCCCCAATGTTTATAGGCCAATGATGCCACCAATCCCTTTGAAACTTGGTTTGCATGTTCACCACCATGGGAACCTGTTCACCTGCGATTGTAGTTCCCGTCGGACCACTTTCGACATAGTTATATCCCTTTTCGACTTTGTTGCAACGTCAAAATTTAGTGAGGAGACTTTTTGTAGTGAATAGTGAATATACAGATAACCTAACCTTGTACTCTCTTGTCTACAAATGTAAACACGTTTAGTTGCAATAATTCTGGTCAGTGGATTCTACCTTCGTGTATGCGTGTATGTGCGTGTGTGTGTGAGGGGGGGGGGGGGGGGTTGCTGGTGATAGTGTGTGTGTATGTGCGTGGTGGGGCGGGGGCATAAAAAGGTGAGTTCTGAAGCTTTATATATATCATGTTAGTACTGATGACTGTCACATTACATTTTATGATATATTAAACTCCTGGTCTTAACTCATACCTAGTTCAGCGATCTGAACGTAGTAGCTACCCCTCTACGTTTTTCCCATTCGATTGTGTAGAAAAAGTTCCCATCAAGTTTTTATGGGAACTCAAAACTCGAAAATAGGAATATATATCAAGCTTTCGCCCTTATTACCGGCTGCTATCGATAGGACACGTGCTTCCTTACATTTGGGCAGAGTTTATTGATCCAAACTATGTTTTATCCTTCAATTATCATTATTTGAATACTCGCGAAGCGTCAACGAATGTTTCGAAATCGTCCATGTTTTTGTATAAATATAAAACAGAGTAAAATTAATAAGCTCTGCCCAAATGTAAGGAAATACGTGTACTATCGATTGGAGCCGGTAATAAGGGCGAAAGCTTGATATATATTCCTATTTCCGAGTTTTGAGTTCCCATAAAAAACTTGATGGGAACTTTTTTTCTACTCATTGGAATGGGAAGAATGTGAACGTGGAGGGGTAGCCACTACGTTCAGGTCGCTGAACTAAACTCATACCCAGAGTCGAGTGCCCTTTTTTGATACCCCTGCCCCCCCCCCCCCCCCCCCCCCCCCTGCTCTCGGATGCTTCCAGCGCCCTTGTTTTCAAGTAGGACACAACGGGAATCTGACCAATCCAATGGTGTTTGACAGAGCCTAATGGTGTCTGTCAAACAAGAGTGGTTTGGTTAAATTTAGAGTTGCATTATGGGGAAAAATACAGTACGTGGAGAGTGGATTGTAACTAAATCACCCGCAGAGTGGAGTTATCTCACAAGCTTTAACTTTCAAATTTTGTACATATTGACAAAAAAACAAGCAATGTTTCATCCAATGGACCTCCGGGTTTAACCCGGAGGTCCATTGGCTGAAACTTTGCTTGTACTGGTTATGCTTTGCAACGAATTTGAAATTATTCTTGGGTGGAATCTCCACCCTACGGGTGATTTAGTGATAATACATTCTCCACGTACTGTATACAGGTTTACATTTTTATATTTTATATGTCGACATTGGTGTGTAGAGGGTTAAGTTAGAGGTGGGAATATTATACAAAATAAATTAAAGCTATTACTCAAACAATACTTACCATTTTTATGATTCAGTTGGATGTTTGAACGGAAAGGTGAAAAAGGAGATAATGCACGCTCACAAGAGACTTAATGCGTCCAAAGGTGAGAATAGCAATGGAGGGGATGGGCGAAAAGCTTGTATTTATACGATCTCAGCGGCTGACACATATTCGTATTCAAAATGAACTTTTCATTGGATGCCTGATGTGACATCTCATTATTCGGTGTGAAATACCGTGTCCCTAGGATTTGAGTGAAAAGTTAACTGTGAAAGATTTTAAAAGAAAACCGCACTCCCATATAAGATAAATTAGTGGACCACGTCGTAATTTCAAAAACGATCTTTTTTAAATTTCAAACAGTGACGTGTACTCGAAAGTTTGAATCTTGTGAACATAACTTTGCTTTGAAGTCATACCTTGCCTGAAGCGAAACTCTTTACATGTATACATAAATCAACTTGTGTATTCAGTCGCACAGCAATTTTGTTTTGTTCAGGTTTTTTCCGATACTCTGATAACGCAAAGCGCATTTTAATTAAGATAATTTAACGCTTCCTCGTAAAAATAATAATAATAACACTTTGGCCAGCCGCTGATTTGTCGCGGTTCTCGGGCCATGGTTACACCTGAACTCCCAACTGCCTCCCTATTCCCACGCTTCTCCTCTTCTCCCAACACTCGGAGACGAACTGCTTGATGACATCCCTTGCCCCATTCTTCCCAATCTCACCAATTAGCATACTAACCCTCTCCTTTGAGTCTCCCCCTAACCACATGTCCTTCATTCTCCCATCCCACTTCCCCATTATACTCCCACTGAATCTCATTCTTTTAGACTGATACTTTGGCCATTCTAGAAGAAAGTGTTCCAGGGTCTCCACCACGCCCAAGTTACACATCTGGCACTCCTTTTCACTGTTTTTCTCAATTTTTCCCCTCAACTCCAGGGACCGCGACCTCAGCTTGAACAACAGTGACCCCCCAAAGGTGCCATCAAGGTACTCTTCAAAACCAGGCTTCTCTTTATCACGCAGGCCACCCAAAGATCTCTTTGATTTGACCCCCTCTCGCCAATTACGGTTACAATCCTCCATGACCCTTTCTCTGACGATCTTTTTGCCCTGGTTTGCCCCAACGTCCAGGTCCGAGATCTCCAATGAGTAGTTCTCCACTAGGTCCCTCACTTGGACCATCCACCCCGTCTTGATATTTGAGTTGAAAGTTCTCAGGAACATTACTTTCGTATAACGCCCAGTGTTTCAATGTCAAGTGTAAGTTTACGCACGAGTGTGTTTGGGTGGGAGGGGGAGCAGGGGGCGAGGTCGGGGTCACGTCCCCGGACTGGGATTCAAATTTTCTGTAATTTTTCTGAATTCAGGAGTTTTACTGGGTTAGACTGACTGAGATATTTCGTGGCTGATTGACGCTGTGCAGTATTTATTTTCGAGAAAAAATCTGAAATATCTTGTTCCCACAACGTAACATCATACATAATACTTTATTCCCATAGCAAATTAGCTTGTTCTTTTAACATAGTATCTTGTTCCCAACTTCCCACAAAAAAAATCTTGTTCTCTTAATATAATATGTTCCCACTATAAAGTACGTGGAGAGTGTATTATCACTAAATCACCCGAAGAGTGGAGATTCCACCCGAACAATAATTGCAAATTTGTTGCAAAGCATAACCATTACAAGCAAAGTTCCAGCCAATGGACCTCCGAGTTAAACCCAGAGGTCCATTGACTGAAACATTGCTTGTGTTTTTGTCCATATGTACAGAATTTGAAAATGATACTTTGGGTGATAACTCCACTCCACGGGTGATTTAGTCACAATCCACTCTCCACGTACTGTATATTATTATGTCTCAAAGTTAGTTTGTCCAATCAAAATGCTGGAATACCTTCTAAAGATTCCACCGTATCGGGTTACTCACCTGATATTAATTAATATCAGGTCTAGGGTAGAAGTGAATCACGAATTGAATCCGACAGAGAATTTCGAATGGACTTCAAATCGAATTTCTAATAAAATCTCACGACTCTTCATACAATAAATTTATACCGAGCGATCCCACCCGAACCAAATATCACTTTCCACGGGTGGGCAATATTTCGCCTCACCTGATATGAACACTCATCGCCTTGTATGGAAATGTATCAGCCAGCTACACGCCATGTAACTTATAATATCCTGTTCCCGCAACATAATATGTTCCCACAAGATAATATCTTATTCCCACAAAAAATATCTTATTCCCAGAAAAAATGTCTTGTTCCCAGAAAAAATTTTCTTGTTCTCATAGCATAGTATCTTCTTCTCGCAACATAATATCTTGTTCCTGCAGAGGAATAGTATGTGCACATAAAAAAACATATTTTGTTCCCACACCATAATATCTTGTTCACACAACAATAAAGTAATGTTCCCACAACATAATAATAGTGTATTTTCTTGTAGGAACAAGATAATATGTTGTGGGAACAAGATTTCTTTCTTGTGGGAACAAGATATCATCTTGTGGGAACAAGATATTTTACTGACAAGATATTATCTTTTTGTGGGAACAAGATATTATCTTGTGGCAACAAGATTTTATGCTCTGTGGAACAAAATATGTTTTTTGTGGAAACTAGATCGCGTCTTATGGCAAACAATATATAACCTTGTGGTAACAAGATTCTATGTTTTTTTTGTTGGAACAAGATATTAACTTGAGGGAACAAGTTATATAGTTTGTGGGAACAAGATATTACTTCGTGGGAACTAGATATATACAAGATAATTTCTCCAGAAAAAAATGTTCTGCATGGCCTCAGTCAACTACCGTAAGATATGGATCAACTGCTGTGAACAGTGTAAATAACCTTGAAAACGTTCCCTGTCTAATGCAGAGTATTTATTTATTTATTGGTGTTTTAAGGTCACATATTTCTGGACTATGGCTAATCATGACCACGACAGTTTTACGGGTGGAGGAAGCCGGAGTACCCGGGGAGAACCACCGAGCAACGGCGAGCAACTGTCAGCTCCCCAACATACTAACTCTACACAAGCAGGGTTAGCATTGGTTGAAGACATGTGCACCATCGACGTGCAGTACGCCTTAGTACACAGCGTCACCGTGCCCCCACGTGGGCAATGGGGGTGAAGTGTCTTGCCCAAGAACACAACGCGGTTGCCGCAGGTGGGATTCGAACCGAGGACCTCTCAGCTTGCAGCCTGCACCTCTACTAACTGAGCCACCGCACAGAGAACTAATTGCGAAACTACTTCAAGTTTCAAGTAGGCTTTAGTTTTCACGGTCGGTTAGGTTATAGTTAGAGTTTGACACAGACCCTTAGCCAAAACTGGCGTGATTTAACCCACTGCACATGCACTGATATCAAAATAAAGAAATTTCAAGTAATAAACTTTCATTTCATAATAATGCAGCTAGAATTTAACCATTCAGTCTTGTTTGACGGAGCTTAAGGTGCTCTGTCAAACAATGTTGGATTGATTAAATTCCTAATTGCATTATGAAGAAAATTTGAAGCTTGACATTTCGAAACTTTACCATCACTTTTCAAAAAGTTAAGAGTACAGGATTTATTAGTTGGGTCGTGTTAGTTGGGTCCGTTGGATCCCTGCCTGTTAACTTTTTTTCTAAGTTTCCGAGAAATGCATTCATGAAGGCGTTTCATAAACTGCCCAATGACAAAATAATATTGACACCTATTCTTACAAATTTTCAGTCCTAATACACCCAATTCCAGTTGACTTATACGCAAGGAAATAACCGGGAACTTTCCAGATAGGCAATAAGACGAATGAATGAATGAATGATTGTTCTTTGAAACAAAATCGGTCACTTTTGTGTTCGGCGAATTTTGAAAACTGGTAATTTTTTGTGTTTATTGTGACCGGGTTTTGTTCATATATGGAAGCTATTCATTTGATGACATCTGTTGCAACTTCAGTAGAGTGTGTACTTGCCTCGTCCATTTGATATCACGGGGAACAAAAGATATAAAAACAACCGTCACTGAAGCCTAGTCTACATGAAAGCTTTCGCCAACACGTGTCCTGATATGAATGTATATGTTGAAACGTGGACGTGGTAACCGTCACTGAAGCCTAGTCGACATGAAAGCTTTCGCTCACACGTGTCCTGATATGAATGTGTAGCGGTCGAGGTATAAAGGCCATTTACCAACCAGCCTGGTTGGTCCGGATCTCTTAGTCTCGTGGAAAATCGGTCGCTTTGTGTGCAAGAGGTCGACGGTTCGAACCCCGGTCCCCGCACTTATCTCTCCTCCTGTTACATTTGGGGCTCGTCCGATCCTCAGCAGTAGGTGGCACTGCGGGTGTTTCGACCGCTCTGAGGGAGGAACCTGGGTGAGATTCACATGTGGTGAATCTCAAAAGAAGGGGAGAGTATTGTAGCGGCCGAGGTATAAAGCCATTTACCAACCAGCCTGGTTGGTCCGGATCTCTTAGTCTCGTGGTAAATCGGTCGCTTTGTGTGCTAGAGGTCGACGGTTCGAACCCCGGCTCCCGCACTTATCTCTCCTCCTGTTACAAATGTATATGTTGAAACGAGGACGTGGCAACCGTCACTGAAGCCTAGTCGACATGAAAGCTTTCTCCCACACGTGTCCTGATATGAATGTATATGTTGAAACGTGGACGTGGTAACCGTCACTGAAGCCTAGTCCACATGAAAGCTTTCGCCCACACGTGTCCTGATATGAATGTATATGTTGAAACGAGGAGGTGGCAACCGTTACTTATTCCCAATTCCTTATTCGACTTCCGTTATCAACCGATTTTATCGGTTGATAACGAATATCGAATAAGGAACAGGTAATAAGTAACGGTTGCCACGCCCGTTGTTGAAATTTAAATATGCATCGATAAACAAAATTGAGTTCATAGACTTACAATGCGTTAACTGAGATGAAGAGCCGTCACTGACATTCACTTAATAACTTGTAAATACAAAAAAGTAACTTACAATTACAAAAGACTAAATTGTAATTGCAAGATACTAAAATGCAATTACAATTTACTAACCCTGGAGCTTAGTAAAAAATTTATAATTGTATTTTCTAGAATTGTATTTTCTAATTATGACTTCAAATGGGTTAAAATGAATTATTAACATTTTAAAAGATCTGGCAATTTGCCAGTTGGTAAAATGCCAGATCTTTTAAAATGCTAATGATTCATTTTAGTCAGTTATATTAATTGGTAGGAAAGTTATTTATTTATTTATTTATTTATATTTAACGACACTTTTGACAATCGGACTCCTCAACGTTCTAACTCCACACAAGCAGTGTTAGCATTGGTTGAAGACAATAGCACCATCGACGTGTTGTACGCCTCAGTACCCAGCGTCACCGTGCACCCACATGAGCAATCGGGATAAAGTAAGTACCTTGCATAAGGACACACAACGGGGATCGAGATAGATAGAAAATACAATTCTATAGAAAATATAATTGTAAATATGTTATAGTATAGTCTCTAGTATATACAGTTTACTGAGCATCTTATTTTTTTCATGACTTCGCCCTCTCACGTGACTTTTATTTACAAAATAATAAACACGTGTGAACCACACTGGAGAAATAACGGTGAACGTTTCCATCCGTCGTGTGTTGCTGTGGTTACTGTCCCAATTGTGGTGATTGGTGTTTCAGTTCTTTCGATTGTTGTAGGACTTGTAGGGGTAGGCGATGTAGTTGGTTTAGAAGGTGTAGTAGATGAGGTAGCAGCTGTTATGGTTTACCACGTGATTGTCGTTGTTGGTGTAGTAAAGGCCGGTTTGGTAGTTGTTTTGGGGCAGTACTTGTTATGGCTAGTGTCGTTATGAGTATTGTTGTTAGTATAGCATTGGTGGTGTTGAAGTTGACTGGTGCAGTGGTTGTAGAGGTAGGTGTTCTGGTTATTAGTTTTGTAGTTGAAGTTGTACTGGTTGGTGTTCTAGTTGTTATGTAATGGTTGTAATAGTTGCATTTTCAGGACCCAGGGCAGAAACCCCAAAATGACGTCGGGTAGTGTTGCATTGTGGATTTTAGTGGTAGCCCGTGTATGCGACCATGGTGTGACGTCATTATCATGGTGATAGGTGGAGTTAATTCGTATGCGCGTTTTGCTATGGTGATAATGTAGTTTTAATGGTAGCTAGTGGTTGCTATGGCACTTAAAAGCTCACAACAATGAAAGGATGTGTTCAGAGGATATGTTAGATTGCATGGGAGTATAACATTACCAGAAACAACCCGATAACTACCACAACTCATCCAAATGGACATTAGTTTGCCCCAAATCCTCTTTTTTCATCTGTACCTTGAAAGCACGTAGCGTAATATGGTCTTTAATTGTGTGGTGTGACAATTCTAGACGATATGCCGAATAACCCAAATGGACCAGACAATTATCAAAAACTGCACAAGTAGACTTTATGTGACTCGGATTCTCTCGGAATTCTCATTTTTCATATACTCCGGTCCCATTCTGGTTACTCTCATCCCAGCATTCGTTCTATTCACAGGTCTCCCTCTAACCTAAAATAATCAGACCCCTCGTTTATCTGAGCCGCGTTCATTATCACACCATTGATTGACATAAGCTCATGCGTGGCTACTAATATTGAGCCTAAGAGTCAATGGAGAAGTGACTGGGCCAGGTGTGGTCTGATGACTTGAGGTAATAAGCTATAGAGAAATTGATCGAAAAAAGTGACACCTCATACAACTCTTCGACTCATCTCGGAAGAAAAAGAGGTTCCTGGAAGGAATTTTATAAGTTTAATCACGAAAGTGGGGCTCCAAGCTCATATACGTTTCCTGGCTCCTAGACGACTACTAGCTCATTGACCAGTCTTCGTGGCTCCTTGACTACCACTGTTGACTTGGTTATGGTTACAACTATCTGTACTGTATTTACCCAGCCGTATAGGCCTCCATCGTTATAGTCTTCTGGTCACCACCTTAAGCCCTAAGTTAAAAGAGCCTTTCATCAATAATACTGATGCGTAACACTATTAGACAATTGCTATCTATCGTTAACCCTGTCTAGACCTCTGCCCTCGATCTAGTCTTTAGTAGGCTCAATCAGATCGCCCCTTTCGACTAAGTATCGGGCTGTACAGTTCGTTGATCTAATGCACACTAAGGTACCTTACATATAAGAGACTGTCGGTTGATCATACCGAGATTTGTGGGAAGGTGATTGTTAAAGTAAGCATAACACATACAGCACATGAACTTATGCTTGAAATTTCTGAGCTGGCGATGATGGTCCAATTAACAAGCAAGTAATTAAAGAGAAAACACCTATGACATCAGTTTAAAAAGCAAAGTTTCATTTTGTTACATTTGTCTATTGTTTTCGTTTATTAAAAGTAACAAAGGCAAACTTGGGATTTTTATTGCAAACTAATTTGAAGCAACTAGTTCACAGATAATGATTAAGAATGTCTATTAATATCATGCACTTGGCCCTTTGTTAAGCGAATGTACAGTAATTTGCAAGTTTTTATTCTTCCCAGGAAAAAAAAAATTAGCAAATCTCCCCTCCTAGACATTTTAACAAGGAAAATGACAGCATTTGTATTGGATGTCACGATGCGCAGCCTGCTCAAAATTACTGACCAGGGGCCAATACTATAAAACCTTTACAGTTGTATTTTTAAGAATTGTATTTTCTATGTATGGAAATAACTAATTGAAATGAACCATTAGCATTTTCAAAGATATGGCAATTTGCCAACTGGCAAATTGCCATATCTTTGAAAATGCTAATGGTTCATTTCCGTCATTTATGTTAATTTGTAGAACATACAATTCGGAAAAATACGATTGTAAAACTTTCATAGTATTGGCCCCAGGAAAAGGGTTTCAGGACATCAAGAGATGGCGAAAACACCTTTTTTTAGAATGGGCTTAAACAGAGAATGATAGTCAAGCGTGAAACTGATAGGGGAAAAAATGTAAAAAGCCAGCTATCTATATATTTATACTGCTCTAGGGGAAAATGCCTGGAATTTGTGAAATAATGCGCCCATCGATGATACAAATGCGCAGGCATTTCAAAATATCAATTTTTATCTGAAATTCCCGTCCTCTTAGTGTTAAATTAAGGGGAGCTAACTTTCCTCTAAATCTCTTCCAAAGATGAAAATTGTCAGTCATCGTTCCCAGTTCCTTAATCGACATTCGTTATCAACCGATTCTAACGGATAGAATCGGTTGATAACGAATGTCGAAAAAGGAATCGGAAAAAAGTAACGGCTGCCACGTCAATACTAGGTTTCATTGGCAATAGAGATCTATTTATTCTAAACAAAATTCAGTAACTGTTATAAAATAAAACGTCTTTAAAATCATGAAATAATCACGCTGTAATCACACTGTAATGAGGAATAAATAAGAAGTGAGAACAGTATTGAGAAAAAGATACTAAAAGTTTAAAGAATAAAACAATTTCAAATTCATTGATTTGGGAAATGATGGAATTTTATGTGCGTCAGTGTCATAAAGTGGGTCTCATGGAGTCCCACATGCTAGATAGACCTAGGGTCCTGCGAATATTCGAGATTCGATTCGATATCGATACCATACGTATGCTTCTAGATCGATCCCGAATCAGTCTCAGGATTCGATTTTTTCGAACCTCTCGTGCTAACTTCAATTTGTTACATTTCCAACAAAAATAGGATAAAACTGTCATTAGAAAATTCATTCATGTAGGCTCAATTCCTATTTATTTGAGTAATTGACAATGTTTAATTGTTAGGTAAGGTGTGAATTTGGCCCAGAACATTATCCATAGTTTTGGTTTTTGAAGGCTTAACTTGTTACTATTCACGTTCTTAAGAACGTGAATAGTAACAAGTTAGGCCTTCAAAAACTAAAATATGGACAATAGGCCTAGCTGTTTCAGCGACGGTGCTACGGAGAATATTTAGTTATTGGTGTTTAAGGTGTTCACTCCGTCGCGTAAGGGTCATCACAGTGTTCCGTAACTTCCGTTTGATGCAATGTGAAATAACTTGTCTATTAAGATTCGATTCGGGATTCGATTCGATGTCGATATCAAAGACACGATTCGATTCGAAAAGAAATTTGTGATTCGCAGATCCCTAGATAGACCGATATGTGTTTATGTGAATGTGTCCCAAAAACGTATAGAACGCGCGCATATACGATTAAAAGGGTATTCTAGATGCATAGCAATACAATAGAAGGGATTTCACGGAATTTGGGGGCTGGTGCTTGGTGGAATGTGCTTGCGTGCCTGTGCACAATGTATGCACAACACATTGTATTCTATAGACGTAGACAAAACATAGAATGGATTCCAAGTAGTGATGCGAACAGTACCGCCCCCACTCCCCCAGGTGGTCCGTACCACTGGCTAGACGGTTCAGTCCGTTCCGGTCTGGCAACTAGCGGTCCGTACAGCTTCCTGAAGCGGCCCAAAGCGGTCCCGTCCAACCCAGATGTAATAAAATGCCAGCTTGTCATCTTCTCAAGCATCTTCTGGTCTTAATATCGATTCAATAGAATTATTTCATGGGCAATTAGAACACCGAGGGTTGAGTTAAGTATTTAGGCATCAGTGCACCGTATACAGTGGCTGTGTGTAACACATTAGAACACGTAAGGTATAACTGAAGTAAGTGTGTACACTCCCAGAGTAATTAAGGTAAGGGTCATGTATTCAATCACATTTGAGAACATTCAGGGAACATTCAAGTTTAAAGTGCGTTGCACTCTGCATGAATGTTTTGACAACCGTTAATTATTCCCAGTTCCTTAATCGACATTCGTTATCAACCGATTCTAACGGATAGAATCGGTTGATAACGAATGTCGAATAAGGAATTGGGAAAAAAGTAACGGCTGCCACGTCAATACTAGGTTTCATCTCTTGAAGTTTCCAAATTTATTGTGATGCGTTGCATATCACAGTTAAAGCAGCTGGTCGGAGAAGTTAGACGAACAAAGATCAGGAGTGGGGAAGAGAATATGTAACTACCAACTTCTTTTTCAGTTGCTGACCAACGTCTTTAGTAGGAATTATAAGTTGTAACAGACGTGTTTTTTTCATCCAGGCTATTTCATTCGAAGTTGGCAGAGACGCGACGAAACACCACGTGCACAATGTCGTAAAACAGCTGCTCTTGTAACGTTGCAACTGGACCCGGACCGACTATGTTTTGGCCCCGTAAGTTTTGTCTCCATTGTGAAAACGTCGCAATATCCGTGACTCGAGGCCTTCAGAGAGTCAAAATGAAACACACAAAAATGTGGCTGGTGGAACTTGGATATCAAAACAGGTGTCAAGGCGAATCGTTTTTGATACCTTTGTTCCACGAGCTACGAATTTAATAAGTACGATAGAACTCTCAACAGAGGCTAGATGTGTGTCGACTAATGATTGTGTAGAAAGTTTCTGGTATTGAACTAAAATATAACTCTGGTAATGTAGTTAACTCTGTCTATGCCACAGTGATTATATGTCCATCGGATTATTCCTGTTGCGCACGTGTATCGAGTCTTCTGGAGTAATATGTCTGTATTTATGGTGTTTGCATAATTTTATCTCCCCGATGAATTTCGCCGATTCCTCCTATGGAGGGGGGGGGGGGGGAGCATCAATGTTGGTCATCACAATTGGCAATGTCATGGTGAAATCCACGGCAGACTGTCACTGCTTTTAATGCGACCTCATCTGTATGATCTACACAAAACTGAAAATATCAAATTTACCGCTACTTTTAGAGAGTGAGAGAGAGAGAGAGGGAGAGAGAGAGAGAGAGAGAGAGAGAGAGAGAGAGAGAGAGAGAGAGAGAATGTGTTAATCATTTACCTAACACAGTATTTTAAAAAAAATAAACTGAATTTAACATTTTTCAAAAACAAATTTCACAATTTTTCGATAAAACCATACAAATATGGATATAAGTAGAACCAGCTCGATGAGCTGGTTCTAATGATATACATATTTGTATGTTTTTTTGCGAAACTTCCGAGATATTTTAGGATGTGGCAGGCTTATTCTGGTTAATTTTCTGACCGTTTTTGCCGCTATGTTAGGTAAAGGGTTAAAAGCTAATTACGACATAATCTGATCATGTGTATCATCGTGGGTCGTCCAATAAACGAGACTATCGATTTCACAGGAGGCATAAACTCAGTGAATCTCGCCATATCTCCAAAGAGCGTTCGTTTTCTTCGTTGATTCACATTTCTGAATCCAGAGCGTGAATACCTGATTCAAGAATCATGGAAAAGCTGGAGCTACCAGATAGACTAATTAAGACCATTTCAGCTGTGGGCATCTCTTGCCCTGTCACCTGGACTGTCCAGGAGACAGGCAAGAGAGTTCACCTGAACTTGGAGTTCGAGATAGAAACAGCCAATACACCACCCTCTTCGGGGAGAGGTAGCACCTTTAGAGAGAGGATCCCCTCTCCCACTGGTCCTCACCCGAAGAGGCACGGAGGCCCTGAGAAGAGGAAAAAGAGTCCATCAACCAAGCGCAGGGGCGCCCGGCGCTTAGAGGCATTCCGGAATAGGAAGAAAGAGTTGAGGGAGGGGGTGGAGGCTCTGGAGGCAGCCGCCAGTTCCCCTCCTAGTCCCACTGGTACACCCAATCAACTGCCGGCTCCCGGGCCGGTACAGTTGGGTGAGGAACATCCAGTGGAGACTGAGGAGGAACTGGAAGTTGCTTTTCACCGCCTCCCACCCCTCACTCCCCCCTTCCTTCACTACCGGAAAGCCCGGGAGCGGTACAGCCACCAATCTCTATGGAGACCGTAATGAGAGAGATAGAGTTGTCCAAAGCAGCACAGGCAAGAGCAAGAGAATCCCTTGAACGTAACGGGCACACCTCTACACCACCACCAGCCTCATCACCATCACCATCACCAAGCCAACCTCCACCTAAAAAGAAGAGCCGCAAGAAGGCCAGAAAGAGATAAACCTCTTCCCTCCTTCCTTTTCCTCCTTCAACACGCCTAGACATGTGAGACTTAACCATTTACAGTCACTGAGGGTTGAAAGGGTCTTGTCCCCCATACCGTCCATGTGCGCCTTCGACGCGCGAAACCATTCCATTCGTATATCCCCAAACCTCTGATAAGAAATTTTCAAGCTTTTTTTCAATGAAAATTGCCCAGTTGGGTTCAGTTGCTGGACCGTTTGCACTAAACATAATACAGTTTTTTTTAGCTTCAAAAGGAAACCACTTTATAATTTAAAAATGACTCATGCAATGTTTATGGATTCTGCTCCAGTAATATCTATATTTGTTCACAAGCCTGGTGTGTATGTGTAAAACATTCATTTTTAATTACCGACACCGCCTATGCCTTTGGAATGCGGTGACTAATGCGAAAAAATATTTATTTTACTTATGCTAAGACCAATGAACCTTTTTTATCAAGCTTTTGAGTAAAAAGACCTCCTTAAGTACTTGAAATAAAATTGGTTTCCAGCCCTTTCAGTTGAACAAATTTGCATCAGCGAAACAACTGCCATGGTAAAATAACTATGCCTTGGCTAAAACACATTTTGCTTTGTCAGTTTTCAATCGGCATTGTAGATTCAGATATTCTTTATGGAACTGAGTTGCAGATGTGCCTAACGAAGCATCTGCAGCATAATCACAAAAGAAATACCTGGTGATCACCAAATGGGGACGAAGCAGGGGTCAGCCCACATTAGTCAGTCTGTGCTGGTCGGGTGAATCTGACACTTTTTCATTTCTGAACACTACTTCAGATAAAAAAATGCAGGTTAGACTACCACTAATTCTTCATAGTGCCAAATTTAGCATCACAATGGAGGCCCCCTGGTCTGTTAACTGCAGCAATCCAAAAAATTATGGGCAGGTCTTTATTTTTTTTTTATTAATTCACTAAAGGCCCATTGGTCTATATCTGACACCGCAACGGTAACACCATAACAATACTGAACCAAGTCAGAAAATAAGCAGACTGTCATCTGCAAAATGAGGTTCCCAGAGGGTGAATTTAGTGATGCTACCCTGCACAGCAGGGTAGCATCACTTAATTTATCCTCTGTGAACCTCATTCTGAATCAGGGTCTCAAAACTAAACATAAATAGGTACCCAGAGGATAAATTGGCTCACTGTATGGGATAGCATCATCAAATTCACCATCTGGGGACCTCATTCTGCAAATGTCAGATGGCTTATTTTCAGGCCTGTACTGAGACTGAGGTGATACTTTAATACCCAAACCAAACCTGAATGTTCACTTAACAGGTGTGGTGTGTTTTTTGGGTTTTGGGTTTTTTTGCGTCAGTTTTATTGCCGGGAAAATTGATTTTGCCTCGGCTTTTGCCTCGGCTGACGCTAATTGACAAGGTTGGTTTTCTGTGAAAACCCTCAAGATATTCGCAAGAAAATCAATAATATATCGAAGACGGATCTACCCAACTTTTATGGAACCCAATTATGGATTCCGGGCGTTTCGCCATTCGCCATGCAAGAAAGGTGTCACGTGGATTGTAAGCGGACATGCTTTTACACTGTGGCGAAATGTAGTACGAGTGCGCCCAAGTATTGCGTGTTATGGTGACAGGTTCGTGTTAGAGTGTTACGGGCATCCACATCCCTTTTGTTTGCTGGAGGCGGCCAGTTTGGTTTCATATGGGTAGCATATGGTTGCTATGTCGCACACATGGTGGCATGGACCCAATCACATGGTGTAGGGTGTGTTCAATTCATCGGAAGTACCAGGGGGCACTGTCCAATCGGGTATTTGGGCAATGGACTACTGGGTAAAAGATGGGCTGCTGGGCTAGATAAAAAAAAACTGGAAAAAAAATTGTCATTGAAAACTCCTGCCTTCATCCCAGAGGATTCCCTAAATATCAAAAGGTCGCCCCTGACGCCTCACTCTAATTATTGAGTAGTGGAAGCTATAGCTACAGCATACTTGTTGGCGCCACTGCATGTTGTGGTACATAAGGAAAAGTGACGTGAGGAAATAGGCATTGCCGTGTAGATCTATGTACCGGCGTAGGCGGTCCTTAAAAGAATTACATTCTGTTACTGAGAAGCAAAGAGTTGCAACGTGACTTAATGACATTAGCCCAGCTCAAGGTAAGAACGTAACTACAGTTATTGTCAGTTAATCTGGCACATCTTATTTTAGATCTACGGCTATTGTCTCTGTAGTAGTCCATTTTGATAAGGTTATACCACAAATGTGGGTGGAAAATAGCCTAGGTCCACACCGTGGTAGGCGAGACACAGTGCCGCCATCAACTAAATTACAAACAGGTCTAGATACCTTGAGGCTTGTAACTAGCGAGTCTAAAATATAGAGGCCTAGTAAGTTTGATCAAGTGCCATTGGAAGCTATGGAAGAGCTGCATAAACATTTGCTTAGATTTGATGATGTGTCACTGAGGAACAACTACGAATAGAACTGCGAAGCCTTGGAGAACAGTGGTCAATGCTGAAACAATCAGAAGCAGATGCTTATACAGTGCAGGAGGGCAGTGACGGTGAGACTGAACCGGACAGGAAGACTCAAGTACATCTAGTCATGTGAAGCCTGTCCTCTCTGCTACTACAAGGTGCTTTTCAAGTTGAACCTCTTCAATGATTCCTTCAAGCGCAATGGGCTTGCCCACAAGATGCTGCTAACGATGCCTGTGTCACAAGTGGCACGTGAAGGGTCTTTCTCTTCTTTGAAGAGAATCAAAAGCTGTCTGCGAAGTACAATGGCACATGAACAACTTGAGGCGTTCATGTTGATGTTTGTGGAAAGGGGGATCCTGGCCAAGCCAAACTTGACACAAAGGATATCATTGATGGTGTGGCTGTCAGATGCAGCGAACTGCGCAGGCACCTACTCTCACAGACATGACATGTGCACTCTAAAATCAGTTGGGTTAAAAATCAACCCAAATCGACTGGGTTGAGTGAATATGAACCCAATTGGGTTCATATTCACTCAACCCAGTCGATTTGGGTTGATTTTTAACCCAACTGATTTTAGAGTGTGCTTGTGTTACTGAAAATAAATTTAATTTTTAGTGGATTTTATTTATTTTTTTTTAGCAGTTTGTCTATTTTCTCAGATAAGCAACATATTAATGAATAATGGGCCGACCTGGTAGGTGAAGGATGCCCGGGTCGGTTTTAAGTCCGAGGCCGCTACTCTGATGGTGTAGAATTGACAGACGTATCCATTGTGGTCCATTTTAGACAAGGAAACACCTATGAAATCTTATAATGTATCATCAGATGGGTTTCGTTATAAACTATGGTAGCTCAGGGTGTGGTATGCTGCCTGGTGATCAACATTGGATGACCATGCCCAGCGTAATCCATGACCCCCACGTACTAAGTGTGCTTGTACACAATGTGTGCACAGTACATATAGCACTTGTGTACATGTAGGTTATTATCACAGTAGGGTTTCCGAAATCGTGTATTGGAGTCTGGACCCCGTCTCTTCGCCATGTATGGTCTCATTCGAACTCTGAGGGTTCCGAGATCGTCTAGTGAAGTTGAGATCTTGTCTCTGGACATACATCGGCGAGTTCGAGGGACGAGTCGATAGAGGGCCAAGAGACGGGGCCGAAAGTTCAATATACCATTTCCCCCCCCCCCCCCCCCCCCCCCTTAGTGTTGTGGTAGTGGCCTATTTATCTTACAATATCTCCTCCAAAAAGTGATCAACTCGTCATTCAAACAAGAAACTATTTTTTGGCGCACAAACAGCGCTGCTGTCATGTGTTTAAAAACAATGACATTGCCAGGGCAGTTTCCGTTTCAGCTGAGCGCAGAACAATTGAATTTTAGAGCGCGTTTGACATTGTTATGTATATTAAATTGGGCTAGCAACACCGACTTTATGAGTATTACTACAAGCAGTGACCCCAACATGTGTACAAATTGAAAAATTCGATCACTTTGTGAGCGAGTGCCACCTCGAAAATCCACCTTCCTTATTTCGCACATGCCTGTAATGTTGCTACCCTGTCTTGAGAGTTGTATTTCGTCTAGACGTTTGTATTTGTAGTGCGTAAAATAAATGCTGGTTGTAAGATAATATATAGACAGAACGCGATGTGTGTTTGAATCGGCGGGTGTTTTACAAAACGAGTTGGAATGGCGTAGTCATATTTCGGTTCTCGCGAAATATGATTACGCCATTCCAACGAGTTATGTAAAACACCCACCGATTCAAACACACATCGCGCTCTGTTTATTACACAACCCATGCATTAAAATTCATTTAAATAAACAAATTTTAATTACGATGTTTAAACCCAAAGGTGAAGAGTTTGTTTTTATTGAAGCTGTACCGATCAAACGGATCGATAAAAGATCCAAACAACCTTTTCGGAACCAGTGTTTGTTGAAATTCGTATCGCTGTTTCTCTTCGGCTGGTGCCTATTCGCGCCTAACCATTTGGTGGCTATTACTGTTGGTAAAAATATAAGTACAAATTTGTGCAGATTTGCAAAACAGCTGGGAGAAACATTTTTGAAAGAAGTTCGAAGCCTCTCAAGATATACGAAGATTTACCGAAATAAAGTTGACCAATTTAGATATAATGGGATCCACAAAACGAGACGGCCACGGGACTGGGTTAATGTTCCTGTAGGAAATGATTGAGTTTTTTTTAAATATTATCTCATTTTTGGCTAACTAATTTTTTGTGAACCGACTTTATTTTGCTTTGGACGTTTTCATTTTCACACCATACGACAGAGGGTCGATGATTGTATAACGAAATTTGGAAACTTTCCGAAGCGTAACGAAACGGAGCGGTAAAAAAGTTCCGGCTTCTATATCACCCGTAGAATACAGAATCATTTATATCATAGCGGCGATTCCGTTGAATACAAGGGTTTAGAGTTTAATGGATGTGTAATAAAATGCAGGTACGAGCAGTTCATTTTTCTCCCACCATAAACAAGCATTCTGTGCTTTCTTTCGAGTGAACCATTAACTGAGGCAAAAAAGTATCAGGAGGTATACCCATCTATCCTGTCCATTAATATACCTGGTGTTCACTGCTCTATGCACACATTTCTGTGTATAGTGATTGTTTATTTGTTCTTTTGGGGTTTAACAACATTTCCAAAAGCCAGGGTAATATCGCTTTGAGCAGTTTTACGAGTGGAGCAAGCCGGGGTATTCGGGGAGT
The DNA here is from genome assembly GCA_031216915.1 of Pictodentalium vernedei. Taxonomy (NCBI): domain Eukaryota; kingdom Metazoa; phylum Mollusca; class Scaphopoda; order Dentaliida; family Dentaliidae; genus Pictodentalium; species Pictodentalium vernedei. Next base: position 256,398,734 of record CM062288.1, read on the forward strand.
ACCCTCGAGCAGCGAGGCGCAACAAGCAGACTCTCCAACTTAGTATCCCAGTATAAACCGAATTAGCACGATTGAAGGCAAGTGTACCGCCGACGCGCAGCAAGGTTTAGTACACAGCGCCACCGTGTCCCTACGTGGGCGATCGGGATTAAGTGTCTTGCCCGTGGCCATAGCGCAGATGGTGCGGGATCTGCCTTAACCATTGGGCCGCCGCGCTCCTACTGTGTAATGATTAATTCTTTACCTTTTTTTGGGATAATGAGGCTCCGTGAAACGATTTCTCGGGTGGGAGTGAAGACTGCGGCAAACGGGAAAACTTTATATAACCCTTTATCTAACGCACGAGCCACAACACTGGTCAGATCATTCACAAAAATCGGCATCCAAAGTTTATTAATTTTTTAATGTTTGCCTCATTAACATAGCTTATAAACCTTTGATTGGAAGGAGCTCGTTCAGCTCGTTAAAATTATGGGTTATAAGCTCCATTTTGGGGCATAGAAGACATATTTTTGCAAGTCTCGTTTTCAATACATGTTAGGTAAGGTGTTAAAAAGCATCGCGCAAGAAATATGAACTACGCAGTTTGTAAACTTGTTTAACAAGTTATTGAAGTAGAAGAATGATGTTGTAAATATAAATATCACGCTCAGATTTTGAACGTTTCACATTGAAGGATAATAAATTTTATTACCTTGTTCGCATGGCTGCAGCTTCACTCTTTATGTTTTGGGAAATCCTTTTCATTGGCTTGACGGCATTCCTTCCCAAACAATGGTGTAATAGTCTTAACTTAAGGCAGTTAAAAGATTATTGTAAACCCTCACCTTGGAAGATTCTTAACCTCATATTATCGTATTAATATTACGAAAACCAATGGAGTGGAAGCCATATCTCTGGCAGCCACCGACACTTGATTCGCGTATGTGGGTGGGGGGGGGTGAGGGTGTCCATACCCCGCTTTAGACGCAAATGATTTCTGAAAAAGACACACTTGTTTTTGAACTACAATTGATGCAATATTAAATTATGTTGTTCTCCGATGGAAAACTTATTGGTTCGAAAATTTCCCCTACCTCCACCCCACCCCACCCATCAATACTTCGCTGTTCTCCTGAGGCTATAATATTAATAGTTAACCCTTTACCTAACGCAACGGCCAAAACCGGCCAGCGCTATTCTCAAAAATCGCTAATTAATTTTCATTATTTTTTTCATTTTTTGTCTCAAAAACATAGGTTATGACCCCTAGTTGGAACGAGCTCGTCGAGCTCGTTCCAACGAGGGGTCATAACCTATGTTTTTCAGACAAAAAATGAAAAAAATTAGTTATTCAAGAATTAGTTTTGCAAGTGTCGTCTGCTTTTCAGGTTAAGTAAAGGGTTAAGTGTAATTTCGAATCAAGTTCAGTTTATTCATTCTTTCCTATCTCTAGAAAAAAATATTTATTTATATGATTATCTCTCTACAGTGAGTTTATGTTTGTTTATTGTGGGTTAAGGACACTTTCAACATTCGAGGTCAAATCGTGTCGGGCGGTTTCACGGGTGGAGGAAGTTAGAGTACCTGGTGAGAACCACCGAGCAACGGTACAGCCCCACCACGAGCAAGATTAGCATCGATTGAAGGGAAGTGCACCGTCAGAGTTCCGTACGATTTTGTCCACAGCGCCATCTGAACTCCCAAACAGTGTTTCATTGCCGGGTATCTGATCTATCGAGCCTAGCGAGGAGTGACAACTCTGCTTGGGGTTTGAATGGAAGTGTACCGTCAGAGTTTAGTGCGACTTTGTACACGACGCCATCAAAACCCCAAACAGTGTTATCTCCCCTCGCTACGCTTCATAGATTAGTATCCGATCTATCGAGCGTAGCGCGGGGTGACAACACTGCTTGGAGTTTGAGCGCCATCATGCCCCATATAGACAATGGGGACGAAGTGTATTTCTCGAGGACACAATGCAGATGATGCGAATCGGGGACTAACTATCGACCGTTCGGATCCAAATACAATGTTCTAACCAGTGAGAGACCGACCCCTAGTACAGTGCGTGATCCAACAAAAGAAAAGGATCTGAAGCAACGACTTTGCACAAAACTTGATGGATCTCGGTTGAGCTTTCGTACTTAAAGACCATTACTGCACGAAAATCCATTATTTATTTATTTATTTGTTGCTGTTTAAGGTCACATATTTCTGCACAATGGCTAATCATGACCGTGACAGTTTTACGGGTGGAGGAAGCCGGAGTACCCGGAGAGAACCACCGAGCAACGGCGAGCAACTCTCAGCTCCCCAACATACGAACTCCACACAAGCAGGGTTAGCATTGGTTGAAGACAGGTGCACCATCGACGTGCAGTACGCCTTAGTACACAGCGTCACCGTGCCCCCACATGGGCAATGGGGGTGACGTGTCTTGCCCAAGGACACAACGCGGTTGCCGCAGGTGGGATTCGAACCGAGGACCTCTCGGCTTGCAGCCGCACCTCTACCAACTGAGCCACCGCGCCCCACGAAAATCCATTCATAATCAAGAAAATATAGTCAGCCGTAATTATACAGGTGCAAATCATCCATCATATCAACAAAGTGTAAAGGAGTGTAAATTCTGGGTAAATCAGGATATCTTTGCTTTGCCCCCCCCACCCCCACCCCCCCCCCCCCTCCACCCCCTCAAAAAAAAATCTCACGATCGTGAGTTTCGTTGGGCAGAGGTTGGGCAAGAAATTATGAAATACCAAGCTGGGCGGACGTTCTTGCATTCCCGACGAAAATATACAAATTCTTTGAAGAAAGCTCTTGCTTGCCCGACAAAAATATACACAGATCAGAGGATGCAATAAATGTCTGACTCAGTATATCGAGAGTATCCCACATCCAGGGAGAGAGAAACTAATAAATTATTTTTATGACCTGTTGAAGAAACCCAAATGGTCCGGCACCTCTACCCAGCTGGGAAGTCAAATTGTCATTTACTTAGGCAAGGGAGATAACTCTGTTGGGTTGACTGAAAACAAAAATTTTCTATGGTGGCAGATGGTGGATGAAAGAAAGGATGAAGAAGTTTATGGACACCCCTCGCACCGTGATATATTGTTGAGTACCAGAAAGTACCTTAACTCACTCTTCTCAAAGGTGTTGCTTTATTTTACAGATCTTTTCCAACGCAAAAAGGTTGAATTTTTCTAGGATTTCGTGGAATTCGTGTGTATTCTGTTGTGCGTTTGATACTATAACTAGAGGCTCTAAAGAGTCTGTAATCGCTCACCTGGAATTACATATAAAAATGTCTTTCCCATAGGCTTTCCATGGTTTGCAACATTACATCAGCATTACATGAGGATCATTGGTAAAAGGTGTCCCAGTGCTCAATCACGTGAAGTTTCAAAACATTTGAATCCATCAAACAGAATCATAGAATGTCTCTGGTGGCCATATTTTCCAACCAACGGGAACAAAATGAGAATCGTTTGTGGAGGACCTCCTATAGACCATTCCTGTCAAGTTTTGGTTCACGTCTGCTCAGTAATTCCAGAGAGAAGATGAAAATGGGATTTCCCATAGGGTTTTTCTATAGTAACTATAAGCCACGTTTTTCATCCAACAGACAGAAATAGAATGAGTAACAGTTGTAGAGAACCTCTCATAGACCATGCTTGTCAAGTCTGGTTCACCTTGGATCAGTGCTTTCAGAGAAGATGGTGAAAATGTGATTTCCTATAGGGTTTCTGTAGTAACTATAAGCCGCAATTGTAGCCATAATTGCAACCCAATGAAGATTAAATGAGGATCATATTGGTAGAGGGGGTTGCAGTCATCAGTCACATTAAGTTTCAAAACATTTGGACTTGTAGTCTCAAAGAAGATTTCTTGAAAATGCACATATTTATGCATTCTGTTTCAACAAAAAATCCGTAAAAGAAAGTTAAATATTTTGAAAATTACAATTTTTCAGACAATATTCTCTTTCAAATAGCTTTGGATAGGTAAAGGGTTACAGGAAACACATTTTACTCCAATTTTATCATATCTTAAATGATTTAATTTACTGGACAGCTACTGGAAAAAGGAAATAAACAAAACTTCCATGCTTTCCAAACACCTGTCACCAGTCAGTATTTCAGATAAGTAACTGGAGAGTAATACATGTATTAAGATAATTACAGCTGCCTTTGTTTACAGTAGTAGTAACAGAAATAAGTTGTAGGATAATCCTATAAACTATGTACCTTTCTCTTCCTACACTAATAAGACCAGAAGCTGACATCATTTTCTGGAAGCTCTCACTGATAGCTTTCCAGAAAATGTCAGATTCTGATGTTGTCAGTGCAGGAGCATCAGTTTACTAAGTTTATTGCAGTTATGCTACAACTTATTTTGTTTTTTTTCCCCCAATTCTCAGTGGAGAAAACTGAAAACAACCCTTACCAGATTCTCCAAAAACAAGTATTTTGCTGACAGTAGCGATCTTCGTGCAGACAGGAGAGGCATTGGGTTAAGCATTAGAATATAGCCTCTGGTGGCCACATATTTCCATCCTCTCATAGACCATTCCTGCGAAGTTTGGTTCACGTCGGCTCAGTAGTTCCAGGGAAGAAGATGAAAATGTGATTTCCTATAGGGTTTCTATAGTAACTATAAGCCGCAGTTGCAGCCATGTTTGCAACCTGATCACCATTAAATGCAGATTGCTGGTAGACGATGTCGCAATCATCAACCATGCAAAGTTTCAAAACATTTGGCACTGTGGTTTCAGAGGAGAACATTTTTCAAAATTTTCCAATCAGAATCAAAAAATGCTTCTGGCAGCAATGTTTATCGATGCACGGTAACCAAAATTAGGTGCCTTTGTAGAAGACCTCCCATAGACTATCCCTTCCAGGTTTCACGTCGGCTCAGTAGTTCCAGAGAAGAAGATGAAAATGTGATTCCCCATAGAGTTTCTATTGTAATTGTAAGCCGCAATTACGGCCATGTTTACAACCCGAACATTTAGCAACATTAAATTGGGATCGTTGTAGAGGGGTCCCAGGCATCATTTATGTGAAGTATCAAAATATTTGGCCTAGAAGTTTCAGAGAAGATTTTTGAAAATCCACCAACCAGAATCAAAGAATGCCTCTGGCGGCTAAATTTTTCAACACACGGGAACACAATGAGGATCGTTTATAGAGGACCTCCCATAGACCATTCCTGTCAGGTTTGGTTCATGTCAGCTCAGTAGTTCCAGAGAAGAAGATGAAAATGTGATTTCCCATAGAATTTCTATAGTAATTATAAGCCGCAATTGAAGCCATGTTTGCAACCCGATCAACACTAAATGAGGATCGTTGGTAGAGCTGGTCCCAGTCATCAACCATGCAAAGTTTCAAAACATTTGGCCCTGTGGTTTCAGAGGAGAAGATTTTTCAAAATCCACCCCAATCAGAATCAAAGAATATCTCTGGCAGTCATGTTTTCAAACTCATGGGATCAAAATAAGGATCGTTTGTAGAGGACCTGCCATAGACTATCCCTGCCAGGTGTGGTTCATGTCAGCTCAGTAGTTCCAGAGAAGATGATGAAAATGTGATTTCTCAAAGGGTTTCTATAGTAACTATAAGCCGCAATTGAAGCCATGTTTGCAACCCGATCAACATTAAACGAGGACCGTTGGTAGAGGTGGTCCCAGTCATCAACCATGCAAAGTTTCAAAACATTTGGCCCTGTGGTTTCAGAGGAGAAGATTTTTCAAAAATCCACCCCAATCAGAATATCAAAGAATGCCTCTGGCAGCCATGTTTTCAAACTCATGGGATCAAAATAAGGATATTTTGTAGAGGACCTGCCATAGACTATCCCTGTCAGGTGTGGTTCATGTCAACTCAGTAGTTTCAGAGAAGATGATGAAACTGTGATTTCTCATAGGGTTTCTGCAGTAACTATAAGCAGTAATTGCGGCCATGTTTGTGACCCAATCAACATTAAATGAGGATCGTTGGTAGAGGGGGGTCCCAGACATCATTTATGTGAAGTTGCAGAACATTTGGCCTGCCAGTTTCAGAGGAGAAGATTTTTGAAAATCCACCAACCAGAATCAAAGAATGCCTCTGGAAGCCATGTTTTTCTTCCGATGGGAACGAAATGCCGATCGTTTGTAGAGGACCTCCCATAGACCATTCCTGCCAAGTTTGGTGTTCACACCGACTCAGCGGTTACAGAGAAGAAGATGAAAATGTGAAAAGTTCACGGACGCCGGACGACGGACGACAAGTGATGAGAAAAGCTCACATGGCATTTTAGGCCAGGTGAGCTAAAAATAGCTTCTTGGGCAGGGGGTGGGGTCCAATTTTTTTCCAGGAAACGTATAATGGGTTGGGTGGGTGGATGGTCGGAATGGCCAAAAATCGATTTTTTACAGGGTCTATTTTTCCTCTTTCATTCTTTTAATGATTTTATAGGCTTTTTAAGACAGGTACATTCATTTAAATGTTGATTTTGTTATTTTTATTGATTTGCAACAATCATCCATTGAGTCACTGCTCATTTTTTTCAACCAGTTTGAACTTTTTAGCCTTTTACTCAACAATGTTAACTACAACAGTAGTAGAGACACCTGATATATGTTAGAAAAAAAAAACGAATTATAAGAATCATGTAAATTGCAATAAAGTTTTCGTTTTTTTTCAAATGTCCACTCCGCAAAAATAAAAGTTCTGAATATGTGTATAAAAAGATATTATCATAACAGTGTGTTGATCCGTGTCGTCGCATCACGTCGAGTTGAGGTGGCCAGATTTTCGCATCACACGAGCTGCCGCAGCTCGTGTGATCCGAAAATCTGGCCACCTCAACTCGACGTGATGCGACGACACGGATCAACACACTGTTATGATGATATGTTTATCATATGACATTGTTTCGATGTCAAATTCACCCAAATTTGCCATTTTAATTAATATGCGGTGAAAAGCCGGTTACAAAACAGCAGACGAAACAACAACGACTTCCCTAGTTACGAAAACTATTCACGGAAACTCTCGGATATTTCCGTGGGAGTGTGATATGGATTTTTGATTTCCGTAAGAGTGTGATATGGACTTTTGATCCAGAAAAATCTCACCCGGTGTGATACAACAGTTTGGAAAACATCGTCAAACAGTCGTTATATTTAGGGTAAAAATGTTATAGTCATATGATAAAGTTTGTTACCGGTTATTGACAGTTACGCAGTTCATATCTTTCACTCCACTCGTTTTCACCATTCATTTTTTAAATAAAATAATAAAATTGTAAGAAAAATAACTCTTTAAATTGCATGTGCAAGCTAAAGAAAATGTTAACTCTTCACCTAAAATGAAAAGCAGACGACACTTGCAAACAAAAGTCTTGAATAACTAATTTGTTCATTTTTTGTCTCGGAAACATAGGTTATAACCCCTCATTAGAACGAGCTCATTGAGCTCGTTCCAAAGATGGGTCATCACCTATGTTTTTGAGACAAAAAAATGAAAAAATAATGAAAATTAATTGGCGATTTTTGTGAATAGCGCTACAAGTTTTTACCGTTACGTTGGGTAAAGGGTTAAGGAATGAAAATGTGCATACTCAATCAAATACACTAAATAAAATAGACGTCATTCAACCCCATAATACCATAAAATAGACGTATTAATGCATTTTATAATCGCATGCTCTAATTGTTCAAGTAGCAAAATGTCAAAACTATTTAGTGGTACACTACTTGGGTAACCTAAAGAATACATTGGTCTATTTTGGTATCTCCTAGTCCGTGTGTGTTTAATATGGATACAAACAGAGACAACTCTATGTTCATTTCTGGAAGTTAGGATTTGTGAAAATAAAATCGTTTTTCAACATCTATCAACATTTGATTGCCCCTGTCCCATGATTCAAACTGTGACTCTTCAATACGGTGAGGATATGAGCATACAGACACAAACTTGCAGAAATCTCCCTAGATTTAGCAGATGTTTTTCAATACAACATGCTCATCAACTTCCTGTGAAGACTGTTGACAAATAATACTGGTTGGTGAAAATTAGAGTCCACCCTGTCGGCATTTTTAAACTATAGTGAATACCGTGTAGGACTGTGAATATGCACCAATGGGGGTGGATGTCAGAAATATATTTGGTCGGAAAAACTCGAAAATGGAAAAAATGGGGAAAGGAGTGGATGGGTGGGTGGGTGGGTGGGTGAAAAACTATCATATGTTCCTGGAGTTTTTTTTCCGACTCCGCCTGGTCACATTTAGAATTTATCTTTTTCAACTGTAGTCTGCATTAATTACAAAAATAAACGACCTGGATTTTAAACATATAGTTCAGTTTGTACCTGTGCAATAATATATGCCTAGATATGCTACCCCTCCCACCCCCAAAAAACTCTGCCCCATAAGGCACGAGGCAACACGTCACTTTAGTCATTTAAATGTAGCGAATTGCTTCCTTTACATCAATGGCATGATGAAAACTGAATCACTGTCAATAAAAATATGAACTCAACGAAAATAAAATTATTAGAAAATTGTATTATTTAAATGTATAAACAGAGCTTCCATGAAACATTACGTGACAATCAGTTAAATATAAAATATAAAGTGTAACAGATACATTATCATTGCACTTATGTCTTTCGAGTTTAACCTTCAGACCCTGAGGTGTATTCCATGTCAGTCCAGAGTCATCACCTGGTAGAGTCAAAATTCGTTACTTGTGGAAAGACCAATCAATATTTTCAACGTGCAGCCTTGGGGCTGCACGTTGAAAATCACGATTGGTCTACCACACAAATTCATTGAGCACCTATCTATATTATGAATTAATAATTAGGCCCAGCTCAGCCGATCAGCCAGCCAAGAAGTACATCCAGCCATCCATTACTGATACATTGCACCTCTTCGGGGTCAGGCGGCTGGAGGCTGAGATGTTAACTGAACTGCTCTTACTGGCGACGCAAGGGCGTGTATAATAAGATGCATATTATACTCTCAGGCCACCAGTCTATTTCTGTTGGGAATTCGACGTATTTATGGGACATCTGTTTACCCATTTTTCGTGGAGTTTGCGTACAGAATATCGGTGAGGGAATGGGATTTCTTTCTACTAACAAAAGTATACAGATATTCTTCGTACTCCAGTTATAGCTATTCCAATCCATAAGAATTTATTTCACCTTGCGCACGTCAGTATATTAACAAAATTTGTGGAACTCCGCGGCCTAATAAAAAACACTACAGCCGTGACGTGGCTTCACTCATAATTATTGAATAATCAAACAGGTCTGTTAGTATTGATGACGTCATTAAAAATTCTGTTGAATTAAATGTCGTTGGAGAAACATTTGCGTTGATTCAAAGAAATGAATGAGTAATCCAGCCAAAAGAAATATTATTGATTATTGAATCTAAATATAGGCGGTGGTCTATTTAAGGGCTGGACAGGTTACAGGCCATAACAACGTCGACTTGCTTACATAGATTGACTGGTGGCTTGAGAGCATACAAGTGCTTTGATAGGGTTTCAGTTTTGAAATTTTTAAATGAGTAACGTATTCCGAGGTTTGCGTGGAGGGGGTGTCGCACATTATTTCGAGTCCGTGAAGAAAATAACGGTAGCAGGGGGCACCGGATGAGTCAGGCTACCCTAACCACCACCGGAGAGGGTTACTCTCACCCCAACTCCCGTCGGGGAAACTGCGTCCTTTATTGTGTGCTTGTCGAGGATTACCCTTATCCCCGCGACTTGGAGCAAAACTACCCCATACCCACCAACCCACCCCACCCCGTCGACTTGTCGGGTTAATTCTGTCGCCACCACTGAACAGCAGCTATTTTCATGCAAATGCTATTGACTTCTTATAATAGCCTGTTTTGTTGATTTTCTTTGAGATACATGTCAAGACCAACAGAAATCTTCCAGACGATTGAATCTAAACATAGGCGATGGATCACTTAAGGACTAGACTGGTTCGAGGTCATAACAGCGTCGAATTCCTCACCGAATTTGACAGGTGGTTTGCGAGCCTGGGAGCACATGTCTATTCCCACTTTTACTGATCAGCTACCAACAACTCTTAGACATTTTCCACCGTGTGGACTTGAAATGATCAAAACATCACGTTTTCTTCGTTCTTGAACGTGCTCTCCACCTTTTCTCACATACTTGCTACATGATACCACATTGAGTTTAAAGATTTGCAAGTTTGCAAAAGTGTCCAAATTCAGGCATTTCTGTAAAATATTATTCGTAAATGTAAACAAATTATTGGGGGCGAGGTGGAGTTGCGGAAACCGGTTCTCGTCAGCTCATCGAAATTAAGCAACGTCGAGCTCGGTTAGTCCTCGGATGGGTGACCGTCTGAGCGATCGATCACTTAACCCCGTGTGTCCACATGGGGTGCGATGATGACGCCGTGTACTTAGACGTACTGCACGTCGATGGTGCGCATGTCTTCAGCCAATCTAACCCTGCCTGTGCTACAGTGCGGAGTAACGATGTTGGAGGCTGGAAGCTGCTCGTCGTTGGTCGGTGGTTCTCTCCGGGTACTCCGGCTTCCTCCACTCGTAAAACTGTCACGGTCATGATTAGCCATTGTGCTAAAGTATGTGACCTTAAACGTCAATAAATAAATAAATAAACAAATAGCTGCCTTCGACCAATGGCTTCCACTGTCTATTTCTTATACTTCAAATATTTTCCAACACAAAGGTTAGTCCTCAGGATGTAAGATGACTGAAGTAGAAGAAACAAGCTTAACCCTTTACCCAACGCAGACGATATCAAAATTAATTATTTTAAATATCATTTTTTCAAATTTTTCAAAAAATTTCAACAAAACCATATCATGTGACCCCTCGTTGGAACGAGCTCGTTCCAACGAGGGGTCACATGATATGGTTTTGTTAAAAATTTTTGAAAAATAATATTTTTTCATCTGCTGAATTTGCATATTACGCGGACGGATGCAGCCGATTCGTTGGGTAAAGGGTTAAAGTCAGTTGTGTTAAAAATCAACCCAAATCAAATGGGTTGAGTGCAAAAGATTAGATTAGATTTGATTTGGTTAGGCTAAAAAAAGTGTTTTGATTCTCAGTCAATCCTTATTGAATTTGACCCCCCCCCCCCCCCCCCACCCCAGTGAACATTTTAATTGCCTTTCAGTGTCTTGCATATTAGTACAAACTCAGGAAAAACCAAAGCTTTTTAATTTTTTGATTGATGCATATTTATTTAGTTGCGTCTCCAATATGTTTGCCTTGTTACAGTTCAAGGGAGGTGTCTATAGGAACACTCCCATAAATTGTAACGAGGCAAATCCCCATATATTAAATACTTTTACTTCAGATAGATAATATGAAGACCATCGAAAAAATATGAAGCCTTTGAATTGGTGTACCTACAGTTTGTTTTTAGAGGATATTTTATTTTTTAAATTTAAAATGAACTTATTTGTAGAAATATGCACTTTCTATATTTCTGTGTGTAAAAAGACTGCCAAAATCCTCTCCATGTTTGCTCCCTTTTCGCCAAAGAAAACTAAAAATTAAAAATATAACCCTCCCTCCCTGACTGATTTGAAAAAACAATTGCCTGAGAATCAATTAATTTATTTTGTGTGGCCTTAGATTTTAATGACAATTTACACTCACGTGGAGCCGATGCCATATCAACAATACATAAGTAATATAATAATATAAATGAGTAATAATGAGTAACAAATTAATAACAATATATCATATGTTATTTGTTTATGACGACCTGTTTCCGGTGAAACACCTAACCATCTTACAGATGATTCCACATAATTCGGATTTTTCATTTCTCATAACAAGGAAAAAAATTTCTTTGTCGTTTAAATGCTTAAATTTCACTTCCGTCGATTGAATTTGTTCAAAATATAACTTCATATTTTTTTTCATTTCATTATAAGTAGGCCTGGAAATAAGCAATCTGTCATTTGCAGAATGAGGTCCCCAGAGGGTGAATTTGCTGATGCTATCTCACACAGTGTGCCAATTTATCCTCTGGTTACCTCTTTCCATTTGAACCTGAGACCTTGATTCAGATTGAGGTTCACAGAGGGTAAATTTAGTGATGCTACCCTGCTGTGCAGGGTAGCATCACCAAATTCGCCCTCTGGGAACCTCATTCTGCAGATGACAGTCTGCTTATTTCCAGGCTTGAAATTTATAAGTGTTCTGATTCTACCACATTATCATCACAATTCTTGCATATTCGTTATTCATATGGAATATTGGGGAACTGATGTCTCCCTATTTCTATTTCTAGCTTATGACTGCTCATTCTTAGTTTACTGAACATGGTCCCTCGACTGTGATTTTTTACTGAGATCAAGTCAGGCTCTAAATCGAAACTATCTTTGAATGTGTGATATGTTCTCAATTTGTTTTTTCTCCCTTTCTTCGCATCATGGAACATTTCTGTCTGGAACCTTGAGGTGTGATCCGTTTTGAGATTATATTGGATAGCATGTAACTTTTGCTAATGACAATGAATCTTTTAGCACCTCATTGCATTTCGGTACACCAAGCAAGCAGCGACTGGTCATTGAATTCAGCTATTCTAATAATATGTCCAATAGTGTTCATTATTCCATCACGGATTAACCCTTTTCCTACCATGAAAAGCAGACGACACTTGTAAACAAAATTCTTGAATAACTAATTTTTTGTCTCAAAAACATAGGTTATGACCCCTCATTGAAACGGGCTCGACGAGCTCGTTCCAAAGAGGGGTCATAACCTATGTTTTTGAGACAAAAAATGAAAAAATAATGAAAATTAATTGGCGATTTTTGTGAATAGCGCTGGCCGGTTTTGGCCGTTACTTTTGGTAAAGGGTTAAAGGAAATCTACCTAGTTCTGCACCAAGCCAGAAAATAAGCAGACTGTGATCTGCAAAATAGGGCGAATTTGGTGATGTTACCCTGCACGGTAGGGTAGCATCACTAAATTTACCCTCTATGAACCTCAATCTGAATCAGAGTCTCAAATCTAAACAGAAAGAGGTACCCAGAGGATACATTGGCACACTGTGTGGGATAGCATAATCAAATTCACTCCCTGGGGACCGCATTCTACAAATGACAGATTGTTTATTTTCTGGCTTGTTCTGCACGTGGGGCATAATTAGATGATTTTCTGTTCACACCAAGTGCAGATTTACAAAATCTTAAACGCGTCTGTTCATAGGGTGTGATGTCAATTTTACCAAAGTTAATATCAGGCGCCCATAACTCACCCCCACACAATAATATCGGTTTGATTAGCTTGTCAAATAGTTTACACCATATATCCACGGAACAAATCTCGTGTTTACGAACGCAGTTGGTTTCATATTCACTCACCCCAGTTTATTTGGGTTGATTTTTAACCCAACTGATTTTAGAGTGTATTACAGAATTTGCGGCTACGCTATTTTAGGCTATTATATGCTGGCCAGTAAATTGTCACAAATTATCTAAAAGATATTTCTCAATATCCATCGACTTGATGGATAACGAGGATTATTAAATACCTTATAAATAACCACATTTCTATTGGCTGGAATCTTATACACGTGACTGGTACTCAAAAAGCCATGTACACAGATTTTCCAGTGAATATGATCATTCCAAATATAGCTTTTGGAAATCCCTTCTTTATTTCTAGTTCAATCAACGTGCACGGGCAGTCAACCTGACTTCCGTCTAGTTTTTATGTTATTTTGCGGATGATAACTATTTTATTGTTAAATAAAAGTATTTCTGATTGATATAATTGAACTTTTAATTGACAAATAGAGGATTGTTTTTTAGGATGGTGTATATAATAAAACAGTTATGGACTTTTGTAGTGGTACATATGATGTGATATGAACCTAAAGAACTTGTACTGACCGAGGCGTTACCCGAGGTCAATATAAGTTTTTTTGATTCATATCATATCATATTCACCACCGCAAAAGTACATAAGTGTATAATATGCCTCAATAGTTTTCTAAATAACTTCACGCTTCGGCGTGTCACTTCGCCTTCGATACTGTTACTTGCGATTCGGTGTCGGTGTTACCAACAGAACCAGAAGTTCGTGCTATTCCAAGCCGTTCTGGCGAATAATAATAATAATAATAATAATAATAATAATAATAATAATAATAATAATATAAAGTAAAATAATTAGATGTATAGAAAGTGACTCCGAGAGTGATATTGAGCCGTGAACTGGGTAACTTCACCTAATAACCTTGCTGATCGATTCGCCTAGGAAGTTTTTTAATTAACGTTAATGAAGAATATGAGAATAATCTCATTTGTAGTATTATAATTATTAAATTTAATCTGTGTGTTGAACAATTAGTTGGTTAACTTACCGTGGGAAAGTGGCACTATTTTTATGTTTGAGTGATTTGGCTTGTGAGGCTTGAAAGAACGATCAGCTGGACTTGGTTGTTGCTTTAAATCGTACGTTTTTACAGTCGAATTGGATTGAATATTGCGCAGTAAAATGTCACGTAGCATATAATAAAAAGAAAGTCTACGCCATTTCAGTGAATATCGGGAATTATCTATTGACTAAAGTGAATTTTTTTTATTTGATTGGTTGATAGATACGTGGTATGAGACCATATTCATTGAAACCCACGATACGCCCGCCCAGCCACTGACAAATTTCCCATACCCAGTGGAAGCCTCGTTCCGAAATCTACAAATTGTCCATACCCCGTAGAAGTCGCGTCATTCCAGTTTTACAGTATACATGTATTATATTTTAATTTTTTATCTCCAAAATATAGCTCATGACCCCTTACTGGAATGAGCTTGTCGAGTACCCTCCAATGTGGGGTTCATAAGCTATGTTTTTGAGACAAAAACGAAAAAAAGAAATTCAATAATGTTTTTGTACTAGTCATATCGGCATATTTTCACAAAAACTCTTTTGCACAAAAATTCCACAGAAACCTGTATGGCTCGACAATGGAAGATAAAAGATCTCATGCTGTGTGTGTTCACACATGAAATAGATTGTACTTCTAAAACGGAAAGTCAATAGAAAAATTCGTTACCCCGTGTCTGATCACGTGGTACGGGTTTTTACCTACTCGAAGCCAGCCGTATCCGGCTGGCTTCGGGTAGGTAAAAACCCGTACCACGTGATCAGGCACGGGGTAACTAATATTATCTCAATAAAGATTTCAGTAAAATAGCATAGATATCCTCCATATATTACGTGACATCAGCTGCGTTACTGGTATTACCGGTAGTATGTCCATCGTTGGTTCCGCCCTATATATACCTCCAAGCACACACAGGGAGTTGGAATAATTAAGGGCTTGGAGAGGTGGGGCTCAATGGGGGCTTCGGTCGTTGTTATAGCCCTGCTTATTCCAGGTCAGTAAGATGGAGAATCCGACAGTTGCTCGCCTTTGCAAGACGGTTCTCCCAGACTGCCTCCACCTGTAAAACTACTCGACACAATATGATAATGGCTGTTGAAAGTTCGTTAAACCCCGGTAAGCAAGCAAAGAAGCAAACCATTAACAATTCTATACGTTTTTTTTTACAACGCTAACGGAATTCTACGACTCTCATTATTGGTGGCTGGATGCTCCGGGAATGAAGTTTCCATGCCGCGTTTCTATTGTCTAATAACAGCATTTCCAACAAGAACCGCATATTCCAAAAAGACTTCCAACAGTGATGATGTACAGGCCTGTTTACTTACATTTGTATATTTCGCGTACTACCTTCGTGCGACCTCAAATTTCGTATAATTCCTGATCTTACAAATGCGCTGCATCCGCCCGTGTAATTTAAAAATTCAGCTGTTGAAAAAAAAAAAATTTCAAAACATTTCACCAAAACCATATCATTTGAACCCTAACTGAAACGAGCTCGTGCAGCCTGTTTCATTGAGGGATCACATGGTATGGTTCTGCTGATTTTTTTTTTTAATTTGAAAAAAATAATATTTAAAATAATACATTTTGATATCCTGGTCGTTGGGTAAAGGGTTACGAAGTTCTACATTTTCTACAAATGTTACTTCCAGTATACTGTCAACAACAGACGTCGTCGTCGTTACCTAACCTGAAAAGCAGACGACACTTGCAAAACAAATTCTTGAATAACCAATTTTTTTCATTTTTTGTCTTAAAAACATAGGTTATGACACCTCGTTGGAACGAGCTCGACGAGCTCGTTCCAACGAGGGGCCATAACCTATGTTTTTGAGACAAAAAATGAAAAAATAATGAAAATTAATTGGCGATTTTTGAGAATAGCGCTGACCGGTTTTGATCGTTACGATAGGTAAAGGGTTAATATAGTGTTTACAAATCTCTCTAATGTTGAGAACTCATTTAAATACCTTATAATCGGATATTTGTATTCAATCAAGTACGCTACGGTATGCAGAGCAGAAAACATATATGTTAAGTAACTGGTACTCCGATCCTTTTTGCAAACTTTTCGGCACACAAATATGTGTTAATGTGCACACTGTGCATGTAGAGAATCTTTTATCACAACGAAACTCGATTTATGGACGAAAAGACAGGAGTTGGCCGCACTGTCGGTGTGTGTATGTGTGTGGGGGGGGGGGGGGGGGTATGATGTCTATGTCTCTGTGTGTGGGATAAGTATGTGTGTGTGTCTAGGGGTGGTTGGGTGAGTTGTGGATGTTTTGGTGTGGTGTATGTGTGTGTTCACGTCGTGCTAGAGGGGGAGAAGGTAAGTTAATAAAAGGGTGTGTTATTGGTGTAAGAGGTTGTGTGTTCGTTTTCATGTTTATACATATGCCTTTTGAGAATGGATTAATAATGTTAATCCTGTCTAATTCAGTATTCCTCG
The DNA here is from genome assembly GCA_031216915.1 of Pictodentalium vernedei. Classification (NCBI taxonomy): domain Eukaryota; kingdom Metazoa; phylum Mollusca; class Scaphopoda; order Dentaliida; family Dentaliidae; genus Pictodentalium; species Pictodentalium vernedei. Next base: position 256,415,591 of record CM062288.1, read on the forward strand.
CCATCTTCCTCGTAGTCAGCAGAGTCCTGACCGACCTCTTCATAATCCTTCTCCAAAGCGCCTAGATCCTCCCTGGCCTCGGAAAATTCTCCTTCTTCCATTCCTTCACCGACATACCAGTGTACAAATGCGCGCTTAGAATACATTAAATCAAACTTGTGGTCAAGTCTGGCCCAGGCTTCGCCAATAGCGGTCGTGTTGCTTAACATACACAAAGAACGTTGAACTTTAGCGAGGTCACCACCGGGTACAGCTGTTGGGGGTTGATAATTGATGCCGACTTTGAAGCCAGTAGGACACCAGTCTACAAACTGTATCGTTCTTTTGCTCTTAATTTTTGAAATGGCTTCATTAATATCCTTAGGTACAACATCTCCTCTGTACAGCAAACAACATGCCATGTATTTACCATGACGTGGATCGCATTTTACCATTTGGTTTTGTGGTTCAAAGCAAGCGCTTGTTATTTCACCAATACTCAGTACTTCGTGGAAAGCTTTCTCAGAGGAAATAATTGGCGCATATGTTGTCATTGGAAAATGTATTCTCGGATACGGGACCAAGTTGGTCTGAAACTCAGTTAGGTCGACGTTCAGTGAACCATCGAATCTGAGTGATGCAGTAATAGAGCTCACAATCTGGCTAATCATTCTGTTCAAGTTGATGTATGATGGACGTCCGATGTCCAAGTTTTTCTGACATATGTCATAAATAGCTTCGTTGTCGACCATGAAGGAACAATCCGAATGTTCAAGTGTTGTATGAGTCGTCAAGATAGAGTTATACGGTTCTACAACGGCAGTTGCCACTTTTGGAGCTGGATAGACGGAGAATTCTAACTTCGATTTCTTTCCGTAGTCAACGCTCAGACGCTCAAGAAGCAGCGATGTGAACCCAGAGCCAGTGCCTCCACCAAAGCTGTGGAAGACGAGGAATCCCTGAAGGCCAGTACATTGCTCTGACAACATACGGATTCTATCAGACACTCTGTCGATAACCTCCTTGCCGACTGTATAATGTCCACGAGCGTAGTTGTTGGCCGCATCCTCCTTTCCGCAAATCAGTTGTTCTGGGTGGAATAGGCTTCTGTATGTTCCTGTCCTAATTTCATCTGTAATCATAAAATGCAATATACAGATACAGAACAACAATCAAACTGGTTTTAATCAAATCTAGTCGTGGCTGTTGTGAAGCTGTGAAGCAGCCACGACGAGATTTGATGAAAAATCCATCTAAATTTAACATTAGAAACCTTTAGTGAAAAAAATCCAATCAATTTACAAGGCGAAAACCTGCTTAGCCCTTTACCTGGTCGAGCTCGTTCCAACGAGGGGTCACATGATATGGTTTTGTTGAAATTTTTTGAAAAATTTGAAAAAAATGATATTTAAAATAATAAATTAAGATATCGTCTGCGTTGGGTAAAGGGTTAAAAGTGGTCAAATTATACTTGCTTCAGTGGCAAGAGAAATCCTGACCTTGGTAGGAATATCTGCAGGGAGTTAACCCTTTACCTAACGAATCGGTCGCTTCCGCCACGTAATTTATAAATTGAGCAATTGAAACAAGCTATATTTTTCAAAAAGATTTTACAAAACCATATCATGTGACCCTTCATTGGAACGAGCTCATCGAGCTCGTTCAAATGGGGGGTCACATGATATGGTTTTGTTGAATTTGTTGAAAAAATTAAAAAAAACAGACTAAAATAATAAATTTTGATATTTATTTGTTTATTGGTGTTTAAGGTCAAACTCGGGACCGCTAGCATAGAAGAATTGAGCAATTGAAAAAAGCTATATTTTTCAAAAAGATTTAACAAAACCATATCATGTGAACCCTCGTTGGAACGAGCTCATCGAGCTCGTTGCAATGAGGGGGCACATGATATGGTTTTGTTGAATTTTTCGAAAAAATTAAAAAAAACAAAAACTAAAATAATAAATTTTGATATCGTCTGCGTTGGTTAAAGGGTTAAACTAAAGCCATAAATGGTGACCTTTCTTAATTTATTTGCGATTGTTTTTCGTTGAAGAGTTCTAACTCTCTGTCCAACTGGTCATACATTAGTTTTCGCGTAAAAGACGGTTGTCGATGTTTGTTTGTTTGTTTGTTTTTTTTTTTTTTTGGTTGGAGGGGGGTGTGGGGGGGGGGGGGGGGGGTAAACGACACTTGCAACAACTTGTGTCGCATCATGCCGGACAGTTTTACCGATAGAGAAAGCCGTAGAACTGAAGAGAACGACCGAGCAGTGTCCAGCAACTGTACGACTTTCTAATTTCACACAAGCAGTGTTAGCAACAGTTGAAGGCAACTGTACCATTGACGTGCAGTACGCTTTAGCATACAGCGTCACCGTGCCCCCACATGGACAAATGGGATAAACTCTTAACCCTTTACCCAACGCAGACGATATCAAAATTTATTATTTTAAATATCATTTTTTTAAATTTTTCCAAAAATCTCAACAAAACCATATCATGTGACCCCCTCGTTGGAACGAGCTCGACCAGCTCGTTCCAACGAGGGGTCACATGATATGGTTTTGTTGAAATTTTTTGAAAAATAATATTTTTTCAACTGCCGAATTTGCATATTACGCGGGCGGATGCGGGCGATTCGTTGGGTAAAGGGTTAACCCGCGAATATTTTCAGGATATTTTTCAACAAAAACATAGGTTATGACCCCTCGTTGGAACGAGCTCGTCGAGCTCGTTCTAACGAGGGGTCATAACCTATGTTTTTGAGACAAAAAATGAAAAAAATTAGTTATTCAAGAATTATTTTTGCAAGTGTCGTCTGCTTTTCAGGTTAGGAAAAGGGTTAAACAATAGACAGAAAAAATTATTTGTTGTCTTAAAAGTTGTTTTTTACGATTCTAAACATTTTTAACAGTTTACTCAACAGATTAAAAGTGATTTTTTGAACATTTAAAAGTGCTGTGTTAACTCTTTTCAGGTGGTAATGACAGTAAATGTATGTAAGGTATTTCAGATAGGCTTGTACGTTTTATTTTGTTAACAAATATCACGCTTCGAACAGGGACGGTTGTTTACTGTAGGTTACTGTTGATGATACTGCACGGTGCTGTCAGACGCGTAGTTTTCAACCAGTGCCCTTTTTGATCGAATCCTAATGCGGGGATATGAGGGGTCTTATATCAAGAGGGCGTCTCTCTACCCCTGCATCCCATGGGCAGGGGCTCGCTACTCTCGTGATAATTGGGTTGCAGCGCCCCTGTTTCCGCCCAAAATGTATCTCTCTTTTTCTCTTTATTTATTTTTTATTTTTTTAAAAATCATAAGAAACAGAAAACAAATTTCAGCAGATAGATCTCTCGTTTGAATAACGAGTCCCATTAGCTGAAAATTTGTTTGGGCCCTTTATCTTTTTTCACAACAGTGTCATAATTGGTAAGCTGTAAGCCCACTGTTTTGGTTTTGTGACAACGTGCCAGATATCAACTCGGTAAAACTGTTAGAGTTGGTGAGTTCTGTTTCCATACAACTGTCTGTTTGTCTGTTAATGGGGTTTAACGACACTTACAACAACCAGGGTTATATCGTGTCGGACAGTTTTACGAGTGGGGTGGGGGGGGGGGGTGAAGCCAGAGTATCCTGGGAGAACCACCGAGCAACCGTTAGACTTTCCGACTTGCAAGCAGGGTTAGCCTCGGTTAACGGCACGTGTACCGGCGTCCATTGGGGATGAAGTGTCTTGCCGTCGACCTTTCTACCTCAAGTTTAATGCGCTTACCAATGAACCGCCGCGATCCTCCATCATGTCATCTCTCAAGGAAATACACAGCTTGGCTTTGAAAACATAGAAAATCAATCGCACGAAAAGACTTTAGCAAAATCGTGCCAAATATAAGAATTGAGATACTTTTGAATTTCTTTAATATTCCCGTCTTATTGTGGTTAAATCCTTTACCTAACATGAAAAGCAGACGACACTTGCAAACAAAATCCTCGAATAACTCATTTTTTTCATTTTTTGTCTCAAAACTATAGGTTATGAACCTCATTGGAACGAGCTCGACGAGCTCGTTCCAAAGAGGGGTCATAACCTATGTTTTTGAAACCAAAACAAAAATGAAAAAAATAATTAAAATTAATTGGCGACTTTTGTGAATAGCACTAGCCGGTTTTTGCCCTACGTTGGGTAAAGAGTTAACGACACATTCGACAGCCGGAGTCACCTCGTGTCGGACATTTTTACGGGTGGAGGAAGCCGGAGTACCCGGAGAGAACCACCGATCAGCAGCGAGCATCTGCCAACTTCCCAACGTATTATACCACGCAACACCACCGTTTCCCCATGTGGGCAATCGCGATTAAGTGCCTTGCACAAGGACACAACACAGTTACCCCGGCCGGGGATCGAACCGTGGACCTTTCGGTTTGAGGTCCACTGTCGTAACCACTGGCCATCGAGCTCCCTTCTATTCCCTTTACCCTTTACCCAACATAATAGAAATAACAGGTCAGCGCTATTTGTCATTCATTTTTTTCTTTAATTTTTGTCTTCAAAACATAGGCTATGACCTCTCATTGGAACAAGGTCCTGAGCGCATACCAATGGGGGTGATAGGCTAAGATTTGGAGAAAAACAAATGAAATCTTTAGTTATGCAAGACTAGAGTCACCTGGTATTCGTGTTTGTAAAGGGTTACATTCCTTGTGAAAGAGATCAGCATTTGCCATATTGGGTCACGTGAGGAGGGGGCACACGTGACTTTTGTTTCCAAAACAAATCATACGTGGGGGGATAAACAGTTCACAATCCTCGTACCAGAAAACGTCTGGCGTGAACTCGACGCTACGTTAAAAGCCTATAAAAGTAATGAAATTTTGTTTATTTTGAAAATTCTCACCTCTGATATTCCTTCAGTTCAAATTAAATATACACAAAATGTACATCAAAATGAAGGTTGGGATGTACAGAACACGAAACACACGTGTAATCAGCCCATAGAGTCGACTGTAGGCACCACTGGTTCCTGGAAGTCTGCTGCCGAATTCGCACCAGAACTGATAATTTAATAATATTTCACGAAAACAACTTGTGGACAAATGTGCTTTATATATCCAAGAACAAAGCTACGGGATCAAAATTCTTCAAAACACGGCTACAGAATTGCATGGGGGAAAATTCTAAAGCCATTGCTTTTGTTTACGTATGAGTATACTTTCGATTTCCGTTCGACGTCATTGGACGGAAAAAGCATGTAAAAACAATGCCATCTAAAATGAAATAATGAAAAAGATCGCCTTCATACAATATACTGTTATTAGATAGAGATTACACAGTTACCATATTCAATGCATATTCAATGCAAGGTATCATGATACCTGTTGAAATTTCTTAGAATTACGATTTTGTTTTTTGATGGAAATTCGTGGTGTCGAGTGATTTGCGCATGTCTGTCGAGCATGGAAACCATCTTCAATAAAAAAAATGCAGACAATGTTGTCCTTTTCCAAAAATGCAGTCCTGTCGCTGCACTCGAAAGTGTTTTGAATGCCTAGCTTTGTTATTGAATATCTGAAGAGTTAAACTTTGAGAAATAAGGCATCTGCCTTGAGTGCCGGAAGTAGAGTCATACAAGGAAGAGAGCCCCCCCCCCCCCCCCCCCCCCCAGGAAATTTTTGTATCAAATGGAGCTCACTTGTCACGTTTTGGGGATTGCTTTGTGTACTGTGTTCTTGAAAAAAATATGTGAGACCCTCTGGATGTGCCCTTCTGACCTCAATATGTCAATAAGCCTCCTTGGGGAAAGTACATGCAATAATGGTTATGTAAGGTTGATTTGATGTGTTTTGAATAACAATGTACTTTTAAGTACATTTATTTATTTATTTATTTATTTATTTATTTATGTTTAAGGTCACATATTTATGCACAATGGCTAATCATGACCGTGACAGTTTTACAGGTGGAGGAAGCCGGAGTACCCGGAGAGAACCACCGAGCAACGACGAGCAGCTGCCAGCTCCCCAACATCGTAACTCCGCACTGCAGCACAGACAGGGTTAGATTGGTTGAAGACATGCGTACCATCGACGTGCAGTACGCCTTAGTACACGGCGTCATCGTGCCCCCACTCGGGCAATGGAGATGAAGTGTCTTGCCCAAGGACACAACGCGGTTGCCGCAGGTGGGATTCGAACCGAGGACCTCTCGGCTTGCAGTCTGCACCTCTACCTACTGAGCCACTTAAGTACATTAGATGGTTTATTGCAGTGACAGGTTACAGTTACCCTTATTTCTTCTCCAACAGATATCATAAGTGTATTGGTGTCCAAGAGTTAAACAAAGCTATTATACTTATTGACAAAACAGACAAATTTAATAATTTAATCACTATCAAATTGATGCATGGGATAAAAGGGGTTACAGTGCAAGGGGGTTGTAAATATATTTATTCAACTACAATGTATGATTTTGCAGTGCATTCTACATAGGAGAATATCATATTTTCTTTCCAAACCATTACAGTAACACATACATCTTTATATTGGGAGACACTCTTTTGTCCTTCCATACTTCTTCTGTTGGACTCCTTCAAGTTGACCCTTGTTGAATTCCCCAAATCAAAACATAAACATAAACAAAAAAATGTCTGCCTTCAATCAGTGAGCACTCCACTTATAACATTTGGTCTCAATCTTATTACTTTCATGAATTAGGAAAGGATTTTTTCGAGTATATACTTAAATGTTTATAGAATACAGCTGTTATTTTATTTTGAGGTATTTTATTGTAAAAATTTTGTTCTCTAACTTATGCCACAGCAGACTTTCAGGTGGTGCTATTTACACATGACAGCAGTTCCATGGCAAATTTCAGTTTCCACATGTTCTATGTTTCATTCCAAGCATTTTGGTATATAATTTATTGGGGTTATTCATTTTGGGCCTTTTTTAGACTTGAAAGAAAATTACATGAAATTTGACCAAAGTTAGGTTGGACGTCCCCTTAAGGGCCTATATAAGTAATGAAATTTTGTTTATTTTGAAAATTCTCACCTCTGATATTCCTTCAATTCAAATTAAATATAAACAAAATGTACATCAAAATGAAGGTTGGGATGTATAGAACACGAAACACATGTGTAATCAACTCATAGAATCGACTGTAGGCACCACTGGTTCCTGGAAGTCTGCTGCCCTATTCGCACCAGAACTAATAATTTAATAATATTTCACGAAAACAACTTGTGGCCAAATGTGCTTTACATATCCAAGAACAAAGCTAGGGCATAACAATTCTTCAAAACACGGCGACAGAGCTGCATTGGGGAAAATTCCAAAGCCTTTGCTTTTGTTTACGTTTGAATATACTTTCGATTTCCGGTCGACGCCATCGGACAGAAAAAGCATGTAAAAACAACGCCGTCTAAAATCAAATAATGAGAAAGATCGCCTTCATACAGTATACTGTTATTAGATAGAGATTGCGCAGTTGCCATATTCAATGCAAGGTATCATGATACCTGTTGAAATTTCTTAGAATTACGATTTTGTTTTTTCGATGGAAATTCGTGGTAACGAGTGATTTGCGCATGTCCGTCGAGCATGGAAACCATCTTTAATAAAAAATGCAGACAGTGTTGTCCTTTTCCAAAATGCCGTCCTATCGCTGTATTCGAAAGTGTTTTCAATGCCTAGCTTTGTTCTTGGATATATGAAGCACATTTAGCCACAAGTTGTTCTGATGAAATATTATTTTATTATCAGTTCTGGTGCGAATACGGTAGCAGGCTTCCAGGAACCAGTGGTGCCTACAGTCGACTCTATGAGTTGATTACAAATGTGTTTCGTGTTCTATACATCCCAACCTTCATTTTGATGTATAATTTGCGTATATTTAATCTGAATTTAAGGAATATGAGAGGTGAGAATTTCAAAATAAACAAAATTCCATTACTTATGTAGGCCCTAAACTGATTAGAACTGGCAAGTGAAGTTCATTTTAACAGTTACATTCACGAGAAATCTTCCTCATTTCATATTGAATGTTCTCTCTTCTCCTTCTACCAACATGTCTCAATCAAAACAAAATATTCTCAAAAAACACTGCATTCAGTCACAACTGTACCATTTTTTTAGCATTTAGGAGGTTCTGCTTTGGGCATTTGTTAACAGTGAAACAATACATAGAATTTGATCTTTTCATTTTTAAAATTATTTAGATATTTTTAAAAATTATTTGGTTGGTAATTGTCACCAGATGGATGTTCACTTATTATTTTAATTTAACTATTTCAGTGATATTTCCCACGTATTCAGCTTTTTTTCAAATTGGAGAATTAAAAGCGTAGTTGATTTATATTTTCACAGGTATCATAAGTTTTGGAAACAAAAGTCGCTTGTAACACCCCCCCCCCCCCCCTCCCCCACGTGACCATTCATGGAAAATGCTGATAAAGTCTGTCCTCGTCAATTATCAAATATAGAATTGGTCATGCCAACGGTTAACTGTATTCGAATTGACAAATAACCCCCGCCACCCCCCCCCCCCCCCACCCATCATTCGGGTAACTTCGTCGTTGAATTCTCTGTGGAACGGATATGTAGGCCTCTACATCATTATTGTTTGTTTATTTTTCGTCTTTTTCCCATTTTCATTGACATGTCTGGCACATCACTAGTGGGCATAAAATGTTTCCATGCTATCTAAAGTCAGTTATTACCGAAGTGGCCGACACTTTCATATTATTTCTCGGGATACGCTTGATAGCATATAGTTGATTTTATGTCAGTGTGGGGAACAAGCTATTTTGGAGAGACTTGGGTTCCTACCGTTTAGGAGTGAGACGCCACATAGGGTCTGGTGCACACTAAAAACTAAAGTGTTAAAACTGACAGTTTCTAGGTGTTAAACCCATTCTAACTCTTAGGGTATGATTTTAACACTCAAAGTGCAATGCTTTAAGCACTTAGACATTACAATCGTCAGACATCTGAAACTTGAATGGATGGCACTTCCCATGTGTCTGGCATTGGTGGTTCTTCCAGAATCGTCCATAATTTGATTTGCGCTTGGTGGGTACATAATTAAAAGGACACAACGCAGATGACGCGAATCAGGCTCGAGAGTTCGAGTCTGATCCGCGTCATCTGCGTTGTTTCCTTTTAAGTGTCGCGACATTACACTTGTCAAGTGGTATTATTGTAACACCTCTCAAGTTCTGGGATATCTACACTTGAACAAAGTGCTAGTTCAGCACTTAGTAAGTGTTAAATACAGCACTTCAAGTGTAGTTTTTAACATTTTAGTTTTTAGCGTGCGCGAGTGGAATTGCTGGGCAATCCACGAAGCTCCGTTGCACGCCGCGATTATCAGATTAGGTTGACGAGGGCTACAAGCCCGAATTTAGAGAGCAGATTAGGAACCCAATTAAGTAACGGCTAAGTTTAGGTGTCAATAGCGAGGATCGACTCGCACCTGTCTCAAAGTGAAGGCTTTTGTATTGTGCTATTAACCCTTTTGAACGCAGATGTTGATCGCGTAGTAGCCTGTTTTGTATCAGAATGCTGAGAGTATCGAGTCAGGGTCGACAGTGACAATTCGCGCAAGCTCGAAGCGCTTATTGAATTTGTGAGTTCCGCATGAACTGTGTGTATTTCAAAGGACAGGAACATTCAAGGAGTGTTCCATCAAAGGACACATGAATAAGGTATGTGATGTAGACGCGATAAACTAGCCGACAGAGTGGATAAACTGAATCCAAATCAGAACGGTGTTGCCACAAAGTAACTGGCATTTGCTAGTCGGGATCCCCCGGCAGTCAGAGCTGCAAACGCGCACAGGCGCAACAGATTAAGACTCGGTGTTTTAAGCTCCTGTTGCGAGCCCGCGACAGTGACATTTTGAGAGTGTACTATAGCCCCAGTACAGGGCTATTATAGATAAACTGAATTTGATGAAAAACTATTAACTCCTGTGATAAATCTTCTACCATGTTGATCAAATTGTTAAATGCGTGGAATATGGAAATGAGTTTATTTTGAATGTAAATAAAAGAATCGTTGTTACTTTAATCATTGTTTCCTTTCCGCAGCCTGAAGTGATTAGGAATCACACCTAACGAAGAACGAACCTATCTTTCGAGTTCACTCGGCAGGGAAGAAAATCATAGTGCGGTCCCGTGTTCAGATTCCAACCCTCCTGGTTGGCTCGTCCCCCCAATAACAGGGTTACAGATTCACCCCTGGGGACCGCATTCTGCAGATGGCAGTCTGCTTATTTCCTGGCTTGTTCATGGGTTAAAGATTTACAGACTTTAAAATATATACATGATTTACCCTTTACCCAACGTAACGGCCAAAACCGGCCAGCGCTATTCTCAAAAATCGCCAATTAATTTTCATTATTCTTTTCATTTTTTGTCTCAAAAACATAGGTTATGACCCCTCATTGGAACGAGCTCGTCGAGCTCGTTCCAATGAGGGGTCATAACCTATGTTTTTGAGACAAAAAATGAAAAAAAATAGTTATTCAAGAATTTATTTTGCAAGTGTCGTCTGCTTTTCAGGTTAGGTAAAGGGTTAATATAATAGTACTGTATGCTCATGTTCTGGATGATACTTATGACCTGTGTGTATAAGAGGTATAATAGCCCCCCCCCCCCCCCGCCCCCCTCCCCACCCCACACACATACACATTCTCTCTCCTCCATCCTCTTCCAAAGCATCTGAACCACCACTGATATATCCGCGTATTCCTCTGAGTACCCTTCTATGACACCCCTCCATTAGTTCGAAGTGTTTCCTACATTGCATGGAGAGTGGATTATGACTAAAACACCCGCGGAGTGGAGTTTTCACACAGACAGTAACTAATTGTCTACAAAACCTGATAAGAATGACAAGCAAAGTTTCAGCCAATGGACGTCCGAGTTAAACCCTGGAGCTCTATTGACTGAAACTCTGCTTGTCATCCGTATATGCATTATCAGATGAATCTACAGTTATAGTATGGGTGGAAATTTCCCCCATGGGTGTTTTATTAATAATCCACTCTCCACGTAATGTACGTTCTGTAATTACTGTTGGTTTTCAAGCCTTCACAATTGAACAAATGTGCTTGGGATTTGCAATCGTTGCCCTGAGATTAATAAGAAGAAATTAAAAAATAGCCAGTAATACTTACCTATAACTGATGGTTCCAAGTCGATAAACACAGCTCTCGGGACGTGTTTTCCAGATCCAGTTTCGTTGAAAAACGTGTTGAAGGAATCATCACAAACTCCGATGGATGTGTCTGATGGCATAAGTCCATCCGCTTGAATCCCATGCTCCAGACAATAAAGCTCCCAGCATGAATTGCCGATTTGGACACCGGCCTGGCCAACATGTACAGAAATACATTCACGCTGAAATAAAAGGTACATTTCTTATTTACTATTTCTCCTCAAAGACCCGCGAAAGACTTCGTTGAAAAGCATTAATACTTCAGCAACATTTGTTTTGTTTTGACTTCCCCAACTTATCTAACTTTCAAAGATAGTTGTACAAAGTGCAGAGTGATCAAATACTTAATACTTTGGTATTCCCCATGTAACAGAAACCCATGCTTACTTCTTTTTTCAGTATAGTCCCAAAGAGTATGCTGGGGTCCAAAATGCGTACTGTACACCTCAGTAGTATATCAGGGTTTTGGGGGCATCATTGGCAGGACTATTGGCAGGACCTCGGAAGTGACGTCATGTTACGTGACCCAGTGGCGCCATGTTGTGTTATCCTGGTAACCCGCGTGAGCGGCCATCTTGTGACGTCACCCCCATAGTGATAATGTGTGTTGTTGGGGTGATACGTGTTTCCCTCGTCCATTTTGTATACTGGAGGCCGCCATCTTGGTTTTTATGGTAGCACGTAGCTGCTATGTTACCCAAAGACCAACAACAAGACAGGGGTATGTTCGGAGGGTATGTTTCTTTGTACAAGAGTAATTTTCCGATTCGTAGAATTACCACAAGCAACCCGACAATCCGCCCAAATCACCAAAAACAACTTTTATTTGATATGAAACCCCATTTGGTGCATATAAGAAAAGTACGCGTAGTGCTATAGGACCGTCCGATTGAATCGGATAATACTCCAGAAGACTACAAGAGCTTATCCATTGGAACAGTTTTGTTACTATATTTAGCTATTCTGGCCTGTTCAGCTAGTTCTAACCATATTTCATGCAGTTCGGTCGGTTCTTGTTTCGTTTATCCAATTAATCCAATCAGTTCACTTTATTGCAGATAACTAACCAATCAGATTGCTTGTTTTTTATAATCTGTTTGCAGAGTTATTCCCCTTGTGTATAACAAAGGCCTACATCATTCCTAAACCAATAAACTATCGAGCAGTTACTGAAGTAATTGCTCGAACGACTCTAAGCCCATCGAGCAAACGAGCTTTAGGGCAATTGCTTGCTTGATCGAGTGACTCGACATATTGCTCGAACGACTCGAATCTCATCGAGCAAATGAGCAAAAGAGCAATTACTCGTTCGAATGACTCGCACATACTACTCTTCAACTCATATCAGAAAAAACGGATTCCATAGTCACAGACGTTTTCCAAAAAGGGATTCTCAAAAGGGGATTCCGTAAATGGGATTTCTATCCGGCTCCGAGAAATGTGATTATGTGATTTAACATCAACTCTCGATAGTATTCCCTTTCCAGTTCGAGGCATCGGGTCATTTAGATTATAAGGTATATTTTAAACCAACTGATTCTCGTTTATTGTTGCACACAAAATCATTTCACTCACCACATACATTTAAAGATTTCATCAAATCTCAGCTCATTCGTTTCCACCGCAATTCAGGTGATAAGGTAAATTCTAACTTGGTTTGGTCGACATTTTGATGACATTACAATCAGAAATGAAGACTCACCACAGACGTAGTTTCATGGTTACGCTATAATGCCACACACACATTATATTAATATCGTGATGTTTTTAATGGGAATTAAATATTTATTGACTGCAATATCTATAACTGAGACAGGAAAGAATACCCGAATATCCTTGTATGAAAAAGGCGCAGCAAATTACATCAACTGACGTCTGCTCGCAAATTATCACAAAAGGGGGGAAAACTAACAGTCCATAACTGCGTCGAATTCCGAACAGAATTAGACTGGTGACCTGAAAGCATGGATGCAACGCTATTATGGACTTTTTGTTATCTATCCACTTTTCTTATTTGCGCGCAAATTACCATTTATTTATCCCTTTGAATCTTTATGGTATCTTCCATGTCACTTCAATGAAAGCAACTGAAAGAGTCCATATTTATTATTTTGGGGTAGACCAATTAATATTTTCAACGTGCAGCCTTGGGCTGCACGTTGAAAATAATTGATTGGTCCACCTCCACCCTTTAGCTTAGCAGCTATCCTACTTAATGAAAGTGTGACATATCGTGTTCCTGGACCGGAAAAGCGGTCTCTCGGATCTGAAGGGTTGATTTGGTGGCCCTTTAGCCACAAGAATATACAGATGTTCCTACCTGTTCTAGTAGATACTCCAAACAATAAGTATTTATTTCCCTTTGAAAACATCAAGATTTTAACATAATTGATGAAATTATATTCTCTCGTGTTCCAAATAACAGTACAGGTGGGAATAAAAGTACGGGGTGGAACATTTATCAAAATTAAATAAAAGTACAGACCCAAATAATAGTACAGGGTGGAAATCTATTGAGGGGTGGGGGAGTAATGCTAGTTATTTTTATCTAAAAGCCAATTTATTTTCCAGTATTACAGTTAGTTTTATTAAAGAAAACTAATAGACGTTTAGGCATCATGATTATAACAATGAATACACTACATGTGCTGAACAAAAGACTCTCACACAATCTAGTGAAGATTGATTAATTTTGAAGATCCCTCCCCTGTTGGAAGAGTAATTTTAATAAACATACAGGTCCTTACAAATAAGGTCATACAGGGCGGAAATGTTCCCCAAAATTAATAAACATTCATGTATGTTCCAATAAGAGTAAAATCCTCGCTCTCTGATTGGATGAAAGCTTACTTAGTTTAGTTTATGTTTACGGCACCAGTGACAAGAAGAGCTGTTAGAATTAATGTACCTGAAGTGCCTGGAATTTGGCCTTCAATGAGCAAACGAGATGATAAACAAAAAACGATGCCGGTAGTCCACCAATGCTCTAAAAGTCACTCAGGTCGCAAATACAGGCCTATATAATGTCCTCCACAGTGAAATCTGACACGCCTTTGGTATGATCACTATTTCGGCGCCGACAAGCAATTACGATGGAGAAGGCGAGGTGGAGAATTTTACAAGAGTTTTTAACAATTTTACAACAGCAATAGACTAATAGAAAATGTTTTTATTTTTTGCCAGATTTTCAGAGACAAGTATTTAAATTTAATATTTGAGTGAATCCCCCCCCCCCCCCCAACCCCACTGTAGGCTGTTCCTACAAATAGATCAAGACTATTCCTAACCAAACGTACATACGTGGCATTAGCTCTCGATCACTAAGAAAAGGTTAGTAAAAAGCAATATATTGTTTTTTATTTATCCTATTTCAATTATATTTTCCATTAGTTGAGAAATATTTAGCAACATTATAAGTTATTGTGATGAATTGACGAAGCGTCTCGGTTGAACATAAGCTCCGAGCCGCAAACCCCAGACCATGTTACCGTCAATTCATCACAATAACGTATATGTTCCAACAGACGCTACCCACAGCCCAAAATCTACATCGCGAAACACGAGAGGCTTATTTACTAAACTTGTGATCGTTAAAAGTTGCCTCATTCAGGGCAACTTTTAACGATCACAGGATTAGTAAATAAACCTCTCGTGTATCCACGAGGCACTGCATAAATAATCAATAAACCAGATAAACTCATTCCATCCTAGTACAAATCGCAAATCAGTTTGTCATTTAAACAACACTTCATCCGGAACCGCTTCTGCTGAACATGTGAAACATCCAGAAAAATGAAGCAGCTTGCTAGTCACTCCGTTGTTGAAGCAGTTACGAAACGGACGACGTCATTGCAAATATTTCGCGTCGTGACATCAGACGGTAACATTTGCCACTTGAGCCGTAAACATAGAAAATTCTAAGCGAGCTCTCGTGCAATCAGAGGAGGAGAATTTTAGTGTCATTGGAACATACATATATAAATTTCTAAAAATTAACTGCAGATTTATAAATATATGGAAATATGGGAGAATTTAAGAGGAATAAAAACTCCGGTGTACGGCGAATTAGGATTCAGTGTACGCCTAACTGGATCTCAAGGAATTCTCCACAAAGACGATCGCAATATCCAGTGTCGGTTCCACGGATCCAAATATTCATTTGAGGCCCCAAGAGGGTGGAAGTGCTGATGCTATCCCATACAGAGGGCCAATTTATCCTCGAATTACCTCTTTCTGTTCAGCCTTGAGACCTCGATTCCGGTTGAGGTTCATAGAGGGTGAATTTAGTGATGCTACCCTGTTGTGCAGGGTAGCATCACCAAATTCACCCTCTGGGGACCTCATTTTGCAGATGACAATCTGCTTAATTTCCACTGATTAGCAGATAATATATTACAGGAACATCTGTGCACTGACAGATTTGCACGCAATCAAAGTTATAAACCGATTGTGTAATCATACTGTTAGTCTGCGAAAAAGAATGGGGCTATGGCATGATCCCACAGCCTCTGGCTTTGTTTTGTGGTTTAGTGCAGAATACAACCTACCACCAATCAATAACATTCAACTCATTTCCCGTTTCCATTTTGCAGTGCAGATGTGACGCCAGTGGGGATACCCCCTCCATTGTCGGGACGGTCTAGCCCAGATTCCTCTTCCCGACGGGGAGAGTACCTCCTTTACTACGAGCTTTTGTGGAATGTCCTGGACCCTTGTCGGTGTCCACAGACACTCTTGTCGGGCGCTCCACTTCTACTGCAGTGATAATAATTAGTCTGTGTGAACACACAGACTATTGTTTTTGTACGGTTTCTTTTTCTTTCTTTTTCTTCTTCTTCTTTTTCTTCTTCTTTTTCATGTCCTATTAGACATTCATAACTTCTCGGCCACCTATGTTTTTTAGGTCGCTAGAGCCATTGAGTATGGCCCAGTAGACCACAGGGTTTTCACAGCCTCCAATTTCCTGATACAGTAAATTCTCCCCCAAGCAATACGATGCTATGTTCACACTGGAGACTATGTAAACACTAGTGGAGTAAGCTGTCAAAATGAAATCTGACCTTGTCATCATAATGGGATGTAAGTTCCTGAAACTAAGTTGAGAGAAACCCTTTGCCTTGCAAGGAAATAAATTATAAATTATTCAGTTCACTGCTTTTAACCCTCTCCTGACTTTTATGTGGATTGCACATATTTTATTTCAGGCAGAATAAAGTTAACCCTTTCCATAAAACTGCACTGAATAATTGTTGAAACCTATCTTATTCAGTTCACTGCTTTTAACCCTCTCAAGACTTCTATGTGGATTGCACATATTTTATTTCAGGCAGAATAAAGTTAACCCTTTCCATAAAATTGCACTGAATAATTGTTGAAACCTATCTTATTCAGTTCAATGCTTTTAACCCTCTCAAGACTTCAATGTGGATTGCACATATTTTATTTCAGGCAGAATAAAGTTAACCCTTTCCATAAAACTGCACTGAATAATTGTTGAAACCTATCACAAAACTGTCAGGGTGCCGGTAACAATGCAATACTGACATGGAATAGTCATGGAATATTTTATTTCAGGCAGAATAAAGTTAACCCTTTCCATAAAACTGCACTGAATAATTGTTGAAACCTATCAATACTGACATGGTCGACTGTACTGTTAAATGTGTTAGTGCTATGACTGTTTAAAACTCATTTTGTTAGAGGAGTTCTATAGTCTTTCACTGCGCTCGGCTCGGTCTCACCGAGAGAAACCCTTTGTCTTGCAAGGAAATAAATTATAAATTATTCAGTTCAATGCTTTTAACCCTCTCAAGACCACAGTGTGGATTGCACATATCTTATTTCAGGCAGAATAAAGTTAACCCTTTCGATAAAACTGCACTGAATAATTGTAAAATTTGTTGAAACCTATCTTATTCAGTTCAATGTTTTAACCCTCTGAAGACTTCAATGTGGATTGCACATATTTTATTTCAGGCAGAATAATGTTAACCCTTTCCATAAAACTGCACTGAATAATTGTAAAATTTGTTGAAACCTATCTTATTCAGTTCAATGCTTTTAACCCTTTCAAGACTTCAATGTGGATTGCACATATTTTATTTCAGGCAGAATAATGCTAACCCTTTCCATAAAACTGCACTGAATAATTGTAAAATTTGTTGAAACCTATCTTATTCAGTTCAATGCCTTTAACCCTTTCAAGACTTCAATGTGGATTGCACATATTTTATTTCAGACAGAATAAAGTTAACCCTTTCCATAAAACTGCACTGAATAATTGTTGAAACCTATCACAAAACTGTCAGGGTGCCGGTAACAATGCAATGCTGACATGGTCGACTGTACTGTTAACTGTGTTAGTGCTATGACTGTTTAAAACTCATTTGTTAGAGGAGTTCAAAAGTCTTTCAGTGCGCTCGGCATGGTTTCGCCGAGAGTGCAGATACCTTTGGTGCCAAAGTGCCATTAAGAGAATGTCTCTGATTTGTGCCGTTCCATCCGTCCGGAGTGCAAAAGCAGGTACTGTCAGCTGAGAAACTTAATGTTTTTCGCTTTATTTTCTTAACATTTAATTCTATGTGAAATGTTACACCTTTTCAGTGTGCCTTCCGAAGTAAGGGATTCGTAACCCTTTAGCCAACATAACGACGAAAACCGGTCAACATTATTCACAGAAATGTCTATTCAGCTTTGATTACCTTTTCATTTTTGCTTTAAAAACATAGCTTATGACCCTTTATTGGATTGAGCTCATTTTTAAAGGATTATTTATTTATTGGTGTTTAATGTCACATATTTCTGCACAGTGGCTAATAATGACCATGACAGTTTTTCGGGTGGAGGAAGTCAGAGTTCCCGGGACGAACCACCTGAAAACAACTAACAACTGTCAAATCCCCCACATACTAACTCCACATAAGCAGGGTTAGCATTGGTTGAAGATGGGAGCATCATCGATGTGCAGTACGCTTTAGTACACAGCGCCACCATGCATCCGCGTGTGCAATGGGGTGGAGTGTATTGCCCAAGGACAGAGTGAGGACCTCTCGCCTTGCAAGCCTGCACCCCAGCCAACTGAGCCATTGC
This sequence comes from Pictodentalium vernedei, assembly GCA_031216915.1. Classification (NCBI taxonomy): domain Eukaryota; kingdom Metazoa; phylum Mollusca; class Scaphopoda; order Dentaliida; family Dentaliidae; genus Pictodentalium; species Pictodentalium vernedei. Next base: position 256,433,881 of record CM062288.1, read on the forward strand.
GCCCCCATTTAAAGGATTAAAATGGAGTATTTAAAGGGAATATTTTAACCCTCTAAAGATCTTAATATGGGGGCATTATTCAGAAAGACCGAGAAATGCATTTTATTACACCTTAATGCACTTCTAAAGTTTATGAATGTATTTCATCACTCAAATTCGTGGGCAGAGCCAAAAATGTCCATTTCTGATTCGTGTATCAAACCCTTTGAATGCTGGTCACATATAAGCCATTTCTGGTTTCTTATAAAAATGTTCTGATTCCTGTATGAATATCTGTAAATACTGCTAACGAAAACCCATTTCTGATTTGTTCAAAACTATTTTGCTCCCGAACAAAAATAAGCCTCCGTGAATTCTCTTTCTTTATAGTTTATTCCTGATACTTTAACCCTTTTCACACAGACTTGAATTTACTGGTGGCAGTAAATTCTGTTTCTCTAGTTTCTATTTCCTTTATTTTACTTCCGCAGAATAATTTCTACAAAGCAGTTAACATAGCCGCCTGTATTATAATCCCAATGGGATTCGTCCACTGAGAATCAAAATTCTAGACATTCGTCTTAATGGGTTTCATCCAGATGGGAATTAACTATATGCATGTGTATTTATTCAGCCCACTAGCAGCTTGTCGCAGTGGTTGCGCTACAAAGGGGATTGGTGAGGATTTCCACCCCCCCCCCACCCCCTCGAAAATAGGTTTTGCACAACTTGCCCTGTGCCCATTTCACTCGGTTGCTATATTAACTTTTAACACTTCGCCTATGATAATGGTTGTAACCCGCTGGCACTATTCACTGCAATCGCGTTTCAGATTTTATAATCTTTTAACTGTTGCCTCGAAACATAGATTATGCGAGCTCAATGGAATGAGCTCATTAAGCGCGTTCCAGAAGGGTGTTCATAGGCTATGGTTTTGAGAAAAAAATGAACATTTTTAATTGTTCAGGAAATTATATTGCAAGTGTTGACTTATAATTCGTGTTGGGAACAAAATTAAAATAAACTATAAACCTACCCCCCCCCCCCCCCCTTCCCCACACACACCCTATGGAGAACCTGTCCGCCATCCACTCCACTTCTCTCCCTAAACAGAAAATCAGCAGGAGTAGTGGTAGTAGCAGTTAGTGAGAAAAAAGTTACACTTACCATTTTGAACGTCCGAAAAAACTTCAACAAAAGTATGATTTACTTGGCCTATCACTGCAGACTTTTGTGTCCGGATGTGAAATGAAGAATGGCCGCACTGGGTGGGGTTCGTTTATTTAATCATTACCTGCGCTTCAGGTTAATGATGTTTGAATGTTTTCTGAAACCAAACGTTATCATTCTCAATCGGTTTTAATTTGTTGCGACGGATTTCTTTGTGTGGTGTTTCTGCGTGTTCGTTGCCTGACTGGTGATAGGCCTGTACTAAAGTGTTTTCTGATTGATGGTTCGCCATCCACAGCGAAGTGGTGTAGTTTATTCACAAATTACTATTTTCATATTCTCCACCTTCATTACCACATTCATGGGATGCTGTTCTCCTTTCATCCAGACTTCAATACTTCTTTTAGTTTTTACTCTCACTCTGTCTCGCAATAAAAGGTGTGTTAATCACGGTTGGGCTGCTGATGAAGTTCTATTGCAGTTGACATAGACTTGCCATATAGAAACATGTGTTTACACTATTATACTTTTTTTTATTTCATTCACGCCATTATCTAACACGAAAAACAGACGACACAGAAAAAAATATCTATCCATTTTCATTGTTGCATCAAAGACAAGGTCCACGACCCCTCATTGTAACGGGCTTACAGAGCTCATTCCCATGAGGTGGCCATAAAGTATGTTTTCTACGCCAACATTGACAAAACTAGAATATACTACACACACAAGTTGAACATCCCCAAATACAGGCCTGAAAATAACCCGCGGTCGACCATTTAGATTACATGTTGGTTACGTCAATTGTAAAGTACGCGAACGAACCTCCATAGTGGCATGTTTGAGGATGGTGCTATGCACCTATCGGGTGAGGACGTAAATGGCTGTCCCGTGTGCAGTGATTACTGTGCACGTTCAAGAACCCTACTGTGGCAAAGAGCTGCAGCTCGGCAAAATTCCCCCGAATCACCCCTTGTATATAGTGTATAGAGTGTGGTTCATTACCTGTATAAAGAACCCCCACAATGAATCAATCAGGGTCCTCCGAAAAATCAACGGAGGAGTGACTGTACAAGCGCATTGAATCGTGCAACTACCGGAATAAAACGGGTGTAAGACGCGAACTGCAGCTTCAGTCCAACGAAATAAACCTGGGATGATTCTGGTTATGTGGGGTTCCCACAGGGTGCTCCGAAAAATTAACGGAAGAATTTCCAAATAACATAACATAACTACAGGTTACGACAAAGAAATACAACATAACTTTCTTAACCTTTTATCTAACAAGAAAAGCAGACGACACTTGCCAAAAATATTCTTGAATAAATAATATATTTCATTTTTTGTCTCAAAAACATAGGTTATGACCCCTCGTTGGAACGAGCTCGTTCCAACGAGGGTCATAACCTATGTTTTTGAGACAAAAAATTAAAAAATAATGAAAATTAAATGGCGATTTTTGAGAATAGCGATGGCCGGTTTTGACCGTTACGTTGGGTAAAGGGTTAAATTACTAATCTCGCATGTTTTACCGGAAAGACTTGACAATCTTTCGGAACTATCTCAACCGAAAGGTTGCATGTTGCGTCCACACATGAATAGAATTTGAAAGACCCCCCCCCCCCCCCCCCCCACACCAGTTCCTAGTTAGAGTCTCAAATTCAATATACCCTGACACCCGACCCACCCCCACTCCTGATTCTTATTAGCCCCAGCCGACGAAGTTGGTAGGAGGATATTGAAATGTTATTCGTCGTCAGTCTGTCGTGACGTCAATCCACACACACGAGGGCTACATTGTTAGTTGATTGATATGCCCAAACCCCCGCAGGACCCCGGGAAGTGAAGAAGTGCTTGTTTACTGTGGTAAACAAGCTCTGTTTCACTGGTAAAATATGACCCAATCACTAATGCTTGAGGTGCGCGTCCTCTAAAATAGGCAACATGGGGTCAAGATTTACCTTACTTGAGTCCACCATTTGCTATTTGCCATTTTGCTGTTTAGTCTTTATTTTTAGCTGCGACTAGCAGCTCTATAAGTGGCAATGTCCGTCTGTCTGTGGGTCGGTTTGTCTGTCGGTCGGTCGGTCTGTTTGTGACCAACGAGTTTGTCTGTGACCAACGAGTTTCAAAACTCAATAACTTTTGAAATACTTGATGGAATGACTTTATATTTGGCATGTAAGTGTATCTTATTGATGTCTAGCCACTGTTCACTGCATGTGTTGTTCCAAATATTTTTGTTGGAGTTATGGCCCGTCTGTCGGTCGGTCGGTCTGTCGGTCTGTCTGTGACCAACGAGTTTCAAAATTCAATAACTTTTGAAATACTTGATGGAATGACTTTATATTTGGCATGTAAGTGTATCTTATTGATGTCCAGCCACTGTTCAATGCATGTGTTGTTCCATATATTTTTCTTGGAGTTATGGCCCTTGATGAACTTAGAATTTTTTGAGATTGCACCACCCGTCGCAGCTGCGGCATCGATGTCGCGATTTTTAATATGTTGGGGATGACAGGAAGACAGTCATAAGGCTATGTCATTCCCCACAATATACATTTGTACACTTACCTTTGTTTTTTGTATCCTTGTTTCTTTCCTTTGTATATGTATGCTGTGAAATAAATATTGAATTGAATTCAATTGAATTGGAGTATAAACGATTGACTGACTTTGACTTTATCTCCATGTTGTGGTCATGATTAGCCATTGTGTAGACGTATGTGTCCTTAAACATCAATAAATAAATAAATAAATGATATGCCCAACGGGCACTTGTGTGGCAAAATCGACATGTGACAATTGTATGAAGTTTGACATGATTTTTAAGTGTAACATGACATTGTGAGAGTAAAAGATGCGTTGTGTGCCTTTTACGATGTGTTACTTTGAGGGTGGTGTTGAATACCTATTGGGTTAGGGTTAGAAAAGGGAAAAGAGTATGGTTAGCTACTTGCCCTAAATTGCCCAAAAGGTGATTTTTCAACTGTCTGGGTATTTTAAGTTACCTGAATTTTATTTTTTGTCTAGGTCCGTCCGTCCGTCCTTCACAAATGTTTGTTCACTTACCTCTTACATTTATTGTTGGATTTTTACGAAAATTGTTGTGAAGTGTTAGTTTGAGGTATAGACAGATGTTCCTGTGGTGGGGATTTATTTGGATTACCCAGCTTTTACCATATCTATGGACATTTTTATGGTTCAATATCCGTAACAATTGTTTGTCCGCTTAACCCTTTACCTAACCTGAAAAGCAGACGACACTTGCAAAAATAATTCTTGAATAACTAATTTTTTTATTTTTTGTCTCAAAAACATAGGTTATGACCCCTCGTTGGAACGAGCTCGACGAGCTCGTTCCAATGAGGGGTCATAACCTATGTTTTTGAGACAAAAATGAAAAAAATAATGAAAATTAATTGGCGATTTTTGAGAATAGCGCTGGCCGGTTTTGGCCGTTACGTTGGGTAAAGGGTTATCTCCTCCAACATTCCCTAGTGGATTTTACGAAAGTTAGCGTGAAGTATGATTATAACATGTGGATGTGTATGCGGAAAGGAATTGTTCATTCTGCTGTTTTGTGTCCGGTGCTATGGAACCTTTGTTCAATCCACATTTTTTGTCCGGTGCTATGACCCTTTGTTAAATGTCTATTATAATTGTTTGGCTGCCTAATGGATGTGCATAAAGGTTTCAGAGTTTGATTCGGCCCCATGTGGCTCCCGTAGCACCACATTTGTCATTAGAGAATCAGTTTCCGGTCCATCCAGTCCCATCCCGGTTTTAATTTATAGGCGCCTAGGGTGTTTAATTCGAAACCTTTAAACTATGCATCTGTAGATGTACATAAGAATTTCGGAATTTTGATTTGGCCCTAAGCGGTTCCAGTGGAACCCCTTTTATTATCCCCGCATTTTAAAAAATGCGGGGATATTGTCATGATCTCCGTCCGTACGTCCGTACGTCCATACGGACGTACGTCCGTACGTCCGTACGTCCCGTACTTCCGTACGTCCGGTTTTGTAATTCGAAACGCTGTAACTTTCTACAGTTGTTCGATAGGGTCTGTGCAACCCAAAAATACAACTTTTAAATTTTTGTGCCACCAGGTGGCTTCTGTGGAGCCACTTAAAAAATGCGTTATTTTTTCACTTTTTTGCTGAATAGTCCCAACCTATGTAATTCGGAGTTCTAAAATTACACTAGGGTGTTGCTAAATGATCTGTAGATATGTAGGAAGGTTTCAGATTTTTCGGGTGCCACGTGGCTGTGCCACCGTAGCCACTTTTGTGTTTTCTTAGACCGTTTCCGGCTAAAGGCTCGTAGGATATGTAATTCGAAACGCTAAATCCATGCTCAGAAGTTGCAGTAGGGGCTATAGATGCGCAGGAAGGTTTCGGATTTTTCGGGTGCCACGTGGCTGTGCCACCGTAGCCACTTTTGTGTTTTCTTAGACCGTTTCCGGCGAAAGGCTCGTAGGGTATGTAATTCGAAACGCTAAATCCATGCTCACATGTTGCAGTAGGGCTATAGATGCACACGAAGGTTTCAGATTTTTCGGGTGCCACGTGGCTGTGCCACCGTAGCCACTTTTGTGTTTTCTTGAACCGTTTCCGGCGAAAGGCTCGTAGGGTATGTAATTCGAAATGCTAAAACCATGCTCATATGTTGCAGTAGGGTCTATAGATGCACACGAAGGTTTCAGATTTTTCGGGTGCCACGTGGCTGTGTCACCGTAGCCACTTTCGTGTTTTCTTAGATCGTTTCCGGCGAAAGGCTCGTAGGGATTGTAATTCGAAATGCTAAAACCATGCTCATATGTTGCAGTAGGGTCTATAGATGCACACGAAGGTTTCAGATTTTTCGGGTGCCACGTGGCTGTGTCACCGTAGCCACTTTCGTGTTTTCTTAGATCGTTTCCGGCGAAAGGCTCCTAGGGTATGTAATTCGAAACGCTAAAACCATGCTCAAATGTTGCAGTGAGGTCTGTAGATGCGCACAAAGGTTTCGGATTTTTCAGGTGCCACGTGGCTGTGCCACCGTTGCCACTTTTGTGTTTTCTTAGACCGTTTCCGGCGAAAGGCTCCTAGAGTATGTAATTCGAAACGCTAAAACCATGCTCAAATGTTGCAGTGGGGTCTGTAGATGCGCACGAAGGTTTCGGATTTTTCAGGTGCCACGTGGCTGTGCCACCGTTGCCACTTTTGTGTTTTCTTAGACCGTTTCCGGCGAAAGGCTCCTAGGGTATGTAATTCGAAACGCTAAAACCATGCTCAAATGTTTCAGTGGGGATTGTAGATGTGCACGAAGGTTTCAGATTTTTCAGCTGCCTTGTGGCTGTGCTGTTGCCACTTTCACGTTTTCTTAGACCGTTTCCGGCGAAAGGCTCCTAGGGTATGTAATTCGAAATCCTAAAACCATGCTCAAATGTTGCAGTAGGGTCTGTAGATGCGCACAAAGGTTTTGGATTTTTGGGGTGCCACGTGGCTGTGCTACCGTTGCCTCTTTCATGTTCTCTTAGACCATTTCCGGCGAAAGGCTCCTACAGTATGTATTTCGAAATGGTAAAACCATGCTCAAATGTTACAGAAGGGTCTGTAGATGTGCTCAAAGATTTCGGATTTTTCAGGTGCCACGTGGCTGTGCCACCATTGCCACTTTCGTGTTTTCTTAGACCGTTTCCGGCGAAAGGCTCCTAGAGTATGTAATTCGAAATGCTAAAACAATGCTGAGATGTTGCAGTAGAGTCTGTAAATGCGTAGGGAGGTTTTGGATTTTTTTGGTGCTAAGTGGCTGTGTCACCGTTGCCACTTTTGTGTTTTCTTAGACCGTTTCCAGCGAAAGGCTCCTAGGGTATGTAATTCGAAATGCTAAACGCATGCTCAAATGTTGCAGTAAGGTCTGTAGATGCATACAAAGGTTTCAGATTTTTCAGATGCCATGTGGGGGTGCCACCGTTTTTCTTTCGTGTTTTCTTACATCATTTCCGGCGAAAAGCTCCCAGAGTATGTAATTTGAAATGCTAAAACTATGCTCAAAAGTTGCAGTAGGGTCTGTAGATGTGCACGAAGGTTTCGGATTTTTGGGGTGCCACCGTTGCCACTTTCATGTTTTCTTAGACCGTTTCCGGCGAAAGGCTCCCAGGGTACATGTATGTAATTCGAAACGCTAAAACCACGCCCAAATGTTGCAGTGGAGTCTGTAGGTGCGCACGAAGCTGTGTCACCTGTGCCACTCAATATGATTTTAGTGTGTCATATAATACATTTCATCTTTGTATCAAGCATTCATACAAAGTCAAGGATGCAAATGCGGGGATACACTGTAGTGTGCTTTGCACACAAGTGACACCATCTAGTTGTTATTGTTAAAACATCGATTTCCATTGAAAGGCTCCTAGGGTGTTTAATTCGAAACATTTAAACTATGCTAAGGTGTTCCGGTAGCATCTGTAGATATCCATCAAGGTTTCGGAATTTTAACTTGACCCCACGTGGTTCCAGTGCAACGACTTTTATTGTTAGAGAATCAGTTTCCGCTGGAAGGCTCCTAGGGGCTTTAATTCGAAATGTTGAAAGTGTGTTCATATGTTCTGGTTGGGTGTCTAGATGTGCATAAAGGTTTCAGATTTTTGATTAGGCCTCACGTGGCGCCCGTAGCACCTCTTATGTCGTTTGAGAATCGGTGGAAGGCTCCAAGAGGTTTAATTCGAAACATTGTAAGGTGTTTATATGTTCCAGTGGGATCTCTAGATGTGCATAAAGTTTTCGAATCTTTGATTCGATCCCGTGTGGCACTTGCAGCCCCACTTTTGTTGCTAGAGAATCGGTTTCTGGCCAAAGCTCCCAGGGGTTTTAATTCAAAATTTTGAAATGGTGTTCATATGCTCTGGTAGGGTGTCTAGATGTGAATAAGTATTTCAGATTTTTAATCGGCCTCATGTGGCACCACTTTTGTCATTAGAGAATCAGTTTCCGGTCCGTCCCAACCACCCCGTCCGTCACGTCCGTATGTCCGAACTTATATCACCAAGAATATGTAATTCGAAACATTTAAACTATGCTGAGGTGTTCAGGTAGCATCTGCGCATAAAGGTTTCAGAATTTTGATTTGGCCCCAACTGGTTCCAGTGGAACCACTTTTATTGTTGTTAGAAAATCAGTTTTCTATGAAAGGCTCCTAGGGTGTTTAATTCGAAACTGTTAAACTGTGCTAAGGTGTTCCGGTACCATTTGTAGATGTCCATAAAGGTTTCGGAATTTTGATTTGACCCCAAGTGGTTCGAGTGGAACCACTTTTATCGTTAGAAACTCATTTTACGGTGGAAGGCTCCTGTGGGTTTTAATTCGAAACGGAAAGTGTGTTCAAATGTTCCCGTAGGTGTCTCGATGTGCTTAAAGGTTTTAGATTTTTGATTTGACCCCATGTGGCACTCTCAGCACCACTTATGTCGTTAGGGAATCGGTTTCCGGTTGAAGGCTCTTGGGGTTTTAATTCGAAGTGTTGAAAGTGTGTTCATATATTCCAGTAGGGTCTCTAGATGTGCATAAACATTTTGGATTTTTATTCGGCTCCGTGTGGCACTTGTAGCGCCACTTTTGTGGTTAGAGAATCGGTTTCCAGCGAAAGACTCCCAGGGGCTTTAATTCGAAACGTTGAAAGTGTGTCCATGTGTTCCAGTAGGATGTCTGGATTGGCATAAAGGTTGGGGAATTTTAATTCGGCCCAATATGTGCCCATAGCGCCACTTTTGTTGTTAGAGAATCGGTTTCCAGTCCGTCCCGTCCGTACGGCCGAACTTCATATCACCAAGAGTGTAAACTATGCTGAGGTGTTCAGGTAGCATCTGTAGATGTGCATAAAGGTTTCGGAATTTTGATTTGACCCAACTGGTTCCAGTGGAACCACTTTTATTGTTATTGTTAGAAAATCGGTTTCCATTGAAAGGCTCCCAGGGTGTTTAATTCGGAACATTTAAACTATGCTGAGGTGTTCAGGTAGCATCTGTAGATATGCATAAAGGTTTCGGAATTTTGATTTGGCCCCAAGTGGGTCCAGTGAAACTACTTTTATTGTTAGAAAATCAGTTTCCGGTGGAAGGCTCCTATGGGTTTCAATTCGAAACGTGGGAAGAGTGTTCATTGTTCCAATATGTTGTCTAGATGTGTATAAAGGTTTCAGATTTTTGATTTGGCCCCATGTGCCCGTAGCACCACTTATGTCGTTAGAGAATCGGTTTCCGATGGAAGGCTCATAGGGGTTTTAATTCGAATTGTTGACAGTGTGTTCATGTATTCCAGTAGGGTCTCTAGATGTGCATAAAGGTTTCGGATTTTTTATTCGGCCCCGTGTTGCACCCGTTGTGCCACTTTTGTCGTTAGAGAATCGGTTTCCGGCGAAAGGCTCCTAGGGGTTTAATTCGAAACGTTCAAAGTGTGTTCATACATTCCAGTCGGATGTCCAGATGTGCGTGAAGGTTTGGAATTTTTAATTCGGTCCCATGTGGTGCCCGTAGAGCCACGTTTGTTGTTAGAGAGTCGGTTTCCGGCGAAAGCTCCTAGGGGTTTTAATTCGAAATGTTGGAATGTTGTTTATATGTTCCAGTGCCTGTCTAGATGTACATAAAGGTTTCGGATTTTTTATTTGGCCCCATGTGGCACCCATTGAGCCACTTTTACCGTTAGGGAATCGGCTTCTGGCGAAAGGCTCCTATGTGTTTAATTCGAAACGTTCAAAGTGTGTTCATACACTCCGGTGTGTTGTCCAGATGTACATAAAGGTTTCAGATTATTAATTCGGCCCATGTAGATGTGCGTGAGGTTTTGGATTTTATTCGGCGCTACGTGGTGTCCATAGCACAACTTTTGTCGTTAGAGAATCAGTTTCTGGCAAAAGCTCCTAGGGGGTTTAAATTCACGTGACCATAATTCTACACTCTGATTGGTTGATTCCGTTTGATGTATATTAATATATGAAATGTCGCTAATTAATTAAGGTAAATTGATACACTAATTCTATTATTTTGTAATGTTATTTGATTGTTACTGTTGCTATCATATTTACAATACAATGCATTTTTCAGATATTATACTTAAATTATTATTATTAGTAAGTTTGAATCTTACCGTATATCCATTGGCGTACTTTGAACAAAATTCTTCATCACTTACAATCAAGGATGTGAAATGGGATAACCAGTTGAGGGCTTTGCACACACATACAATATTGTTTATACTTAATGTCAGATGGAGAATTCAATCTCGTATGGGGAATCTTCAGCGAGAAAGAATAATATTGTTGTTTATCAATCAATTTAATGTGCTATATAATACCTTCCCATTTCTGTGTGTATCAAGCATTAACCCTTTACCCAACGTAACGGCAAAAACCGGCCAGCGCTATTCACAAAAATCGCCAATTAATTTTCAGTATTTTTTAAATTTTTTGTCTCAAAAACATAGGTTATGACCCCTCTTTGGAACGAGCTCATCGAGATCGTTCCAAAGAGTGGTCATAACCTATGTTTTGGGACAAAAAATTTAAAAAAATAGTTATTCAAGAATTTTGTTTGCAAGTGTCGGCTGCTTTTCGTGTTAGGTATAGGGTTAACCAGTTTTGTGTGCTTTGCACTCAAATGACACCATCCAATTACTACTTGCTTCGACCGTGAGTGTGATCTTTTCGTACGCGGGACTGTCTGCATACTGAAGTTGCCAGTTTGTACTGGTGCATAATACGTGCATAGCACTTAAATACATGTCAGATGTGCTAGTATGTGCTGTGTCCATGTGTACAATCTGTGCACAACACATGCGTACACATAGCAATTCTCCTATATCATCCCATAGTTTCTTGGATTCTATCTCCCATGTGGCTGCAAGTAGAGCTGAAACGGCTAACCGATTAATCGATTAACCAGTGATCAACATCTTGATCGATCCAAAAAGTAATTGTTTGATTAACCGTTACTTATGAACTACTGTATTACACGGGTTAACAAAGGAATAAACTTGCCCCAAAACAGGCAACAATGTCACACTGACTCACATCAATTATATGAGACAGAGTAAAGCATGCAAGTTACTTTCTGACATACTTGTCTACTTGCTTGATCATCAATCTGTATCAGTGGCTGGAAATGGTCATTCGTAACCCTTTACCCATTGCGGGTAGCAGACGATACTTGCAAAATAAATTCATGAAATACTGAAATTTTTTCAATTTTTGTCTCCAAAACATTGCTTATGACCCCTCATTGGAACGAGCTCAACGAGCTCGTTCCGATGACGGGTCATAAGCTATGTTTTGGAGACAAAAATTGAAAACATAATAAATTTGAACGGAGATTTTTTTGTATATAGGCCTAGTCGGTTTTGTTTGTTATGTTGGGTAAAGGGTTCATGCTGTAAATCATCAACGGTACGCAATTATTCAGATATCTACTTGGACAAGTGATTAATCGGTTAACCAAGGTTCATCCACGTGATTAATCGATGAAGAAAACCTCTTACCCGTTTCAGCTCTAGCTGCAAGCTCCTATGTGGCCCCTATCTCCTATATTTCGGATGTGCTTTTGATTTACTGCACAATGTGCACACATAAGAGTATTGGCTCGGAGATCTTCCTATAAAGTTCTTGGTTCCTGGCTCCTATATGACTCCTAGTTCCTATAATGGTTCCAAGGTCCTATGATATTACAAATGTTCTTTTAATTTATTGCACTGTGTGCGCACAACACATGCAGTGCATAAGCACATGCGGTATTTGGGGGCCACCAAAGACCATTGTTTGGGGCTTCGTGGGAACTGGTGGGACTAGTTTGATCCATTGGGAAAATAATAAAATAAATGTCTAAAAAAAATTATTCCCGAGGGAGATTCCAACCAGTGGAAGCCACCCTCTCCCCAACCCAATGTTTTGAACTTCCCAGAGGTTTGACCTCCTCACTCGCCTCGTGTCGGGCATCCTACTTCCAGCTCAGCGTCAATGACTATTGAGCCCAAAAATAGTATTGCATTTTGAATACTCTATTGAGTAAACAATGGCTATTCACTGTTCATACAGCTTTTAACCCTTTACCTAACGTATCGCCCTCATCCGCCCGCGTAATATGGAAATTGAGCAGTTGAAAAAATTAAATTTTTAAAAATATTTCAACAAAACCATATCATGTGACCCCTCATTGGAACGAGCTCATTGAGCTCGTTCCAATGAGGGGTCAAATGATGTGATTTTGTTGAAATTTTTTTTTTTAATTTAAAAAACGTATATATAAAATAATAAATTTTAATATCGTCTGCGGTGGGTAAAGGGTTAAGCTAGTAAACCTAGTATTGGGCGGGGAATGTATAAGTTACATGAAACAAGGCGTAAAACAAACGCCTGTGTTAGACCTTCGCCTTTTATTTATATACCAGCTGCGGATAACAGTATGAACCCAATACCAACTTAACGGCCATATGACACCCCTTATTGGAACGAGCTCGTTCCAATAATGGGTCATAAGCTATGTTATGTTTTCGAGACCAACAAATGGATTTTTTAGTTATTCAAGACGTTTTGGGGCAATTATCTTCTCCCATTCGTGTTAAGTGAAGGTTTACATAAATAACGAAATTTCTGGAAAAGCAATTCAGTTGGATCTGAAGCTTGGATGCCAGAAGATCGCAAGGGCAATGAGGCAAGTCTGAGTGGGAAACCCGAACAAGGAGTCAGAATGTGGGAGATGTATTCATGCTGTTCCAAAGTTCATTGATGACGTTCGCAAGGCTTGTTCAACGAATTGGAGCCTCACACTTAATTTTTCTTGATCGATTTTATATCAAGAATTGAACCGACGTTTGTTCGCTGGAACATTATAGCTGATGATATGGGTGCTATCAAATCCATGTGAAAAGGCGCGGATGACATCCTGTCCATGTTGTCAATGGCAAGGGATGGAGTCCTCCTCCCCGTGCCACCCGTTCTGTCAGGGTCCCTGATCTACAGAAAGTTAAAATCAAGGGCGTTGGCCTGATTTGTGAAGTAGGGGATCTTCCCCACTCCAGCCTTATTCGATAGCTTTACCACGGACAAACAGGCTTATGGCGGGTGACGAATTTATTGGTCTACATTGTATATTCAGTGGCGGGTGTAAAAGTATGGGGGTGGGGGCGCCACTTTTCAATGATGGGTCATGATGTGAGGCATTAATCCGACGCGCATAGCGTCGAGTTGGAGGCGTGCACAAGAGGGTGCCTCACAATTGTCGGCTGGATCAGAGGACTTCCCGCAGAAAGTTTTAGGAAATAGAAGGTTGGGGTAGACCTGCGGTGGTTACCCTGGAATTTGCCACAGTGTTCTCCGGCCAAAATATTCTCGTAACTGCACATCGACTCATTAAAAGTTTAAAAAGGGGGGGGGGGGGGGGGAAACAATTAAATAAAAATTTCGGCTCACAGGAGACCACACATAAGCTTACCTGAATGCACTGGTTACGGTACCGACAGGTCATTTTACCCGCGACAACACATGGAACATCCACTACCTCCTCGTTGCTTTATGTACTCTTGGGTTGGCAAACCAACCAGGGGCGCCGGCGGAAGTATCCAAAGGCAATTGGACAGGGGTATAAAAAGATCACTCGACTCTGGCTACGAGTTAAGACGGGAGTTTACAATGTATCATAAATTGTAATGTGATGCTGAATAATATTGACATTATACATATATATCTTCCCTTGAGAGGGCAGCATTGCTGATGGCACATAGTTCCACTCAATGGATGATATAAAGCTTTAGAAATCACCCCGCCAATTGTATAGCTTCTTTGTTTGTTGATTACCGACCAAACTCGGTCATTATGCCTGATGCCCCCCCCCCCCCCCCCATATCATTTTCACACGTAAATACAGGAGAAACGAATACTCGAGAATTTCTCAGTTACAGTTCACTATCGAAAAGGGACGCGCTGCCCCATTGTAGGGCCAAACCCTAGCCTCAGGCCAGCTGCTCCATGCCCCCCCCCACCCCCCCGCTTCAAGCGCCTACGAACCCAATAGTTTTCTGACACGTTGAATAGTGCACAAGCGAAATTGGGGGAGAAGGTGGGGAATACCCCATTCTCGGTTTTTACGACACTGCTTCTCCTGTTTTTACTGATGGGCACTAGAGTTAATTACACTCCACATTCTGAGTGAAAGTGCATCTCTAAGGTATAAGAAGGCTTAATCGTCCCAGATATGGAATTAAAAGTTCTAAATTGGAAAGAGTTGGATATTTCAGACAGGACGCTAGTGGAATTATTCAAAACATGCTTAGGATTTGGCCAAAATATGGAATTTTATGACTGAAAAGTAGTGAAAATCCTCCAAATATTGGTTGAAAAGTAATAAAAATCACCTCAAATATTGATTTGTAGTTGGAAATTGTGACTAGCAAGGAGAGCCTCAGTTGGATAATTCGCAGTGTTTGTGTGTGTGTGTGGAGGGGGGTGGGGGTGGGGGTGGGTACAAGTTAAATTCTCCAACTAAAACATTTACCTAATGAATCGGTCGCACCTGCCCGCGGAATTGACAAATTCAGCAATTTAATACAAAAATCCAAAAAATTTCAGCAAATGCATACCATGCAACCTGTCATTGGAACGAGCTCGAAATTTTAAGTGGAAATTATATAGAGGTAGCCTTGTCGGAATTTTGCCGGCTGGGGTGGCGGGATTGTAAATCTAGAGGTGTTGAGGTACCCCCACCCCCTCCGTTCAAGACCACCTAGCAACGTCCTCGGTCCTGATCTCAGACTAAAAGTACCGGCCAAGAAGCTGCTTTGGGCTAAGAAGTCGCCTGGTCCTGGAAATGGGTGACGCAAGACTTTCAATATACTCCCCAGTGGAACCTCAACTCTATTTACATGTACAAGTCTCAGTGCTCTATGGTTTCAAATAAAAAAGGATATAAGGCCTGAATTGCGAAAGACTTTCCACACATTTCAATTGAAAGCGTCAAGGGATGGTCATAAAGATAAATTAATAAACTATTCAAAAGCATCCAAATAATTTTTTAATTGTACGCCACTTTTTGTCTCTGTTGAGGAACATCGGTTTCTCAAAACCTCCCAGACAAAGCCCTCAGTGACCCTCTTTTTTCTGCGCCACTAAAGCAGGAGATGGTTCAGATAGGAACTGTAATATGAATCCGAACAGGAATGAAACTATGATAAACAGAAAGTACCATAAATTGACTTTCTGCCTCGACATTAGTTACATTTCTTCGTCGAATTTCTCAGCAATACGATCTTTTGGGAATAAAAAAAAACGTTTCGCAAAAGGTAAATTTACCTGGAGGGATTACGAGTGATTTCTATCTAATTCGATTAGTTAATAGTATATAGATCACAACACACTTTCCGTACTGTGATTCTAGTTCTGCACTAGAATTTTGATAAATACGCCCCCGGTCTGATCTGAAACCAAAATAAAGATGGATGCCACACGGAAGAATTTATTGATGCATTTTTGAAGAATTTTATCCCCGAGTACTCAGAATGGAAGAGGAGGAGCGCAAAAAGAAGTTGCTCGCAGGCAAAGAAAAGGTAAGTATAAGTAGAGTATACTGGTATGTGCACTATTTACGATAACGCGTTGTGTGGTTGTGTTTTATATTTTTCCATTGCTAGACTGGCGTCGGAAAAGAAGTAGAAATTCATATGTCAACGTGTCAACTAAATATTTGCAAAAGTATGAGACCTGATTATGTAGAAGTTTTATTTTAGAAGTTTGTGAATATACAGAAATGATAAGTTTTGTGTTTATTCGCCACATATATATGCACGTAAACTATCCAGAGACATTTTTCACACTCCAGAAAGCACTTATTTGCCAACACAACCAGGAGCCCCAGGGTTGTCGCCCTTGTTTATATGTCGTCAGAATCGGTCCTCCTAAACACCGGAATGACACCTGTCTGACATAAAATACAAGAAATTACAGCAAAGCTATATAAAAAAGGGCGATGAGAAAAAACACGATTTCTGTGAATTTCCCAAGATTTTAATTTTATCATGTCATTCAAAAACTCCACCTCTTCAAATTCAGCAGGAATTCTTTCCCTGGTTTGAAATTGAATCACGTCACAAAGTTCTTATGGTCACCTGAGTGGTGCCTTTGTATGGTATCAGGACAACTCGTATCCACGGCAACTCGTACCAGTCAAGTCGTACCCAAAATTGGATGACTCGTACCTATTTTCGACTGGACAACTCGTACCCACAGTTGGACAACTCGTACCCAAGGTTGGACAACTCGTACCCACGGTTGGCCAACATGTACCTGGTCTTTAATTGTATGGGCGAAGGCGAATATTGGCTGAAGGACTTGAGAAGATGAGTGTCTGCTTTCAATGGGTGTGCATAAAGGCAAAAACTTTCCATTTTTAGCATTTATCTCAGCAGAACAGTCTGAACAGACTTCGCCAAAAGTCAATTTCGCCGGTATGAACATTTCATCAAGAGAGTAATTCGAAGGAAACAGTTAATATTTAAATTACATATTAATACAGTGGTGTAGATACGGGAGACGAGTCCCCACCCCCCCCCCCCCCCCCCAAAAAAAAAATCGGGTAATCTTTGGCTCTTCGTTAAACTTCTGAGGGCTTTTCTACGTAATATTTTATTGTACTGGTAGTCATACCCAGCATTTCACGTGTTGAGGGGGGTAACGCAAAATCAGATGCGATCGGGGCTCATTCCCCCACCCTACCCCACCCCTTCATTGGTTCAAGGATTAACGCGATGTTGGACTCGATCGGGGCCCATCAGAAGTTCCTGGTCAAATTACATCTATACAGAGCTGTGCCAATTTTTGTTCCGATCGGTCGAGGCACGAGAGTCAGGTGCCAGAGAGAGAGAGAGAGAGAGAGATTCACTTTTATTCACCTTTATAGTCTAATTGCAAACCTTACAAAAATGCTAATTATCATTCAATTTTCATGATTGTCATGGAAGATAATTGTTGCCTTCAAGGTCAAGGTCACATTTCAAGGGCACACTGAAAATCATCAATATTCATGTCTCAGCCACAACTCAGAAACGAACCAAAGTACAAATATTAAACTTTTTACAATTTTTTTTTTTGATGGAGGTCAAGGTCACAGATCAAGGTCATTGCCACGTAAGGGGGGTGGGGTGGGGGGGTATAATCACTTCCGAGTGAATCTCTTGTTTTTAAATGAACATCATTTGTGATCTTCTTGATTCAGTCTATCACTGGTCATTGTTTGCCGTTTTTCTTCCGAGCGGGTAAATGTGCTACGCTTCAAGTACAAAATCCGACTGGACTCTCAATTTACAATGAAATCCTTTCTCGCCTGACTGGACTGGCGCCTCACCAGTGATGTAACTTTATTTTCATGTGGCAAAGTTACATCACTGGTGAGGCGCAGATTATTTTTCGCGTGGCAAAGTTACATCACTGGTGAGGCGCCACTCCGGTCAGGAAAGGCAAGAGTTAATGCGACGAAGGCTATGGTTTTCAGCCTGATAATTTGCAGAGCCTAGGCCTAGATGCAAGGCCTTTTAGTTTTTTCCAGTACTCTATTTCCCAATATTGAAGCGCAGAAACCGGGTGTCGGGGTTGGGATCGGGGGGGGGGGGGGGGGGGTCATTCACCCCAGTTCTGGTACGAATACGATTGCAGACTTCCAGGAACCACTGGTGCCTGCTATCAACAAAGTACGGTCATTGAATATATGTTTCCTGTTCTGTGTATCACAGCCGTCATTTAGACGTAAAATTTGTGTATGTTTCATTCATATTCATGGAATATCTGACGAAGGAATTCCGAAGTAAACTGATTTCCATTACTATTATAGCACCTTAAACGTATCAAACAAAAGCAAAAACCCTGCTTCTATAGTTATTAGGCCATTAACTGCCTTCGCCCATACAATTAAACACCAAGTACAAGTTGACCAGCCATAGGTACGAGTTGTCCAACCTTGGGTACGAGTTGTCCAATTGTGGGTACGAGTTGTCCAGCCGAAAATGGGTACGAGTCGTCCAATTTTGGGTACGACTTAACTGGTACGAGTTGCCATGGGTACGAGTTGTCTAGAAACTCTTTGTATTACAACAGCATACACTGCGATGTACTTAAGTTTGCCCTTTGCTTGGCAGTCAGGATGGGTAGCGAGGCTTCACGCAATATTATTGTGGACTCTTGAGTCTCTCCTACTTGGATACCCAATTAATATAGACTATATTGTATACCGGTAACCAGTCTTTTCGGACCAATGCACACTCGGCCCAAACTGAAGTCGACTCGGCCCAAACTGAAGTCCACTCGGCCCAAAGCTGAAGTCGACTTGGCCCAAATTGAAGTCGACTTGGCCCAAACTGAAGTCCACTCGGCCCAAAGCTGAAGTCCACTTGGCCCAACCAGTTTGTCCCAGACTGACGCTCGATTTTATTTGATACGAATTAACTTCCCAGCAAGTTGTCTCGTCTCAAACAATATCGGCAGTCATCTTTTTTTGGATGTTTGGATGTACGAAAGGATTTTGAAAAAGAGGGGTTTGATTGAGGAAAGAAAAATTAACATTGGTAAAGTTGTACAGTACATATTTATTGATTTAATATGTAATGAGGTAATACAGTCATGTAATAAATATACAATATAAAGATACAAAAAATGAGGTTCTATTTTTTTCTATTTACCATTATTTTCTAAACTGTGACTATGTGATGTTGCATGATTGGACTACACATTAAATATGGACTATTATGGAGTAATAAATGTGGCATACAATATAAAACCTACTTCATTTCATCACGCCACAATTGCGAAAATAAAAGAACTTCCATTTTTTACACCATATTTAATACATTTTCTCACCACGCCGAAATGAACATTCGAATTGGTGAGAAAATTTATTAAATATGGAGTGAAAAATGTGCCCCTGTAACTGTTTGCATGATTGGAATGCAATATGTAAACCAAGTTCGAGCGGGACGACACATGACCGAAATAAGAAAAATGTCTATTTTTGACCCAACATTTAATAAATTTTCTCACCACGCCAAAAAGCATTTTTCAATTGTTGAGAAAAATTGTTAAATGGTGAGTGAAAAGCGTGCCCTTGTAACTTGTTGCGTGATTAGAATGCAAAATGAAAGCCCACTTTTGGGACGACACCTTACCAAAATTAGAAAAACTTCCATTTTTTACATCATATTTAAGTGAAAAATATGCCCTTGTAACTTGTTGCACGATTGCAATACAATATAAAATAATTTACATTTTTCACTGCAGGATTATAGAAACACTAGGCCTCGGAACGGCATACAAGATGAGAACATTTTCTCAATAAAGAGTTTGTAGACAGCTCATTGGCATTATATCTGTCCCAAAGTTCAAAGAGTCTTCTGTGGATATTAACAAAGCTTTTCATTTGTTGTCGTCGCAGCTTTCTTTCAGATACCAATTCAAATTGACGTTTATAATCACCATTTTTGCTTGTTTTTTCAAAATTTTAGCTGAATTTTTATCTAATTGAATTTCAACCACCTCAGCGGGGGAAGCTGCGGCCGTGTTGGTGGCTTCTTCTACTATGGAACGCATAGTAGAAGAAGCCACCAATCAACAGTAATTAAGTCGCACCTTGTACTGACATTAGGTGGCAGTTAAATATTAGAATGCAGATACTTAGGGGACGAGATGATGCTCATTCATCTGTTTTTCCCCTTTTATCAATTCATTTCGCAACAATACAGGAAGTATTTAAAAACGCGTATTGCATGATTTTTGTTTTCGAAGATTGATGAGACGATCATGCAGGTTGATTCAAGACTGCTAAACCTTGAGAAGGCAGAAGTAATGACGTTTTCAATTTAAGAATTTTGAGCCTACTATCAATCGCAGCCGTTCTTCTGGAGGAACTGTGGGAAAGGCCAGCGTGATTGGAAACCAAGAACGTTCTCCACAGAATACCGAACTGACAGTGTATCGAAAGTGTTGCGAGCGAATTATGAATTCGGAATGCTCAGCTATTTATAAAGAAAGTTTCAATTTCAAGAGATAGTTGGTGTTCTGTAAAAAAATAGAGAGTTATCCAAGTAGTTAAAACGACTAAGAAAAGAATAGACCTGCATCGCCAAGTGCTGATAATCCCCCCCCCCCCCCCCCACCTCACCCCCAATTGGGGTGGGGAGCATAGGCAGTTTTTTCCCAACATAAAATCACTCTAAATCTGGCCAAACTCATCTTGGAGCAAGACCGAACAGAGGAGGGAGGGGGGGGGGGGGGGGGGGTTGGGGAGAGTAGGAGTAAATTTTTTCTGCATGTAATCACTCTAAATCCTTCAAAATGCATTTTGAGCAAAGAAAAAAAATGGTAACTGACTTACACCCTACCTTTTGTTCAATCTATAAAACAGACTGCCGTTTGTTTTTCCTTGTTCATTTGTCCTTGTCGTATATATTTTTATTCTTTGACGAACTGTGGATGTAGTCCTGCATGTAAGCTCAACTTATTGCACTTTCACTTCTGAGGGAGAGGGCTTGTCAGGTTTTAATTCCCATAAATTGTCACCAGTCCGTTGTTCCTTTGAATATTCTACTTTCTTGCTCCTCATTTATGGAACAAATATGATTATTATTTATTGATGCTGAAGGCTACATCAGAAGCTTGGGCAGTATTGTGGCGATGGTCACATAATGTGGTGTAAAGCACCAATAAATATGGTTGATGATTGCTATCCTTCTCGAGGTAAACATACTGGGAGCGGTGTATGTACAGTATGTGGAGAGTGTATTACCACTAAATCCCCCGCAGAGTGGAGATTCCACCCGAGCAAAAATTGCAAATTTGTTGCAAAGCATAACAAGCACAGGCAAAGTTTAGTTTCAACCAATGGACCTCTGGTGTATTGCACTAGAGATACATCCTGATGTGATAGAACGTGTGAGAACTGGAACATTCAGTCCACTGAAATATTCAGTGGACGGTTTGACTTGGGGATGGGCAGGGTGAAATCGCACTCCAGCCTTACGTCCCGGCTGCTGAAAGTCGGTTTGAGTCAAATAGCAGGGACGGTTCAGATCAAAACGATGAGGGTCGGTTAGGCTAGGAGACGCTCTGGCGGATTCCCATCGTGCTGAATAGCGAGTCGCAGCCTCACTTTGTTTGTTATTATTGGGAGTAGCTAGTGATATGAACAAGGCCTCAAAAAGGAACGAGAAGGTTTTAAATGAAAATTTGCTACGAATTGCTTGTTAAAAATTCAGTTGGAGACTGAGCAGTACTATCAGAATTTGGATTTTTTATGGTGATTTTATGAACAAATTTATCCATGTTTTCCAAGTCGAACAAAGTCACAGATATTAATGATAAAATGTTGGTGTCAAAACATTTTTTATTAGGCTATTTTCAAAACGATCATGTGCTGTGCTGTTCGTACACACACATCTCACACGAGTCTCATCCCCGCGTTCAACAATACCAGCGAATAAATCATTTTATAAAGATGATTATATCCGATTTGGCATTGACTTTGATTTCACAGTCTGGGCTTCTTGTGAAAATTAAAACTGGTCATTTCGACACTTTTTTCTGCGTTTTTTTTTTCATTGTCACCACCAATTTACCTTGCGAAACTGATTCGAAATAATATTGACGGATGTTAGAGTCCAGTTACAACACATTCCTTTTCCAAATGACGTGTCAGAGATCAAAGTTAATGACCAAGGGAATAGCGCATTACATTCTGCGATACATAGCGCAGAAGTTATCGCATGTTTAACTTGGTTTACTTGACTGTTCTGCACTTAGCGCATTAGCTAACAAGCGTTTTCTGCACTAGACGTGACAGGACTTCTAGTTTTAACTGTACATGTAATTGTTGAAGGTGGGGTCTTGGTTATGTATTGCACTAGAGAAATATCCTGAAGTGATGGCACGTGTGAGAACTGGAACATTCTGTGTTCAGTTGCAGATGTAAACAACTCAAAACCTCTGAAAACAAGTCCACCCCGATCACATGTGAATAGGGGCTACATGTTACATACTGGGTGGAAAGTACTGGTACAATTTTATACACAACGCAATTGTTTCCTAATTTTTGTCATTTAAATAATTTATAGTTTAACAGTACTGTTGTGTTTTCTGCCATGTCAGCATGTTATGTAATTCATCATTTTGCTGCCGTAATTGGAAAGTAGAAGAGTTTTATCGTTGTGACCAACTGACACGCTGTCACATGTATACACGAAAAAAAAATCACACGACACACCTGCATCACGAAAAAGGATAAAAAACTGTACTAAATTTGACCCAAATGGACCAAGTAGTTTTCCTGTTGCTAGGAAGTTGCATTGGATGCTATGGTAGTCATAGGGCATGGTCAACGACCCAACAGGTTGAATTCCAACAGGGTCAGGAACTCCATATACCAAATTTGATTAAAATCTGTCCCAGTGCTTCATTGATGAAATTTTGCTAGATGTCACAGCGGATCATCTCTTAATTGTATAAATGGATTCTAACCCACTACGATGGCTGTACTGTCAGGGGTCACTCTGGCAGTGGGCTTTAGGGAGAAGTGACTTCTCCTTCCAGAGACTTTAGGGAGAAGTCAGGGGCCAAGAGGGAGAAGTCACCAAAAAAACATAAAATGTATACGACAACATGACAAAATGTACAAAGAGGACACAATAATAGCTAACATGGCAGATTATGGAGAGAAAAAATAAATAAAAGTTATACACATACATACATACGCAAAACTAAGTCAGATGGTATATAACAAGAATGCAGGTCAAAATCCCCCCCCCCCCCCCCGCCACCACCTCCCACAAAAACACTGTCTTTCATGGTTTCTGAATGCCCTTACTCTTTCCCTTCCAGTGATGACTATGGTTACCATGCAGTTGATTTTGTATTTGCCTCAATGCAGTGGATTTGAAATTTAGGTTCCCATTGTGTGAGTGTACAGTGTACTGTACTTAGCACGAGTGGGCTTCTGTTGTGGGACGAGTGGACTTAAAATGTAGGTACTGGAACAAGTGGACTTCGGTTTGGGATGAGTCGACTTGGGTGAAGGACAAGTCTGCTTCGATTTGGGCCAACTGTGCTTTGCGCCAGAAAGACTGGTTACCTTGTTATCAATGTTGAGGGCTTTAATTAATGATTTAATTATTGATGAGGAGCACATTTATTTTACTAATGGCGCTGCCTTCTTGCATACACAATATTTGAAAAAGCGGAATCATGGCAGAATAAAACGAAACAAAAACCCGAACACCACAGTTTTATCTTTTATGGCAGCCAATACCGATATGCATCAAAGGTAATATACACAATTTTGCAAGCAAGATCATGCTATTTCTTGCTGTCGTTTTCTGATTTCTTTGATATCAAGCCGACTCTCATCCCTTGAGTGAACACGGTTGTCTCTCAATACCCAGGGTGGCTGGATCAAAGTGAACCATATTTCTCTGATCGTTGTGCCGAAGTATCCACCTTTAGCGCACAATTATTCAGGAATTTAACATCGACAGTCACACATATTCACTCTGCTTGGTGAAATTTGGTGAGATCAAACAACTACAAATTGCTGAAAAATCATTCCAATAAAAACGTTTTAAATCTGAGTGATGAATTGAGGAAATCTCAACAATTTTTATACGCCCGTTTGAAAAAAAAATGTCGTATTATGTGTTTGGTCTGTCCATAGACTTTTCAAGTTTTGGATGATAACTTGAGTTTGGATCTATAGATCAAAACCAAACTTGGTTTGCGCCTCAATTATATCAAAATGAAGGTTAAATTCGACTTGGGGCTTGGTCCGTTGGTTTTTACAAGAGTTATGGTCCTTTCGACTTAGAAATTGCATATTTCCATCAACATTTGGGTATCCAGATGATACCTTCAGTTTGGCTTCATAGATGAGGACCAAAGTTGGCTTTTGCTTCAGTTATATCAAAATGAAGGTTAAGTTTGAATTGGGACTTGGTTCGATGATTTTTTCAAGAGTTATGGGCCTTTTCGATTTGGAAATTTTACATTTCCATCAACAATTTGTTTTGTGGATGATAACTTGAGTTTGGATTTATAGATCAGGACCAAACTTGCTGTATGCCTCTGTATATATCAAAATGAAGGTTAAGTTCGAATTGGGGCATGGTCCAGTAATTTTTACAAGTTACAGGCCTTTTGACTCAGAAATTGTATATTTCTATCAACATTTTGTACGAACTTTGTTTATGACATAACTTGAACAATAGTTAACAGATTTCAGTTCTTTTTGGTATATGTCTCTACAGCAACACTGTCTACGTCAAGTGTGTTGTCCAGAGATATCCGATGAAAATTATTACTCTTTGTTAAAAAATATTGTGTAATGCTTGTTTATTGGAATTACTTAAACAAAATTAACCATATATCAATTTTTTTGGTATATATCACTTTGGGAACAATGTCTACCTCAAGTTTAGTGACCAACGCTATCCAGTGAAAATTGTCATAGGTATTGCCCGTCAGCCCCCCATCCTCCGTGTCATTTAGGCATTTTTTCTTCACCCCAAAATGCATTTTAAAGTATTTGGGGTGTTTATATATGCAGAAAAAAGAAAAATTGTCTCTGATATGTATATAGAATTTGACGTCTAGATTAACATTTTTGGTTTCCAATCATAACTCCAGTTTTGATTATTTGATCTCAACCAAAGTTGGTATGTGTATTACCCAGCTAGTAATACAGGCCAAGTTCAAATATGGGTTCTGTCCAATTATTTTTACATGAGTTACGACCCTTTTTCAACTTAGAATTTGACCTTCTATTTACATTCTTGGTTTCCAACCGATCACTCCACTTTTTATGATTTGATTGTCAGGGATACCTGAGGCCCCGTAAGGCCTGGGCTGACGTGGGGTTATTTAGTCCCGCTGATGAAGTTGCGGGAAAGTTAGACCAATGTGGAGGGTCGGAATCCAAGTGTTGCGAACTCGGCGCAGGGAGCCAAGTTAGACCGACGCCGTGATTCCTTCTCTGCCAAATTGGCCTGAAATAGGTTCGATTTCCATTAGGTGTGATTCCTAATCACTTCAGGCTGTATAATGGAAAGAATGATTTAAAGTAACAACGAATCTTTTATTTACACATAAAAATAAATCCGTTTCAATATTTCAACAATCAACAATTCGATTCTTTTCACAGAAAATGGGTCGCTAGGGTTAAACAATCCTCAATAATCATATAGTCATTCTATAGCCCTGTACTGGCACTATAGTCTACACACTGGAAATGTTACTACCATGAGCTCGCCATAAGAGCTTCACAGATCTGAAATGTTATTACTGTGAGCTCGCCATAAGAGCTTCACCCGCTTAGGCTCAAATGTCAACGTCTGCGCGTAACTGTACCTCTGGCTGTCGGAGGGTTCCGAGCAGCAATGTTCGTCATCTATAAAGACACCGTACTTCTGATTTGGGTCAGATATTGTCTACTCATACCTTATGTGCCTTTTGAAAGTCCTCCGTGAAAGTCGTATTGAAATATTCACCGTTCCTGGTTGAATTCACGATTCACAAATGCCCTTTTTGTGCTAGGGCAAAATTGTCACTCACACCGATCTCCAGTCGGTATTACGATGCTTCGACAGCAAAACAAACTACTCAGAATGCAATCAGTCTGACGCTTCAAAGGGTTAATACGCACAATACAATTAACCTACACTTCTGACTATTGCAGGCCGATACCTGCTACTCGACAATCTAAACTTTAACGTTCCACCTGGGGTGTTCCTTCTCACGAATTCGGCTCTGTAGCCGCCTATCAACGTTAAGCTAAATCAGTCATGGAATGCCCTCTCTGGCGATTCCAGCCGTTTCAGGGTCCTGTGATCGAAGGTACCCTTATGCCAGGAAACAGAGTCCGCCTGTCCTGGACTTCACCAACGTGTGTGTGACCCCAAGTGTGTGTCTAATGCTCTGCTCTTCAAGGTATATATACTTTTTACCCTAAACTGTCAGGTGGACCGACGCTCATCTGTCCACCTGTCAAAACGGTGGGAGATGGCGTATATCGAGACATAATCAATACAAGTCATCTCGCTCGTGACTTAACGGTGATTTCACTTGTCGAGAGAACCGATTCGTTCTTGTCATTATTGTTACCTAATGATCAGGTGACGATACGATAGACATTTCTATCGTTTTAAAATCTCGTTTCTCAATTGACCGTGACGACATCTTGACACCAACCGATTACGTCTCGTAAGACTCCGACTACTGTATAAATTAAATGAGATTAGACCTTATCTAACATACCGTTTCTCCCCTGGGTCCCTGCGCTAAAGCTGGATATACACCACGTGTGTTTTTTCTATGTCCAGCTTTACAGAGAAGTGAAATTCACGTGGGTTTTCGCCTTGATGCGGAATATATTTTGAACTTACAATATCTTTAAATATGAGGCCCCTTGCCCCTATATTTAGGCTGGCTTTGCCCTGACAACTCCCTTCCCGAGAGAAACACCCTGTGTATCTCTTAAAACACAAGGGGCAAAGCCACGCACGCTCGCCTCTCACACCTTTTTACAATCTACCCATCATGTTCAAGACTACAAAACTGTGCCCTCGTGGTCGTGGGGTTCAAGACCGGGCTCATGCGTCGGCCATACCGATTCCCACGACACACACGCTACCACATGCTCCCGTCTTGCGGGTTTACATATGGAGAGTAGCCTTATTCTTAGATTTGCAGCACTCTCTCTCCCTGTAATACTATATATTTACACCTGAACATCCACATTTTTATACACATCCGCCCATTTTGCAAACAGTTCACTTGGCACTCACTCCGACGAGTAACACCGTCCGCGCCTTTGCGTCAGATGGGTTAATTCCAACGGAGTGTAACTTCGCCTCCCATTCCCCTATGACTTGTGAAGGAGCAAACGACCCCTGCATTATGTTGAGCCTCACCCTCGCAAAGCTCAACCAGGGGATTAAAATTGTGCCTCACACACTCACACATTCAACACACAGATTTCCCGACCGCGCCTTTGCGACAGACGGGGTTAGTGTGCCTCACATTCACAACAAACTCTCGTCAATAAAAACAAGCGCGGTTTCCCCGGGCCTTAACACCGGGTTTGTGCATCCCATACTTACAAAACTCGACACACAGGCTCCCCGTCCACGCACACGCGACAGACAGGGCAGTGTTTCTCACATTCGCACTCACAGCCAACTCTAGTCAGCAGTCAGAGCAATAATAATACTAAAATAAGAAAATTCCTCCGGGCCTTAACACCGAGTTTACGAAGCCCATCACCTCACCCACAAAAATATTTGCGACTGGAGCCCCCGTCCCAGACACCAGGCCCACAGCCACCCAACTATTGCTTCTTTATAACCACCGACCATTGGTAGGGGCCCGGTTCCCAGTATCCCCTTGGGTAACCCTTGACACACCCCTACTTCTCGCCCCGCCATTTCTACGGGTATTCCACCAGGGTCCCCATACCCTGTCGTTGTCGCATTCCCAAGAGCTTCCCTTGGCGCTATATCCCCCAGGCTCACTCGTCCCGGCGATTACCGTCGTTCGAACGACACTGGCCGTCCTTGGCCCTTGTGCCGTCGACCCCCCGGTCCATTGCGACGACTTCTTGCGCACATTGGGCGCTGTGCGCCCCCGGCACTCTCTACGTGGTCTCCGCCACCTAGGATGCTTCTCCTTTGATTTGTGGACCCTTTTCTCGGTCCCCTGGGCGCCCACCTTAGCGGTCCCATCCACTTTAATATACTCAACTTGTGTTGACCCGTGCCCTCTCAATTCTGGGGAAGTTTGCCCAGCCATTTGCGTGGGTCTGGCCTCCCCTCTCCACACGGGTGACACCGACTTCTTGGGGCGCTCAACTCCCCCACATAAATCTGCTTGAGGGTCTTTCCCCAATGATCCCCTTGGGTTCCCTCGCTGTTTGGCGTTTCGCCTGGACCGCCTGCGGCCCCTTCTCCCTAATAGGACAGGAGTCGTCCCTCCTGAAACTTCCCGACATTTCGTCGTGTAGGGGCCATCCCCTGGACCATCGGATTGGTTCCCCCTGGGAACCTTCCCTTCATTACTCGTTGGGCCCTCACTTGGCCCCCTATCCCTGGACCATAACTCATCAGGGCTTGCCCTCACCCCTGGGATATTACCTATGACCAGGTCATACACAGGTGATTCAATGCACATGGCTTCCACTTCGCCACAATAAAATGGGGTATCCACAGTTATCCTCGCGATGGGAAACCTAACGGTCCCATCTATCAAAATACACAAATGGTCACGACCCAACAATTGCTTGTCGTCAACCAGTTGCCTTCTAACCGCTGCAGAGGATCACCCAGAATCCCGGAGCAGACGGATCTCCCTTTGTCCCACATACCCTGGGTACACTGGCATATTAACCTTCTCCTGTGAAGTTGTGAGGTACACTGGCATATTAACCTTCTCCTGCGAAGTTGTGAGCCTCTCACACATGCCACTGATTATCGGGACAACCTTCCCGCCTTCCAGCCTTAATTCTCCCTCTTGTATACATTCCCGGAGGGGACTGTGTTCTGGACCGATAGTTTGACAGAACGCTGCCGTCTGTCTACTGGGCCCTGGATCTACGCGGTCACCTTGCTTCCAACCCCTTGGTGCTGCGTTCCCGACCCCCTGCTGAGGTGGTCTAATGTTCCCAGTGGTCCTAACCTGTTTCTGCCAGCAGTCCCTGGTAATATGTCCCCGCTTGTTGCAGATAAAACAAGTGGTGTCCTTGGGAGCACTCCCCTTCCGGCTGGTCTGCGACGCAGGAGGATCGGGGTGGTGTTGCCTTACGGGTGCCATTGCCAACCCGTTTGCCCCACCCCTAGCCGATTTGGGTGCGTTCACACTCCCACCGTGGGCCTCGATGTAGCATTCTGCCACAGTTGCCATCTCATCATAGGTGGGCGGACCCCTTTCCTTGATGAACAGGCCCAACTCCTGGGAGCATGTAGTTAAAAACTGCTCCCGTAGAAATAGATCTCGCAGGGCTCCATATGACTCATTCACTTCTGCGAGATCAGTCCAGCGGTCAAAGTACCGCCTAGCTCGGGCAAAATACTGAGGTACTGTTTCTCCCTTCTCCTGCTTAATCTCTCGGAACTTGGTCCGGAATCCTTCTTCATTGAGCTGGTATCTCCGAAGGATGGCATTCTTCAGCTCACCGTAGTTGTTAAGAAGTGCAGGAGGCATACTGGTATAAGCCTCGAGGGCTTTACCTGACAACAAAGGGCTCAAGCACATAGCCCATGTGTCTTCTGGCCACATTTGACTGGAGGCAAAACGCTCGAACCTCTCCAAGTACGAGTCCAAGTCATCTGTGTTTTCATTGAAATGAGCGAGATGGGGGCGTGGGGCATGAATTGCTACCCCTGCACTCCCATCCCCTGAGCGCCGACTTTCATTCTCCACATCGGCCCTTGCTCTGAGGAGCTCTAATTCTCTCTCGTGCCTCTGTTGTTCGAGCTCTCGCTCTGCCTCCCTTGCTAATTGGGCTTCCCTCTCTCTCGCCTCATTTGCTAATTGAATCTCTCTCTCTTTCGCCACTCTTGCTTCTTTCTCACGCTCTCGTTCTAATTGGGCTTCTCTCTCCCTTGCGTCATTACGTAAGGCAATCTCCTTGGCCTCACGTTTCTGCTCATCTTTAACGAACTTCTGAAGTTCAGCTCCCTCAAGGCCCATTTCCTTGCCTAATGATACCAGTTGGGCGAGGGGTGTAACAACATCCATTTTGATTTTTTCTTTCTATCTTCAACACTCGTCAGAAAGAATGAAGAATGAAAAGAAAGAAAGAAAAAAAAATATGGCAATTGATCCTAATTTACCTCTGTAATTTAACGTAATTAAACGCACCAAATATTCTGAAACCTACCGCAGTTATAGTGGCTATTAAGTATCCTTTTGGGGACTACTGTATTGCGATATTAAACCCTTGAACGGCATCAACTGACCGAACGCGTCAAACCTAAACAGAACCGCCGTTAAAATAAAACAAAATTTCTTTTTTTTTACCTTTTAGAAATATCCTGGTTAGCGCTCGCCAATCAATGTCAGGGATACCTGAGGCCCCGTAAGGCCTGGGCTGACATGGGGTTATTTAGTCCCGCTGATGAAGTTGCGGGAAAGTTAGACCAACGTGGAGGGTCGGAATCCAAGTGTCGCGAACTCGGCGCAGGGAGCCGAGTTAGACCGACGCCGTGATTCCTTCTCTGCCAAATTGGCCTGAAATAGGTTCGATTTCTGTTAGGTGTGATTCCTAATCACTTCAGGCTGTATAATGGAAAGAATGATTTAAATGATTTAAAGTAACAACGAATCTTTTATTTACACATAAAAATAAATCCGTTTCAATATTTCAACAATCAACAATTCGATTCTTTTCACAGAAAATGGGTCGCTAGGGTTAAACAATCCTCAATAATCATATAGTCATTCTATAGCCCTGTACTGGCACTATAGTCTACACACTGGAAATGTTACTACCGTGAGCTTGCCATAAGAGCTTCACAAATCTGAAATGTTATTACTGTGAGCTCGCCATAAGAGCTTCACCCGCTTAGGCTCAAATGTCAACGTCTGCGCGTAACTGTACCTCTGGCTGTCGGAGGGTTCCGAGCAGCAATGTTCGTCATCTATAAAGACACCGTACTTCTGATTTGGGTCAGATATTGTCTACTCATACCTTATGTGCCTTTTGAAAGTCCTCCGTGAAAGTCCTATTGAAATATTCACCGTTCCTGGTTGAATTCACAAATGCCCTTTTTGTGCTAGGGCAAAATTGTCACTCACACCGATCTCCAGTTGGTATTACGATGCTTCGACATCAAAACAAACTACTCAGAACGCAATCAGTCTGACGCTTCAAAGGGTTAATACGCACAATACAATTAACCTACACTTCTGAGTATTGCAGGCCGATACCTGCTACTCGACAATCTGAACTTTAACGTTCCACCTGGGGTGTTCCTTCTCAGGAATTCGGCCCCGTAGCCGCCTATCAACGTTAAGCTAAATCAATCATGGAATGCCCTCTCTGGCGATTCCAGCCTGTTTCAGGGTCCTGTGATCGAAGGTACCCTTATGCCAGGAAACAGAGTCCGCCTGTCCTGGACTTCACCAACGTGTGTGTGACCCCAAGTGTGTGTCTAATGCTCTGCTCTTCAAGGTATATATACTTTTTACCCTAAACTATCAGGTGGACCGACGCTCATCTGTCCACCTGTCAAAACGGTGGGAGATGGCGTATATCGAGACATAATCAATACAAGTCATCTCGCGCGTGACTTAACGGTGATTCCACTTGTCGAGAGAACCGATTCGTTCTTGTCATTATTGTTACCTAATGATCAGGTGACGATACGATAGACATTTCTATCGTTTTAAAATCTTGTTTCTCAATTGACCGTGACAACATCTTGACACCAACCGATTACTTCTCGTAAGACTCCGACTACTGTATAAATTAAATGAGATTATACCTTATCTAACATACCATTTCTTTTCAACCTACTCACAATTGTTTACAATTGGCTGTAACATAAGTGCAAGCCCTACTTCGGAACTAACTCAAGCTTTTAGAATCTTTTCCAAATGAGTTGGAAAAGTACTAGAGTGCAAAAGCACGAAAAAGATCGAAAAAAGGGTCGAGCGAGACCAGCGCTCGAAATTACAGGTACTCTCTCTGCACACCTCTTGCGTTTACCGAGCGCATGCGCAACAACCGTGACGTCAATTCCTTTATTTTCCGCCATTGTACATGGTCGGAAATTTTTGTGACTCGTGCTAATTATGCTATGTATTCTTCATGAACAACTTATTCTTCATATTTAGTGTGCTTCTGGATTGTATCCTTTTATCAAGCTACCAAATTATTATTATTATTTAATGTTAATTTGTATTTTTATTGCTGTTCTCTTCACACTTTATCTTGTCTTTCCCCCACGTGTGAACACGACCTTAGTACTGTTTTCAGTCGGCGGGAAGCTTGATTATTGTTTTGATATCATGCCTAAGACTATTCCTTGTACCTCTTGTTTGCAGGTGAAACATGTGGACGATTCTCATGCCACATGTGTCACTTGCAACAATTGCACTCAGGCCCAATCATGTGGTATCTGTGGGGTTTGGTCCTCTAAATTTTGGGCTTCTGTGAACAAGGTGGTTCTTTCCAGAGCTAGAACCCCTCGTTCTCGGGGTAAGGGTAGCCGTGCCATAGCAGACATTTCTGCTGGTGCACGTGGTGACTCTGTCACACAGGATTCGGATCTGACTTCTGTGGCGAGTTCCTCTGCAACTGTTGGCGGTGTTAGTTCAGTGATACCTGACGAGGAGACCGTGGTCTCTTTGTCTTCTGATGTCACTATTGAGGCGTCTGTTTTCATTGAGAGCTTTTCCGAGGTCAGCTCAGTAACCCTCTCCGATCTGCCTCCTACACCGTCGACCGTTGTTGAGGAGGTTGCTACTCCAGATCCTATTCTGTCTGATGGTGGCTCTTCCATCTCCTCTGGGGATGGTCTACAGTCTCGGGGGACCGAGGCTGTATCTGCTGGTGTGTCTGTGTGTTCTCAGCCTCCCCAGCCTCGCGGCGGGGCTGTGCGGGTTTGCTGTCTACTCCGTCTCATCTGGCTAGGTTTGCTCCTAGTCGGTTGAGCCGGCCAGTCGCTTCGGCAGCGATTCCTCGTCCCTCGAGTGAATCGTTTATTGTTCCACCTTCGCCTGCTAGTGTGCCGCCTAGTGGGATGGTGTTGGGACGTTGGCATCCAGGGCCTGCTGTTCGGCAGCGGTCAGTGACAGCCCCTGTTAGCTGTCACTCTCGGAACCTTCCTCCGGTGATTCCTCACTGTGTTCCGAGTCTGGGTGTCGATCGATGCTTGCCGTCGGTCTCAGAGGATAGGCAGTTGGGGCCGTCTGCTGCGCAGAGGCCAATCACAGGTTCCTGTCATTCTTGGGACAATCCTCCGGTGTCTTCTCACCATGTCCTAGATCCAGCTACCGATCGACGTGCGCCGTCGGTCTCTTTAGAGGATTTGCAGGCAGGGCCTTCTGTTTCGCAGAGGTCAGTGATGGCCCCTGGGCGTCACAATCGGGACTATCCTCCGGTGTCTTCTCACCGTGCTCCTATTCTGTCTGCTGATCGACGTTCGCCGTCGGTCTCTTCTGAGGATTTGGGTTCTTCTACCAGAAGGGTCCATTGGGAGGACACTCCGTCGGGCGATTCTGCTGGGACGGATTCTCAGGGTGACCTGCGCCAGGCCGTTTTGGCGCTCACCCGGTTGCTTTCTGGCAACCCTCAAGTTGGCCTCCCTGTGCCTCCTGAGGCACAACCTCCTTTGGTCGGTCGCCGAGATGTCTCGCCTGGCCCCTTGGATACTGCACAGTATTCACAGGAGGTTTCTGCTGGTCAGCCCGAGTTGGGCTACGTCTCATCTGCTACGGAGGATGACGAGTATCTTGAAGGTGATGGGCCCCCCTCGTCAGTCTTGGGGCAGGCTTTGGATTTCGTCTTTGGCTTATTGCCGGACGTTCAACCTTCCGACCAGCCTTCTGTGACCGTCCGGCCGCGGTCCACTGTGGAACGCCGTAACCCTGTTGAGCCTTCTAGCTCCGGGGCTTTGCGTCCTCTGCAATCGGCTCAGGTAGTTGAGTCCTTCCAGGGCTTAGACGCCAAAATGCGTTCTAAGGCCCTCAAGGGTTCCTTCTTTTCTAAAGCTGATGCCTTTCTGCCTCCATCGCGGTTTCGTGTGTACGATTCCGTCTCTCCACCAGTCTTCCAAGGGATGACTACTGTGGATGAGGATTCTTCTTCCCTCGGGTTGTCTAAGCCTAAGTCGGCAGTTCTCCCGATGTCGGTAGTTGAGTCTATGGTGGGCCTGTCCCGAGAGATGCTGGGTATGTTATCTCTCGCGGACCATGTCGTCGCTGCTCTGGCTGAATATTTTCCACCAGGGGAGTTTGATGACGCTCAGGCGCCTTTTCGCATTTTGTCACAGGCTCTTATGAACTTGACTCACGCTCACGCCTGTAACACGGTTAATTTGGAGCTGGCATGCCGGGATGCGGTTTTGGATTCTTTACCATCCTTTCCTTCTGAGCAACGTGCTGTTCTGAGGTCTGCCTCTTTGGTGGGACCTCAGTTGTTCCATGGTTCTGTGGAAGCTGTTCGTGGCGAAGTTCTTCATCATTCGAAGGACCAGCTTTTGCTGAGACAGCTTGACCCACCTGCTGCTGCGGGTGGGGGTCGTTCCAGGCCCGCCAAGCGTGCTGCTGCGTCTGCCTCGCTGGCGACGTCGGCTACGCCTTCGGCTCCGTCTGCTCCTTCTGCTCATAAGAAGCGCCGACGTGGCCAGGCCCGCTGGCAGCCTCAGGCTGGAAAGTCTCAGGACTCTGTCACTTCCCGGGGTGGTTTCTCCTCTCGGGGGCCTCATCGAGGCCGCAAGTGAAGGTTCTCACCTCGATTCGCCTCCAGTCGGGGGAAGGCTGTCGCTGTTTTACAACCGTTGGACAGAGATAACGTCGGACTCTTGGGTCCTCGACGTCATTCAATCCAGTCTGCGACTGTCCTTCCTTCGGCAGCCCAGTTTATCTCGGGTGCCCCTTCCGACTCAGGTTCCATCAGATTCTCTGCGTCGGGACCTTCTGGTGCAGGAGATCGACAATCTCCTCACCAAAGGGGCGATCGAGGCGGTCAGGAACACCCTTTCACCGGGGTTTTACTCAAGTCTTTTCTTGGTGCCGAAGAAAAACTGCCAATATCGTCCTGTCATCGATCTGAGTACCCTGAACGAGTACATGATTGCTCCTCGTTTCAGTATGGAGACTTTCCGGTCGGTTCGACGTTCAGTTCATCCGGGCGATTTTGCGGCCAGTATCGTCCTCAAGGATGCCTACTTCCATGTACCCATTCATCTGGCGTCACGGAAATACCTTCGGTTCTCGTTTCGGGATCGAGTTTTTCAATTCAGAGCTCTCCCGTTCGGTTTGAACCTGGCTCCTTGGGCCTTCACCCGACTGATGTCACATGTGCTTGCTTTCCACCGCACTCAGTTGGCAGTGACTTCGTCAGCCTACCTAGACGACATCCTCCAGCGGCACCACGATGCTGCTGTTCTGGAGTTCGATGTCCGGCAGTTTCTTTGCCTGCTAGCGTCGCTGGGTTTCAGAGTCAATCGCGAGAAGTCGGATCTTCTTCCTTCTCAGCGATTCCGTCATTTGGGGATGGATTTCGACACTCTTCACAATGTAGTGTCGGTCCCCCAGGCTCGGGCGACGATTCTTTCCACCTTGACTCGGGACCTGCTTCAATCTTCCTCGGTCTCGGCCAGGACTTTCCTTCGGATGCTGGGCCTTTGCGGTTCAGTGACAGATCTCATTCCGCTCGGTCGCTTGTTTGTCCGACCTCTCCAACACTTCCTGTTGGATCATTGGCGTCCGAATGTAGATCCGCTGGACCTGGAACTCACTATTCCTCGGTCTCTGCTTTGTCACCTCCGCCCTTGGGCAGATATTCCCTGGCTGACACAGGGTGTTCCGTTGGATCTTCCTTTGGCCGATCGCATCCTTACTGCGGTTGCCAGCGATCGGGGCTGGGGTGCGACGTTGGATCCTCTCGGTCTGTCTACTCACGGAGAGTGGGACAGCGAGCAGGTGGGCCTTCATATCAACCAAAAGGAGCTCCTTGCTCTTCTGTTTAGTTTTCGGCTTTGGATCCCTCATCTGTCGGACCATGTCGTCCTACTTCTTTCGGACAATTCGACAGTAGTGGCCTACATACGGAATCAGGGAGGCACACATTCGATTCCCATGTATCGGCTGTCTCGGGATCTTCTTCTGTTGGCGCGGGATGTGAACGCTCGGGTGTCCATTCGACACATTCCCGGGCGTCTCAATGTCCTAGCAGACTCCCTGTCCCGACGTGACAGTGTCCTTCCAACCGAATGGATTCTACATCGGTCGGTGTTTCAGGCGATTTGCGAGCAGTGGGGTCGTCCTCAGGTCGACCTTTTCGCTACTCGCTGGAATCATCAGGTAGAGACTTTTGTCTCCCCTTGTCCAGATCCTCTGGCATTTGCAGTAGACGCTCTGTCTCTGGACTGGACAGGTTGGGTCGGCTATGCCTTACCTCCTGCACCGATTCTTCCTCAAGTTTTAGCGAAGATCCGTGCTTGCAGTTGCAGGATCATTCTGATCACACCCCTATCTCCACAGAGGGTGTGGATCAATCTGCTGCGGCCTCTATTGGCCGATCGACCGATTCGTCTACCTCTACGTCGCGATCTTCTTTCACAGGGTCATCCCAGGAAGTATCACAACAACCTGGCGAGCCTGTCCCTTCTAGGGCTGGGCGATATTTCGATATACCGGTAAATACCGGTATTGAAATCAGTACCGGTTAAATATCGTCTATTTTTTGGCAATACCGGTATATCGTCTGTAACGATATTGGTTTGGGTCACATGATAATAAAATTTCAACATGTGTTTTTTCGTAAAATCGCACAGAAAGTTGCTTTGAAAATACAGGAAGTTTATCTTTCCTTATTTCGTGAACAAATGATAAACAGCGACAGATGATGAGAGTAACGGAAAACACACCCGACTGTCACGCTGTAAAAACACGGTCACCTGCTGTTGGTCGCATTTGTTTGAACTGTAATCAGCAAGCCATACTTATCGCTTAATTCATTGTCAGCAATCTGACACAAAAATGTTTCAAATCACACTATTCACAATTGCGAAATGTGCAACAATTTTTGTCAAATATGACAGAGGTGTGATTCCATCACTGGGAGAAAACATTGTCGGCTGGTGATTGACACCTGCAGACTATCATGAAAGTGAAGGGTGATCACGTCTTGGAGGCGTGCTTAATATCAACAGACCGACTGGCCTGGCATGTGACAGATGACATTTGACATTGTCATCTTAGGAAGTTCACTGCTGGAAGATAGGAGAAGGGGAGGAGCTACTTCTGGTTCTTTGTGAAACCAGGCCCTCGGAATTCTATCAACTGGATACCCGTTGTTTTGATAAAAAGTTTTGTTTGCCACAGTTTTCATGAAGCCACACATACGCAATTAACACAATGTGACAATTGACTGGCTCAGTAATTGAACGCTTATCAGTCTAGAGAGGCTGGCCATGTTTTTACAGGAATTAAATTGACAAAGACTGATTTACTTGTATCCCAGATTCAGATGAAAGCCAGTAAACCCATGATAATTTTATGGCTTATTTTCGTATTAAACAATAGGTTCAATAACTTTGTAGACATGGATTATTGTGGTCTTCCATTCAAATCACTCATTTTTCCAGAGCAGTAAGTGATACTTCTATCTTTTGCTCCAAAAATATCTTTTTTATTCATGATATCCTTTGCACTTAATATGTGTTTCACACACTGGTGCACGATATACCGGTATATCGCGATATTTTTTCTGATATCGTTACCGGTATTCAGATTCCCATATCGCCCAGCCCTAGTCCCTTCACGCCTGTCTTTTATCAGGTCCAGTCTCCGACGTAGAGGTTTTTCGAGACGATCAGTGGAGTGCATTTCTGCATCGCGGCGACCTTCCACTGGAATGACTTATGCCGCCAAGTGGAAGGTTTTCTGCCGCTGGTGTTCAGATCACAATGTGAATTACCGTGATCCGTCAATCGCTCAAATTGCGGATTTTCTGGTTTTTCTTTTTGACTCCAAGGGCCTCCAGCCTATTACGATTAAGGGCTATCGGTCTATGCTGTCTGATACTTTCTCTTATGTGGGAAAGCGGTGTATCGGTCGTAATCTTTTCCTCTCCAAACTTATTCGGCACTTTTCTTTGAAGAGGCCTCGAGTTTTGCGTCTTACACCCAAGTGGAACTTGGCATGGGTGTTGCACTGTTTGGAGGGGGCGCCATTCGAGCCTTTATCTGAGACCGACATGCGTTTTCTCACCTATAAGACGGCTTTTCTTCTAGCGTTTGCTTCTGCTCGTCGAGTCAGTGAGCTTCATGCGCTATCTGTTGATTCTGCCTTCTTCCGAAATGAGGCTAACAGTGTCACATTCACTACTGATTGCTCTTTTCTGGCTAAGAATCAACTCCCCGTTTCGGTACCTCCTCCCATCTGCATTCGGGCTCTCCCTGCTGTAGATGGACTGAGGCCTCTTCTTTGTCCTGTTCGTGCGGTCAAGACTTACATTACTCGCACTCAGTTCATTAGGAGGGGTCGGAAGAGATTCTTTCTGTCTCTCATTCCAAAGAGGCAGTCTATCTCTTCCCATTCTATTTCCAGGTGGATCTGTCTTGCAATCAAGCAGGCTTATTCTCGCTTGTCTGCATCGGATCTTGTTTCGAACCGGCTTAATGCTCACGAGGTTCGTGCCATTTCTACATCCTGGGCGTTCTCCAATTCTGTTTCGCTCCGTGATGTTATGAATGCGGTTTACTGGAGGAATGCTTCTACCTTCTCCTCCTTTTATCTCCGCCACCTTCAGCAGCAATCTGAGGACCTTTATTCTTTAGGTCCTCTCGTTGCTGCTCAGGCTATTGTGCACCCTCGTTAAAATTGTTTTTGTCGAGGTTGCGCTTCGCTCAGCCTTGTTCTTTTCAGGTGCCTTCTCTCTATCTTCATTACAGGTTTTCGTTTTTGTTCTCTGCCATCCTTGCTTTCGTTCTGCTACTCTTGTTGGTATTGGTTATGTGATTCACCTCCTCCTATTGTTTA
The DNA here is from genome assembly GCA_031216915.1 of Pictodentalium vernedei. Classification (NCBI taxonomy): domain Eukaryota; kingdom Metazoa; phylum Mollusca; class Scaphopoda; order Dentaliida; family Dentaliidae; genus Pictodentalium; species Pictodentalium vernedei. The sequence goes on from CM062288.1 coordinate 256,472,782, forward strand.
TTCAGCCAATTGTAAACAATTGTGAGTAGGTTGAAAAGAAATTAAAATTTTTTAGTAAATTTTGTTTCTTAACATACCTACCACAATTGTCTACCGGAGACCCACCCTCCTTGGGGATATCTTTGATATCGATGCCTCCCCGCTAAATCACAAACTTCTCATTGGCGGAAATACGGAATTGACGTCACGGTTGTTGCGCATGCGCTCGGTAAACGCAAGAGGTGTGCAGAGAGAGTACCTGTAATTTCGAGCGCTGGTCTCGCTCGACCCTTTTTTCGATCTTTTTCGTGCTTTTGCACTCTAGTACTTTTCCAACTCGTTTGGAAAAGATTCTAAAAGCTTGAGTTAGTTCTGAAGTAGGGCTTGCACTTATGTTACAGCCAATTGTAAACAATTGTGGTAGGTATGTTAAGAAACAAAATTTACTAAAAAATTTTAATTTCTCCCCTGGGTCCCTGCGCTAAAGCTGGATATACACCACGTGTGTTTTTTCTATGTCCAGCTTTACAGAGAAGTGAAATTCACGTGGGTTTTCGCCTTGATGCGGAATATATTTTGAACTTACAATATCTTTAAATATGAGGCCCCTTGCCCCTATATTTAGGCCGGCTTTGCCCTGACATTGATCTCAACCAAAGTTAGTTCAAATCAAAATGGCTAATGGGCATATTTAGCCACACCGGGCGGTGCTCTTGTTTCCCAGAATTATGTCTCTTTTTCGACTTCAATTTTTTTCAAATACCTCAAATTGCACACTTTTTTTCCCGAGCAGCCTTTTATTTATCTTTGAAAATTTCAGAATATAGTTTGCAAATGTTTTATGATGTAAATATACACATAACAAACATATACACATTACAAAGCCAGTCACAATCCTGTCAAAAGTTTATGTCCCCTTACCTCTTCTCAACACTGTAGACTAGAATCTAACTTGTCAAAAAAGAAATGCAAGAATAATGAATCTCTCACATGCCGATGCTATGTCAGATGTGAAAAAATTGAAAATTTGCATAACCCAAAAGGGTAATGCTAATATTTTTTTTGCACACAGTGCAGCTGCTGTGGACTGGTCCCTTTCCATGGGTGGGAAATATTACCACAGATACAATAATATTGGATTTGAAACTCTAATTATAGTGTACAACCCGATGCTTCATTAATTAAAATGATGATGATTGTTTTTAGTTCAACTTGACAAAGTCAGGATAAGCTATTGCCATCATGCGTGCGGAAGTCTGTCAGTCTGTGAATCTGTGAGTCTGTTCACATTTTCCTTTAGCATGGGCTACACCCCGCAGTTCTTGTCTGATCGTCACCAGGGCTGGGGCCAAAGTACTCGTTACTCGTACTCGTAGTACTCGAGTACCAGTTTTTAACAAAGTACTCATTACTCGTACTCGTACTCATAAAATTTTAAATACTCGTACTCAGTACTTATGAAAGAATGGTTAGTACTCACGAGTATTTTGCGAGTACTTTATGAGTACTTTGCAAATATTTGCTATTATTTAAAAGTTTAAAAAGTGTTACATGTTTAGGACTATTGTTTCTATATACCTGTTATAAACAAAGACTAAGACTGTGGGTAAATTATTGATTTCATTTAAAAAAAATAGCATTATTTCAAAAATAAGAGCTGTATGGTCACTGACATTTTATCTTCACTCTTGTTTTGGTTTAATCTGATTAGTATTGTGATTTCAAAATAATTAGCCAGTTACCTATGTGATCATGTTACAAAGAAAACAAAATGTTTGGCCACTCAACTTTGATCTCCAATCTTGTTTTGATTCATTGTGGTGAGTAATTAGTATTGAAAAGAGAGTACAGTAGTGTTTTTATGTTAATAACTCAGTGCTGAATTGGCCTGCAGTCTGTTTTACATTTTTAAGTAAACTTGTGAACAAGCTTTTTAATTAGTTTGTTACATGAGTGAGCAGAAGCCAGTAAAACATGCTTGGATTGTTTTTTGATTCATTTGTAATACTAACAGGACAATTTAATTTTATTGGATGTGATTATAAAAACATACTTATAAAAACAACTCAAGCCAAGATATATTACTTGACAAGTGTCAGTCTTATTATAAAACAAAAAAGAAAGGCCTTCCGTGCATACAAATCAGAAAAACTTCCAACTAAAAAGGTCGAACTTAAAGCCGTGTATAATCACCTCCACGGCGAAGTTAAAAAAGCAATAGCAAACGACAATCGCGTGAGATGGGAAAAAGCAACGGAAAATCTAAATGGACTCAGGGAGACTAAAAAGTTTTGGGATACTTTTAAAACCCTTACTGGACAAAAACATAAAGACGCCAACAGTAAGGCACTAAAGATCAACGATGGAACTATGGCCCTGGATGACAAGGCGAAGGCTAGCGCCTTTGCTGAGCTCCTTAAGAAATATCATCGTCCACATGAGGGCGATAGGTTTGATGACGAGTTCAAAGAAAAAGTAAACAAATTTGTTCAAGACAACAAGACAACGTTTAACGATGCCAACTTCAGCCAAACGCCCGAGGACGGGGGTGGCCATGAACTCACGGAACCGATAAGCAAAGAAGAAGTGGCTAACACAATTAAAAAATGTAAGTCTTCTTCCCCAGGAGGGGACGAGGTCTCATACAAAATCCTGAAACAATGTCCCAACACTTTTTTCGGTAGACTCACTAACCTCCTAAACTGCTGTCTCTCTAGTGGATACTTCCCAAAATGTTGGAAAGCAGCTACAGGAGTCATGATACCCAAACCTGACAAGGATTTGAGCAACCCAGCTAATTACCGCCCAATCAGCCTACTTAGCTGTATTGGAAAAATTTTCGAACGGATTCTCACGACTAGACTCCACAGCCATCTCGAATCAATCAGCTTTTTCAATAAGTGGCAAAGGGCATACAGGAGCCAAAGAGAGGGAATCGAGCATGTTTATAGACTGGTAGATTATATGAAAACGGCGTTCAGTCAAAATGAAATAGGAACCGCGCTATTACTTGACGTAGAAAAAGCGTTTGACGCTGTCTGGCACAATGGCATGAGATACAAACTAGCTAAAATGGGGCTACCTACCAAAATTCTAAGGATCATATCATCATTTTTATCTGATCGAAAAATCAAAGTGAGGGTCAACCGCGAAGTGTCAGCCAAGGTAAAACTCGAAGCGGGCACTCCACAGGGTTCGGTCCACAGCCCGATTCTATTTATAATATATGTAAATGACATTGACAAACTAGGGAAGAACCATGTTGAACTATCTCAATTCTCAGACGACAAAGGAATGTGGACGGCCAGTAAGTCTGGAAACATAATACAACACCGCCTGCAGGATAGCATCCGTGACAAACTAGGGAAGAACCATGTTGAACTATCTCAATTCTCAGGCGACAAAGGAATGTGGACGGCCAGTAAGTCTGGAAACATAATACAAAACCGCCTGCAGGATACCATCCGCGACCTGCAAGACTGGTGCGCTCTGTGGCGCATCAAGCTAAATGCCACGAAAACACAAAGAATCACATTCTATAAAAAACAAAGGAAAAAGCCTGTCCCCAATATTGAGCTTAAGCTTTACGATCATAAACTTGAAGCTAGTAATGAGGCAAAGTTTCTGGGATTCAACCTGGATAGCAGTCTAAATCTAAACAATCACATAAACTCAGTCACCGTCAAAGCCACTAAACGCATCAATTTTCTGAAAATGATTAGAGGTAAAAATTGGGAAGCCAATAAAGAAACTCTCCTCAATCTTTACAAATCATATATACGCCCAGTACTAGAGTATGGGGCCATAATAACAAGTGACCTGAATAAAACCAACATTGAAAAACTACAACGGGTTCAAAATCATGCCTGGCGCGTGGCTCTGCGCAAGCCCACGTGGACATCGATAAAACAACTTCACGAGATAGCAAAAATAGACACTATAGCAATGCGCTTAAAAGATCTTCAAAGCAAAACTCTGAATAGACTTCAAGACAGCGAATTAATAATAGAACTCAATGCGTATCGCGTCCTCAATAGGAAAACTAAATAATCTGGGGCATGTCTATCGAAAGGGTCAAAGATTACATCATTGTGATGGGGTGAGCCAGGCACTCTGTGACCTAAATTTAGAACTGGCTGTGGGTGACATGATACGCACGAAAGCTTGCCTCTGTTACCAGTGGGAGTTGCAAACAGCGAGGAAAATCTCCACCTGCTGCCGGGTCTCCCCTCCCTGAGATATAAATCTCGGGGAAAAAATGCAGGCTTCCCCATCCAAAAGGACGGGAAAGTTGTAAATTAAAAACCGAATTGCTCTAATTTCCAGCTCTCTATCTTTTCTACCTCCTCTATCTCATCAGACACACGACCAAACTGAATGACAAACTATGAGGGATTGAAACAATCCTCAAGCAAAGATGTGCAGAAAACCTAACAGACCAAGGCAAGGATTGAAACAATCTTGCCAGCAAACAGCCCTTTTAAGGGCTTTTTTTTTTTTTTTTTTTTTTTTTTTTTTTTGTGGGTGGGAGGGGGGGGGGGGGGGGGGGGTGGTGTTGGAGGTCATTTGGAATTCCCGAAGGATAACCAGATACCTCAAAATCACATACGGCATCCTATCTCCCAGAAGGCTTGATGGATGACTCCTGGTTTTTTCAAACTAAAATGTTGGAGCTTTCTCCATTCCTTTTTTGTAACCGCTATGGTCATATACCGGGGCCGCTACCAAACCGGCATTGCTGTTTGGTTTTCTTTTTTCTTTTTCCCTTAAAATTGCCATCGCACAACATTATATTCTGGCTCGCCACCATGGTGGGACTCAAACCTCTACCATCGCCAAGCTGGAACCGAATAGAGCCCACTCTCTAATAGTCTTAATGGCGTTGAGGGTTTGGTCTTTGACAATCTATCACTCAAATGCAAACTGCCGGGAATTCTAACCGCGTGCATACCCCTTCAGACCCCATCTGAGGCAATAGGAAAGCTAGGCCTGTGTGATCCAAGATCCAAGTGAAATAAAATAAGGCTAACCGGGTCGCATGGGATTTGTAAATCCCACGTCGTCCCTGCGCGCCTTCGGCGCGCTAAAACCTTTCATTCATCAAAGTTGGAATTTAGCGACCACCTACCTGTTCATGCTACATACGTCTTATTTCATTGAGTTAGAGCTAGTGATTGATTGTGTGACAATTTAATTACAAGTGACAATTATTTCTCAGTGTCTGCCAAGATGGCAGCAATATTTGTTAACTTTGAAATGCCACAGGGTGCAGAGGGTACCATTAGAGTAAAGTGCAAGCATTGTGGAAAGTTTATAAATGGACACACTAAGACAACTTCCAATTTTGTGAAACACATAAGGAAAATGCATCCAGAGGTCACCATCTCCAAGAAGTTGTTTCAGATCGAGAACAAAAAAACTGAACAACCCAGCATACAGTCATTTGTTCAAACTACATCCAAATATCCACCTCATCATCCCAACCAGAGGAGTATTACTGACTCACTGATTATGTTCATCGTAGGTGATCTGATTCCACTATCTGTTGCAGACAGTCCACGATTTCGTGAACTTGTGGAAACAATGGACTCTCATTATACGTTACCAAGCCGCAAACACTTGACATTCAATCTCCTCCATACCAAATGTTCATCCATGCAGTCACGTATAACAGAACAGCTTAAACAGGCACAGAGTATCTGTCTCACTATCGATTTGTGGTCCAATAGACAAATGAAGTCATTTATTGGTATAACAGGACATTTTGTACTTGACTGGACCATGCATTCGTCACGAAATTTCATATGCAGGTTTGGGGTTAATGTCTAGATGAGAATGTCCCCTTTTGGTCGTGATCGGTCAACCGGTATGGCTGCCCGAGCCCAAAACCCGAAAACCATTAGCACAGTCTACAGGTCGTATTTTTGAAGGGATTTCATTGTAACTTGGTAGGGTGGCTCTGTATAATGCCTACATGAGAACGTCCCCTCTTGGGCATGATCTGTCAACCGTGATGGCTGCCGAAGCCCGAAACCCAAAATCTTTTAGCACAGTCTGAAGGTCACGTTTAGTATGGAGGGATTTCATTGTAACTTGGTAGGATGACTCCTTATGATGTCTAGATTAGAATTTCCCCATTTGGGCATGATCTGTCAACCATGACGACTGCCCGAACCCCCTTTGGACGCAATTGGGAAACTGACGGCTACAGGGGCCAGAAGCCCGAAAACCTTTAGCACAGTCTACAGGCCATATTTATGAAGGGATTTCAATGTAACTTGATAGGATGACTCGTTTTGGAATAATTTCACTGTAACTTCGTAACTTTCGTTGATTTAAGTTAACTGTGAGGGCCACATACATTAACTGTGAGGTCATATTAACCCACCCCTCTGCTCTTTAGTACAGTGTACTCCTCATATTATTTTTATTAAAAACATAGCATACAGGGAACAGAAATTAACATATTCCCAATTATCACAATTCTTGACTAATTTCATAATCCTTTCATAAACATTGAACATTATCCTTTTCATCAAACACAACACACAAGTTAAGCTACAGTGTCAATTACACTTTCATTGTTCAACTCAACATGCCCAGCCTCATAGGAGGGAGTGGGGGAACATGCTCCAAAATATTTTTAAAATCTTTTCAAGAACCAGAGTGTAAAATGACTTGATATTTGCTATGGAGCTTCCTTTTGAGGTGTAGAATCAAGTTTGTTCAAACGAAGTTCGTGAAGCAATATTTGGCTTTGTAATGAGAGGGGTAAGATTTTTGGCCCTGCCCAAAATTTCAATTTTCTGAACCGATGGTCCGGTATGAACCAAATTTGGTATGTGGTATTATTAGGTCGTAAGTACTTGACCCATGCAAAAAAATGGGAACCCTGGGAGGTAAAAATAGAAATATCTTCAAACGCCCATATTTCCCAAACCACACGGAACAGAGAGCTGTTATTTGGTATGAAGTATCCTTAGGACCAGACTCCGACCAGTAGAATTGAATGGTAAAAAAAAATTGCCATTGTTATGTTAGGGTGTTCTGTAATGGGCATCGAAAAAATGCTGTGTCAGCATATTTGCAAAAATTTTAAAAAATCTTTTCTCCAGAACCAATCATCAGAATCTTTTGATATTTGGTATACAGCATTCATAGGGGGGTCAGATACAAGTTTGTTGAAATAAAGCTCATTGGTTCATATTTAGGCTCTCTACAGGAGCCCGAATTTTTAACATAGGGTAATATGGGGAATATTCTTTAAAAATCTTTTTCTTCAGAACCACCAGTCAGAATCTCTTAATGTTTGGTATACATCATTGTTATGAGGGTCAGATACAAGATTGCTCAAACCAAGTACCTAGGTTAATATTTGGGCTTCCTACAGAAGCCCAAATTTTAACTTTGTTCAATATGGGGGTAATTTTAAAAAATCTTCTTAAGATCCACCAGTCAGAATGCTTTCATATTTGGTATGCAACATCTCTAGGGGTGTCAGATTCAAGTTTGTTCAAATCAGATCCCTAGGTATATATTTGGGCTCTCTATGGTAGCCCAAATTTTTACTTAGTGTAATATGAGGAAATTTCTTTAAAAATCTTCTTCTTCAGATCCACCAGTCGGAATGCTTTCATATTTGGTATACAACATCTCTAAGGGGGTAGGATTCAAGTTTGTTCAATTCGAGTGCCTGGGTTAATATTTGGGCTCCATATGGGAACCTGAAATTTAACTTAGTACAATATGAGGGAATTTCTTCAAAAATCTTCTTCTTCAGATCCACTAGTCAGAATGCTTTCATATTTGGTATACAACATCCCTAGGGGGGTCAGATTCAAGTTTGTTCAAATCGGATCCATAGGTTAATACCTGGGCTTGCTATGGTAGCCCAAATTTTAACTTGGTGCAATATGAAGAAATTTCTTTAAAATTTCTCTTCTTCAGATCCAACAGTCAGAATGCTTACATATTTGGTACACAACATCTTCAGGGAAGTCAGATTCAACTGTGTTTAAATCGAGAGCTTGGGTTAATATTTGGGCTCCCTATGGGAGCCGGAATTGGCCATTTTGCTGAAGAATTAAAATTTTTGTATTCAGTACCCTCTAGAGGTGTGCAACTAAGATTAATCCACATAGGTTGTATCAAGGGGATTCATAGGGGAGCTCTACATTTTACTTTATGATCAACTGAAGAAAAGGCATGATGCCCAGATTATTTTTGTCACTCCTGAGGGACTCAAGGATTGACCATGTAGCCTATGGAGATGGCTTGCTTAATGTACTCATTCTTGGACTCTGTTTATATTGTGTTCTGTTCAAGATGAGTGCTTCAGGTCCTGTGAGGCCTCTTGTTTTAATTACATGGCTATGATATATTCTATGGACAGTCGTAATGTGTTCGGGGAGTAGTTTACTCTTGGTAATAATCAGTTGAAATCTCCATAATCAACCGTTTGAAATGACACCACCTCTCGTGTGTTCGAGTGATCGAACAAAAACCTTTGCGACAGTGTTTTCAGTTCTGGAAACGATGTTCACTTGTACATGTTCCCGGTTTAACAACTTGAAAGAAACTTTTTATGACAAATCATTCACTACAGCCAGTGGAGAGAGTGACAGGTGATTTACTTATAATCCGCTCTCCATGGACTGAACCTGCTTATGGGAATACCGCACGAACAGAAAAACGGTAATGCTAAACAATTTTGGACGTTCGTGCAATTTTTGCATCCCTGTATTTATTTTTTCATCCATATTATTGATTCAGTCTTGATTTCTCAAAATTTTGTTTCTGAAATCTCTAACCACCTGAGTACAGTACAGCCATTGTGGACTGGTCGTAATCCATGTTGGGTTGCAATGTCCATGAACGACTCCGTTACCAGGTAATAAAAATCATCAGCAGCAATATTTTGATGAATGATACAATGGCTTGTACCTGGTGCTTCATTAATTAAATTTTTGATGATTATTCCTATAATTAATGCTTGGAATCTAATATTAATGTGTCCGTGGAAATATTGCCCACACATGGAAAAGTGATCGGTCCTACTGTAATTATTGTATTGTGACCAGATCTCTATCTGGTAGAGAAAGGGGCAGTTTTGTCATCACATTACTGTACTGCATTCATCTCTCATCTTGTTTTTTTGTTCTGTTGCAGCTTGCAGCATTTCGAAGTAAGAAATGCAAAAAGAAGAAAACACCCAAAGCAGTAGAATCACTTGATACAGGCCAACCTGATGCTGAAGATGATAATAAATGTGTTGGAGATGATTTATCATCTGGTGATGTCTCATCATCGTTTGAGGATGTAAGAAAATTAGTTTTGCAAGTGTTTTTAGAATGTTTCGAGTTTGTATACACTGCTTCAACTCTTTTCTTGATGTCTTCCATTGATTTCAACTTGTAATTATACCCCCACTCTTGTAGAGATTGTGGGGGGGGGGGGGGGGGGGGTTATTGGATTACATGCATCTGTCCATCCATGCTTCTGTCCATCCATGCATCTGTCCATCTGCAGTGACATCTCAGCAGTGAGTGGATGGATTTCAGTGATATTTGCCACTCCTGTGCCTATTATAAAAAAGTTTCCTGCATATTTTTCACCTGAGTTATGGTCCTTTCTTTGTCAATTTTTGATGATTTTTGGCTTAACTTGGCTAAGTCAAGATAAGCTATTGAATCACGCGTGAGGAAGTCTGTTAGTCTGTGAGTCTGTTCACATTGTCCTTTAGCACAGGCTACACCCCCGTAGTTCTTGTCCGATCGTCACAAAATTTCATATGCAGGTTTGAGGTCATGTGTAGATTAGAACCTCCACTTTTTTTGGTCGCGATCGGTCAACTGTGATGGCTGTCCGAGCCCAAAACCTGAAAACCTTTAGCACAGCATACAGGTCGTATTTATGAAGGGATTTCATCGTAACTTGATAGGATGACTGTGTATGATGTCTAGATGAGAACTTCCCCATTTGGTTATGATCTGTCAACCGTGATGGCTGCCCAAGCCCAACACCCAAAAACTTTTTGCACAGTCTGCAGGTCATATTTATGGAGGGAAATCATTGTAACTTGGTAGGATGACTCCACATAATGTCCACATGAGAATGTCCACTTTTGATCATGATCGGTCAGCTGTGACAGCTACAGGTGCCCGAAGCCCGAAAACCTTTAGCACAGTCTACAGGCCGTATTTATGAAGGGATTTCATTGTAACTTTGTAGGATGACTCCAGATAATGTGTAGATAAGAACATACACTTTTGGTCGTGATCGTTCCATGCATATTTTTCACCAGAGTCTCCGTCCTTTCTTTTTCATGATTTGTTTTTGGTACACAGCGATATCTCAGCAGTGAGTGGATGGATTTCAATGAAATTTGGTATTAGAGATCCTTGTGACAAGCTGCTCATACCCATGTTATAAAAACGTTGCCCACATATGTTTCGCCAGAGTTATGGTCCTTACTTTGTCAATTTTTCATGATTTTTAGCATAACTTGACAAAGTCAAGATAAGCTATTGCCATCACACGTTCAGAAGTCTGTCAGTCACATCTTCTCTTGCACAGGCTACACCCTATAGTTCTTGTCCAATCATCGCAAAATTTCATATGTAGGTTCGAGGTCATGTCCAGATGAGAATATGCCCTTTTGGTTGAGATCGTTCGTTGCGAGAGCCCGAAACTCAAAAACCTTTAGCACAGTCTACATGTCATATTTATGGAGGGATTTCATTGTAACTTGGTAGGATGACTCTACATAATGTCTAGATGAGAATGTCCCCTTTTGGTCGAGATCGGTCAACCATGATGGCTGCGAGAGCCTGAAACCCAAAAACCTTTGCTGCAGTGTACAGGTTGTCAAATTTATTAAGGGATTTCATTGTAACTCGGTAGGATGACTTCATATAATGTCTAGATGAGAATGGCCCCTTTTGGTCGGTTAACCGTGACAGCTGCGAGGGCCCAAAATTCGAAAACCTTTAGCACAGCCTGCAGGTCATATTTATGAAGGGGTTTCATTGTAACTTGGTAGGATGGCTCAGTATAATGTCTAGATGGGAACATCACCTTTTGGTCGCAGTCTACGGGTTGTCAAATTTATTAAGGGATTTCATTGTAGCTCGGTAGGATGACTTCATGTAATGTCTAGATGAGAATGGCCCCTTTTGGTTGGTTAACCGTGACAGCTGCGAGGGCCCAAAATTCGAAAACCTTTAGCACAGCCTGCAGGTCATATTTATGAAGGGGTTTCATTGTAACTTGGTAGGATGGCTCAGTATAATGTCTAGATGGGAACATCACCTTTTGGTCGCGATCCATCTACCGTGATGGCTACCTAGCCCTGAAGCCCCAAAACCTTTAGCACAGTCTACAGGTCGTACGTATGAAGATATTTTTTTGTAACTTGGAAGGATGACTGTATAATGTCTAGATGAGGATGTCCTATTTTGGCAGTGATTGGTCAATCGTAACAGCCGCACAGGCACATGACCTAGATTTGTTTATCACAGTCAGCAGTTCATATTTCTGAAGCAATTTCAGTATAACTTGGGAGGATAGCGTGGTAAGATGTCTAAATGAGAGGTTGTATTTTGGTCACGATCGGTCAGCCATTACCACCACCTGGTCACTTGTCCTAGATTCCTTTAGCATTGCTTACAGGTTGTTTTTATGAAGAGATTTCATTGTAACTTGGTAGGATAACTTGGTATGCTATCTGGATGAGACGCTCCTATTTTGGTGATGATCGGTCAATCGTGACCAGCGAACCATCACAGGATCTAGATTCCTTTAACAAAGTCTACAAGTTATTAGCTCACCGAAGGGAGCTTAACTTACCACTTGCCGTCCGGCGTCCGTCGTGAACTTTACATTATCGACTACTCCTCACAAACTACTTGATTAAATTGAACTAAATTTGATGTGCATGTTCCCTACCATATGGCAATTCAAACTTATACAAATAAACTTGCCGCACCCACAGGGGGCACCACAAGGGGCATAACTCTGATAGCACCCATGAATTTCTTTCCAAAATTCAAAAAAATCTTCTTCTTCAGATCCACCAGGCAGAATTCTTTCCTATTTGGTATACATTATCTCTAGGGGGGTCAGATTCAAGTTTGTTCAATTCGGCCCCCTGGATTCATATTTGGGCTCACTATAGAAGCCCGAATTTGAACTTAATGAATTTCAGGCAAATTTCTTCAAAAATCTTCTTCTCCAGATCCAGCAAACAGAATCTTTTGATATTTGGTATGCAACATTGTGGGGTGGATCTGATTCAAGTTTGTTCAAATCGGCCCCCTGTATTCACATTTGGGCTCAGTATAGAAGCCTGAATTCGAACTTAGTGCATTTCAGGCAAATTTCTTAAAAAATCTTCTTCTCCAGATCCAGCAGGCACGATCTTTTGATATTTGGTATGCAACAGTGTGGGGCGGATCTGATTCAAGTTTGTTCAAATTGGCCCCCTGGGTTCATATTTGGGCTCAGTATAGGAGCCCAAATTTGAACTAAGTGCATTTCAGGCAAATTTCTTTAAAAATCTTCTTCTCAAGATCCAGCAGGTAGAATCTTTTGATATTGGGTATGCAGCATGCTTAGGGGGGTGAGATTCAAGTTTGTTCAAGAAAAGTCCCTGGGTTCATATTTGGGCTCACTGTGGTAGCCCGAATGATAACTTAGTTCAAAATGAGGAATTTTCTTTAAAAATCTTCTTCTTCAGATCCAGCTGTCAGAATGTTTTGATATTTGGTATGCAGCATCCTTAGGGGGGTGAGATTCAAGTTTGTTCAAGCCATGTCGCTAGGTCCATATTTGGGCTCACTGTGGAAGCTTGAATTGTAGCTTAGTTCGAAATGAGGAATTGTCTTAAAAAATCATCTTCTTCAGATCCAGCAGTCGGAATGTTTTGATATGTGGTGTGTAGCATCCTTAGGTGGGTGAGATTCAAGTTTGTTAAAGCCAAGTCCCTGGGTTCCTATTGGGGCTCACTGTGGGAGCCCGTATGATAACTTAGTTCAAAATGAGGAATTTTCTTTAAAAATCTTCTTCTTCAGATCCAGCAGATGAATGCTTTTGATATTTGGTATGCAGCATCCTTAGGGGGGTAAGATTCAAGTTTGTTTAAGCCATGTTCCATAAAATTTGTCTCTCATGACTTCATTCCTTTGTAGTGTTGATGAACCATGTCTAACTGAATGTGACCCCAAGTACTTCTTTGAACCACTTTGGCCGGTGAGCGATTAAGGCTCCTTGGGGCCTCTTGTATTTATAAATGGATTTCATTGTAACTTGGTAGGATGACTCATTTTGGAATGATTTTACTATAACTTGGGTAACTGGTTGACATACGTTAACTGTTAGGGCCACATCAGCCCAGGCCCTAATTCTTTAGCACAGTCTACACTCAAATTAATCTCATTGTGAAAACATAACATTCATGGAACAGAAATTAACATATTCTCAATTATCACAATTCTTGTCTCATTTCATAATCCTTTCATGAGCATTGAACATTATCCTTTTCATCAAACACTACACACAGTCAAGTTAAGCTGCATTGTCATTGAAACTTTCATTTTCCCTCCGTGGTGATATCTCAGAAGTGGGTGGATGGATTTTAATGAAATTTGGTATTCTAGACCCTTGTGACAAGCCGTTCCTGCACATTATAAAAAGTTGCCCTCATATTATTTTTCACCAGAGTCACGGTACTTTCTTTGTCAATTTTTTCAAAGGTGTTACGTTCCTTACATTGTTTTTAATTCATTTATTCAGCATTGATCCAGCACTGCAGTGGAGGTATAATTGCCATCGGCAATAGCTTTTGTTTGTAATCAAATTTAGTCATGGCTACTTAACTACATGTACTGTACTGCAAACCTACACAAATTTGGATCACCTTAACAAATACAAACTCCCGCGTTGCGTCCTTTTTTGCAAGGCACTTAACCCCGATTGTCCACATGGGGCCACGATGTTGCCGTGTACTAAGGCGTACTGCACGTCGATGGTGCTCATGTCTTCAACCAATCTAACCCTGCCTGTGCTGCAGTGCAGAGTTACGATGTTGGGGAGCTGGCAGCTGCTCGGTGGTTCTCCAGGTACTCCGGCTTCCCCCACCCATAAAACTGTCACCAATGCGATATGACCTTGGCTGTTAATGTGGCATTAACCCTTAATAAATAAATAAATAAATAAATAACAAATACAAAGCAACCAATTTTATGCTTTTCTCCTTTACTAGACCTCGTATAAAAGGTTTAATCAGTTGTCTTTGGCATTCATTTGTTAACTTTTCTAGAACTTTTGGTCGAGTTGTGTTAACTATTGCTGGGAGTTTGTGGGATTTACACTGGTTGCAGTTTTGGTTTTTAAAATAAAAAAAACCCTCTGTTGTGTTTCTGGTTTCGGTTGTCCATAAGCGTATAGAAACAATCTGTTTCTCCCTATTAGATCGGCCCCAACTACTAACAACTAACAAGGCATCTTCTATTGATTGTATTTGTACTCAAACGATTAGTCGACTAGTCGATGTCGACTCTGGGCAAACCACTAGTCGACTCTCAATTGTGCAGTCGACTAGTCGGAGGAGTTCAAGCTTTTAGGTAAATAGTATCCCTTCTGTGCCACTGTCAGACAGTTTGAACAGCAATATTGGGCAATCAATGTATACATCTATTGCCATCTAATAGTAGTGACAGTAGTTTGTTTTAACTGGTACTAGTAAAGCGCTGAATTATTTTGGGCTATCAGAATATGTTATTAATTTGCCTATAGGCACTCTCCCATAAATCGCAACAAGGCAAATTAAATAAGACTATATAATTTCACTCTTAGCATAATTAGAAGCACATTAACAGAATAATGTTCCAGTAAGTTGCTGTATATGAATGCCCAAGTGAAGCCAAATTTGGACCTTCAGCACTCTACTGGAACACCAACCCTGTTATAAGGAGACAAGTTATCACCAATGACTTGTCGAAGTCGACTTGACTTTTGGTTTTGGGTATTGACTGGTCGACTTTGGAATTCACGAGATTGTATCAGAATAAATATATGAATAAATAATTATAACATATCCATGTCTGTAATGTTGTAAAATGTCAGGTCAACCCCCCCCCCCCCCCCCTCCCCCCCCCCCCCCCCTCCAAAAAAAATACCCAAACAAACTGTGTTTTGGGTAACCGAACCCTAAAACTTTTATCGAGTAAAAGTCGTTCATTTCGGACGTTGTAACCCTAAATTTCCATCCGACTTCAACTGCGAATTTGAAACCGATTTTGGATTTGAAGCTTTTAAAATTACGCATAGAAATAAATATATATACCGGACAGAATAAATGAAGAGGAAGTGGCAAATTCTAGTTTTACGAAATGAATTTGGTAAATTGATGAACATTTTACAATGCTCCACCGTTGGTGTTCACAAGAAGATGTCATGGATATTAATGAAATCGTATTGAGTTTCATGTATCGATACTGAATTCTTGGTTTACTGTCTTGAAAATGTCATTGGTGCAAGTATAGTGTACAACAGTTTGTTTTTTAATTCCATTCAGAAGTATACACAGAAATGATGGACATTGGCCAGCAAATGCGTATATATTGCATTTAAATGAATTGCGTGGCCATTTTGGTAATTCAATATTTGTTTTATTATGCCCCTGAAAAATTTTCGAGTGGCAATATAGTCGAGGTCTCTGTCCGTCCGTCCGCCCGAACATTTTGTATTATAACTTGAGCATCAGTTGTCAGATTTTTTATGCCCCCGAAAAAGTTTCGAGGGGGTATATAGACAAGGTCTCCATCCATCCGTCCATCCGTCCGTCCGTCCGTCCGTACAAACATTTTGTATTATAACTCGAGCATCAGTTGTCGGATTTTAATGTTCTTTGGTATGGTGATGGGGGCAGCTTGGGGGAACGGATGCTCTCGTACCCAGCATTTCATCCATTCATGTTTGGTAGAGTTATGGCCCCTGTTTGTTTTTGGCCTCTGTTTCTGACTAAGGTAAATTGTACCATAGCCTATAGGCCAAAGTGCTGCCCAATTTTTTTTTTAGTTCATTATTTTTCTGTGGTCCAGTGCTTGCAGGGGAGGTTGCATGACTTTTTAACCTCTACATATCAATATATCCATATAAATATGGATGACACAAGAATTATAGTGATTTTAGTTCCAGACCATTTCAAATTGTATCACCACACCAATCGATTTCAAATTTTATTTGCTTTTTACTAATGTCAAAATACAGGTCATGTTCGATTTGGAGGTTCACTCTGACCAGTCTTGCAAGAGTTATGCCTGGAGTTGTCAAATGTTCAACAATTTATATTTTGACTGACAGAGCTCCATAAGTTCTGTCAATCAAAATATAAATTGTAGAACCTTTGTCAACATAAGGAGAAAAAAGCCAAGCTGAGGAAATTTGAGAGTTATCAGATTTTAATACTTATCAGTATAGTGATTGTGCAATTTGAGGGGAATGAATATCTGCATATCTAGCGTTTTGTCCATGCTTCTCTGGTACAGCTATGGCCCCTATTTTTAAATTGGGTTAATTTCAAAATCTAGAAGAATTTACTTTTACAGTTTATGAGTGCAATTTACATGATCTGTAGCAAAGTGTCAAATTCCAACAAAATTTACAGTCGAAACTAGAAGTCCTGTCACGAAATGCTCACAAGTAGCACGTTGATCTGCACATTATGACCATAGTAAGGCTATCAAATCCTGCACATATGGCCTGTGCACAAGCAATGTTTCAGCCAATGGACGTCCGGGTAACCCGGAGGTCCATTGGCAGAAACATTGCCTGTGTTTGCTATAAGTAACTAGGAGAACTTGCCGTGTTTTGGGTGTCATTCAATATGTCAATTGCACGCAATTCCTATGCGCAATTAAGCCCAAATAAGCACACAGTTCGTGACAGGACTTCTAGTTTTAACTGTAGCTTAACAGTTTATAAATGCAATTTGCATGATCCAATCATAAAACCCATTTTCTTGTGGCTTTGTACCAAGTCTAGTACAGACCATTTCAACTTTTAGCTTGATCTGATTATTTACATGCAAGTCCGACTTTGCTACCTTCGGGGGTATCAGCACATCATGACATGCATTAGTTTTGCTCTTGTTTCTGTCAGAACGCTCAGGAATTTTAAAACCGAATTTGCAGTTATGTTTATTGGAGAGCAGTTGAGATTTTTGGTAGTCTCATACAACCAACCCCGACCCATGGTTGCGGTTAACCTCCCAGCCTCTATTAACAACCGAGACCTATTGTTTTGACAATGGTCTGTGTGCATCTGGATGGGTGACCGGCATCCTCACACTTTTAGTGCAATAACTCAAATAAATATTCTCCGATTTGACTAATATAGCCATACAGGTCTTTTGCAATAATATCTCAAGTGAATTTGAAAACTGGCTCAGTCTGATTTTTTGTTACAGAGTTATGGGCCTTAATTAGTCGATTTTGAAGAATTTTGAGCTCGTTAGTGGGTTATGGGCATGTGACACTCTCTGACTGCCCGCACAACGCAACGCCTGAATCTCTCGTGCAAACCTTTTGTTTATTTTTATATGCCCGTGTAAATGGGTCAGACATGTATCATGGTATAGTATTTTCCCTCTTCCAACATGCCATGACTCTGGCTGCTGAATGTGCTGTTAAAACACAGTAAACAAACAGTGTGTCTGTCTGGCCAATTACTTTTTGTTTCCGGATGAGATAACTTGTGTCAGTGACAGCCTGGTGGTTAACTCTTTTTATGCTGTTGGTGTATATTCCTGCCCAGGACAAAATTTCTCTTGCCAATGATATAAGTATAATTTGGGCGCATTTAATCAAATTTTCTCCCTGTAAATTGAATGGATTTTTTCTCCGATGATTTTTACAATAGAATTTAGATGAATTTTTCTTCAAATCCAGTCATGGCTGCTGTCACAGCAGCCCTGACTAGATTTGATGAAAAATATCTTGAAAATGCTCAGCATGTAAGAATTAAAGTCACTTCTCCCTCAAGAGACTTTACAAAGAAGTGAAATAAAAATTGACGCATGGGAAAGGTGAGCGATCGCTCTCGTGCACCATCGCTCACGCAAAAATTGTCCAAAGTGTGCGAATAATCACTCGCCTCTATTCTTGGGTGTGTTTTCATCCTTTTGAGTTGCGTCAACAGAAACATTCAATTAAGTTTTGATGTTGAGAAATTTTTAACAATCACTCACAATTTGAAGCGTTTAAAGTACAATTGCAAACAATTTCCTTTCCGTCGTTATGAACATGACACACAGTAGTTTGCTAAAACATCCACACACGACTCGCAAACGGTAAGAGGGTTGCACATTGACAACTCGCCCATAGCTTACTCCCGCCACAGAATGAACAAGCATGTTCAGATAAAAAAAACTGTGCCCATTCTGAGATATGAGAAACGTTTTAATACTTCCGTATTTTTTTTATCAAATGTTGCCCCGTTCCTTGTTTTCTTTTATACTCGTGACACTTGTCACTCCAATTCACCAGCGACACGAATTAATGTGCCCGATTTGGAATTTACGCATCCATTTTCCACGATTTTAATAATCTGCCATTTAAAATCCAGAACTAATTTTAGTGGGTTACATATATTTCACCGTCCAAATTTCCATCCGTGTTGAGTTGATTTCATGCATTCGTTTCGAAGGACGCATGTCAGTTGAAGTTGAACATTGAAATCAACACTCAATCAAATTCACTCTCCTCACAGTTTTCACTCTTGCAAACTTTATTTGAGGTGAGCGATTTTCCACTCTCCTCCATTTTGCTCCCATTTGTCACTGAATAAAAACAAGAAGTGAGCTAGAGCCTGAAGCATGAATGGACTCCATTATTAGAGTTTTCTGACCTGTAAATAACTCACTCAAGCTGAGAGAAAAAAACTCCCTCCATTCCTACAGAGGTTACAACTTAGTACAACAAGTGAACTGACCATTGTGAGTCTTGTGATAATTTTCTCACTTCTGTTGTTCAGATTGTTCCATTGGGGGCCGTTCGAGTGCACAAGACTGAAGATTCCATTTACTCTGCACTCGACAAAGATGTCTCAAACCACGTATTATTCAAAGATACACTGTTTGAATGATTCTGTTTAGTATTGATTAATCAAGTACAGGTTAATATGGCAGAGAACAGAGATTGATCAAATGGCAATACTCATGTTTTTAAAATTACATTGTTGCACAATCATGTGGAAAACAAATACTATGGGATATTACAAGTAACTCTGGTTATACATTTCAAAGGTTAACAATCTAATAGGCTTCTGCGAAAATTCTAAGTTCGATTCGAAAATCAATATTTGATTCGATTTGATTTGAAACCGGAAATTCGAATATACTTTGGCCATAGGTTTGTGACAGTTTGGAGTAGACATGTAACATACAGTTAAAACTAGAAGTCCTGTCACGAATTGTGTGCTTATCTAGGCTTAATTGCACGTTGGAATTGCACGCAATTGCCATATCGAATGGCATCCAAAGCACGGCAGGTTCTCCTAGTTACTCATAGCAAACACATGCAATGTTTCTGCCAATGGACCTCCAGGTTACCCGGAGGTCCATTGGCTGAAACATTGCTTGTGCACAGGCCATATGTACAGAATTTGATAGCTTTACTTAGGCGATAACGCATACATTAACACGCATATCAACGTGCTATTTGTGCGCATTTCATGACAGGACTTCTAGTTGTACTCGTAGTGGTAACCGTATTTGCAGCAATGTAGCTACAACTACCACAGTTGTAGCTACATTGCTACAAACTCAGTTACTGCTACAGCTGTTCATTTCAACTTATTGTGCATTATGACCAGTGACCATTTATGAAAATTTTAAGTTTTGAACTTTGAAAAGTTATTCAACTGTTCAACTTCAATAAATGATTTGTTCCACAACATGATCGCATTATTTTATATTGAGTATTGTTCTATTCGATCACAGTTACTTAATACATCATCAAAAGCAACAGTTTTCTAAAAGAATACCCCTGATTATTATTAAAACAGAAGTAGAGCAGGCTTTAATTTACAAGTGGATCGACTCCATTCAGCATTGAATTATCGTTTTGTTTCAGAAATTCCACATTTTTATTTAAAACAAATGGGTTCACTTCCAGAATGGAATCGATCTGATTTAAATGAGTTTTTTTCTGAGAAAACGTGATAAAAGTGAGGTATCAGCACTATCAGCCATGTTCGTTTGAAAATGTTTATTGCTGCAGGAGGGTATTATTTTAGAAAAAAACTTTTCTTTTGATGACATATCCATTAACTGTGATTTGATTTGAAATTCGATTCGTTTTCACCAATTTGATTCAATATTTGATTCGATCAAAATTGGCAATTCTCAGGTCCCTATAATCTAACTGTTCATTCACTTCATTTTACTGTACAATTTAAACCCAACTTGTACCACTTTAAAAATGAATGATGATCGTCTAAAATAAAATACGTTGATTACAGCAAGTCGACTAATCGAATAATCTACCTAGTAGTAATAACATATCTTTTTTTTTCTATTTACAGAGTGATCAAATGTCTGCAAGTGGTGATGAAAGCTTCTCTGAAGTAAGTTTGTGTTTCTACGTTCACCAAGACCTTGAAAGGTGTAAGCTGCACTCAAATGCTGCTGTTTTTTTTCACCTATTTTTAGAAGGTGCCCTGAGCTGATACAGTGGGAGATTTTAGGGTCATTTTGGGAAAAATTGGGCAGATATATCATACATCCTGGGAATGTCAAGAACTTTATTTAACTGGTTGTGTGCTAGAAGCCACTATCGGGGCTTTAAAAAATTGAAGGTACCAGAGCAAAATCCAACATATTTTTATACTGTACCAATGACCCAGACATAGCTGGTGCTAACTCTTAAAATATAGGGCCAAACACAAATTTTGCCCCCCAATCCCCAAAATTTGCATCTAAAACTAAAGAAAACATGTCCTGAAAGGCCCTCCACACTTCGCCCCTACTGCGCATGCACAGTGTCAAGGACGTTCCGAAATTGGCGCCATTTATCATTCTAAGTTTGGCCCTTCATCAGTTAACATCTGACTGATCTTTGTGCTTTTAAATCTCAGTTTAAATGATGCCAGACACATAAATATTAGTGAAATGGTGATTCTAAGGAGGATAGAAAAGGAGGAGAGGAAAAGAATGTGTGACAGAATATTATCAGGGCTGTAACTTAAAAATTTTAATGAAATTATGTTAAGTTACCTATTTTCAAGGCAGCAGCCATTTTGTTGTCATTCTGATTATTTAGTTACACTGTTTTTTCAAGTGTTTTTCCTCTCTCCCTGTCCTTTAAGTTCCCCCTTGCTATTCTCTCATGCTTTTGGCATAGTTTCTGTAATTATTATTACTAAAATTTCTTGGGAGTTTTAGCTGTATAACAGAATGAATTCTGTTCTTTCCCCATGTTTACGTCTTCACCTACGGGTGGTTAGGCGTTGTGTTCTGCATCTACCATCTGATGTTCTGCAGTTTCTTCCCTGGAAGTCTCTGTTTTGCATCAGATGGTGTATTTTTGGTAACTGATTTCGGGCCTGGGTGCCTGGAGTCTTATTTTAGTGTTTTTACACTCATTGTTTACATTTACAACAGCCCTCTGTGTGAGGGGGGGATTTCTAAATAATAATATCTTTATGTTATTTTAATCATAACTAGATACATTATTATTGTTCGTAAGTGTTGAAAAAATTGTTTAAAATATTTTTAAAATTTTTGTCCACACTTAGGCTTGGGATCCATTGGGGCTCAACGTTATTTTTCAGAAACTTGGGCTGTTCTGAAAAAATATTTTTTCAAAATATTTTGATTTCAATTATTTTTTCTATATTAATGGATCATATTATTATTATGTATTTTGATTGCCAGGGGTTAGTGCGAGTACCAGGACTTGTTTTCTTTTCACATTCAAAGGATATTGATCATTTGCTTTAAGAGGAAGTCTTCCTCTGACCTTATTATCATTCTATATGTGGTCAGTGTACTCGCATTAACTCCTGTTCTGTATCGTATGATTTCGATGACAATATGGGAAGCGTATGTCACGGTATGTTGTTGGGGATTTGGACACTCCGGTCCTTTCCCCGCAGGGTCACTCTACTTTATCAATTTCTATTTCAGACGATCAAGATTAGGGTGATGTATCTGTGATGTCTTCCAACAGTGTGCCTCCGTCGTCACAATTAATGAAGGGCTAGCGGAAAAGTGCTCATGTAATACGCCAATTGCCTAAGAGGACCCTAGTAGGTTCGACGGCCTTTGACGTCCGCTAGCTCGCCCGGTGTAGCGTCCATTCACCGAATGGTTCGGCAGCCGGGTTCGTCCGTTGCGGTCTAGAAGGAATTTTGGGGTGATGCGAGCACTATAAAATTAACTTAATGCACACCCAGTGACGGCGGATCGGAGGGAGAACGGAGGAAGCCTTTTAGTCCGGTTCATAGCTCGTTCCGGTCCATCCGGACGGCAAGCGAGAGAGGCCCCTCTCTCGTTCAACAACATCTGGCAACAGATGTTGTGGTACAAATGTGTAGTTAGCGGAGCATACGTCCGTCGCTCGGGACGCTCCGTTGTATAGGCAGTCCGCTGAGACTGCTAAGGCTTCCTCTTCTCGTCAGCGCACACGACTGCACCTTGGCTGCGTGACCGCCGCTATATTACCAGCTTCGCCGATCAAGGATTCTTCGGCGACCAGGTCACACCATCCGGCAGCCAGGGATTCGAGACCGATGGACTCCGGACGTTCGCATAGGAAAAGTATGCGGGAGCCATCTGATGCGGAGCTGCCCTCGGCGAAGCAGCGATAGACTGCGCCTCCGCAGGTCTCGACGCCGGACATTCTTGTGCACATAGCACAGCTTATCGCAGCATCCCAGCAGCCGACAGAAACGGTGTCGGATCGAGAATTATCCGACAGCGCTGAGTTGGTAGCCGGGGACTCGAGGCCTGCAGACTCCGGACGTTCGCATAGGAAGTGTGCGGGAGTCAACGTACACGGAGCTTCCAGCGGCAATGCATCGTAAGTCCGCTACTGCACAGGCCTCGGGAACGGATGTGCTTTCCTTAATAGCACAGTTTATCGCAGCATCCCAGCATCAACTGAATCTGTCGCATATATTTTATCCGACGATGCTGGGTCGGGACGCTCCGCGGAAGCGGGTACGGACGTCCGAAAGTTTCATCTGGTCCGATGGGATACCGAAAGGGATTCGGTGGATTTCAAGCTTTCCCTTTCGGAACAACATATGCTGCGATGCCGGATAAGAAACTGATAGCGTCGGTGGACTTAGAAATTTTTGGTTCGGTTCAGGGACATCGTCCCTCAGTTCCGACATAGTCCAATAATGTCACACAAACTTTCGAATTATTGAACGACGCTATATATATTATTATTTTATGCTTGCTATCCAAGCATTTCTGGTTTCTTGTTCGAAGAGTTATGGAGATGTCTTTCAAAAGTGTGCCTCTGTCGTCATAGTTAATGAGGAGTTAGCGGCAATAAGTGCTCATGGAATATGTCTATCGCTTACGGAGTGACATTCGCTAGCTCACCCGGTGTAGCGTACATTCATCGAATGGTTCGGCTGCCGGGTTCGTCCGTTGCGGTCTAGGAAGGAGATTTGGGTGATGCGAGCACTTTAATTACTTTAGTACTCACCCAGTGACGGCAGATTGAGGACAGATCGGAGGAAGCCAACAACATAGGGGACCGCATGTTGTGGTTCAGATATTTTACATTCGGAGCATATGTCCGTTGCTCGGGACGCTCCGTTATATTGACAGTCCGAGAGACTGTCTTTAATGCTTCCTCATCCTCACAGCAGGGCACACGACCGCACATTGGCTATGTGACCTCGAGTATCCGATCAGTTTCGGCATTCAGTGATTCCACAGCGAATAGGTCGCGCCATCCGGTAGCCAAGGGACACGAGGCTTATACACTCTGTTCGCTCGCATATTGGAAGTATGCACGGGGTAACGATCTCGGAGCTTCCTGCGGCAATGCATCGTAAGACCGCTGCTCCTCAGGCCTCAGTGACGGACGTGCTATCCGAGTTAGCACAGTTGTTTCGCAGCATCCCAGCAATTGACGGTTTCTCGGTCGAATCAGGAATTATCCGACGGCGCTGGGTCGGTGCGGTCCGCGGTTGCATCAAGCTACGGACGACCGAACGCTTTATAGGGTCCGACAGGATGGCGAAAGGGATTCGAAAGATTTCGAGTTTTCCCTTTAGTAGTATCGGAAGATGCCTTTCATATCTTCTGGCATTTCTTCCAGTGATTATTTTTCGGACTTCATTGCTGCGATCTTGGATAAGAGACTTATAGCGTCATTGGACTCGGATTTTTCGATCGGTACAGGGACTTTGTCCCTGACTTACCGACGCAGTCCAATATTGTCATTACAACATGTGTTTTATTTTTCGACGCTATATATTTATATATATATACAAGCCTGCTACTAAGCATGATAGTTTAGTTTCTTGTCCGCGTGGCTCATTTCTGCCATTTTATCTTTTTTACATATAGTTTATTTTGGCAGAGCAGGGCATACCGAGAGTTCATATGCGTCTAGACGGTGTGATTAAAGACTGCATATATTCTTTTCGCCGTTATGTCTTTTCCAATTTCAATGTTGGGAACGACATTATGTATAGTAGACTTAACTTAGACGCTTTATTATACGTAATCCGCCTTACTGAGGCGTTATCATTACGTCTTCAAGAAAAGATTTACGGGATATTATTCTCAATGTAATTTCTTTTGAGGGCAGTAGTTTGTTCACGTATAACTCCGCCCTTCAGTGGCTGATTGGAGTTGGTTAGACGTGATGCTGCCCTAGCTACATCCACGCGTGGATAGTAGGTTAAGAACTCTCTCAGAGTCGCTTCGTTCTCGGAGGAGCTTCTCTTCGACGGCAACTTTCCGGCAATCCATGAATTGCTTGATTTATACATTCTCTTGTCTATCTAGTGTTACAAGAGATTCAGACTGGGGCAAACATTCGGTGGTTGACTCAGAGAGTGCCGCCGCAGTTGCCGGACCCGAGTGTGGCTGTTATGACGGTTGCCAGTCAAACAGATTGGGATATATACTGATCCCTACGGATTCGAAGTGCCAGGGTCTTTGTGTTCCGCAGTCTTTTAACTATCAGTTTAACTTCCGCGGAATAATGTTTTTTAGGCTTGCTTTATGTCATTGCATGAACATTATTCAGAAACGCATGCCCAAATTCCTGTCCTTTAATTCGACAGTAGTGGCGTATCTCCGGAACCAGGGAGGCACTCTTTCGTTTCCGTTATTCAATTTAATGGAAAGAATCCGTCTGTTGGTTATACTACACCAAGTTCAGTTTTGGTCCGTCATATTCTGGGTCGTCTGATTGTTTTATCGCACTCCCGTTCTCTTACGGGTCGCTTGTTGCTGTCAGAATGGACTCTCAACAAACAAGTATTTAATCAGATTTGCTATCTATGGGAGCGCCCAATGATGTTTTATTTATGACACAGCTTGCTAATCAATTGCAGACGTATGTGTTGGCTTGTCCAGATCTCTGAGCTAATACTGTTAACGCTCTATTGATCTATAGGACGGAATGATAGGATACGCGTATCCTCCGGCGCTGTTGTTTTAGCAGGTATTGCTAAGATAAACAACCACAATACATTTCTGTTGATAGCATCTCTATCTTCACAGAGATCATGAGTTATTTACTCTCTTGTCTACTGTGGATCTTAACGTGAAATCTTCCTCTATGTGAGGATCTTTTTTCACTGGGTAAATCGTGTCATCTTTATCACAACCAGCAAGGTCGCAACCTTCATGTATTCTGTTGTGTGGTCCATATTGCATTGTAAGCACTGTACTGGACGAGCTTTGGACGCGATTTCTTACTATAGGAGATCCTCTTCTTCGCTATTCTATGCGACTAAAGTGGAGGCTCTTCCGTCGTGGTGTAGGGATCATTATGTTCATATGGTTGATCCCTCCATACTACTCATTGCTATTTTTTTAGTATACTTGTTTCACAAGATCTACTGCAGCCTGTTGTTATTTAGGTTATAGGTTTATGTTACCTCATACCTATGCACTCTACGATAGTTTACATTTGAGTCTTTTGTCTCTTTATCTAAGTCAGTTAGTAACTTTTTGATAAATAGACTTAGAATCTTTAGATTAAATTCCTATACGGATTTTAACTTCGGTTCTTATTTAGCTAAGTAATCATTTGAGCCTCTGGAAACAGTAGTTTTCAAATTCTGACCTTTTAGACAGTAATTCTGTTGGTTTCTCTTTTACTGTAGAGTCAGTGAGTTTCATGCACTATCGATGGATGATTTTCACTTTCATAGTTTCGGAATCAATACTTCCGTTACTATTTAGGTTGGATTGTTGCATAAGAGTTAGGCTCCTATTATCCGGAACCTATTATTTTAAGGTCCTTCCGTCTTCGTATGGGCATAGGCCTTTACTCTTTCCGGGTACAGTTTATGTATTTATAAACAGATATCTGTTTATTACAAGGGCGTAAGCTTCTTCTGTCTTTGATGTCTAGTAGAAGGACGTTACGCTCCATTTTATTGTTAATGGATTCTATTAACTAGCGTACTGCTTATGGTATATCATTGGCTTAGCAGTTGTGCTTAAGATTTCGGCTCATAAAGTAAGAGTTCTTCTACTTCTTGGGCTTACATTAATAGTGTTGCTATTATAGATTTTTGAAGGCTGCTCATTGCGCTCAGCCATCCATTCATGAATTTTATCTCAGAAATATCGAGTCCATTTCTGGAGGCCTCTATTGTTAGGTCTATTCTCTACTGCTCAGAATGTCATTCACTTAACAGTTGCTACTATAGCTAGGTAGGCTGTCTGTTTCGGCAGTGTCTCCGTTCGGCTGCCCTCTTTGCTCTGGGCTATTTGACCCAGGGCAAGAAAAAGGGGGGGGGGGGGGGGGGGGAGGGTGTTCCCTTGGGTCACTTGTTTTTTACTATGAAAACAAGGGGATACCTCCTCCGGAGTTAGTAATTCTGAGCTGTTATTGGGATGGTTGTTTAGTGAGAAGTTTAAGTTTATAAAATTAAAAAAAAAAGTATAGCTTTTGAATATTGCATATGTCAACGGACATGATTATGCAATTCTCACACACTTTTAGGAGTATAAGAGTCTCTATTCTCTAGACTTACTTTATTATTGGCTTACTTTAAAAATTATTAGTATAAGGATTATTGGATATTAATAGAGTACATAGATGTATGAAGCTCAATTTTTGGAAGGTGTTGTATCTTTCTAATTTATCATAAATAAGAAAGATACATGTAAGGCCTATTACTTCTTTCCCCTACAGGGGATGACTCTATTTTATTTTATTGAGCGTATTCCATTTTGCTCTATGTCCTTGGCCCTCCAGCCTTTTTACTATTCAGCTATGTCTGGGTCATTGGTACAGTATAAAAATGTTAAAAAATTTATAGTAATTTATATATTTTTTATACTTACCAATGACCCAGACGGGGATGGCCCTCCCAGGAGTTGGGAACTCTTGCCTCCCCGCTGAGTACATAGCGCTTACCAGGCACTGGTTATTAGAATGATAAATGGCGCCAATTTCGGAACGTCCTTGACACTGCGCATGCGCAGTAGGGGCGAAGTGTGGAGGGCCTTTCAGGACATGTTTTCTTTAGTTTTAGATGCAAATTTTGGGGATTGGGGGGGCAAAATTTGTGTTTGGCCCTATATTTTAAGAGTTAGCACCAGCTATGTCTGGGTCATTGGTAAGTATAAAAAATATATAAATTACTATAAATTTTTTAACTTTCGTTTCTTGTGTTTAATATTCAGTCAAACACAAATAATAGTTTGTTCATATAAATTTGTTCTAATAAAAATTATTGGAGAGTGCATGGTGGCACTCTCCAATAATTTGCAATAAAGCAAATTTTGATTAACAAATTCAGACGACCAAAAATAATCTTGCCCTCAACCAGTTAAAAAATGTGAGAAACAAAGAGGCGAAAATTTAAGGGTTAAATTCAGAATATTTTGAACAAGGTTTGGATGTTCATTGTGAATATACAGATTGAATTATATAATGTCTCTGTCACCAATACTTCACTTGTATTCTGTTGAAGTAAGTTGTTCCTAGTTGGAGTCTCTTTTTAAAATGACGTGACACTTGCAGAAGTATACAAGTTAACATGATAATGAGATGGCACATGATGTGGTTTTGTTGAAATTTTTTGAAAAAAAAAATATTTGTTTCACCTGCTTTGTTGGTAGATTATGTGGGTAGATGCAGCTGAATCGTTAACTATAGGGTTAACAAGGATTGGTATAATACATCTTCTGAGTCACAAAAATAAGTTAAATAGCAGATTTGAAAATATTTGTTCAAAATAGGGGGGAAAAGCGAATATTTTGCATTGTGAATGTGGCCAAATTTCAGCCTCCAAATCAGGGGGAAAAAATTACTGAAATTATAGGTCATTTTTTAAAACCCATTTTTCTAACATGATGGTCCATCGATATTCACAGTTATTGCCATTCAAATTCTTTTTTTCTTCTTCAATTTTGGTCTCCAAAACATAGCTTATAACACCTCATATTCAGTAAACCTTTACCTGCATGTAACATGAAAAGCAGACAACACTTGCAAACAATATTATTGAATAACTATTTTTATATGCCCATTTATAAAAACGGGATGTATTATGTTATCAGTCTGTCTGTCCGTAAACAATTTGGTTTCCGTTCATTTAAAGTCGAACGCCTTGACGGATCGACATCAAACTTTTAGAAGTTGTTTTTAGCAATAAAATACAGGTCAAGTTCGATATTGGTGTTTCTCAGTCCATCTGCTGCAGAGTTATGGCCCTTTGAAACCAATTTTTCTAAAAAAATTGGTTTCTGTTCATTTAAAGTTGAACGCCTTGATGAATTGACACCAAATTTTTCAGATGTTGTTTTTAGTAATGAAATACAGGTCAAGTTCGATATTGGTGTTTCTCAGTCCATCCGCTGCAGAGTTATGGCCCTTTGAAAACACAATTTTTGAAAAAAAATTGGTTTCCGTTCATTTAAAGCTGAACGCCTTGACGGATTGACACCAAATTTTTCAGATGTTGTTTTTATATGCCCGTTTGAAAAACGGGACGTATTATGTGAATGTTCTCTCCACCCGTTTGTCCATGGACACATTTCGTTCTCAGACGATAACTTTAGTTGTAATGGTTTGAGCTGAGTTAAATTTGGAGTATGGATTTAGTATGACAAAATACAGGATGCGTTCGATTTCCGTTTCTAGCGGTCCATTTGCAGTAGAGTTATGGCCCTTTGTTTATGGGAATTTAGCCCAACTTCTCGTTTCCGGACGATAACTTTAGTTTGCCTTGACCGATTTTTTTCAAATTCTCAGATTTTGTTTTTGACCACAAAGCACAGCTCAAGTTCACCTTTGGCCATAATCGCATGTACCGTTCCATAGTTATTCTCCTTGAATGATTGCAAATTTGTGAATTATGTGGTTTCCGGATGATAACTTTAGTTTGCCTTAACTAATTTGTTTCAAATTCTCAGATTTTGTTTATAACCACAAAGCACAGCTCAAGTTCACTTTCAGCCAAAATCGCATGTACCTTTCCAGAGTTATTCCTCTTGAATTTGTGCATTTTGTGTTTTCCGGATTATAACTTTAGTATGGCCTGACTGATTTTTTATATGCCTGTTGAAAACCCGGCGAATTATGGAATCAGTCTGTCCATTTGTCTATCCGTCAGTCTGTCCGTCTGTCAACATTTGGTTTCCAGATGATAAATTTAGTATTTTTTTTTTCGATTGACTTCTAAACTTGGTATGTGGTTTAATCAAAACAAAAGACAGGTCAAGTTTGAATATGGGGTCAGTTCGAAATTCGAAGTTCCCCTGAATTATGGACCTTGTTGGACATAGAATGCGTCAAATATTTGGTTTCCGGATGATAACTTTTAATATTTGTTTTCCGATTGGTTCCAAACTTGGTATGTTGTTTAATCACAACACAATACCGATCAAGTTCGAATATGCGGTTGGTCCGAACAATTTTCACCCTCACCCCCATCCTTACCCCAACCCTTCAAAAATACAAAACGGGCGTATAATGTCCCGCTAGGCCATGCTCTTGTTATTCATGTTTTGCCACAAAAACATAACTTATGATCCCTCACTGGAATGAGCTCGACTAGCTCGTTCCAATGAGGGGTCATAGGCTATGTTTTTGAGGCGAAAAAATTATGAAAATCGAAAGGCATATTTAGCTCAGCATCTCAGGGGAGCTTTACCGATCACTTTCCGTCCGTCGTCTGTCTGTGTGCCATCCGGCATTAACTTTACTTTATTGACTTCTCCTCATAAACCACTAGGTCGAATTGAACAAATTTGATGTGCATGTTCCTTATATGTCAGTTCAAGTTTGTTCAAATAAAGTTGTCACGCCCATAGGGGACACCACGAGGGACATTACTCTGATAGCACCCATAAATTGTTTTCCAAAATTTACAAAAATCTTCTACAGAACCATCAATTAGAATCTTTTGATATTTGGTATATAACATCTTGTGGGTGGGGGCAGATTCAGTTTGTTCAAATTGAGTCCCTAGGTTAATAATTGGACTTTAACTTAATGCAATATGACAAATTTTCTTTAAAAATCTTCTTCAGCTTCACCAGTCAGAATCCTTTCATATTTGGTGTTCAACATCACTAGGTGGGTCAGATTCAGTTTTGTTCAAATCAGGTCCCTGGGTTGATATTTGAGCTCCCTATGGAAGCCCAAATTTGAGCTCAGTGCAGTATGAGGAAATTTCTTTAAAAATCTTCTGATCCACCAGTAAGAATCCTTTCATATTTGGTATACAATATCTCGAGGGGGGGTCAGATTCAGGTTTCTTCAAATCAACTCCCTGGCTTAATATTTGGTCTCCCTATGGGAGCCCGAATGTTAACTTAGTGCAATATGAGATAATTTCTTCAAAAATCTTATCCAGAACCATCCATTAGAATCTTTCGACATTTGGTATACAACATCTCTACGGAGTTCAGATTCAAGTTTGTTCAAATCAGATCCATGGGTTAATTTTTGGGCTTTCTGTTGGGGAGGGTGGGGGTTGCAGTGACATAACAACCTTTGGAAGTTTGGCAGTGGTTGTCTACAGCTAATAGAATTGGAAGCAGTCAGGAAGACCTATGATAATAATCATCTGACATGGACACTAAGAGTTAAGAATAATTTCATGACTTAATTCCTCTGTAGTGTTGATGAACTATGACTAACTGAAATTAAATGTGACCCAAAATACTTCTTTGAACCACTTTGTCAGGTGAGCGATTAAGGCCCCTTGGGACCTCTTGTTTGTGAATAGCACTGGCCATTTTTAGCTCGTCTGACTGCAAGTCAGTGTGAGCTATTGCCGTCACTTGTCAGCCAGTGGCTGTCGTCCGTTAACTTTTGCAAACTTGACTTCTTCACCGCCATTCAGCCAAATTCAAACATATATTGTACAAACTATCCCTGGAGTATACACTTTCTATTTTGTTCAAATGAAGCGGCTGCCTTCTTCGAGCTTAGGTCAATGATCCCTAAGCCTAAAAATCTTCTCATGAATCACCAGAGAGATTGCCTTGATATATGGTATGGAACACTTTTTGGTGTTGAAGATTAAAGTTTGTTCAAGGGAAGTTGGTAGATGAATATTTGGGCTCTCTGTGGGCACATACCCATTTTGGGCTCTGCCCAAAAGTTCTATTTCAAGAACCGATGGGCCGATTCGAACTAAATTTGGCATGTAGTTTTAGTGGGTCCAAAGTACTTGATTGATGCCCAAATTTTTTTTTTTCGAGGCTAAAAGTAGAAAAAAATCAAATGCCCATATTTCCCAAACTACACGGAACAGAGAACTGTTATTTGGTATGAAGCATCTTTTTGACCAGTAGAATGGATTAAAAAAGAAAAAGGCCATCAGGTGTGTCCGGGTGTTCTGTAGGGGCGTTTGAAAAAATGCTGAGTCAACAAATTTGGAAAAAATTGAAAAAACATTTTTCTTCCTAACCGCTGATCAGAATCTTTTGATATTTGGTATACAGCATCCATAGGACGGTCAAATACAAGTGTGTTCAAATCGAGCCCCTCGGTTCATATTTGGGCTCAACACAGGAGCCCAAATAATGAACTTAGGGCGCTATGGGGAATAAGCTTAAAAAATCTTCTTCTTCAGATCAAACAGTCAGATTCTTTTGATACTTAGTATTCAACATCTCTACAGGGGTCAGATTGAAGTTTGTTCACATTGAGTCCCTGGGTTAATATTTGGGCTTCCTATGGGAGCCTGAACATTAACTTGGTGCAATATGGGGAATAATTTTCAAAAATTTTCTTCAGATCCACCAGTCAGATTCTTTTGATATTTGGTATGCACCATCTCTATCAGGGGGGGGGGGGGGGGGGGGGGGGGGGGGGGGGGGGTAAAAAATCTTTTTCAGACCCGCTAGTGAGAATCCTTTCATATTTGGTATGTGACATCTCTAGAGGTGTAAGATTTGAATTTGTTCAAATTGCGTCCCTGGGTTAATATTTGGGCTTCCTATGGGAGCCCAATTATTAACTTGGTGCAATAAGAGGGATATTCTTTAAAAACCTTCTTCTTCAGATCCACCAGTCAGATTCTCTTGATATTTGGTATGCAGCATATTTAGGGGGGTTAGATTCAAGTTTGTTCAAATGGGATCCCTGGATGCATATTTGGGCTCTTTATTGGAGCCCAAATTGTAACTTATTGCAATATGAGAAAAGTTCTTAAAAAATCTTTTTCGGAGTCACTAGTGAGAGAACCATATTTGGTATGTGACATCTCTAGAGGAGTAAGGTTCAGATTTGTTCCATTCAAGTTTCTGGGTTAATATTTGCGTTCCCCAAGGGAACCCAAATATTAACTTCGTGCAATATGGGGAATTATCATTTAAAATCATCTCCTTCAGATCCAGCAGTCAGATTCTTTTGATATACAACACCTCTGGGAGGGTTAGATTGAAGGTTGTTCAAATCAGGTCCCTGGCTTAATATTTGGACTTTTTATTGAAGCCCAAAGTTTAACCAGTGCAATATGAGAAAATTTCTTTCAGATCCACCAGTGAGAATCCTTCATATTTCATATGTAACATCTCTAGGGGTGTCAAATTCAAGTTTGTTCAAATCCAGTCGCTTGGGGGGGGGGGGGGGGGAGTGGGAATGAGGGCTAGAGAGAACCACAGTAGTTGAAAAGAAAACAAAAATTTTGTGCAGTTGTTTTTTTAATAGTTCACAGAACAGAGCTCTTGCTAGGAAGCTTTCCTAGGACCAGCAGAAATGAATGGCCAAAAAAGTTGCTTTTGGTTGTGTCATAGCAAATCAAAAAATTTCTCTTCCTGCTGATCACTTACTGATACACTCATCTCTTTTGACAATTTGTGCCAGGTGAGCGTTTAGGCTCACTTGAGCCTCTGGTTTTCATTTGCTTTGGGTAAAGGGTTAAACTACTTTATATATCACTGACCATTACTGTCCTCTACCTTTTTCTCTATCATTATGATGTACATTTTTCAGGTTTTTAGGCCTAAAAAAATAAAAAATCTGTTTCTCATGCCCTCCCGCATGGTCCTTTTGGCAGCCGCATGCTCTCTTTTTATTAATTGGTTTATGTCTCATATTTTACCCAAGTTAAAAAAATTGATAAATTTGTCCCTTGAGTGCAAGAAGGCTTTGCAATGCTTTAGCATTGCAAAGCCTTCTTGTTCTCAAGGGACGAAATACACCACCACCTGTGCTATTCCGTACATTATAAGGCCTAAAACATAAACCAAGAGCATAAACTTTTGATGGTAAAGAAATAATTACAGAAATAAAAAATAAAATAAAAAAACGCTCGCCCGCATGCAATTTTACAAATAATGGCATGAGAAACAAAAGATCTACTTTGTTAGGCCTTTGTCAATTATTTTATTTCAAAAAAGCTATTTACCTATTTTATCATAAATAATGTTATATCATCACAATATAGCCTAAGATACTGATGTTGCATTAAGCATCAAAAATAAATATCACTTAACTTTCTGGTGTTTCCAGGATGTGGAATGTAGGTCCAACTTGAAAGACAGTAAAGCCTACTTGAAACTGAAATCAGAATTTACAAACTGTGTTGAGAGAATAGCTGAACTGGAAGAAACTATCTTTGGTAAACAAGCTGCCATCAGTCAACTTACACTCGAAAATGAACAGTTGAGAAAAAAGGTTGATTACCAGGTAAGTTTTTAACTTAACTTGACAAAGTCAAGATAAGCTATTGCCCTCACGCATGCGGAAGTCTGTGAGTCTGTTCTCATTTTCTTTAGTACAGGCTGCCCCCCATAGTTCTTGTTCAATCATCACTAAATTTCATGTGCAGGTACGAGATCATGTCTAGATGAGAATGTGCCATTTTGGTCGCCTTAGGTCAGCCGTGTATTTTAACAATGTTAAAAAAATTTAACCAAGTTAATAACATTTAACTTTGAAGATTATAATTGTATAATTTGTGTTTACCCAAGCTAGATCGCATTTGCCGATGACGTCGAATTTTGCGCCATTTGACGAAATTGAAGAACACGAATAATTTAGATGTCCGTCAATTATAGACGACCCATTGATTTGGTAGAGAGACCATGAAGCTCTCCTACCAACATTGGCGAAGTTGGTCCCCGATATTTGGCTATACAGCAATATCAGCTTCATCCGAACGCCTATTTTCCATGTAAGGACTGGTATTCGAGCAACGGCGGATGTCTCTTTCTATGGATATGGCCGCAGCGATTGTATTCTTAAATGAAAACATCGCTGAATGTTAGAATTTACGATAACCTGCGAGAACTATATTAACTACTCGTCCCCTGGGTTCCAATGTGTTCTATGTGCCAAGAGACGAACTCTACATTAAGTTCCATCATATTCAAATTCAAATCAATAAAAATGACCGAAGTTATTAAAATTTTGTTCATTTTCACATTTAACGTTATTTAACTCGTTAACACAGAATTATTTAACACGTTTAACATAGGAAAATTTTAACTCCTCCCAGCCCTACCTTTAGCACAGTCTACAGATCGTTTTTATGAAGTGATTTCATTGTCATTTTGTAGGATGAATCTGTATAATGTCTAGACGAGACTGTCCTATTTTGGTTGGGTTCGGTCAACTGTGACAGCCGCAGAGGCACATCACCTGGATTCTTTAGCATATTCTACAGGTTGCATTTATAAAGGGATTTCATGGGGGCGCGATGGCTCAGTAGGTAGAGGTGCAGGCGGCAAGCTGAGAGGTCCTCGCTTCGAATCCCACCTGCGGCAACTGCATTGTGTCCTTTTGCAAGACACTTCACCCCATTGCCCACGTGGGGGCACGGTGACACAGTGTAATAAGGCGTACTGCATGTCGATGGTGCACTTGTCTTCAACCAATGCTAACCCTGCTTGTGTGGAGTTGGTATGTTGGGGAGCTGACAGTTGCTCGCCGTTGCTCGGTGGTTCTCTCTGGGAACTCCGGCTTCCTCCACCCATAAAACTGTCATGGTCACGATTAGCAATTGTGCTGAAATATGTGACCTTAAACACCAATAAATAAATAAATACATAAAGGGATTTCATTGTAAATTGGTAGGATGACTGTATAATGTCTAGATGAGGACGTCCTATTTTTGTTGTGATCAGTCATCTGTGGTGGCTACATGGGCACGTGACCTAGATTTGTTTGGCACAGTCTACATTTCATATTTATGAAGCTATTTCATTGTAACTTTGTAGGATGACTTGGTATGATGTCTAGATGAGACTGTCTTATTTTGGTCATGAGCGATCAGGCATTACCACCGTTTGGGCACATGACCTAGATTCCTTTAGCATTCTCTGCAGGTCGTATTTATGAAGGGGTTTCATTGTAACTTGGCAGGATGACTCAGTATGATATCTAGATTAGGCTATCATATTTTGGTAGTAATCAGTCAACTGTGACCGCTTGATGAGCATGTGACCTGGATTCCTTTAGCAAAGTCTAAAAGTCATATTTATGAAGGGATTTCATTGTAACTTGGTAGGATGACTCGTTTTGGAATGATTTTACTGTAACGTGGTAACTTTGCTTGTTAATCAACCCATGCCTCAGTTCTTTTTTACAGTTTACACCTCAAATTATTCTATTTGAAAACATAGAATGTAGAGTACAGAACTTAACATATTCTCAATAATCACAGTTCTTGTCTTATTTCATAATCCTTTCATAAACATTGAACATTATTAACCTTTTCATCAAACACTTCACACAGTCAAGTTAAGCTGCTGTGTCACTGACACTTTCATTCAGTTGAATGTTCAGGATTCCCACACCTTGAAAGTCCATGAATTTAGTAACCATCGGCCAAGAATGTGAATATTGGAAGTTTCCTTGAAAATCTTTAGAAGTGAGAAAAATTGAGATATCAGGCAATCAGAGGAGATTCATTTTGTTAATATTCAGCTCATATTGCTCAAATGGATCTTTTCTGCCCAATAGTTTGTTTGTTTAGGCCACACAAAGTAGATCTTCTGTTTCTCAGGCCATTATTTGTGAAATTGCATGCGGGCGAGCGTTTTTTTATTTTATTTTTTATTTCAGTAATTACTTCTTTGCCATCAAAAGTTCATGTTCTTGGTTCAAGTTTTAGGCCTCATAATCTACAGAATAGCATGGGTGGTGGTGTATTTCATCCCTTGAGTGCAAGAAGGCTTTGCAATGCTAAAGCATTGTAAAGCCTTCTTGCACTCAAGGAACAAATTCATCAATTTTTTTAACTTGGGTAAAATATCAGACATAAACCATTTAATTTTAATTTTTTTTAAGTTTAAATTGGTTATAAAAAGAGAGCATGCGGCAGCCAAAAGGACCATGCGGGAGGGCCTGAGAAACAGATTTTTTATTTTTTTAGGCCTTATTGGTGTTTAATGATACTTTCAGTAGCCAGTGTCACATCATGTCTGACAGTTTTACTGGTGGAAGAAGCCACATTACCTGGATAGAAACTGTCAGACCCTCCAACTTAGTAGCTCTGCATTTGCAGAAGGAACAGCAGTTGAAGGCAAGTGCATCATAGATGTGCAGTACATACACAACACCACCATGCCCCAATTCTTCCAAATAGAATACCTAATAGAATGAGATCTATTCATTAAAATGAAGATATACATGTTTTTTAATTAAGCCTCGACACATGGCAATGCCAAGACATATGCCATCATAAAATCCTTTTGGTTGGCAACTTGGCAGTGTTTTTGCAGAGACACTTGACTAATAGTTAGAATTTTGCAGCAAGGTTTTAAGCTCTTCCAGTGAAATTTAACACTGTACTGAAAATACCACAAATTACATATTTTTATACTGTACCAATGACCCAGACTTAGCTGCTGGTGCTAACTCTAACAAAACCAGGGCCAAACACAAATTTTGCCCCCCAATCCCCAAAATTTGCATCCAAAACCAAAAGAAATCATGTCCTATAGGACCTCCATACTTCGCCCCTACTGCGCATGCGCAGTGTCAAGGACGTTCCGAAATTGGCGCCAATTATCATTCTCTGTTTGGCCCTTCATCAGTCAACATCTCACTGATCTTTGTGCCTGTAAATCTCAGTTTAAAGGATGCCAGACACGTAATTATTGGAGAAATGGTGATTCTAAGGAGGATATAGAAGGAGGAGAGGAAAAAGGAGTGACAAAAAATAATCAGGGCTGTACTTTAAATTTTTTATGAAATTATGTTAAGTTGCCTATTTTCGAGGCATGGGCCTCTTGTTGTCATTCTTGCTAAAAAGTTGCACTGCTTATTCTGTGTTTCCTCTCCCCTGGTCTTCTAAGTCCCCCCTTGCAGTTCTCCCATGCTTTTGGCATATTTTTGAGAAAGATCATTTCTAAAATTCTCTTGGGAGAGTTGCTTGGTTACAGAATGTTTTCTGTTATTTTCCCCATAGTTACGTTTTCACCCATGGGAGTATAAACGTTGTGTTCTGCATCTTCCATCTGATGTTCTGCAGATTCTCCCCTGGGAGTCTCTGTCTTGCATCAGATAGAGCGTAATTTTGATGACTGATTTCGGGCCAGTTTTTTCAGTGCCTGGAGTCATGTTTTCTGGTGTTTTACACTGTTTGTTTACATTGGCAACAGTCTCTTTTGAGGGGGCTGTTTGCCTTTGGTGTAGTTTATCTTACTATAAGATACACTTTTATTATCTGTAAGTGTTGCATTAATTATTTAATATAAATTTAAAATTTTTGACCACAATTAGCCATCGGATCCATCGGGGCTCAACGTTACTTTTCAGAAACTTGGGCTTCGCTGAAAAAATATTTTTCAAAAATTATTTTGATTTGCAATTGTTTTTTCATTATTAATGGATCATGTTATTATGTATCTTTGTGTCAGGGGTTTGTGCGAGTAACTTGGACTTGTTGTTGACTTTTCACAATGAAAGGATATTGTTCAAATTGTAATAGGAAGAAATCTTCCTCTGACTTTCATGATCATTGTATTAATTGTAGTCAGTGTTCTCGCACTAATCCCTGTTCTATATGTCAATATTGGGATGACAAACATTGGAAACGTGTGTCACAGTATGTTGTTACTGGAGAAAGGGCTATGCCGGCTCTTTCTCCGCAAGGTCACTCTACTCTCTCAGTTTCTATTTCAGAGGAACAAGAACAGGGTGATGTTTCCATGTTATCTTCCGCAAGTGCGCTTCCATCGTCACAAATGAATACAGAGCTAGCGGCAAAAGTGCTCATGGAGATTAAACAAATGTCGTCCGCTAGCTCGCCCGGTGTAGCGTCCATTCACCGAATGGTTCGGCAGCCGGGTTCGTCCGATGCGGTCCAGGAGGAAATGTTGGGTGATGCGAGCACTATAAACATTCAACATGCACACCCAGTGACGGCGGATAGTAGGCGAGATCGGAGGAAGCCTTTGAGTCT
Source organism: Pictodentalium vernedei (assembly GCA_031216915.1). Taxonomy (NCBI): domain Eukaryota; kingdom Metazoa; phylum Mollusca; class Scaphopoda; order Dentaliida; family Dentaliidae; genus Pictodentalium; species Pictodentalium vernedei. Next base: position 256,511,851 of record CM062288.1, read on the forward strand.
GGTTCCTAGCTCGTCCAGGTCCAGCCGGGCCGCAAGCGAGAGAGGCCCCTCTCTCGTACAACATCTGGGACCAGATGTTGTGGTACAAAATGTGTCGCAAGTGGAGCATACGTCCGTCGCTCGGGATGCTCCGTTGTATAGGCAGTCCGCGGAGACTGCTCAGGCTTCTTCCTCTCGTCAGTGCACATGACCGCACCTTGGCTACGTGACCGCCGATATTTTACCAGCTTCGCCGATCAGGGATTCTTCGGCGACCAGGTCACACCATCCGGTAGCCAGGGACACGAGGCCGATGGACTCCGGACGTTCGCATAGAAAAAGTATGCGGGAGCCATCGGATGCGGAGCTGCCCTCGGCGAAGCAGCCAAAGACTGCGCCTCCGCAGGCCTCGATGCCGGACGTACTTGTGCAGATAGCACAACTTATCGCAGCATCCCAGCAGCCGACAGAAACGGTGTCGGATCGGGAATTATCCGACGGCGCTGGGTCGGTACGCTCCGCCGAAGCATCGGGGGCGGACGACCGGGAGCATCATGAGGTCCGACCGGATGGTGAAAGGGATACGGATGACTTGGAGCTATCCCTTTCGGAACAACATAAAGCTGCCGTGGACTTCATCCGGCACTTTCTCCCTCAAGTTGTTCCGTCGGGCCAGACTGCTGCGGTTCCGGACAAGAGGATTATAGCGTCATTGGACTCTGATTTTTTTGAGCGGTTCAGGGACATCGCTCCCGAGTTTCCGTCTCAGTCCAATAATGTTGCAAGAACATTTGAATTATTGAACGACGCTATATTTAAACTTGCTTCCAAAACGGGGAAAGCAGGTTTCTTGTCCGCCAATACTCTCAACCTGCCTTTCATTAATGCAAGGAATAAATTCGACACGGCAGGACAGGGTATTCCGAGAGTTCCTCTGCGTATGGACGACGAGGCGGAAGACTTAGAGCTATCATTACCGTCGTCGGCGTCTATTCCAACCGCGGTGTTGGAAACAACTATTTCGTCTAACAGAGCCAGTTTAGATGCCTTATCTTACGCAGATCACCTTACTAAGGCGTTATCACTGCGCCTTCAAGGGAAAGAATTTCAGGATATACAATCCTCTTTAAGACTTCTTTCAAGGGCAGTAGCTTATTCCACGTGTAACTCCGCCCTTTCAGTGGCAAACCTGGAGTTGGTTAGACATGACGCAGCCCTAGCTACATCCACACTCGTGGATACTAAGGTGAAGAACTCTCTCAGAGTCGCTTCGGTCTCCGGAGAACTTCTCTTTGACGGCAAGCTTTCTGCAATTTATGATAAAATTACAAAGAAAGCTTCGGATTCTCTGTTGTTCAAATCTGCTTCTAAGAAGTCGGATACGGGAGACAAGAATAAGACAGGCACTTCTGGGTCTAATGCGCCCAAGAGAGGTTCCTATAGAGGTTCCGGTGCGTCCTCTTGGTCTTATTCGAGAGACCGTCAAGGTAGCGACTCACGTTTGGGACGTCCTTCGGGCCGGGACAACCGGTCGGACAACCCGAGGTCGACGGGACGAGATGCGGGTCGTGGAGGACATGGTTTCTCCTACCGCAGGCCTCGCAGGTCCAGGAGGTGATGGCTTAAACCTCTATCGCGTACCGGTTGGCGGAAGGTTGTCAAGCTTTTCACAAGAATGGGCGTCGATTACGGACGACTCATGGGTGAGAGGAGTGACTTCGGAAGGTCTAAAGATATCCTTCAAACGAAAGCCTCCATTAACTCGAAGTCCAAAATGGACTCAACTTCCGTCAAATCCGCAGAAAAGAGACGCTCTATTATCAGAGGAGCAGTCCCTTTTAATGAAGAACGCGGTAGAGGTCGTAGAAAACCAGGAGACTCCGGGATTCTACAGCCATCTGTTTCTGGTTCCGAAACCAGACGGCTCATTCCGTCCAGTCATAGATTTGAGCTGGATAAACAAGCTGATCGTCGCTCCGAAGTTTTATATGGAGACGATTCGGTCGGTCAGAGCGAGTATTCGGGTGAACGATTATGCAACGAGCATAGATCTCAAAGATGCGTACTTTCACGTCATGGTACATCCGACATTTAGAAAGTATCTACGCTTCACAGTCCTAGGAGTGGTGTATCAATTCCGGGCGATGTGCTTCGGATTGAATCTAGCACCCTGGGCTTTCACTCGGGTAATGAACTCGGTAATGATCTATTTCCGAGCTCATTCATCTGCGGTAACGTCGGCCTACCTGGACGACATTCTTCAGAGGTACGGCAACGAGTTAACGCTTCAGAACGATGTTCAGAATCTACTTCTATTGCTCCGACGTCTCGGTTTTATAGTAAACGAGGAGAAGTCGGATCTGGTGCCATCCAAGTCATTCACACATCTGGGAATGAGCTTCGAGACGCAGAACAATCTCGTTCGTCTGCCGTTAACCAGAGCGAAATTAGTAAGTTGTTACGCTCGCTATTGTCTGCACGCAGACAAAGTCACAGCGAGAGAATTTATGAGACTGATAGATCTGTGCGGAGCCGCTGCAGATCTCATTCCGATGGGGCGGTTACGCACGCGTCCTCTCCAAATTTTTCTTGACTCAGAATTGGAGTGTGAAAATTCATTCGCTCGACATAGACGTTCTCTTGTCAGATCAAGTGAAACAAGAGATTCAGACTTGGGCAAACATTCAGTGGTTAACTCAGGGAGTTCCGCTGCAGTTGCCGGATCCGAGTTTTACCATTATGACGGATGCCAGTCAAACAGGTTGGGGTGCATCATTGATCCCAACGGATTCGAGATGCCAGGGTCTTTGGGATCCGCAATTCCTGGGCAAGCACATAAACATCAAGGAAATGATGTCAATTTGGCTTGCGTTACGTCATTGGATGGACATTATTCACAATGCTCATGTCCAAATCCTATCCGACAATACGACAGTAGTGGCGTATATACGGAATCAGGGAGGCACTCATTCAGTTCCGTTGTTCAATCTAACGGAAAGAATCCTTCTGTTTGCGCTAGAACATCCGGTTCTTCTTTCGGTCCGTCACACACCGGGTCGTCTGAATGTGCTAGCAGACTCCCTTTCACAAAAGGGTCGCTTGTTGCCGTCGGAGTGGACTCTCAACAAACAAGTATTCAATCAGATTTGCTACCAATGGGAACGGCCAATGATAGATTTATTTGCGACACATCTCAACAATCAGTTGCAGACGTATGTGTCTCCGTGGCCGGATCCAAGAGCATTTGCAGTAGATGCTCTGTCGATCCCTTGGGACGGAATGATAGGATATGCGTATCCTCCAGCGCCGTTAATTCAGCAAGTATTGCTAAAGATAAAACAATCTCAATGCAAGATTCTGTTGGTAGCATCTCTGTCTCCACAGAGACCGTGGATAAATCTACTCAGGTGTCTGTTGTGGGACCTACCGCGAAAGCTTCCTCCACGGGAGGATCTTCTTTCGCAGGGGAAATCGCGTCAACTCCATCACAACCCGCAAGGTCTCAACCTTCACGTTTTTCCATGCAAGCACTTTACAGGACGAGCAGTGGACGCGATTTCTAACTGTAGGAGGACCTCCTCTTCGCTAAACTATGCGGCTAAGTGGAAGGTTTTTCGTCGTTGGTGTAGGGATCATTCTGTAGATATTTTCGATCCCTCTATACCAGACATTGCAAACTTTCTAGTATACTTGTTTGACGAAATCAAACTGCAGCCTGTTACTATTAAGGGTTATAGGTCTATGTTATCTGATACCTATGCACATCATGATAGTTTACAAATTGGATCTAATGTCTCTTTATCTAAGTTGGTTAGAAACTTCTCGATAAATAGACCCAGAACTCTTAGGTTAATTCCTAAATGGAATTTAGCTTGGGTTCTTCTTAAATTGAAGGAAAAGCCATTTGAACCTCTTGGGACAGTAGATTTCAAATTCTTATCTTATAAGACAGCTTTCCTCTTAGCTTTCTCTTCTGCTAGAAGAGTCAGTGAGCTTCATGCACTATCGGTGGATGATTCTCACTATCGTAGTGTCTGGAACACTATCACCTTCACTACTAATGTGGGTTTTTTAGCTAAGAATCAGGCTCCTAATAAATATCCGGAACCTATTGTCATTAAGGCTCTTCCATCTTCAGACGGTCGTAGGCCTTTACTCTGTCCTGTTAGAGCGTTACGTATCTATAAACAGAGATCTCAGTTTATCAGAAAGGGACGAAAACGTTTCTTTCTGTCTTTGATGCCTAATAGAAGGGACATTTCAGTCCATTCTATTGCTAGATGGATTCAATTAACTATCCGTACTGCTTATGAGAGTTTATCTTCTTCTCAGCAGTCTGTGCTTAAGATTTCCGCTCATGAAGTAAGAGCTCTTGCTACTTCTTGGGCTTACGCTAATAGTATTGCTATTACAGATTTATTGAAGGCTGCTTATTGGTCTCAGCCATCCACATTCACGAATTTTTATCTCAGAAATATTGAGTCCATTTCTGGAGACCTGCATTGTTTAGGTCCGTTATCTGTTGCTCAGAATGTCGTCCACTAAACAGTTGCAACTATAGTTATGCAGGCTTTCTGTTCCGGCAGTGACTCCGTCCAGCTGCCCTCTTCGCTCTGGGCTATTTGACCCAGGGCATGGTGAAGGGGGGGGGGGGGGGAGGGTGTTCCCTTAGGTCACCTGCTTTATAGTGAAAAGCAAGGGAATGCCTCCTCCAAAGTCAGTATTTCTGAGTCGCTTCTGGGATGGTTTTAAAGTGTAATATTAATGTTAAAATTCATTCATGTAATATTTTTAAAGTGTAGCTCGGTGTGAAGCATTTGTATATGTCAAGTGTCAAGCGGGCGTTAATATACAATCCTCGGACACTTTTAAAAGATTATAAAGAGTCTCAATTCTCTGGACTAACTTTATTTATTGGCTTACTTTAAAAATAATCAGTATAAAGGGTTATACTGGATGTTAATAGAGAACATGAATGTTATTGTGCTCAATTATGAAGGGTATTGTATCTTTCTAATTTAACATTAAATAAGAAAGATACATGTAAAGCCTAATACTCCTTTTCTCCTTAAGGGGTTGCCTCTATATTATATAGTTGAGCTTATTGGATTTTCCTCTATGTCCTAGGCCCTCCAGCCTTTTTACTATTCAGCTAAGCCTGGGTCATTGGTACAGTATAAAAATGTTAAAAAATTTATAGTAATTTATATATTTTTTATACTTACCAATGACCCAGACGGGGATGGCCCTCCCAGTAGTTGGGAACTCTTGCCTCCCCGCTGAGTACATAGCGCTGACCAGGCACTGCCAGTAAGAATGATAATTGGCGCCAATTTCGGAACGTCCTTGACACTGCGCATACGCAGTAGGGGCGAAGTCTGGAGGTCCTATAGGACATGATTTCTTTTGGTTTTGGATGCAAATTTTGGGGATTGAGGGGCAAAATTTGTGTTTGGCCCTGGTTTTGTTAGAGTTAGCACCAGCAGCTAAGTCTGGGTCATTGGTAAGTATAAAAAATATATAAATTACTATAAATTTTTTAACTTTTCAGCAATGAGTACTTAGATTAGTTGAAATGTTTAACCCTCAAAGGAATGGATGTATTTATTATATTTCTTCCTACAATTTTACAGTGTACATCCTGTAGTTGTGTAGTTGTTTGTAGCCAAATCTTGACTGTTGATATAGGCAACCAAGACTTGTCTAGAAACAAAATATAGGCAGCCAAGAGGTGCTCAGAAACAACTGCCAAGGTACTTAGAATGTAACTTGCAAATTTAGCAAAAAACGGCATGTTGGGACACCTGTTTATTGCAGTAAAAGTGAGTGCTATGGCTCATTGGTTATGGAATTGAACTTCAGACCACAAGGTGTACTGTTTGATCCCCGCCGCACTTAATCCTGGATGCCTGCATGGTGGCGGTATGTACTAAGGCATACTGCATGTCGATGGTGCACTTGTGGAGTTAGTACATTGGGGAGTCTGGCAGTTGCTTGTCATTGCTCGGTGGTTTTCTCCGGGTACTCCAGCTTCCTACACCCATAAAGCTGTCTGACACAAGGTGACCCTGGCTGTCAAAAGTGTTGTTAAATCCTAATAAATAAATAAGTAAAAGTTATCAAAGTTGGATTTAGGCCTCTAAAGGTTAAGTTAGTTTTACTTGGAATGCTTTTGCACACTTCAGTGTGATGTCAACCTTTAAGGCAAATCAGTTGAAATTGGATTAACCCTTTACCCAACGCAGACGATATTAAAATAGATTATTTTAAATTTCATTTTTTAAAATTTTTCAAAAAATTTCAACAAAACCATATCATGTGACCCCTTGTTCTGGTTTTGTTGAAATTTTTTGAAAAATATTATTTTTTCAACTGCTGAATTTGCATATTACACGGGCGGATGTGGCCAATTTGTTGGGTAACTATAGGTTTAAAGGAAATACTGCAAAGCATTTTGTTTCACTAACATTTCGTACCATGTGATTTTAATGTCTCATTAAAATTTTAAAACAAATTGTTATCGTGGAATTCTGTTAAATGAAAACCCACTTTGCCAGAGAATAATATTCAATTAACAGGAATATAAAGTTAACAGGAATTTTGTATTCATTACCCTCTAGAGGTGTGTAACTAAGATTATTCCACATAGCTTGTATCAAGGGGCTTCATAGGGGAGCTCCACATTTTACATCAACTGAACAAATGGCATGATGCTTGGTCTATGTTTGTCACTCCTTTGGGGCTCAAGGATTGACAATGTATCCTAGGGAGATGGATTGCCTAATGTAGATTCATTCTTGGACTCTTGTTCTGTTCAAGGTGAGCTGTTCAGGCCCCGTAGGGCCTCTTGTTTATTTTAAAGTATAAAAAGTAGGAATGTACGGAACAAGAAATGCTGCAGACAAATGTACAACAAGAAAGCAGTTCTGCACAATGGGGATGATAAATACTGAGTTAACAAAGGACTGAACATCATAAACTGAGATAATATGGAATATAACATGTAAAATAGCAGGGGAAATGAGTTGTGGGATAATTGAAAGAAAATATATCATTCGTATTGATGATACCGGCCTAATGTATGAGCTGTTATTTTCAGTACGGTCTCAGGAGGAAAACTTCTCTGCAAAAAAGAAAACCCATAATCGTCATCTTTGAAATTGTAGTTGATGATGGGTGTTTCAGATCATTAGTTGACTTTCGATTAATCATGACAGGCCTACTCGGAGGTGCTTATTAAAAATCTGTATATTCAACATCTTTAATGTGCCAGTAGTGCTGCTAAATGTTGGATTGAAATGAATTTGCACACCATTGTGTTCCGGTGTGGTGGAATATATATTTTGGCAGATTGGATGCCGTCACGTTTAGTTGAAATTATTTCCCTTTTTCTGATGGGGATAAGGAGGGCGGGGGGGCATGTCTACAAAACATTTGTTTATTGCTGCATTTTTGTTTTTGTTTGTGCATGGGCATAGTTGAATGAGTTTGCAGGAGGAATGTTTATGTGTTAATCAGTTAGTTTGCATGTGTGTTCATTTGTTTATGCTAAAGGGCCGATCTTTATGTCATCTTGGATTTCTAACTGCCTATCTCAAACATTTATTATTGGAAACACTTCGTTTTTTTTCACATATTAGTTACGTGTGTGAAATTGCACCACTCCAATGTGACCCTAGCTCTATAGTAAGTACTTCAAAATCAAAGTACTTCAAAATCGAGGATCAGTGGGCAGAATTAACAATACTGAAAGTGAGTCATGGTTACATCTCATGCATGGTGATGTATCAACTTGGGACCAACACCAAATGACTCAAAAGTTATTGGGGGTTCAAACTATGAAGCAAGGTCATTTAGGTTACCCTGCTTTCTTAGAGAGCATTTTTAAAAAACATTCTGGAAATCACATTTTGAGATCTACTCCTACATTCTTATCAGTGCTACATTTTTTTTTACCGCAGATTCCATATCACCATATCTTACTCAGTTACATTTGATTGGATAGTGCCATATGGCACTATCCAATCAAATGTAACTGAGCAATGTGACAGAAACCAAAAAAGATTATCGACAGAGTCAATACGAAAGCTGCTCCAATAGAGTGTAGATATAAAGCCGCAGTCTGTAGTATTTAGTAAAGCCAATATATGGGCTTTCAGCACTCTACCAGTTAAACCTTGTTGAGTTTCGGTGCTCTGAGCCCAAAATTCTGAATGTAGGTCATGCTCTTATTTCAGGCTCTGAAATGACCCAACATCTTGAGAACAGTGCCAAATATGTTGAAATTCATAGTGGGTTAAAATATGAGACAAAGTTGGGGTCTTCGAACTAGCATATTTTTATACTGTACCAATGACCCAGACTTAGCTGGTGCTAACTCCACAAAAACCAGGGCCAAACACAAATTTTGCCCCCCAATCCCCAAAATTTGCATCCAAAACAAAAAGAAATCATGTCCTAAAGGACCTCCATAGTACGACTCTACTGCGCATGCGCAGTGACGCAGTCGTCCCGAAATTGGCGCCAAATATCATTCTCTGTTTGGCCCTTCATCAGTCAACATCTCACTGATCTTTGTGCTTGTAAATCTCAGTTTAAAGGATGCCAGACACGTAATTCTTGGAGAAAATGTGATTCTAAGGAGGATAGAAGGAGGAGAGGAAAAAAGAAGTGGCAAAAATAATCAGGGCTGTACTTAAAATTTTTTGTTAAAATTATGTTAAGTTGCCTATTTTCGAGGCAAACGCCTCTTGTTGTCATTCTTGCTAATTGTTGCACTGCTTATTCAGTGTTTCCTCTCCCCTAACCTTCTAAAGTCCCCCCTTGCAATTCTCCCATGCTTTTGGCATATTTTTGAGAAGTTTCATTTCTAATATTTCCCTGGGAGAGTTGCTTGGTTACAGAATGTTTTCTGTTATTTTCCCCATAGTTACGTTTTCACCCATGGGTGTATAACGTTTGTGTTCTGCATCTTCCATCTGATGTTCTGCAGATTCTCCCCTGGGAGTCTCTGTTTTGCATCAGATAGAGTGTAATTGTGGACTGATTCCGGGCCAGTTTTTTCAGTGCCTGGAGTCATGTTTTCTTCTGTGTTTACACTGTTTGTTTTCATTGGCAACAGCCTTTTTTGAGGGGGGCTGTTTGTCTTTGAGGTAGTTTATCTCATTATAAGATACATTTATATTATCCGAAAGTGTCTCATTAATTATTTTATATAATTTTAAAATTTTTGACCACACTTTGCCATCGGATCCATCGGGGCTCAACGTTACTTTTTAGCAACTTGGGCTTCTCTGAAAAAAATATTTTTTCAAAATTATTTTGTTTTGCAATTGTTTTTTCATTTATTAATGGATCATGTTATTATGTATCTTTGTGTCAGGGGTTTTTGCGAGTAACTAGGACTTATTGTTGTTCCTTCACAATGAAAGGAACTTGTTCAAATTGTAATAGGAAGAAATCTTCCTCTGACTTTCATGATTATTGCATAAATTGTAGTCAGTGTTCTCGCATTAATCCCTGTCCTGTATGTGAACATTGGGATGAGAAACATTGGAAACGTGTGTCACGATATGTTGTTTCTGGAGAAAGAGCGATGCCGGCTCTTTCTCCACAAGGTCACTCTACTCTCTCAGTTTCTATTTCAGAGGAACCAGAACAGGGTGATGTTTCCATGTTATCTTCTTCAAGTGTGCGTCCGTCGTCACAATTAAATACAGAGCTAGCGGCAAAAGTGCTCATGGAGATTAGACAAATGTCGTCCGCTAGCTCGCCCGGTGTAGCGTCCATTCACCGAATGGTTCGGCAGCCGGGTTCGTCCGATGCGGTCCAAGAGGAAATTTTGGGTGATGCGAGCACTATAAAAATAATAGATGCACACCCAGTGACGGCGGATAGTGAACGAGAACGGAGGAAGCCTTTTAGTCCGGTTCCTAGCTCGTCCAGGTCCAGCCGGGCCGCGAGCGAGAGAGGCCCCTCTCTCGTACAACAACATCTGGGACCAGATGTTGTGGTACAAAATGTGTCTTTAGCGGAGCATACGTCCGTCGCTCGGGACGCTCCGTTGTATAAGCAGTCCGCAGAGACTGTTAAGGCTTCCTCTTCTCGCCGGCGCACACGACCGCACCTTGGCTGCGTGACCTCCGATATCTTGCCAGCTTCGCCGAGGAAGGATTATTCGGCGACCAGGTCACACCATCCGGCAGCCAGGGACTCGAGACCGATGGACTCCGGACGTTCGCATAGGAAAAGTATGCGGGAGCCATCCGATGCGGAGCTGCCCTCGGCAAAGCAGCGAAAGACCGCTCCTCCGCAGGTCTCGACGTCGGACATTCTAGTGCAGATAGCACAGCTTATCGCAGCATCCCAGCAGCCGACAGAGACGGTGTCGGATCGAGAATTATCCGACGGCGCTGGGTCGGTACGCTCCGCCGAAGCATCGGGGGCGGACGACCGGGAACATCGGGAGGTCCGACCGGATGGTGAAAGGGATACGGATGAATTGGAGCTATCCCTTTCGGAACAACACAAAGCTGCCGTAGACTTCATCCGGCACTTTCTTCCTCAAGTTGTTCCGTCGGGCCAGACTGCTGCGCTTCCGGACAGGAGAATTATAGCGTCATTGGACTCTGATTTTTTCGAGCGGTTCAGGGACATCGCTCCCGAGTTTCCGTCGCAGTCCAATAATGTTGCAAGAACATTTGAATTATTGAACGACGCTATTTTTAAACTTGCTTCCAGGACAGGGAAAGCAGGCTTCTTGTCCGCAAATACTCTCAACCTGCCTTTCATTAATGCAAGGAATAAATTCGACACGGCAGGTCAGGGTATACCGAGAGTTCCTCTGCGTATGGACGACGAGGCGGAAGACTTAGAGCTATCATTACCGTCGTCAGCTTCTATTCCAACCGCAGTGTTGGAAACAGCTATTGCGTCTAACAGAGCCAATTTAGATGCCTTATCTTACGCAGATCACCTTACGAAGGCGTTATCACTGCGTCTTCAAGGGGAAGAGTTTCAGGATATACAATCCTCCTTAAGACTTCTTTCAAGGGCAGTAGCTTATTCCACGTGTAACTCCGCCCTTTCAGTGGCTAATCTGGAGTTGGTTAGACGTGACGCAGCCCTGTCTACATCCACACTAGTGGATTCTAAGGTGAAGAACTCTCTTAGAGTCGCTTCGGTCTCAGGAGATCTTCTCTTTGACGGCAAGCTTTCCGCTATTTATGATAATATTAAAAAGAAAGCTAGTGATTCTCTGTTGTTTAGATCCGCTCCTAAAAGGTCGGATTCAGCAGACACGAATAAGGCGGGCACTTCTGGGTCTTATCCGCCCAAGAGAGGTTCCTATAGAGGTTCCGGTGCGTCCTCTAGCTCTTATTCGAGAGACCGTCAGGATAGCGACTCTCGTTCGGGACGTCCTTCAGGCCGGGACAATCGGTCGGACGCCCCGAGGTCGACGAGGCGAGGTGCGGGTCGTGGAAGACGTGGTTTCTCCTACCGCAGGCCTCGCAGATCCAGGAGGTGATGGCTCAAACCTCTATCGCGTTCCGGTTGGCGGAAGGTTGTCGAGTTTTTCTCAAGAGTGGGCGTCGATTACGGACGACCCTTGGGTGAGAGGAGTGACTTCGGAAGGTCTAAAGATATCCTTCAAACGAAAGCCTCCATTAACTCGAAGTCCAAAGTGGACTCATCTTCCGTCAAACCCTCAGAAAAGAGACGCTCTGCTATCAGAGGTGCAGTCTCTTTTAATGAAGAACGCGGTAGAGGTCGTAGAAAACCAGGAATCGCTGGGATTCTACAGCCATCTGTTTCTGGTTCCGAAACCAGACGGCTCGTTCCGTCCAGTCATAGATTTGAGCTGGATAAACAAGCTGATCATCGCTCCGAAGTTTTATATGGAGACGATTCGATCGGTCAGAGCGAGTATTCGGGTGAACGATTATGCAACGAGCATAGATCTCAAAGATGCGTACTTTCACGTCATGGTACATCCGACATTCCGAAAGTATCTACGCTTCGCAGTCCTAGGAGTGGTGTATCAGTTCCGGGCCATGTGCTTCGGATTGAATCTAGCACCCTGGGCTTTCACTCGAGTAATGAACTCGGTAATGATTTACTTCCGAGCTCATTCGTCTGCGGTAACGTCGGCCTACCTGGACGACATTCTTCAGAGGTACGGCAACGAGTTAACGCTTCAGAACGATGTTCAGAATCTTCTTCTATTGCTCCGACGTCTCGGTTTCATAGTAAACGAGGAGAAGTCGGATCTGGTGCCGTCCAAGTCATTCACTCATCTGGGAATGAGCTTCGAGACGCACAACAATCTCGTTCGTCTGCCGTTAACCAGAGCGAAATTAGTCAGTTGTTACGCTCGCTATTGTCTAAATACAGACAAAGTCACAGCGAGAGAATTTATGAGACTGATAGGTCTGTGCGGAGCCGCTGCGGATCTCATTCCGATGGGACGGCTACGCACACGGCCTCTTCAAATTTTCTTGACTCAGAATTGGAGTGTGAAAATTCATTCGCTCGATGTAGACGTTCTCTTGTCAGATCAAGTGAAACAAGAGATTCAGACTTGGGCAAACATTCAGTGGTTAACTCAAGGAGTTCCGCTGCAGTTGCCGGATCCGAGTTTTACCATTATGACGGATGCCAGTCAAACAGGTTGGGGTGCATCATTAATCCCAACGGATTCGAGATGCCAGGGTCTTTGGGATCCGCAATTCCTGTGCAAGCACATAAACATCAAGGAAATGATGTCAATTTGGCTTGCGTTACGTCACTGGATGGACATTATTCACGATGCTCATGTCCAAATCCTATCCGACAATACGACAGTAGTGGCGTATATACGGAATCAGGGAGGCACTCATTCAGTTCCGTTGTTCAATCTAACGGAAAGAATCCTTCTGTTTGCGTTGGAACATCACGTTCTTCTTTCGGTCCGTCACATACCGGGTCGTCTGAATGTGCTAGCAGACTCCCTTTCTCGAAAGGGTCGCTTGTTGCCGTCGGAGTGGACTCTCAACAAACAAGTATTCAATCAGATTTGCTACCAATGGGAACGGCCAATGATAGACTTATTTGCGACACATCTCAACAATCAGTTGCAGACGTATGTGTCCCCGTGTCCGGATCCAAGAGCATTTGCTGTAGACGCTCTATCGATCCCTTGGGACGGAATGATAGGATATGCGTATCCTCCAGCGCCGTTAATTCAACAAGTATTGCTAAAGATAAAACAATCTCAATGCAAGATTCTGTTGGTAGCATCTCTGTCGCCACAGAGACCGTGGATAAATCTACTCAGGTGTCTGTTGTGGGACCTACCGCGGAAGCTCCCTCCACGAGAGGATCTTCTTTGGCAGGGGAAATCGCGCCAACTGCATCACAACCCGCAAGGTCTCAACCTTCACGTTTTTCCGTTGTGCGGTCCTTCTTGCATGGCAAGCACTTTACAGGACGAGCAGTGGACGCGATTTCTAACTGTAGGAGGACCTCCTCTTCGCTAAACTATGCGGCTAAGTGGAAGGTTTTCCGTCGTTGGTGTAGGGATCATTCTGTTGATATATTTGATCCCTCTATACCAGACATTGCTAACTTTCTAGTATACTTGTTTGACGAAATCAAACTGCAACCGGTTACTATAAAGGGTTATAGATCTATGTTATCTGATACCTATGCACATCATGATAGTTTACAAATTGGATCTAATGTCTCTTTATCGAAATTGGTTAGAAACTTTTCGATAAATAGACCCAGAACTCTTAGATTAATTCCTAAGTGGAATTTAGCTTGGGTTCTCCTTAAATTGAAGGAAAAGCCATTTGAACCTCTTGGGACAGTAGATTTCAAATTCTTATCTTATAAGACAGCTTTTCTCTTAGCTTTCTCTTCTGCCAGAAGAGTCAGTGAGCTTCATGCACTATCGGTGGATGATTCTCATTATCGTAGTGTTGGGAACACTATCACCTTCACTACTAACGTCGGTTTTTTAGCTAAGAATCAGGCTCCTAATAAATATCCGGAACCTATTGTTATTAAGGCTCTTCCGTCTTCAGACGGGCGTAGGCCTTTACTCTGTCCTGTTAGAGCACTACGTATCTATAAACAGAGATCTCAGTTCATCAGAAAGGGACGGAAACGTTTCTTTCTGTCTTTGATGCCTAATAGAAAGGACATTTCAGTCCATTCTATTGCTAGATGGATTCAGTTAACTATCCGTACTGCGTATGAAGATTTATCTTCTTCTCAGCAGTCTGTGCTTAAGATTTCTGCTCATGAAGTAAGAGCTCTTTCTACTTCCTGGGCTTATGCTAATAGTGTTGCTATTACAGATTTAATGAAGGCTGCTTATTGGTCTCAGCCATCCACATTTACTAATTTTTATCTCAGAAATATTGAGTCCATTTCTGGAGACCTGCATTGTTTAGGTCCGTTATCTGTTGCTCAGAATGTCGTCCACTAAACAGTTGCAACTATAGTTATGCAGGCTTTCTGTTCCGGCAGTGACTCCGTCCGGCTGCCCTCTTCGCTCTGGGCTATTTGACCCAGGGCAAGGGGAAGGGGGGGGGGCGGGTGTTCCCTTAGGTCACCTGCTTTATAGTGAAAAGCAAGGGAATGCCTCCTCCAAGACAGTATTTCTGAGTCGCTTCCGGGATGGTTTTAAAGTGTAATATTAATGTTTAATTTCATTCATGTCTTATTTTTAAAGTGTAGCTCGGTGTGAAGCATTTGTATATGTCAAGTGTCAAACGGGCTTTAATATACAATACTCGGACACTTTTAAATGATTATAAAGAGTCTCAATTCTCTGGACTACTTTATTTATTGGCTTGTTTTAATATTAATTAGTATAAAGGTTATACTGGATATTAATAGAGAACATGAATGTTATTGTGCTCAATTATTAAGGGTAGTGTATCTTTCTAATTTAAATATTAAATAAGAAAGATACATGTAAAGCCTAATACTCCTTTTCTCCTTAAGGGGTTATCTCTTTATTTTATAATTGAGCTTATTGGATTTTCCTCTATGTCCTAGGCCCTCCAGCCTGTTTACTATTCAGCTAAGTCTGGGTCATTGGTACAGTATAAAAATGTTAAAAAATTTATAGTAATTTATATATTTTTTATACTTACCAATGACCCAGACGGGGATGGCCCTCCCTGAGTTGGGAACTCTTGCCTCCCCGCTGAGTACATAGCGCTGACCAGGCACTGCCAGTAAGAATGATATTTGGCGCCAATTTCGGGACGACTGCGTCACTGCGCATGCGCAGTAGAGTCGTACTATGGAGGTCCTTTAGGACATGATTTCTTTTTGTTTTGGATGCAAATTTTGGGGATTGGGGGGCAAAATTTGTGTTTGGCCCTGGTTTTTGTGGAGTTAGCACCAGCTAAGTCTGGGTCATTGGTAAGTATAAAAAATATATAAATTACTATAAATTTTTTAACTTTTCAGACTATTCTATTAATTTCTTTCTCAGACTCCCTTATACATTCTAGATTCTCATGTGATGCTCACCTTACTGGAAGAGAGTGATCAGTTTTCGTTACTCTTCCATCAATTTCAGTGAATTTAAGGGAATTGTTTGTTATGACATTGCATTTTGATTTTCTCTAAATTAAACCATTGCTCCACATTGTTCTGGGACTGACAAGGTATTTGGACTTTACCAAAATTTCTATTTTCAGAAGTGATGGGTTGATTTGAACCTAATTTGGTATGCAGAACAGTTGGGTCATCTGCATTTAATTCTTGCCAAAAAAAAGAAATGAAAAATTTTCAATTTTTCTTATTTCCAAAACAGCATGGATCAGAGAATTGTTATTTGGTTTGAGACTTCTTTAAGACTAGTAGAATCGATTGGGCAAAAAATGGCTTTCACAAACAATATCTTGATTAAATTTGAAAACCTACATGGCCTATTTTTCTTAGCCGAGTTATAAGTTAACTTTTGTAAATTTTTATCTTTATAGTTCACTAGATTTCATGAATGCAATCTGCCCCCAAAATAGCAGGCCTGGCAATCTAGAAAATCAAGGAGTGCCAACAATTGCCCTCCTCAGATTTCTTGGGAGTGCAATTGCACCAAAAATTTTCAATGCAAAAACTTGTATGCTATATTGGTTATATTTGCTTCAAGGTATTAATATTTTGACTGAAAAATTGTACTACATTCAGCTACATAGTGGGAAAAATTGGCACACACATCTTCTCATTATTCAAAATGATGTGTTCAAATCATATATGGCTGTCCTCTGCACTCAAAATGTATCAATATGCAACACAGAATGGTTCATGAATTATTGCGAATCAGTGCAACATTGACAAATCGTCCCCTGAGTTCCAGTGTGTTTTATGTGCCAGTAGGCACATAGAACACATTGGAACTCAGGGGATGAAATGATAATAGATTTTAACCCTTTACCTAACGAATCACCCGCATCCACCCGCGTAATATGCAAATTCAGCAGTTAAAAAATATTATATTTTTATACTGTACCAATGACCCAGACTTAGCTGGTGCTAACTCTAACAAAACCAGGGCCAAACACAAATTTTGCCCCCCAATCCCCAAAATTTGCATCCAAAACAAAAAGAAATCATGTCCTAAAGGACCTCCATACTACGCCTCTACTGCGCATGCGCAGTGACGCAGTCGTCCCGAAATTGGCGCCAATTATCATTCTCTGTTTGGCCCTTCATCAGTCAACATCTCACTGATCTTTGTGCTTGTAAATCTCAGTTTAAAGGATGCCAGACACGTAATTTTAGGAGAAAATGTGATTCTAAGGAGGATAGAAGGAGGAGAGGAAAAAGAAGTGGCAAAAAAAAAAAAATAATCAGGGCTGTACTTAAAATTTTTTTGATGAAATTATGTTAAGTTGCCTATTTTCGAGGCATGGGCCTCTTGTTGTCATTCTTGCTAATTGTTGCACTGCTTATTCAGTGTTTCCTCTCCCCTAGCCTTCTAAAGTCCCCCCTTGCAATTCTCCCATGCTTTTGGCATATTTTTGAGAAATTTCATTTCTAAAATTTCCTGGGAGAGTTGCTTGGTTACAGAATGTTTTCTGTTATTTTCCCCATAGTTACGTTTTCACCCATGGGTGTATAACGTTTGTGTTCTGCATCTTCCATCTGATGTTCTACAGATTCTCCCCTGGGAGTCTCTGTTTTGCATCAGATAGAGTGTAATTGATGACTGATTCCGGGCCAGTTTTTTCAGTGCCTGGAGTCATGTTTTCTAGTGTGTTTACACTGTTTGTTTTCATTGGCAACAGCCTTTTTTGAGGGGGGCTGTTTGCCTTTGTTGTAGTTTATCTCGTTATAAGATACATTTATATTATCCGAAAGTGTCTCATTAATTATTTTATATAAATTTAAAATTTTTGACCACACTTTGCCATCGGATCCATCGGGGCTCAACGTTACTTTTCAGCAACTTGGGCTTCGCTGAAAAAATATTTTTTCAAAATTATTTTGTTTTGCAATTGTTTTTTCATTTATTAATGGATCATGTTATTATGTATCTTTGTGTCAGGGGTTTTTGCGAGTAACTAGGACTTATTGTTGTTCTTTCACAATGAAGGGACGTTGTTCAAATTGTAATAGGAAGAAATCTTCCTCTGACTTTCATGATCATTGTATTAATTGTAGTCAGTGTTCTCGCATTAATCCCTGTCCTATATGTGAACATTGGGATGAGAAACATTGGAAACGTGTGTCACGATATGTTGTTTCTGGAGAAAGAGCGATGCCGGCTCTTTCTCCGCAAGGTCACTCTACTCTCTCAGTTTCTATTTCAGAGGAACCAGAACAGGGTGATGTTTCCATGTTATCTTCTTCAAGTGTGCGTCCGTCGTCACAAATGAATTCAGAGCTAGCGGCAAAAGTGCTCATGGAGATTAGACAAATGTCGTCCGCTAGCTCGCCCGGTGTAGCGTCCATTCACCGAATGGTTCGGCAGCCGGGTTCGTCCGATGCGGTCCAAGAGGAAATTTTGAGTGGTACGAGCACTATAAACATAATAGATGCACA
The DNA here is from genome assembly GCA_031216915.1 of Pictodentalium vernedei. NCBI lineage: Eukaryota > Metazoa > Mollusca > Scaphopoda > Dentaliida > Dentaliidae > Pictodentalium > Pictodentalium vernedei. Next base: position 256,529,878 of record CM062288.1, read on the forward strand.
CCCAGTGACGGCGGATAGTAAGCGAGAACGGAGGAAGCCTTTTAGTCCGGTTCCTAGCTCGTCCAGGTCCAGCCGGGCCGCGAGCGAGAGAGGTCCCTCTCTCGTACAACAACATCTGGGACCAGATGTTGTGGTACAAAATGTGTCTTTAGCGGAGCATACGTCCGTCGCTCGGGACGCTCCGTTGTATAAGCAGTCCGCAGAGACTGTTAAGGCTTCCTCTTCTCGTCAGCGCACACGACCGCACCTTGGCTACGTGACCGCCGATATATTACCAGCTTCGCCGATGAAGGATTCTTCGGCGACCAGGTCACACCATCCGGCAGCCAGGGATTCGAGACCGATGGACTCTGGACGTTCGCATAGGAAAAGTATGTGGGAGCCATCTGATGCGGAGCTGCCCTCGGCGAAGCAGCGAAAGACTGCGCCTCCGCAGATCTCGATGCCGGACATTCTTGTGCAGATAGCACAGCTTATCGCAGCATCCCAGCAGCCGACAGAAACGGTGTCGGATCGAGAATTATCCGACGGCGCTGGGTCGGTACGCTCCGCCGAAGCATCGGGGGCGGACGACCGGGAACATCATGAGGTCCGACCGGATGGTGAAAGGGATACGGATGACTTGGAGCTATCCCTTTCGGAACAACATAAAGCTGCCGTGGACTTCATCCGGCACTTTCTCCCTCAAGTTGTTCCGTCGGGCCAGACTGCTGCGCTTCCGGACAAGAGAATTATAGCGTCATTGGACTCTGAATTTTTTGAGCGGTTCAGGGACATCGCTCCCGAGTTTCCGTCGCAGTCCAATAATGTTGCTAGAACATTTGAATTATTGAACGACGCTATATTTAAACTTGCTTCCAGGACGGGGAAAGCAGGTTTCTTGTCCGCTAATACTCTCAACCTGCCTTTCATTAATGCAAGGAATAAATTCGATACGGCAGGACAGGGTATACCGAGAGTCCCTCTGCGTATGGACGACGAGGCGGAAGACTTAGAGCTATCATTACCGTCGTCAGCTTCTATTCCAACCGCGGTGTTGGAAACAGCTATTGCGTCTAACAGAGCCAATTTAGATGCCTTATCTTACGCAGATCACCTTACTAAGGCGTTATCACTGCGCCTTCAAGGGGAAGAGTTTCAGGATATACAATCCTCTTTAAGACTTCTTTCAAGGGCAGTAGCTTATTCCACGTGTAACTCCGCCCTTTCAGTGGCAAATCTGGAGTTGGTTAGACGTGACGCAGCCCTAGCTACATCCACACTAGTGGATTCTAAGGTGAAGAACTCTCTTAGAGTCGCTTCGGTCTCAGGAGAACTTCTCTTTGACGGCAAGCTTTCCGCTATTTATGATAAAATTAAAAAGAAAGCTAATGATTCTCTGTTGTTCAGATCGGCTCCTAAGAAGTCGGATACAGCAGACACGAATAAGACAGGCACTTCTGGGTCTAATGCGCCCAAGAGAGGTTCCTATAGAGGTTCCGGTGCGTCCTCTTGGTCTTATTCGAGAGACCGTCAGGATAGCGACTCTCGTTCGGGACGTCCTTCAGGCCGGGACAATCGGTCGGATGCCCCGAGGTCGACAAGGCGAGGTGCGGGTCGTGGAAGACGTGGTTTCTCCTACCGCAGGCCTCGCAGGTCCAGGAGGTGATGGCTTAAACCTCTATCGCGTTCCGGTTGGCGGAAGGTTGTCAAGTTTTTCACAAGAGTGGGCGTCGATTACGGACGACCCTTGGGTGAGAGGAGTGACTTCGGAAGGTCTGAAGATATCCTTCAAACGAAAGCCTCCATTAACTCGAAGTCCAAAGTGGACTCATCTTCCGTCAAATCCACAGAAAAGAGACGCTCTGTTATCAGAGGTGCAGTCTCTTTTAATGAAGAACGCGGTAGAGGTCGTAGAAAACCAGGAATCTCTGGGATTCTACCGCCATCTGTTTCTTGTTCCGAAACCAGACGGCTCGTTCCGTCCAGTCATAGATTTGAGCTGGATAAACAAGCTGATCGTCGCTCCGAAGTTTTATATGGAGACGATTCGATCGGTCAGAGCGAGTATTCGGGTGAACGATTATGCAACGAGCATAGATCTCAAAGATGCGTACTTTTACGTCATGGTACATCCGACATTCCGAAAGTATCTACGCTTCGCAGTCCTTGGAGTGGTGTATCAATTCCGGGCGATGTGCTTCGGATTGAATCTAGCACCCTGGGCTTTCACTCGGGTAATGAACTCGGTAATGATCTACTTCCGAGCTCATTCGTCTGCGGTAACGTCGGCCTACCTGGACGACATTCTTCAGAGGTACGGCAACGAGTTAACGCTTCAGAACGATGTTCAGAATCTTCTTCTATTGCTCCGACGTCTCGGTTTTATAGTAAACGAGGAGAAGTCGGATCTGGTGCCGTCCAAGTCATTCACTCATCTGGGAATGAGCTTCGAGACGCACAACAATCTCGTTCGTCTGCCGTTAACCAGAGCGAAATTAGTCAGTTGTTGATCTCATTCCGATGGGGCGGCTACGCACACGTCCTCTTCAAATTTTCCTGACTCAGAATTGGAGTGTGAAAATTCATTCGCTCGATGTAGACGTTCTCTTGTCAGATCAAGTGAAACAAGAGATTCAGACTTGGGCAAACATTTAGTGGTTAACTCAAGGAGTTCCGCTGCAGTTGCCGGATCCGAGTTTTACCGTTATGACGGATGCCAGTCAAACAGGTTGGGGTGCATCATTAATCCCAACGGATTCGAGACGCCAGGGTCTTTGGGATCCGCAATTCCTGTGCAAGCACATAAACATCAAGGAAATGATGTCAATTTGGCTTGCGTTACGTCACTGGATGGACATTATTCACGATGCTCATGTCCAAATCCTATCCGACAATACGACAGTAGTGGCGTATATACGGAATCAGGGAGGCACTCATTCAGTTCCGTTGTTCAATCTAACGGAAAGAATCCTTCTGTTTGCGTTAGAACATCACGTTCTTCTTTCGGTCCGTCACATACCGGGTCGTCTGAATGTGCTAGCAGACTCCCCTTCATGAAAGGGTCGTTTGTTGCCGTCGGAGTGGACTCTCAACAAACAAGTATTCAATCAGATTTGCTACCAATGGGAACGGCCAATGATAGACTTATTTGCGACACATCTCAACAATCAGTTGCAGACGTATGTGTCTCCGTGTCCGGATCCAAGAGCATTTGCAGTAGACGCTCTGTCGATCCCTTGGGACGGAATGATAGGATATGCGTATCCTCCAGCGCCGTTAATTCAACAAGTATTGCTAAAGATAAAACAATCTCAATGCAAGATTCTGTTGGTAGCATCTCTGTCGCCACAGAGACCGTGGATAAATCTACTCAGGTGTCTGTTGTGGGACCTACCTCGGAAGCTTCCTCCACGAGAGGATCTTCTTTCGCAGGGGAAATCGCGCCAACTCCATCACAACCCGCAAGGTCTCAACCTTCACGTTTTTCCGTTGTGCGGTCCTTCTTGCATGGCAAGCACTTTACAGGACGAGCAGTGGACGCGATTTCTAACTGTTGGAGGACCTCCTCTTCGCTAAACTATGCGGCTAAGTGGAAGGTTTTTCGTCGGTGTAGGGATCATTCTGTAGATATATTTGATCCCTCTATACCAGACATTGCAAACTTTCTAGTATACTTGTTTGACGAAATCAAACTGCAGCCTGTTACTATAAAGGGTTATAGATCTATGTTATCTGATACCTATGCACATCATGATAGTTTACAAATTGGATCTAATGTCTCTTTATCGAAGTTGGTTAGAAACTTTTCGATAAATAGACCCAGAACTCTTAGATTAATTCCTAAGTGGAATTTAGCTTGGGTTCTCCTTAAATTGAAGGAAAAGCCATTTGAACCTCTTGGGACAGTAGATTTCAAATTCTTATCTTATAAGACAGCTTTTCTCTTACCTTTCTCTTCTGCCAGAAGAGTCAGTGAGCTTCATGCACTATCGGTGGATGATTCTCATTATCGTAGTGTTGGGAACACTATCACCTTCACTACTAATGTGGGTTTTTTAGCTAAGAATCAGGCTCCTAATAAATATCCGGAACCTATTGTTATTAAGGCTCTTCCGTCTTCAGACGGGCGTAGGCCTTTACTCTGTCCTGTTAGAGCACTACGTATCTATAAACAGAGATCTCAGTTTATCAGAAAGGGACGGAAACGTTTCTTTCTGTCTTTGATGCCTAATAGAAAGGACATTTCAGTCCATTCTATTGCTAGATGGATTCATTTAACTATCCGTACTGCTTATGAAGATTTATCTTCTTCTCAGCAGTCTGTGCTTAAGATTTCTGCTCATGAATTAAGAGCTCTTTCTACTTCCTGGGCTTATGCTAATAGTGTTGCTATTACAGATTTAATGAAGGCTGCTTATTGGTCTCAGCCATCCACATTTACGAATTTTTATCTCAGAAATATTGAGTCCATTTCTGGAGACCTGCATTGTTTAGGTCCGTTATCTGTTGCTCAGAATGTCGTCCACTAAACAGTTGCAACTATAGTTATGCAGGCTTTCTGTTCCGGCAGTGACTCCGTCCGGCTGCCCTCTTCGCTCTGGGCTATTTGACCCAGGGCAAGGGGAAGGGGGGGGGGGCGGGTGTTCCCTTAGGTCACCTGCTTTATAGTGAAAAGCAAGGGAATGCCTCCTCCAAGTCAGTATTTCTGAGTCGCTTCCAGGATGGTTTTAAAGTGTAATATTAATGTTTAAATTCACTCATGTCTTATTTTTAAAGTGTAGCTCGGTGTGAAGTATTTGTATATGTCAAGTGTCAAACGGGCTTTAATATACAATACTCGGACACTTTTAAATGACTATAAAGAGTCTCAATTCTCTGGACTACTTTATTTATTGGCTTGCTTTAAAACTAATTAGTATAAGGGTTATACTGGATGTTAATAGAGAACATGAATGTTATTGTGCTCAATTATTAAGGGTAGTGTATCTTTCTAATTTAATATTAAATAAGAAAGATACATGTAAAGCCTAATACTCCTTTTCTCCTTAAGGGGTTACCTCTTTACTATATAGTTGAGCTTATTGGATTTTCCTCTATGTCCTAGGCCCTCCAGCCTGTTTACTATTCAGCTAAGTCTGGGTCATTGGTACAGTATAAAAATGTTAAAAAATTTATGGTAATTTATATATTTTTTATACTTACCAATGACCCAGACGGGGATGGCCCTCCCTGGAGTTGGGAACTCTTGCCTCCCCGCTGAGTACATAGCGCTGACCAGGCACTGCCAGTAAGAATGATAATTGGCGCCAATTTCGCGACGACTGCGTCACTGCGCATGCGCAGTAGAGGCGTAGTATGGAGGTCCTTTAGGACATGATTTCTTTTTGTTTTGGATGCAAATTTTGGGGATTGGGGGGCAAAATTTGTGTTTGGCCCTGGTTTTGTTAGAGTTAGCACCAGCTAAGTCTGGGTCATTGGTAAGTATAAAAAATATATAAATTACTATAAATTTTTTAACTTTCCCAAAAATTTCAACAAAACCATATAATGTGACCCCTCATTGGAACGCGTTCGTCGAGCTCGTTCCAATGAGTTTTCACATGATATGGTTTTGTTGAAATGTTTTGAAAAATGTGAAAAAATGAAATTTAAAATAATAAATTTTGATATCGTCTGCATTGGGTAAAGGGTTAAAGGCAGTACCAAACAGGTCTGGCATTCCAGAAAATGAAGGGGTGCAAAAAATTGCCCTCCTCAATTTTTTCTAGGCATGCGGTAGGTGTGCAGCACTCCTGTGATCCTAAAGGATGCCAGGCCTTAAATAGCTATGTTTTTGAGGCCAAAAAATGAAAATTTTTAGTTATTCCGAAAATTTTTCATAAGTAATGTCATCTAGTCATATTGGGTCAAGGAGAGCACATATATTTCATCCGTGACATTTGATAATAGACTTTAAAAATATTTTTTAAATTTTTTTTTAGGTTGAGAAATCTGCTAATGGAAAAGATGTGGCTTGCAACTCACAGGTATTATTTGGTATTTGTTTTCATTGTTCGCTTGGCTGTGACAATATGCACAGAGCTATTGCATTTTCAGTTTAACTGTTCCACTGTTAGGCTGATGTTTTGTAACCCAATTTATTTAAGTCAGCTTATGCCATGATATTCTCCGCCCAAGGTTAGATTTCAAATGCAGTTACATGTACTCTTCCCAAACTCTTGTGCATGTGCAACTCACCCTGAATTCATGTACGGATCTATGTAGTACTTGCAAATATGACCACATCTAAGTAAACATGTGCATAATTGCAATTTTTGGTTTGCAGCAATCTCCATCCAAATTATCTTTCTCTTTACCTCAGATTTTCTGAAAAATATATTTTTGGTGAAGTACTAAATGTGCAACTTCTTAGATGTTTTTGTGCAGAGTTCCATGAAATGTCACAGACATTAGCACTTCCAAATAGACATGTCAATGCCCCTAAATGTTTAGCCATATTGGCCTGGAGGTTTTTACACACAGGCCTTTGAGTTCATTTATTTTTGGGCACAACCTTTTGCCCTAATTTGGGCACATTAAAAATAGAAATAACAACGGTATCCTGTTATGTTTTATTGCCATGCCTTTCTTTGTGTTTCTATGGTCATATTATGATGGAAGTTATTCTCAAATGTAGAAGAGGCAGAAAGAGTTTATATATTTTTCTTGATGTCTTTACACCTTCTCTAATTTGGGCACACCTGTAAACGGTGTGAAATTGGGGGTAATCTAAAGGCCTGACACATTTTGGTATTTTGACAGTTTTGCAAAGACTGCCTGTTGGAATACCCATTTTGTTACAGAAAAAAAGTGATCAAACTTGGAATTTGGCCTGTAAGGGGTAAAATTCAGATTTCAAAAGTTTCCTGACACTTTAAAAAAACTCAGCTAAATTATCTCTTCTTGAAGTTGGATTTTTACTACAAAGATTCTTTTGCCAGAATTGATGTCTGTGCAACACCTTGTGGACTCCAGTTTTTGTTAAATTTCGGTAAAATTAACAAATTTGATTTCTACAATGTAAACAGGCACGGACCAATTAATTTTCTTTGGAGTAATTTTTATACAGCCGCTCATATGAGCGGGCTGCATTATGGTATGGCACTGTCCATCTGTCCATCTGTCGGTCTGTCCGTCCATCTGTCCATCTGTCCATCCATCAATCCATCCGTCCATTAGCTTTTGTTTGTCCACGCGATAACTTGAAAATAATACATCCAACAAATACTGCTTCTTTATGGTTGATTTGTCATGACTAGAGGATGGTTCCTTTCGATAACCAGCATTCTGGCATATCCTATATTGCCACCATGGCAGCTATCTTGGATTTTTGGGGACTTTTGATTGTCCACGTGATAACTTGAAAACTATAGTTCCAACAGATACTGCTTTTTTATGGTTGATTAAGCATGACTGGAGGATGGTTCCTTTTGATAAGCAGTATTCTGGCATATCCAATATGGCCACCAAGGCAGCCATCTTGGATTTTCAGGGACTTTTGATTGTCCATGTGATAATCCATCAGATACTGTTTTTTTATGGTTGATTAGTCTTGACTAGAGGATGGTTTCCTTTGATTACCAGCATCAATGTCCATCCGTCCATTTGTCTCTGTCCATCCATCCATTCATTAACTTGTGTTTGTCCATGCGATAACTTGAAAACAGTACATACAACAGATACCGTTTTTTTATGGTTAATCAATCGTGACTAGAGAATGGTTCCTTTCGATAACCAACATTCTGGCATATCCAATATGGTCACCACTGCAACCATCTTGGATTTTCAGGGATATTTAATTGTCCACTCGATAACTTGAAAACTATAGATCCAACAGATACTGCTTTTTATGGTTGATTAATCATGACTAGATTATGGTTCCTTTCAGTAACCAGCATTCTGGCAATCCAATATGGCTACCATGGCAGCCATCTTGGATTTTCTGAGACTTTTTATTGTCCATGTGATAATCCAACAGATACTGCTTTTTTATGGTTGATTAATCATGACTAGAGGATGGTTCCTTTCGATAATCGGCATTCTGGCATATCCAATATGGCCACCATGGCAGCCATCTTGGTTTTTTGGTGTTTTTCAATTCTCCAGCATAGATTATTGTTTATGGTTGATTAATCATGACTAGCAGATGTTTATGGTTGATTAATCATGACTAGAGGATGGTTCCTTTCAATAATCAGCATTATGGCATGTCCAAAATGGCTGCCATTGCAACCATTTGGGGGTTTTGCCCATTTTGGTGACTTTTGATTCTCCACGCAATAACTTGAAAACAATATATTCAACTTTAATCGGTCGTAAGCCAGGAAAGTACAATTATTTTTGAAGGAATTATTGACCTTTTGTTCAACTAAATATTTCTTCACAAGCTCAATTTCTTCATAGGCGGCCATATATTGATCAACCGCCAAGCAGTGCACTTGTTTATAAATACTAAAGCTTTCTCATATAATGTGGGTTATGATAATAAAGTGTCCTTGCAAATATTTGCATCCTTTTTTGATCCATACAATGCCAAACAACCATTGTTCAGTCATAAAATTTCTTATATTTTTCTGTTAAATAAATTTTAACTATCTGATTAATAAGATATTGATATTTTACTTATATCCTTCTGCGCTAAAATTTAGCATTAGTTGTCACTCTAAGTGTTAATGTCATGTCACGAAGTATGGAGCTACACACCAGTGATAATGAACATTTAACTCTTTAGCTCCACCTGACAAAATGTCAGCAGAGCTTTTCTGATGCTATGATGTCTATCGCTTGTCCATTCATCCATCTGTCGTCGGCATTTTCTTTGTCCGGGCCATAATTTCTTAACCACTGAATGTTTTTTTAACAAAACTGTAACTGTATGTATTCTCACTAGACCGTGTGTCATAAATCATAATGAGGTTTCAAGGTGAATGTTACTGGCCCCCATAGATCGGGTAACAGACAATTTTTGTCTAGTCCATATAATTGGATCTAATTAGCTGACCTTGTTCATGGGACACTTATTGCTCATAAACTCAAAGATGTGTCACAACTTTGATCCAAGGTCATATCATCAAGGTCAAGGTCACAGACAGCAAAACTTTGATATTGTTGTACACCTTTGTCCAGTCCAAAAAACTTGGTATGATTGACAGATCTTATTTATAGTTGGTACAATTATTGCTCATGTATCAAAGGTGTGTCATGACATTGATCCAGGGTCATATCAACAAGGTCATGGTCACAGACAGCAAAACTCAGATATTGTTGTACACCATTTGTCCGGTCCATATAACTTGGTATGACTGACAGATCTTATTCATAGTTGGTTCAATTATTAGGGCTACAATCATCTAACTTTGCTCAATTATAAAGGACAATGGGTGGATGTGTCACACACCACAGCCAGGTCCGTAAGGTTAAGGTCAAGGTCACATTTCAAGGTCAGGTCAAGGTCACACTGAAAATCATCAATATTCGTGTCTCAGCCATAACTCAGAAACGAACCAAGTACAAATATTAAACTTTTTACAAATTTTTTTGTTTGATGGAGGTCAAGCTCACAGATCAAGGTCATTGCTACATAGGAGGGGGCGGGGGGTGGGGGGGGGGGGATACTCACAAGTGAATCTCTTGTTTTTAGTTCACTATTTCTGTACTGTCAGTGCTTGCAGGGGAGGTTGCATGTCATTTTAAACTACATATCTATATAACCATACAAATATGGATGCCAATTTCAGCTTTATTCTTACTGGCCAGTGCCTGTGGGGGAAGTGCTGCCCAATTTTTTTTAGTCCACTATTTCTGTGCTGTCCAGTGCTTTGTGGGGAGGTTGCATGTCATTTTAACCTACTACATATCGACCTAACCATATAAATATGAATGCCAATTTCAGATTTATTCTTACTGGCCAGTGTCTTCTACGGTAAGTGCTGCCCAATTTTTTTTCAGTCCACTATCCCAGTTGTTTCTAGTCCACTATTTCTGTTCTGCCCAGTATTTGCAGGGCAGGTTTGCATGTCATTTTAATGTACTTTACCTACTACATATCAATATATTCATATAAATATGGATGACACAAGAATTATAGTGTTTTTTACTTCCGTTCATTCAAAGTTGTTTGGCTGAACCAATTCTCTTCAAACATTCAGAAGTTATTTATTTAGATACAAGTCTGACTTTGCTACCTTCGGGGGCATCAGCACACGCGTTAGTGTTGCTCTTATTAGCTCACCTGACTGAAAGTAGAGTGAGCTATTCTGATCACTTTTCGTCCGGCGTCCGGCGTCCGTCGTCCGTCGTGAAGGTGGTGTTTGGGCCTTTTTCTCCCAAACCACTGGCCGCATATTAATGAAATTTCATGTGAATAGGGGTTATATAAGGACATTTTGATTTTTTGTCAAATTAGGTTTCGGCTCACATTGAGCAGAGGGATTGGGCAAAAATGCTCCAATTCTTAAAAAATCTTCTTCTCAAGAACCAGCAATAGCAGAGACTTGATATTTGGTGTGCAGCTTCGTTTTGAGGTGTAGACTCAAGTTTGTTCAAGAGAAGTTGGAGGGGTTATATTTGACGATGTTAAAGGAGGGGCAAAAATTTTGGCCCCGCCCCAAATTTCTATTTTCCAAACCACGAGGCCTATTTGAACCAAATTTTACGTGAGTGCTTATTGGGTCATAAGTACCTAATTTATGCAGAAATTTTTTTCCCCGTAGCCCCGTGGGAACCACAGGAGCTAAAAATAGAAAAAAATTAAAATGCCCATATCTCCAAAACTACACGGCACTGAGAATTCTTATTTGTTGTGATGCTTCCTTATGACCAACAGAATGGAATGGTAAAAAAAAATTGCCATCGGTTTTATCATGGGGTACTTTTTGGGAACTTTGAAAAAAGTGCTGAGTCAGCATTTTTTAACACTGTGGGTAATGGGAAAAACATAAGACTACTTTTCTCCGCCTGGGTGGATATTTCGGCTCTCTATGGGAGCCCAAATGTTGAAATTAGTGCAGTATGAGGAGTATTTTTGAAAAATCTTCTTCTTCAGATCTAGCAATAAGAATGTTTTGATATTTGGTATGCAGCATCCTTAGGGGGGAGGGAGATTCAAGTTTGTTGAAGCCAAATCCCTGGGTTCATATTTAGGCTGAAAATTTGGGGTCCCGTTGCGGACTTCGAAATTTTGGACCAAAATCCGAAATTTTTTGTTTTTTTTTTTTCTGCGTTTCGGTCAATTTTAAGACAAAAAAAAAAAATTTTTCCCCCTGAAAATTTGGGGTGCGGGTGGGACTTAGAAAATTTTGGACCAAAATCCCCCAAAAAATTTTTTTTGTTTTTTATGCGTTTTGGTCAATTTTAAGACAAAAAAATTATTTTATTTTTTTTCTCCTGAAAATTTGGGGTCCGGATGGGACTTCGAAAATTTTGGACCAAAATCCGAAGAAAATTTTGGACCAAAATCCGGAAAAAATTTTTTTTTGTTTTTTCTGCGTTTTGGTCAATTTTAAGAGAAATTTTTTTTTTTTTTTTTCCCCTGAAAATTTGAGGTGCGGGTGAGACTTAGAAAATTTTGGACCAAAATCCTAAAAAAATTTTTTTTGTTTTTTCTGCGTTTTGGTCAATTTTAAGACAAAAAAAAAAAAAAAAAATTTTCCCCTGAAAATTTGGGGTCCGGGTTGGACTTAGAAAATTTTGGACCAAAATCCTGAAATTAGTTTTATCGTTTTTTATGCATTTTAAGAAGAAGAAAAAAATTTAGGCTGAATGTATATTGTTTGGGAAAAAAATCTGTTTTTTATGTGCTTATCTCAATTTTGAAACGTAAAAGTGCAGGAACTGAAAATAGAAGGAAAATCCTGTGTATTGTGTGGGCACAATCGCTTAATCTAGTTGGTATATACTTTTCTTACGAGGGGCGTATGCAGCTTATTCAAGTCAAGTCCCAGGTTTGATATTTAGACTACCATGTCAGGTGAGTGCCCTCAGGCCCCCTGGGGCCTCTTGTTATTATTATTATTATTATTATTATTATTATTATTATTATATCTGGTAATTAACATCGTTACAGGGGTCTCATCCACATTTGTTCAAATCAAGTCACCCAGTTAATTTTGGGGCTCCCATTGGGGGTTCAAATGTTAACTTAGTGCTGTATGAAAAAATCTTTTTCTTCAGATCCACCAGTCAGAATCTTTTGGTATTTAGTATACAGCATCCTTCAGGAGGTCAGCTCTAAATTTGTTCAAACCAAGTCTCTGTGTTATTATTTGGGCTTCGTTTGTGAGTCTGAATTTTAATTCAGTCCAAAAAAACAGAATCCTTATAAGTGTCAGATTCAATTCAAGTCCATCAGTTAATAATTGGGCTCTCTATTGGAGCCCAAATTTTAACTTAGTTCAGTATGGAGAATAATCTTTAAAAATATCTTCTTCAGGTTGACCAGTCAGAATCTTTTGATATTTGGTATACAGCATCCTTACGGGGGGCCACATTCAAGTTTGTTCAAATCAAGTCCCTTCATTATTATTCGGGCTCCCTGTTGGAGCTCAAATTTTTACTTGGTGCTATATGAGGAATAATCTTTAAAAATCTAATCGCAAACCCCCAATCAGAATCTTTAGATATATGGTATACACCATCCTCTGGGAAGTCTGATTCAAGTTGGTAAAAATCAAGTCTCTGAGTTAATATTTGGGCTCCCTATTGAAGCTTGAATTTCAACTTAGTCCAATATGAGGAATAATCTTCAAAAAATTTCTTCTCCAGAACCTCTGGTCAGAATCTTTTGATATGTGGTGTACAATATCCTTATAGGGGTCAGATCCAACTTTGTTCAACTCAAATACCTTGACTAATATTTGAGCTCCCTATTGGAGCCTGAAGGTTTAATCTTCTCACAACCCCCCCCCCCCCCCCCCCCCCCCCCCCCCCGCCCCCCCCCCAACCAGAATCTTATGATATATGGTAAACACCATGCTTAGGGGAGTCAGATTCAAGTTGGTAAAAATCAAGTCCCTGGTTTAATATTTGGGCACCCTATTGGTACCCGAATGTTTAACTTAGTCCAATATGAGCAATGATCTTAAAAAATCTGCTTCCTGAGATACACTAGTCATAATCATTTGATATTTGGTATACAACATTCCAACGGGCTCAGATTCAAGTTTGTCTAAATTCTAATCAAATCAAATTAATACTCTATCTTCTTATTTGGGTTTGTTCAAGTTAGGTTTAAAGGGCAATGATTTGACTCTCTAGGTTTGCATTACTGGAAATCTGGCCATTATTTCTGAGGTAGCAACCCAATACTAGAAAAATCATCTGACATGAACAACAAAGTTATAAATAATTAAATGATTTCATTTCTCTGTATAGTACAGTACTTGGAGAGTGTATTATCACTAAATCACCCACAGAGTGGAGATTCCTCTCGAGGAATAATTGCAAATTGGTTGCAAAGCATAACCAGCACCAGCAAAGTTTCAGCCAATGGACCTCCGGGTTAAACCCGGAGGTCCATTGGCTGAAACATTGCTTGTGTTTTTTGTCGATATGTACAAAATTTGAAAGTTATAGCCTGGGTGATAACTCCACTCCGCAGGTGATTTAGTTACAATCCACTCACCACGTACTGTATTTTAACTAGCCATAGATTCTAGTTAAATCCTCCTTTAAACAACTCTGGTCAGGTGAGCACCTCAGGCCCCATGGGACTCTTGTTTCCTTTATCTCCCGTTTCATCCCTGAAATATGGGGCTCATTACCAGTTAGATCTGGGAATGATTTTTTTCCAAATTCACAACCTCAGAATTTACATTGAACTGATCAAACTTACAAGGTTACAAACTCAATTGATAGATATATTTCAGATGGGGTGGGGGGAGGGAGGGTGTGTTGGTGGGTGATTCAGTGGTTACAGTATTGGACTTCAAACCGGAAGGTTAAGGATTTGATCACCGCTATGGATAACTGCGTTTTTTCCTTGGGGAAGGCACTTTATCCTGATTGCCCATGTGAGGCATGGTGATGCGGTGTACTAAGGCCTACTGCACATTGATGGTGTACTTGTCTTCAACCAATGTTAACCCTGTTTGTTTGGAGATAGTACATTGGGGAGTCTGACAGTTGCTTGGTGGTTCTCTCCAGGTACTCCGGTTTTCTCTACTTGTAAAACTGTCCGACACTAGGTGACCTTGGCTGTCGAAACGCAGATGATTTCAAAATTTATTATTTTAAATATCATTTTTTAAATTTTTTCAAAAAATTTCAACAAAACCATATCATGTGACCCCTCTTTGGAACGAGCGAGCTCGTTCCAAAGAGTGGTCACATGATATGGTTTTGTTGAAATTTAAAAAAAAATAGTATTTTTTCAGCTGCTGAATTTGCATATTACTCAGGCGGATGCGGGCTATTCGTTGAGTAAAGGGTTAAACCAAATAAATAAATAAGTAAATTTCAGACATGGGAGTCTACAGACAATAATAAGCTTTGCACTCAGTACTGATCATGCACCCCCTCACATTTCATCATAGCAGTAGTTTCTTTGCATGTCTTGGCTACCTGTATGGGCCTCGGAACAATTGCCAAGTCACACGATGTAGACTGTCAGTGTAGAATGGAAATGTTGAAACATCTCACAACCTTTGAGGGTTAAATTGTGTCTTATGAAAAATTGAACAATATCTGTTTTGTACTTTAATTTGGGGACATACCTGTAATTCATCGATTACCACTGTGAATTTGGTGAAATTTAAGGCCTGATTAGGCTGACAAAAATTTCTAGTTATGGTCCTTTGTAATACAAATTTTCCAAGTTTCTAAGTGCCCAGGACCCTTCCCCACAGGCAGGCCTTCAAATTACCCCAATTTAACACTGTTTATAGGTGTGCCCAAATTAGAAAGATATGAATACATCAATAAAAATATATAAAATCTCTGTGCCTCTTCTACATTTGAGGATAAATTCCAACATAATATGACCATAGAAACAAAAAGAAGGGCTTGACAATAAAACACATAACAAGATAAGGCTGTTATTTCTAGTTTTAATATGCCCAAATTAGAGCAAAACGGTGTAACCATAATAAATAAATTTAAAGGTCTGCATAGGGGTATTTTAGACTAACTGTCACAGGAGTCGGGCTTAGTCTTCTGACAGTTGAATTGTTCACATATGAAAAAGTAATTCATTCTCAAATTTATTTTTGTCTGTGTGTTTTTTTCAGATCTTGGAATACAAAGTGGCACTGTCAAAAAGAGATGAGATCATCAAGCAATTGACAGAGAGGCTCCAGTCATCACTAAAAAATGGAAATTTATCTGAAAAATATGGCACCGAAACAGAATCATTGGCACAGCAAGTTCAAGGCCTGCAGTCACAATTACAACAGGTAAAGAATTAATGTACAGATGGGAACCATTAAAGTTTTCAAAGTTTTGTTGAAAAACATGGCCGACAGTGGCCATCTTAGATTTGGCATATACATTGTCAACAATTCCATTAGCACACCCCACATGCCAAATCTCTCACCCGATCTTTCTCCATTTTCATATGTAACTTTGGTGTCATATCAAGATGGGAGCTACCAAATTTTTCTGAATTTTTGTTGAAACATGGCCACCAGTGGCCATCTTCGATTTAGTATATGAATCGTCATCAATTCTTCATCACACCCTACAAGCTGCATCTCTCACCCAATCATTTTCAAATTTCGTATGTAGCTTTAGTGTGATATCTTGATTGGAGGTATTGAATTTTTCTGATTTTTGTTGTAAAATATGTCTGCCAGCAGCCATCTTGATTTGGCATATACATTGTCAACAATTCCATTATCACACCCTACAGGTCACAACTCTTACCCGCTCTTTTTCGAATTTCCTACGTAGATTTGGTGTGGTGTCTAGATGGGAGCTATCAAATTTTTCTGAATTTATTTGAAAAAGAACGCCGGCAGTAGCCATCTTGGATTTTGGATTCTCCCACATTTTGATGAAATATAAACCCTGTGTAACATGATTACCTCACATATTGGAAGCTCCCAGGAAGTAATACACTGTTAATATTAATTAAGGTGTACATTCGTGTTGATAATTAGTTTAACAGCAGGGCTTGCCTTGAGTCGGGGCTGATCAGCCCAGGCCTCGAGGTCAGCCCTGAGGAGCACTTGCTGGGGGCTTTTTTTCAAGCCCCGACATTTTCCACAAAAAAGCACTAACAATAATGGACAAAATGGAAAATCAGCCCCGAAAAGGCCCCGACCTCAATATGTGGGGCACTTTTTTTAAGCCCTGACCATTTTACTCAAGGCGAGCCCTGTTTAACAGGGTTCGTACGCAAGTCTGAAAGCCTAGAAAATGTATGGAATTTTTAAAAAATGTTTTCCAGGCCTGGAAAAGGTATGGAAAAGGACATTTTCATATAAATGGTATACAAAAAGTATGGAAATTTTAATTAAATATATTCAGAATCACTTTCACTGAAATTCAAAATTTTTATACCACAACCATTGACCCAGACTAGCTTGTGTTAACTCAAATTAATCCAAGGCCAAACACAAATTTTGACCCCAATCCCCAAAATTTGCATAAAAAAACGAAAAAATTAAGTCCTATATGGTCCTCATACTTTTGTGATCTGCGCATGCGTAGTTTCCAGGAAGGTACCGAAATTGGCACCAACCATCAATCTTTGTTTGGCCGTAAAGTCAGTAACAATGAACTGCCATCTGTGCTTTTAAATCTCCTTTTTAGCTCACCTGACTGAAAGTTAGTGTGAGCTTTTGCCATCACTTGGCATCCGTTGTCAGTCAACTTTCGCGACTCGGTCTTCTCCTTCAAAACCACTAGCCCAAACCCAAACAAATTTGACATACAATATTTTGGGGGTATCCTCTTTCCAGTTTGTTAAAATGAACTTGGTGCCCCCACTGGGGTGGGGTTGATTCCCCAAAAGCATCAATTTCTCCTGAAATCTTCTACTTATGAACCACCAGTCGGAATGCTGTGATATTTGGTATGTAAGCTCCTTAAGTACTCAAGATTCAAGTTCTTTTCAAAGAAATTTTCCCGGTCAATATTTGGGCTCGCTACGGGAGGATCCCCATTTTGTGCCCCACCCAAAATGTCTATTTTCCAAACCGAGAGGCCGATTTGAACCAAATTTGCTATGAGGTATTTTTGGGTCCTAAGTACTTGATTCATGCCAAAAAAAATTTCCCCACTGCCCCGTAGGAACCTCAGGAGCTAAAAATAGAAAAAAATTCAAATGCCCATATCTCCAAAATTGCACGGCACTGAAACTTTTTGTTTGGTGTGAAGCTTCCTTAGGACCAATAGAAAGGAATGGTGAAAAATAATCGCTATCGGTTTTGTCCTAAGGTACAGTTTTTGGACTCCGAAAAAATGCTGAATCCGCATTATTTAACACTGAAGGTAATGGGAAAAATATAAAATATTATTTTTCTCCCCAACCACAGCTCCAAAAGCTTTAATATTTCACATATAACATCTATGGAAGATTGATTCACAGGGTTGTTGAAATTTAACTTACTGATACACTCATCTCTTTTGACAATTTGAGCCAGGTGAGCATTTTAGGCTCACTTGAGCCTCTGGTTTGAAGATGCCTGCCACAAATCAATGAAAGAATTGGTGGATCCAAGGCTGTAAATGGATGATGGTAGTGAACAACGGTGGTTGGAAATGTTCAGGGCTGTAACTTATTAAAATTATTTAATGTTTCCCAATTTCGGGACATTAGGCTGACGTCATCATTCTTGCTAATGATTTATCCAGTGTTTGATAAGTGTTCCTTCCCTATCCTTCCTTGAAGCCCTCCTGTTAAACTCCTAAGCTTTGTGTCTATTTTTTATTGAAATTTTTTATTAAATTTCGTGGGAGTTTAATGTGTATTACAGAATATTTATTCTGTTTATCCCCATGGTTACGTCCTCACCCTAGGGGTGTTAGGTCATTTTGGTCTTGCATCTTCTATCTGTTGTATCGTTTTTTCTTCATATGAAGATCTAGCTTTGCATCTGGTTGCCTTTAAATTATTGACTTTGGGTCTTTTTGTGTGCGTGATGTCTTGTTTCCTGTTTTTAGCTTGACTTGACAAATTCAAGATAAGCTATTGCCATCACATGTGCGGAAGTCTATTATTCTGCGAATCTGTGAGTCTGTTCACATTTTCCTTTAGCACAGGCTACACCCCATAGTTCTTATCTGATCATCACGAAATTTCATATGCAGGTTTGGGGTCATGTCTAGATGAGAACGTCCCCTTTTGGGCATGATCTGTCAACCAGCATGGCTGCCTGAGCCCAAAACCCGAAAACCATTAGCACAGGTTGTATTTATGAAGGGATTTCATTGTAACATGGTAGGATGCCTCTGTATAATGCCTAGATGAGAACACCCCCTTTTGGGCATGATCTGTCAACCATGATGGCTGCCCAAGCCCGAGACTACAGGTTGAATTTGTGAAGGGTTTTCATTGTAACTTAGTAGAATGACTCAGTATAATGTCGAGATGAAGACGTCCCCTTTTAGTAGTAATTGGTCAACCATCATGGCTACACAGGCCTGAAGCCCAAAAACCTTTAGCACAGTCTACAGGCCATATTTTTTAAGGGATTTCAATGTAACTTGATAGGATGACTCGTTTTGGAATAATTTCACTGTAACTTGGTAACTTTTGTTGACATACGTTAACTGTGTGGGCCACATACGTTAACGGTGAGGTCATATTAACCCACCCCTCCACCCTTTAGTACAGTGTACACCTCATATTATTTTTATTAAAAACATAGCATACAGGGAACAGAAATTAACATATTCCCAATTATCACAATTCTTGTCTTATTTCATAATCTTTTTATAAACATTGAACATTATCCTTTTCATCAAACACAACACACAGACAAGTTTAGCTACAGTGCCATTGACACTTTCATTTCCTTTGATGTTTATATTGGCAACGTCCTCAAATATATGTAGTATTTAGTATAATATTACTGTAGGATTATTGTAGGATACATTGATTATGTAGCTCAAAAAATTTGGTATTTTTATACTGTACCAATGACCCAGACATAGCTGGTGCTAACTCTTAAAATATAGGGCCAAACACAAATTTTGCCCCCCAATCCCCAAAATTTGCATCTAAAACTAAAGAAAACATGTCCTGAAAGGCCCTCCACACTTCGCCCCTACTGCGCATGCGCAGTGTCAAGGACGTTCCGAAATTGGCGCCATTTATCATTCTAAGTTTGGCCCTTCATCAGTTAACATCTGACTGATCTTTGTGCTTTTAAATCTCAGTTTAAATGATGCCAGACACATAAATATTAGTGAAATGGTGATTCTAAGGAGGATAGAAAAGGAGGAGAGGAAAAGAATGTGTGACAGAATATTATCAGGGCTGTAACTTAAAATTTTTTAATGAAATTATGTTAAGTTACCTATTTTCAAGGCAGCAGCCATTTTGTTGTCATTCTGATTGTTTAGTTACACTGTTTTTTCAAGTGTTTTCCTCTCTCCCTGTCCTTTAAGTTCCCCCTTGCTATTCTCCCATGCTTTTGGCATAGTTTCTGTAATTATTATTACTAAAATTTCTTGGGAGTTTTAGCTGAATAACAGAATGAATTCTGTTCTTTCCCCATGTTTACGTCTTCACCTACGGGTGGTTAGGCGTTGTGTTCTGCATCTACCATCTGATGTTCTGCAGTTTCTTCCCTGGAAGTCTCTGTTTTGCATCAGATAGTGTATTTTTGGTAACTGATTTCGGGCCTGGGTGCCTGGAGTCTTATTTTAGTGTTTTTACACTCATTGTTTACATTTACAACAGCCCTCTGTGTGAGGGGGGGATTTCTAAATAATAATATCTTTATGTTATTTTAATCATAACTAGATACATTATTATTGTTCGTAAGTGTTGAATAAATTGTTTAAAATATTTTTAAAATTTTTGTCCACACTTAGGCTTGGGATCCATTGGGGCTCAACGTTACTTTTCAGAAACTTGGGCTGTTCTGAAAAAATATTTTTTCAAAATATTTTGATTTCAATTATTTTTTCTATATTAATGGATCATATTATTATTATGTATTTTGATTGCCAGGGGTTAGTGCGAGTACCAGGACTTGTTTTCTTTTCACATTGAAAGGATATTGATCAATTGTTTTAAGAGGAAGTCTTCCTCTGACCTTATTATCATTCTTTATGTGGTCAGTGTACTCGCATTAACTCCTGTTCTGTATCGTATGATTTCGATGACAATATGGGAAGCGTATGTCACGGTATGTTGTTGGGGATTTGGACACTCCGGTCCTTTCCCCGCAGGGTCACTCTACTTTATCAATTTCTATTTCAGACGATCAAGATTAGGGTGATGTATCTGTGATGTCTTCCAACAGTGTGCCTCCGTCGTCACAATTAATGAAGGGCTAGCGGAAAAGTGCTCATGTAATACGCCAATTGCCTAAGAGGACCCTAGTAGGTTCGACGGCCTTTGACGTCCGCTAGCTTGCCCGGTGTAGCGTCCATTCACCGAATGGTTCGGCAGCCGGGTTCGTCCGTTGCGGTCTAGAAGGAATTTTGGGGTGATGCGAGCACTATAAAATTAACTTAATGCACACCCAGTGACGGCGGATCGGAGGGAGAACGGAGGAAGCCTTTTAGTCCGGTTCATAGCTCGTTCCGGTCCATCCGGACGGCAAGCGAGAGAGGCCCCTCTCTCGTTCAACAACATCTGGCCCCAGATGTTGTGGTACAAATGTGTCGCTAGCGGAGCATACGTCCGTCGCTCGGGACGCTCCGTTGTATAGGCAGTCCGCTGAGACTGCTAAGGCTTCCTCTTCTCGTCAGCGCACACGACCGCACCTTGGCTGCGTGACCACCGATATATTACCAGCTTCGCCGATCAAGGATTCTTCGGCGACCAGGTCACACCATCCGGCAGCCAGGGATTCGAGACCGATGGACTCCGGACGTTCGCATAGGAAAAGTATGCGGGAGCCATCTGATGCGGAGCTGCCCTCGGCGAAGCAGCGATAGACTGCGCCTCCGCAGGTCTCGACGCCGGACATTCTTGTGCACATAGCACAGCTTATCGCAGCATCCCAGCAGCCGACAGAAACGGTGTCGGATCGAGAATTATCCGACAGCGCTGGGTCGGTAGCCGGGGACTCGAGGCCTGCAGACTCCGGACGTTCGCATAGGAAGTGTGCGGGAGTCAATGTACACGGAGCTTCCAGCGGCAATGCATCGTAAGTCCGCTACTGTACAGGCCTCGGGAACGGACGTGCTTTCCTTAATAGCACAGTTTATCGCAGCATCCCAGCATCAACTGAATCTGTCGCATATATTTTATCCGACGATGCTGGGTCGGGACGCTCCGCGGAAGCGGGTACGGACGTCCGAAAGTTTCATCCGGTCCGACGGGATACCGAAAGGGATTCGGAGGATTTCAAGCTTTCCCTTTCGGAACAACATATGCTGCGATGCCGGATAAGAAACTGATAGCGTCGGTGGACTTAGAAATTTTTGGTTCGGTTCAGGGACATCGTCCCTCAGTTCCGACATAGTCCAATAATGTCACACAAACTTTCGAATTATTGAACGACGCTATATATATTATTATTTTATGCTTGCTATCCAAGCATTTCTGGTTTCTTGTTCGAAGAGTTATGGAGATGTCTTTCAAAAGTGTGCCTCTGTCGTCATAGTTAATAAAGAGTTAGCGGCAATAAGTGCTCATGGAATATGTCTATCGCTTACGGAGTGACATTCGCTAGCTCACCCGGTGTAGCGTACATTCATCGAATGGTTCGGCTGCCGGGTTCGTCCGTTGCGGTCTAGGAAGGAGATTTGGGTGATGCGAGCACTTTAATTACTTTAGTACTCACCCAGTGACGGCAGATTGAGGACAGATTGGAGGAAGCCAACAACATAGGGGACCGCATGTTGTGGTTCAGATATTTTACATTCGGAGCATACCGTATTTCATCTAAATTTTCGGACACTTTTTGTTTTCGGACACCATTTTTTCATCGAAAAATAATTTTTTTTAAGCCTCGAAATTTTCGGACACCAACTCAAAGATCGTCCCGGACTGATGTGGTGGGAAAATCCCAGTAATCATAAATCCAAAATGACAATGATTTTTTTTTCAGTTGAATATTTCATCTTTCTTTCTTTGTTTTATGTTAAAAACATGTATTGTATGTATTGTATGTTCACTATATTGTACAATCGAAATAGAATTATTAAAACAATACTATTTGCAAACTTGTTCTTTATTTATTGACAGGTAAGTATTGTTTTCCTTATCAAACTGACATGTCTGACGAACTGACCAATCAAATTTTTGTTTTCAAAAAGTGTGCTTTCATTCGACTCCTTCGAGATTTGGAAAAAGAAAACCCCATAAATGTTATGGTGAACTGACCTTAAATGATGACAATGATGAAAGGGTCCCATAAATAAATCCATATAATGCAGTATAAACCATGCACAAGCAACAGAACAGGATAATTATTGCTTCGAATAAACATATTCAGTGCACTGAACAACAACAAAATTTTCCAACATTAAAAATAGAACAAACGACAATGAGGTCAACACGTGCTGTTGCAGGGTTTCACAAAAAATTAAAACATGGACCTGAACACTATCAGACCGTATCGGGTTTCGATATTATTTTTCTCCGACATCAGCAGTGCTCGTGGGGAGGGCACGCTTCCAAAAACAAAAAATAGGAAATACGGGAACTGTGGTGCAAATACCAGTCATTAAAATTATTATTTTGTATTCGCTTTTATAAATTGTAGCATCTGCGTTGCACATTGGAGGGGGGGTGGGGGGGGGGGGGGTTATTTCTAAATCAATAATCAAAAGACTTGTATGTCATTAAGTCGTCCTTCTAAACAATAGTAACTGGTTTCCACACAGTGGAGGGGGGGGGGGGGGGACTGAATAAAACTCATAATTCGTATTGGTCTTTCTTTTGCATTTTGCGTTCCACATTTGGGGGGGGGGGGGGGGGGGCAGTACTTTTGTGGTTAACATGGACAGCATTGTGGGGGTGGGCACCAGGTCAATAATCTAAACTTGTATGTCATTAATTAGTATGAGGGGACGGGCACAGGGTCCGAGTTGGGTGGCAAAAATAACTAATGACTGAATAAAATTCACAAATATATTCTAATACAACTGATAAAATGAAATACAAAATTCTACAATATACACGTACATACAAAAATATACAAGAATACATAACAAGATCATACAAGAATACAATAATTTTCAATACAAGAACAAATAAGTTACATTTCATATTACCGGTACATCAGTTACGCTCATTTAAAATACCTGCCTCAGTCAGGTCATCTTCATCGTCTGAATTAAAAATTTCAGACATGGCAGTCTCTACAGACATGATTTTCTTGGGGTCAATAAAGAGTTGACAAGCAATGTCCAGCTCCTCCTGGTTGTCAAATGGCATCTCTCCTATGTATTCAGACTGGTTGATGAATTTATCCTCTGCCCCATTCAGGTGGTTGTTTAAACCGCAGACCTTGAAGGATTTTCTGATCATCTCTTTTTGCTTTTCTAGATTGCTGACGGCATATAAAATCCAATCAACAATATCTTGTTTGGAGGCAGGCTTTATACGTTCTTCTTCCTTGTTGATAATTTTTTTGGTCCCAGACTGGATAAATTCGGTCCATTTTCTTCTAAGATCCCCCTTCACAGGCTTGTTGATGCTGACATCGAGTGGCTGTAATTTAGATGTGCAGCCCCCTGGTATTACTGCGGGAACGGCATTGCTCTTTCTTAATTCTTTCTTAACGTTATCAGTCAGATGGCCCCTAAAGCTGTCCATTATTAATAGTGATCTCTCCTTTTTGGTGTGTTTACAATAAATTTCCTTCACCCACTCTTTCATCAAATGCTCGTCCATCCAACCTTTTTCTTGAACCTTAATTATCCAGTTTTTTGGTGCTTTTAACTTGAGTTCTCTTTTACCCTTGAAAATTACCATTGGTGGTAAGACATCGCCACTTGCAGATACAGCCAGAACCAGTGTCAGATGTCGTTTTTCAGATCCTGTACTTCTGATCCTGACTGATTTCTCTCCAATCAAGTTGACAGTTTTGTTGGGGATAAGGTCAAAGTAGACTGGGGTTTCATCCATATTAATTATAAACTGGTTTTCAAACTCATCTTCTGTTCTTCTATCTTTGACAAATTCTCTAAAGCTGTCGATTTTCTGCTCTAAATCTTTTGGTAATCTTTGGGCTAAAGATGTCTTGGTACGGAGTGAAAAGTTGTGACGAGCCATGAATTTCTCAGCCCAGCCTGTACTGGCTTTGAAATCGCTTTCTTTATTCTCATTCTTGACCATTTCTCTGGCATAGGCGCATAATGATTCCACTGATACGGGTAGCTGCAAATCTCGTTGGATTAATACCCATTCAGAGATTTTGTCATCTAGGTCGTCTCCATATGTAACAGGTCTCCCACTCTTAGATAAATGACCTGTTGATCTGTCTCTTCCTTCTTCATCAAAATTTATCTTTTTCCAGTCACTGAGTGTCGATTTCGGTATTTTCAGTTTCAGGGCGGCTTGCCGTAGGCCAATCAACTTAACTACTTCAACTGCTTCCTTCTTCTCCTTCATATTATAATTTTTATAGTGCCCCCTTGCGACAGTTGGATGGTGATTGCTATCTTTAATGGCATCAGTTTCAACCGTTGAAATCTCTTTGTGGTGTTTCTTTGCTGGCTGCGGTTTTACAGCTGTTTCATCAGAATCTGTTCTCTTTCTTTTAGCTGGACGTCCGACTGGTCTCTTTTCTGAAGGCTTGTAGGGTGTCAGTTGTACTGTTGGTCTGGCTTCTTCTGCTGTTTGGTATTTCACTAGGAATTTTTCCATCTCGAGTTCTTGTGATATCAAATGCTGGTGATTGAATGCTGACTTCAGTATTCGCCCTGTATTTATGTATTAGCAGCACCACACGAAGATAATGCCATTTCTTTCAAGTTTACCGGCACACTTTTCCATCAATAGTGAACAGTTTCAACTGAACAAACAATTAAGCCAATATACACACCACTCAAAAATTGTTCGCACTTCATTCCCTTTGAATGGCTACATTGGTCCGTTTTGAAAACACTGAAGCCCGCTCAGGTTTTTTATCCAACAGTAACAACACAAGCACATGGCTTAATTACTGTTCAACATAATTCGTGGAAACATCAAAACTTTTCAAGTACCGGTAGGCTAGATCAAACGTGATTTCTTCTCAGGGATTTATTGGGAAAGTAAATAAAAACACAACAGACAATCGGAATTTTTAATTCATTTGGTATGTTCATTTTATTCATTTATGCTAATGATTCAAGTCGCCGTATTGAACAGCTATTTTATCTTTCCCATTTCCGAGGTACCCCCGGTAGTTCGTGCACAATAAATTTATTAACCGGTGCAGTGTGTTTTTTCAAAATTTCCACCCACATTTGCTGTCCACATGTATTTTGGCCATTTTCGAAGTTTTCGGACGCTGGAAAATTTAATTATTTTTTGGCGTCCGAAAATTTAGATGAAATACGGTATGTCCGTTGCTCGGGACGCTCCGTTATATTGACAGTCCGAGAGACTATCTTTAATGCTTCCTCATCCTCACAGCAGGGCACACGACCGCACATTGGCTTCGTGACCTCGAGTATCTGATCAGTTTCGGCATTCAGTGATTCCACGGCGAATAGGTCGCGCCATCCGGTAGCCAAGGGACACGAGGCCTATACACTCCGTTCGCTCGCATATTGGAAGTATGCACGGGGTAACGATCTCGGAGCTTCCTGCGGCAATGCATCGTAAGACCGCTTCTCAGGCCTCAGTGACGGACGTGCTATCCGAGTTAGCACAGTTGTTTCGCAGCATCCCAGCATTTGACAGTTTCTCGGTCGAATCAGGAATTATCCGACGGCGCTGGGTCGGTGCGGTCCGCGGTTGCTTCAGCTACGGACGACCGAACGCTTTATAGGGTCCGACAGGATGGCGAAAGGGATTTGAAAGATTTCGAGTTTTCCCTTTAGTAGTATCGGAAGATGCCTTTCATATCTTCTGGCATTTCTTCCAGTGATTATTTTTCGGACTTCATTGCTGCGATCTTGGATAAGAGACTTATAGCGTCATTGGACTCGGATTTTTCGATCGGTACAGGGACATTGTCCCTGTCTTACCGACGCAGTCCAATATTGTCATTACAACATGTGTTTTATTTTTCGACGCTATATATTTATATATATATACAAGCCTGCTACTAAGCATGATAGTTTAGTTTCTTGTCCGCGTGGCTCATTTCTGCCATTTTATCATTTTTACAAATAGTTTATTTTGGCAGAGCAGGGCATACCGAGAGTTCATATGCGTCTAGACGGTGTGATTAAAGACTGCATATATTCTTTTTCGCCGTTTATGTCTTTTCCAATTTTAATGTTGGAAACGACATTATGTATAGTAGACTTAACTTAGACGCTTTATTATACGTAATCCGCCTTACTGAGGCGTTATCATTACGTCTTCAAGAAAAGATTTACGGGATATTATTCTCAATGTAATTTCTTTTGAGGGCAGTAGTTTGTTCACGTATAACTCCGCCCTTCAGTGGCTGATTGGAGTTGGTTAGACGTGACGCAGCCCTAGCTACATCCACGCGTGGATAGTAAGGTTAAGAACTCTCTCAGAGTCGCTTCGTTCTCGGAGGAGCTTCTCTTCGACGGCAACTTTCCGGCAATCCATGAATTGCTCGATTTATACATTCTCTTGTCTATCTAGTGTTACAAGAGATTCAGACTGGGGCAAACATTCGGTGGTTGACTCAGAGAGTGCCGCCGCAGTTGCCGGACCCGAGTGTGACTGTTATGACGGTTGCCAGTCAAACAGATTGGGATATATACTGATCCCTACGGATTCGAAGTGCCAGGGTCTTTGGGTTCCGCAGTCTTTTAGCTATCAGTTTAACTTCCGCGGAATAATGTTTTTTAGGCTTGCTTTATGTCATGGCATGAACATTATTCAGAAACGCATGCCCAAATTCCTGTCCTTTAATTCGACAGTAGTGGCGTATCTCCGGAACCAGGGAGGCACTCTTTCGTTTCCGTTATTCAATTTAATGGAAAGAATCCGTCTGTTGGTTATAGTACACCAAGTTCAGTTTTGGTCCGTCATATTCTGGGTCGTCTGATTGTTTTATCGGACTCCCGTTCTCTTACGGGTTGCTTGTTGCTGTCAGAATGGACTCTCAACAAACAAGTATTCAATCAGATTTGCTATCTATGGGAGCGCCCAATGATGTTTTATTTATGACACAGCTTGCTAATTAATTGCAGACGTATGTGTTGGCTTGTCCAGATCTCTGAGCTAATACTGTTAACGCTCTATTGATCTATAGGACGGAATGATAGGATACGCGTATCCTCCGGCGCTGTTGTTTTAGCAGGTATTGCTAAGATAAACAACCACAATACATTTCTGTTGATAGCATCTCTATCTTCACAGAGATCATGAGTAATTTACTCTCTTGTCTACTGTGGATCTTAACGTGAAATCTTCCTCTATGTGAGGATCTTTTTTCACTGGGTAAATCGTGTCATCTTTATCACAACCAGCAAGGTCGCAACCTTCATGTATTCCGTTGTGTGGTCCGTATTGCATTGTAAGCACTGTACTGGACGAGCTTTGGACGCGATTTCTTACTATAGGAGATCCTCTTCTTCGCTATTCTATGCGACTAAAGTGGAGGCTCTTCCGTCGTGGTGTAGGGATCATTATGTTCATATTGTTGATCCCTCCATACTACTCATTGCTATTTTTTAGTATACTTGTTTCACAAGATCTACTGCAGCCTGTTATTATTTAGGTTATAGGTTTATGTTACCTCATACCTATGCACTCTACGATAGTTTACAATTGAGTCTTTTGTCTCTTTATCTAAGTCAGTTAGTAACTTTTTGATAAATAGACTTAGAATCTTTAGATTAAATTCCTATACGGATTTTAACTTCGGTTCTTATTTAGCTAAGTAATCATTTGAGCCTCTGGAAACAGTAGTTTTCAAATTCTGACCTTTTAGACAGTAATTCTGTTGGTTTCTCTTTTACTGTACAGTCAGTGAGTTTCATGCACTATCGATGGATGATTTTCACTTTCATAGTTTCGGAATCAATACTTCCGTTACTATTTAGGTTGGATTGTTGCATAAGAGTTAGGCTCCTATTTTCCGGAACCTGTTATTTTAAGGTCCTTCCGTCTTCGTATGGGCATAGGCCTTTACTCTTTCCGGGTACAGTTTATGTATTTATAAACAGATATCTGTTTATTACAAGGGCGTAAGCTTCTTCTGTCTTTGATGTCTAGTAGAAGGACGTTACGCTCCATTTTATTGTTAATGGATTCTATTAACTAGCGTACTGCTTATGGTATATCATTGACTTAGCAGTTGTGCTTAAGATTTCGGCTCATGAAGTAAGAGTTCTTCTACTTCTTGGGCTTACATTAATAGTGTTGCTATTATAGAATTTTGAAGGCTGCTCATTGCGCTCAGCCATCCACATTCATGAATTTTATCTCAGAAATATCGAGTCCATTTCTGGAGGCCTCTATTGTTAGGTCTATTATCTACTGCTCAGAATGTCATTCACTTAACAGTTGCTACTATAGCTAGGTAGGCTGTCTGTTTCGGCAGTGTCTCCGTTCGGCTGCCCTCTTCGCTCTGGGCTATTTGACCCAGGGCAAGAAAAAGGGGGGGGGGGGGGGGGGAGGGTGTTCCCTTGGGTCACCTGTTTTTTACTATGAAAACAAGGGGATACCTCCTCCGGAGTTAGTAATTCTGAGCTGTTATTGGGATGGTTGTTTAGTGAGAAGTTTAAGTTTATAAAATTCATTTAAGTCTTAGTTTTTAAAGTATAGCTTTTGAATATTGCATATGTCAACGGACATGATTATGCAATTCTCAGACACTTTTAGGAGTATAAGAGTCTCTATTCTCTAGACTTACTTTATTATTGGCTTACTTTAAAAATTATTAGTATAAGGATTATTGGATATTAATAGAGTACATGGATGTATGAAGCTCAATTTTTGGAAGGTGTTGTATCTTTCTAATTTATCATAAATAAGAAAGATACATGTAAGGCCTATTACTTCTTTTCCCTACAGGGGATGACTCTATTTTATTTTATTGAGCGTATTCCATTTTGCTCTATGTCCTTGGCCCTCCAGCCTTTTTACTATTCAGCTATGTCTGGGTCATTGGTACAGTATAAAAATGTTAAAAAATTTATAGTAATTTATATATTTTTTATACTTACCAATGACCCAGATGGGGATGGCCCTCCCAGGAGTTGGGAACTCTTGCCTCCCCGCTGAGTACATAGCGCTTACCAGGCACTGGTTATTAGAATGATAAATGGCGCCAATTTCGGAACGTCCTTGACACTGCGCATGCGCAGTAGGGGCGAAGTGTGGAGGGCCTTTCAGGACATGTTTTCTTTAGTTTTAGATGCAAATTTTGGGGATTGGGGGGCAAAATTTGTGTTTGGCCCTATATTTTAAGAGTTAGCACCAGCTATGTCTGGGTCATTGGTAAGTATAAAAAATATATAAATTACTATAAATTTTTTAACTTTTATGTGTACCCATACTATGTATGGACCACATAATGCCGGCATCTGGGGTGGCCATCCATCATTCGTCCATCTGTCTGTCTCTGTCTGTTCGTCCGTAACGTCCGTCCATCCATCCGTCTGTCTGTCCATCCGGCGTCCGTATCCATTTCTTTGGCATTCGATAACTTGAAAAATATTGCTTGGATTGTCAAGTTACTTTATATTTGTGTTCAGGTTACTGATGTGCCGAGCTGTGTAGTTTTTGGTGTAAATCTGATCATTTGATCCTGAGATATTAACCCTTTATCCTTCAAATTGAAAATTCCTCCAATCCCTTTGGCATTCGATATCTTGAAAAATATTGCTTGGATTGTCTAGTTACTTTATATTTGTGTTCAGGTTACTGATTTGCCGAGCTGTATAGTGTTTGGTGTAAATCTGATGATTTGATCCTGAGATATTAACCCTTTATCCTTCAAATTGAAAATTCCTCCAATGCCTTTGGCATTCGATAACTTGAAAAATATTGCTTGGATTGTCAAGTTACTTTATATTTGTGTTCAGGTTACTGAGGTGCCGAGCTGTATAGTTTTTGGTGTAAATCTGTTATTTTGATCCTGAGATATTAACCCTTTATCCTTCAAATTGAAAATTCCTCCAATGCCTTTGGCATTCGATAACTTGAAAAATATTGCTTGGATTGTCAAGTTACTTTGTATTTGTGTTCAGGTTTCTGATGTGCCGAGCTGTATAGTTTTTGGTGTAAATCTGATAATTTAATCCTGAGATATTAACCCTTTATCCTTCAAATTGAAAATTCCTCCAATGCCTTTTACATTCGATAACTTGAAAAATATTGCTTGGATTGTCAAGTTACTTTATATTTGTGTTCAGGTTACTGATTTGCCGAGCTGTATAGTGTTTGGTGTAAATCTGATGATTTGATCCTGAGATATTAACCCTTTATCCTTCAAATTGAAAATTCCTCCAATGCCTTTGGCATTCGATAACTTGAAAAATATTGCTTGGATTGTCAAGTTACTTTATATTTGTGTTCAGGTTTCTGATGTGCCAAGCTGTATAGTTTTTGGTGTAAATCTGATAATTTAATCCTGAGATATTAACCCTTTATCCTTCAAATTGAAAATTCCTCCAATGCCTTTTACATTCGATAACTTGAAAAATGTTGCTTGGATTGTCAAGTTACTTTATATTTGTGTTCAGGTTACTGATGTACCGAGTTTAGTCATTCAGGTGATGGACAAGACCTCTATTGCTTGCCAGTTGCTGGAAGGTTATCAAACTTCGTAAGAAACTGGATAGCAGTCATGGAAGATCAGTGGGTGAGAAGTGTAGTCTCAGAAGGCCTATTGCTATCATTCCGAGCGAAGCCCCCACTTACAAGATGTCCACGTTGGACAAATCTTCTGGCAGATCCTTTCAAAAGAGAGTCTCTCCTAACGGAGGTACAGACTCTCTTATTAAAGGAAGCAATAGAGGTCTTCGAGAATCAAAATTCTCAAGGTTTTTACAGTCACCTGTTCCTCACACCGAAGCCAGATGGCTCGTTCCGACCGGTAATAGACTTGAGCTGGATAAACAAGTTGATCGTGGCTCCAAAGTTCTATATGGAAACCATTCAGTTGGTAAGAGCGAGCACTCTAGAGGATGACTATGCGGCAAGCATAGATCTAAAGGACACCTACTTTCATGTCCTGGTATATGCGGCAATCAGGAAGTACCTGTGTTTTGCCCTGCAAGGAGAGGTTTATCAGTTCAGAGCAATGTGCTTTGGTCTGATCCTAGCTCCTTGGGCTTTCACTCAGATAATGAACTTGGTAATGTCTTACTTCCGAGCTCATTCATCTGTGGCAACGTCGGCTAACTTGGATGACATTCTTCAGAGATAAGGCATCAGAATTATTCTTCAGAACGATGTTCAGAGTCTGTTGCAATTGTTCCAACGTCTTGGTTTCAAAGTAAACGAGAAAAAGTTGGATCTGGCTGCGTCCAAGTTGTTCATTCAGTTGGGAATGAGCTTCGAGACTCACAACAATCTGGTTCATCTGCTGTTACCCAGAGCGAAATTAGTCAGTTGTTATACTTGTTTTTGTCTAAACTCTCACACAGTAACAACGAAGGAGTTTATGCGACTGATGGGGCTGTGCGGAGCGGTTGCGGATCTTATTCCGATGGGCCGTCTTCGCAGTGTCTCCTCCAGATATCCATTACTCAGAACTGGAGTGTGAAGACACATTCGCTCGAATCCAGCATTGTTTTAACGCACCTAGTAAAATAAAAGGTTCAGATTTGGGCAGATCTTCAGTGGTTAACTCAGTGGAGTTCTCTTCAACTGCCGGATCCGGGTTTCACGATTTTGACGGATGCGAGGCAAATGGGCTAGGGTGTGTCTGTAAGTCCCGCAGACTTGAAGTATCAGGGTCTTTGGGACTCTTGCTTCCTAGACATGCACATAAACATTAAGGAGTTGATGCCAATCTGGCTAGCACTACAACATTGGATTAATCAAATAGTGAACATGCACGTTCAAATTCTGTTGGACAACTTGACGACAGTAGTGGCTTACCTCAGGAACCAAGGTGGCACTCACTCAATTCCATTATGTGAATTAACAGAGAAGATTCTCCTATTCATTCTGAATCATCACGTTCATCTCTCAGTCCGTCATACACTGGGTCGTCTGAATGTATTAGCAGACTTGCTCTCTCGGAAAGGTCACTTGTTGCCATCGGAGCGAACTCTCAACAATCGAATATTCAGGCAGATCTGCTACCAGTGGGATCATCCCATGATAGATCTCTTTGCGACATACCTAAACAAACAGTTACCGACGTTCGTGTCCCCATGTCCACCCAGATCATCGAGCGTACGCAGTAGACGCTCTGAAGATTTCATGGGACGGGATGATAGGATATGCATATCATCCAGCTCTGTTGATTCAGCAGATTCTGTTGAAGATCAAACAGTCTCACTTCAAAATCTTGCACAGAAACCTTGGATCAATCTTCTCAGGTGTCTGCTACGGGACATTCCCCGGAAGCTTCCTCCTCAAAGGGATCGTCTATTTCAGGGGAAGCCACGCGCACTGCATCACAACCCCGGAAGGTCTCAACCTTCACATATTTCCGTTGTGCGGTCCTTCTTGCAAGGAAAACATTTTACAGGACGAACAGTGGACGTAATTTCTAACTGTAGGAGGGCCTCCTCTTTGTTAAATTATGCAGCGAAGTGGAGGCTTTTCTTCCATTGGTGTATTGATCAGTCAATAGACATATATGATCCGTCCATTCCACAGATTGCCAATTTCCTTGTCTACCTGTTTGACGATCTCAAACTGCAGCTTGTCACTATTAAGGGCTATCGGTCTATGTTATCAGACACTTACTCTCATCATGATAACTTGGCTATTGGATCAGAAATTTCTCTATTAATAGTCCAAGAACCCTCAGATTAATTCCTAAGTGGAATTTGGCTTGGGTTCTGCTGAAGCTTCAAGAAGCTCCTGTTGATCCCTTAGATGATGTAGATTTCAAATTCTTGACTTACAAAACAGCGATTCTCATAGCCTTTGCGTCCGCTACAAGAGTTAGTGAACTTCATGCATTATCTGTTGATGATTCCCATTACCTTAGTGTGGATAATACTATTGCCCTCACTACGGAAGTGGGCTTTTTGGCTAAGAGAATCAGATTCCGGATAAGCAGCCAGAGCCTATTATCTTTAAGGCTTTACTATCCTCGGATAACTGTAGACCCTTGCTGTTTGTTGATCAGATTTTATTAGAAAGGAAAGAAAACGTTTCTTTCTTTCTTTGATTCCTAACAGAAAAGATATTTCTGTTCATTCTCTCGCTAGATGGATTCAGATGGCAATATGTATCTTCAGATCAACGTTCTGTCAACAAGATTTCAGCACATGAGGTAAGAGCACTGTCCACTTCTTGGGCTTATTCTAACAGTATAGCCATTACTGATCTTATGAAGGCTGCATACTGGACACAGCCCTCTTCATTCACCAAGTTTTACCTTAGAAATTTAAAGTCCATCTTCGGTGACCTTAAATCTTTGGGTCCTCTTTCTGTTGCTCAGAATGTCATCCACTAATATTGTATCTTTAATGTCTTTAGGCAGTCTTTAGGCTGTCTGCTCGAGCACTGATGCCGTTACGCTGCCCTCTTTGTTCTGAGGAATTTTACCTCAGAACAGGGGGGGGGGGGGGGGGGGGTTTTCCTTTATGTTATCTGGCTTTATAGTGAAAAGCAAGGGAATACCTCCTCCAGAGACAGTAGTCCAGCATCGGTGCTGGGTAGTTTTCATGTGTAGCTTGTTGTGAAGCAATAACTATGTCTCATTTATGTAATGTTTTTAAAGTGTAGCTTACTGTGAAGCATTTGTATATGTCATGTGTCATATGAGCGTTAATATACAAATCCACCGACACTTTTAAATGAGTATAAAAATCTCATTCTATATTGGTTTCCTTCACCGAATTAGCATAACAGGTTATGCTGGTATTAAATGGAGAAATTATGTAATTCTCAATTACATTGTTGGCGTTACGGCATTCTCTTTTCTTGTAAAAGCGAATGGCAAACGTAATTCCTATGTCTTCTCCTATTCTGTAGGAGCTATCCTTTATCGAAGTAATTGAGAGATTGGATTTTCCTTTAATTCCTAGGCCCACCACCCTTTTTACGATTCAGCTAGTCTGGGCTATTGGTTGTGGTATAAAATATGATAAATTTTAGGTAATTTGTATATTTTTTTATACTCACCAATGGCCCAGACAGGATGGCCCTCCCATGAGTGGGCACTCATTCCTCCCCACTGATTATAACATTTAGCAGGCACTGTAGAAAGAATGATGGTTGGCACCAATTTCGGTATCTTCCTGGATACTGCGCATGCGCAGATCACAAAAGTATGGAGGACCATATAGGACTTATTTTTTTTGGTTTTATTTGCAAATTGGGAATTGGGAAGCAAAATTTGTGTTTGGCCCTGGATTAATTTAAGTTAGCACCAGCTAGTCTGGGCCATTGGTAAATATAAAAAATATACAAATTACTTAAAATTTATCAACTTTGTACTAAATCTTTAGCTCACCTGAGTGACTCTCAAGGGGAGCTTTACTAATCACTTTCTGCCCGTCCGTCGTCCGTCCGGCATTAACTTTACATTATCGACTTCTTCTCACAAACTACTCAACCAAATTGAAAAAAATCTTGTATGCATGTTCCCTATCATATGTCAATTCAAATTTGTTCAAATCAAGTTGACCCGAACCCTTGGTAGGGCCACGCCCAAAAAGTGAGTGTAAATCTTCAAAAATTTTCTTCTCATGAACCAGCAGTAGCAGAGACTTGATATTAGGTGTGCAACTTCCTTTTGAGGTGTAGACTCAGATTTGTTCAAGAGAAGTTCTAGGAAGTATATTTGCCATCATTATGGGAGGGGCAAGAATTTTTGCCCCGCCCAAAATTTCTATTTTCCAAACCGAGAGGCTGATTTTTTAAAAAAATTTTCAAAAATCTTCTTCACATCCACCAGTTAGAATCTTTTGATATTTGGTATACAGTATCCTTAGATGGTGAGATATAAGTATGTTAAAGACAAGTCCCTTGGTTCATATTTAGGCTTCCTGTGGGAGCCCAAATTGTACCATTTCGATTTTCCAAACAGAGGCCAATTTGAACCAAATTTGATATGAGGGCTTATTGGGTCATAAGTACCTAATTTATGCCAAAAACATTTTTCCTGTCACCCCATTGGAACTGCAGGAGCTAAAAATAGAAAAAATTTAAATGGCCATATCTCCAAAACTACACAGCACTGAGAATTTTTTTTGTGTGAATCTTCCTTAGGAACAGCAGAAGGGAATGGTAAAAAAAAAATTGCCATCGTATTTTTTCATAGGGTACGTTTCCAGGACTTTGAAAAAATGCTGAGTCATCATTTTTTAACACTGTGTTTAATGGGCAAAACATTAAAGAATCTTCTCCCATACCACTGCTCCAAAGGCTTTTCATATTTCACATATAATATCTTTGGAAGATTCATTCACATGTTTGTTGAAATCAAATCCCTAAGTCCATATTTGGGCTCTCTGTGGGAGCCCACATGTTCAGATTAGTGCAATATGAGGAATATTCTTTAAAAATGTTCTTATTCCAATCCACCAATCGGAAGCTTTTGATATTTGGTATGCAGCATTCATAAGGGGGTGAGGTTCAAGTTTGTTCAATTTGAGTCCCCGGCTTAATATTGGGGCTTTCTATGGGTGGGGTGAGGGGTTGGCAGGGAGGTGCATCTTAGGTTCAGGTTTGTTCAATTCCATTCCTTAGTGTTTTTCCATAAAATTTTCCTTTCATGACTTCATTCCTTTCTAGTGTTGATGAACCATGTCTAACTGAATGTGACCCCAAATACTTCTTTGAACCACTTTGGCAGGTGAGCGATTAAGGCCACTTGGGGCCTCTTGTTTATTTTAGTTTCTATTTCGTTTTGAATCAAATTTCGAAACTTGTAAAATTTAGGCATTTGTAACCCATCATGGAAATAACCGATCTGACATGAACATTAACAGCCATTAATTGATCCATATACTTCCGTGATCAAAATGCCTGTACCCAGTGATAACGTGTTTATGTTGTGAACGTCAAGAAAAACATCACACAAACATCAAAGTTTAATCTGCTAAGTTGAGGTATTGTGTAATACTGTCAACAAATTAAACGTGAAAGGAAATGTGAAAATGTTTGTTTTCAGAAACGTGATTGGAAAATCCCAAATACACACATTGGATTAGCAGGGACACAAAATTCAAAACAAAGTCAGAGGCAAAATGTCTCATTTGTGACAAGTCTTTTGACGTTTCAAACACAGGGGAAGTGGAATTGACAAGACATAAGGCCTCCAGAAAACATACTATTTTTGATCAAAAACGCTAAAAAAAAATACACAGAAACCCCCCAGCACAGCCAACAGTTGTTGATTGACTTATTATTAAAGAATTTTAATAGTGTTGGTTCATGACATTAGTTGTGATGATTGGTGTTAAAACTCGAGATATCTGTCAGTAAGGTTAAACTCCAACACCTTTCATGTACATGTAAGGGTTGTTTATTACTCTCCAAAGTGTGATTTACTGGGATTCACGGGTTTGATTACAAACGATAACTTCACAAGTGAATTATGCAATCAACAATTGTGTCATGTATCCGTACTCGCAAATGAAGATGCTTTGCTGTGGGTGTAATCGTGACTTCATTGTTTTGGGTTTTTTTTTAACCCTTTACCTAACATGAAAAGCCAACGACACTTGCAAAAAAAATTTCTTGAATAACTCATTTTTTCATTTTTTGTCTCAGAAACATAGGTTATGACCCCCTCATTGGAACGAGCTCGTTCCAATGAGGGGTCATAACCTATGTTTTAGAGACAAAAGAAATTGGCGATTTTTTTTTAGAATAGTGCTGGCTGCTTTTTCTTTTATGTTAGGTAAAGGGTTATGTAATATAATTATCGTTAATAATGAAAAGTAATAAACAGAGTAATTGCTTGACTGGACTAGTTACGTGAAATAATTCATTCGAGGCGAGGGACTATATTGTAAAACACACATGCGCATTTGCGCACTCGTGTTTGTACAACGTCCCTCACCTCTCATGAATTATTTCATATAACCAGTCCAGTCAAGCGATTACTCTCTATGTAATATATATTTTTGATTTATCTGGTCACCTTAGAGGTTAAAAAACAACACTGCAATGACTGCGAAGGGTATGGAAAAAATAGAGGAGGGTCTGAAAAAAGTATGGAATTTTTTTTCTTTGTGGGTGTGGGAACCCTGGTTGAATAATTCTAATCAGTGTGTCGCAAGTGGAGGATTATTTGCATGATTCAAAACATTATCCATGTGTGTCTGAACATCAAGGGAGGATACTCTAAAACATTTGGCCTTCACAAACAGTAAATTACAACTGAAGTTAATGTCAACCAATCAAACGCAGCGACTAAAATAGATACAATTTCATCAGTGACCTTATGTTGAATTGTGTCTAAACAGTGTATGTTACTTTGCAATTTATTCTTCATGTTTTGTAAATGAAAGTATCTTTAAATTGCATTTTCATCATATCATTCATGCGAGACTAGATTGTACTATGCACCATATTGTAACATCTAATATTTTTATCATTCGTCTGGTTGAGCTGACCGGTGTTGTTCTTGATACTCAAAAAATAAAAATTGCGGGATTGAAAGTGTGCAAGAGCAATAGCGCACCTCCAAATCGAAAGACCATCCATTCTTAGTTGTAAAGTGTCGAAGAATTTTATCCAGCTTGATCAATCAAGAAGAGGTCCCGTGGACAATAATCAAATTACTTTGACAGTTATTTCTGCTTCTAGTCAAGTTTTGGCTCCACCTGGAGGCTGCCATGACTTGGCAAGAACTCTCTGCTTAGCCGCTATACTCTCAAGGTGTGGTGTTGCAGAAACTCTGGAAAATTACTCAGACCCTTAAGGTCTAAAAGAGGCCTGGTATGTTTCCATCAGATTTATGGTGTGTTTGCCATTCTCCTTATTTCCAAATCAGGTGGTCTATAGAGTGTGAGAGAACTCACTCCCATTGAAATGTCAGACTGGGTTAACCCTTTATCTAATGAAGCACCACATCTGCCTGCGTAATTAACAAATTCAACAGTTCAAAAAATGTGGTTTTCAAAAAAAATTCAACGAAACCATATCATGTTGTTCCTTGTCAGGACGAGCTTGTTAAGCTAATTCCAACCAACAGTTACAGGATATGGTTTTGTGGAAATATATTGAAAAATTTGAAAAAACAATAATTAAAATAATAATTTTTGTATCCTGTTCACTTGGTTAAAAAGCAAATGATTGCAGCATCAAACTGCAGAACCAAGCACTGGACCTTTCAGAAAAGACAATGTGGAAAGAAAATATATCTTGAATAACTAAAAAAAATTTAATTTTTTGTTCTAAGAAACTTCACAAGCTCATTTCAAGATGTTACAGTAAAACCTGTCTTGAGAGACCACTGTCTTGAGAGACCACCTGTCTTGAGAGACCACATCTACCAGGCACCGATTGGTTTTACTCTATAATGGACCTGCTATGGGAGACCACCTGTCTTGAGAGACTACTGTGACCTGGTACCAACTTGTATTTTTATGCCATAATGGACCTGTCTTGAGAGACCGCCCCTTTGAAGACTGAAACCATAACAAAAACTTTTTACCTGTTCTGGAATTGGAAAATCCATTTTGGTTATACTAACATAATTAAAAGTATTATTTATTATTTATTTATTTATTGATGTTTAAGGTCACATATTTATGCACAATGGCTAATCATGACCGTGACAGTTTTACGGGTGGAGGAAGCTGGAGTACCCGGAGAGAACCACCGAGCAACGACGAGCAGCTGCCAGCTCCCCAACATCGTAACTCTGCACTGCAGCACAGGCAGGGTTAGATTGGTTGAAGACATGCGTACCATCGACGTGCAGTACGCCTTAGTACACGGCGTCATCGTGCCCCCACGCGGGCAATGGAGATGAAGTGTCTTGCCCAAGTACACAACGCAGTTGCCGCAGGTGGGATTCGAACCGAGGACCTCTCGGCTTGCAGCCTGCACCTCTACCTACTGAGCCACCGCGCTCCCAATTAAAAATATTAAAAGCTCTTAATTGGGTTTCAACTGCTAACTCATTACAGACTGAGATGATTTTATAAGACCCCTTTGAAAAGATGAGGATTATTGCTGAATAAACAATTTCATACATACCTGAAATGTGACAGATAGGAATAAAAATAAATTTGTGTTGAAAATCTTTTTGTAACAAACTGAAATGGACTGTTATAAAAATTATAAAAATAAATTAGTGTTGAAAATCTTCAATGAAGATTTTCAACACTAATTTATTTTTACAATTTTTATAACAGTCCATTTCAATTTGTTACAAAAACTTCATAAAAACGAACAACTACAAAGTAATTACAAAAATCCATTCTTCTCCATTTCTGAATTATGTGGTTGGTTATTCACTAACTTGAGAAAACCTGAAACCTGTTATGAGAGACCACCTGTCTTGAGAGACCACTTTTGTGTGGCCCAAAGGGCGGTCTCTCAAGACAGGTTCTACTGTATAAGCTATGTTTTTAAGGGCGAAATGACAGAATAATAGAATTTGAATGGCAATTTTTCTGAAGAGAATTGGCCAGATATGGCTGTAAGTTCCTTAAAGGCTTGACATCGTACAATACGGCTGCCATGGACTGGTCACTTTCCACGGGTGGGCAATATTTTGATGTTTGAATTGATATTGGATTTCAAATGATAATTATAGGAATAATCATCAAAAATTAATTTAATCAATGAAGCACCTGGTGCAACCTAGTGCTTCATTAATTAAAATTTTGGTGCTGACGATTTTTATTACCTGGTAAACACATGCGGGGACATCACTGCCAAGTGTGGATTGCGACGAGTTCACGGCAACTGCACTGTAGCAAACTTACTGAATGCTGGTTGGAAAGTAAAAAAAAGGCTTTTGGAACTGTCAGTTATAGGCGTGACCATTTTTATTGACCCCAGTTGTGTGATGAAGGGTGTCCATTCATCCATCCATCTGTCTGTGCATTTCGCATTGTCAGCACGATAACTTTAACAAACATCTGATTTTTACCAAATCTGGTCTTTTAGTTCTTCTCGTGATTGTCTTCGATGAGTTTGAAAACCAGTTCTACGGAATTTGTTTTCATGAGTTGTGCCTCTTGGATTATTTTTTTCTTTGACTTTATGACCTATTGGCAGTGTCAGCATGATATTGTGAAAAAACATTATACAATTTTTACCAAAATCGCTTTGTGGGCTCTGCTACTGAATGTCATCGACAAGTTTGAAATCCAGTCCTGCTAGAATTTTCTTTCAGGAGTTATGCCTCTTAGATCGTTTTCTTGTTTAAATTTATGACTTATCGAACTAAGGATGTCATCAGTTAGTTTGAAAACCAGTTTTGCCCCAATTTTTTGTTCGGGAGTTATGCTGTTAGATTATTCTCTTGTTGAATTTCTGACTCGCAAGTGGTTGTCAGCAAGCTGACTTGAACAAACGTTAACCGATTAGTTGAATTCAGCTCCATATAAATTACAACCAATATGTTCAAATTTTCTCTTCATTAAATTTTTATGAAGTGTCAACCACCATGTTCACATAAATTTTTAGAAATTACTTCAGTAATGTATATGTCTTATTTTTGAACAAAAATACTTATAACTCTTTACCTAATACCGAAGCCAATGCAAATCAAAACATGTTTTAGAGTCAAAAAATGAAAAATGTTAGTTGTATTGAGAAAATTTTTTTGTGTTGTCTTCTATTGTGTTGGGTAAACTGTTTACCCTCTACCCAGTGTACTTGTTATCAAAGTTGTTAGGTTATTTTTTAGACCTTGCCAATTTGATGAGGGGCATTTAGTGTTATCCTTGTATGTACAAAGTTACGTACATATGTATGTACGTCCCGATTATGGTTTCCAGATGATAACTTTAATTTGCCATGACAAAATGAATCAAAATATCATAGGTTTATAACCGCATAATACAGGATGGGATTGATAGTGGGCTTCGTCCCATATTTTTGGGCAGAGTTATGACCCTTTTCAGACAAAGAAGACATGCTTGTATTGGTTTCCAGATTGTGACTTGAGTTATAGGTGTCTGATTTCTATCAAACTTGGATTATAGCTTACTGTAGACAATGTAACAGAGTTTCATTTTGAGTGTGGCACAATAATTTTTATGTGTGTTATGGCCCCTTTTTGGACTTTGTTAACCACTAAGTATGGTTTATCATAAAGCAGGGGCATAAGTTTCCCATGGACACATTTGGTGGCCTTCTGTATTGGTGCTATGGTTTAATGGAGATAAGATATTTATTAATTCAATATCAACAAAGATAAGTTACTGTAAACTCATGCTTGGAAGTGTGGGTGGAGGCATAACCAACCTTGGCATTGCACTTGTTGTTTTTTTTTCGAACTTTTCACAATATTTCAACAAAACGTAATACCAAAGCCAACCATCGCAATTCACAAACATGTTTTTGAGTCAAGAAATTAATTTTTTTTTACTTATTTGAAATGTTTTTGTGTTATCTGTTATCCGTGTTGGTTAAAGGGTTAAACAATATAATAATTTATTTGAATTTTTTTCTCAAATTTTTAACAGCATTTCAGCAAAACCATATTATGTGATAACTCATTGGAATGAGGTTAATGAGCTCATTTCAGCAAACCATATTATGTTACATGTATAACTCATTGGAATGAGATTAATGAGCTCATTCCATTGAGGGAGGTCACATTTGGTATTTTTGACATTTTTTGAACAGCTCAATTTGTATATTATGTGGGTGGATGCATCCGATTCATAATGTTAAGAGTTAACCCTTTACCTAACACAGTGGTCAAAAATGGCCAGAAAATTGACCAGGATAAGCCAAGCACAGTCTAAAATATTTTGGAAGTTTCTCAATAAAACCATACAAATATGATATCATTAGAACCAGCTCAATGAGCTCGTTCTAATGATATCCATATTTGTATTGTTTTATTGAAAAATTGTGAAATTTGTTTTCGAAAAATGAAATTTAATTTATTTTTAAAAAAAGTACTGTGTTAGATAAAGGGTTAAACAATTTTTCTGGTCAAAATAGAACATTAGCTGATTTGAGACAAATTACGTTGCACACTTTTCTCATCCTTATGCTCTTTGGAATAAACCTTGTCACTTATAGTTTAGAGATGGGCGATTTTCCAGTTTCTATTCGATTTTCGATTCCGATTTTTTTAGATGAAAAACCTCGATTCGATTTCGATTTTCGATTCTTTTCAGTAAAGGTAGGAATACTAGGAATTGCCTCATCAAAAGTTCAAAACACCACTATTAATGGTGTTTCGAACATTTGACAGGGAAATTCCCCATGGTTCATTATTTGCCAGCTAATCTGAGCATTTGGAGGAAGACTTTAGTCTTTAAATAGGAAAGTAAATTTTGGTTGTGTGACGGTGTGTGTGTGCACCGAGAAGCCGATTGTTCACTGATTTCACAAACTGAAATTACTTGTCGCGCAGCTTAGTGGCAAAAAGTGAAAAACCAAATAAGACTTTCAGTGGTGCATATCAAGGGAGCTAATAAATGTCAACTTGTCAAGTCATGCCTCGCTCGATGAGGCACGAACGTCAACGAAAAATGTCGAAAATATTGTTTTATGTATCACCGGCGAGGGCCCGAAAGAGGCTGTCGCTGCATCCACTGGCCCTCTTGTCACAAATCAAGATTAGTTCAATTTTGGTGGAAAGTTGACAGGCAAATCTTGTGAGTTTAGCTTTTTTCAGTGTTTTTTCAGTGACTGCAAATCCACTGTCAATATAACACTGCCTGTACTGTCCAGTACTGCTGTACATCTTTGGACTTTTTAATATTTTCCACCCCAATAACATGGGTCCCAAACGTCCAGATTTGGGCGTTAAACACCTAGATCTTGAGTACAATGCAACCAAAGGTTTGGGTACGAAATTTCCAATTAGGTACAAAACATTCAGCATGATTTCTGTCATTTACGGACTGTTGGTTATGAGCACCTAAAAAAATCTTGATTTCCGATTTTTGCATTCACTCGATTCGGTTTTTCGATTTTATAAAAAAATTGAATCGTTCGATAAAATCGAAAAATCGCCCATCACTATTATAGTTATTCCAGTGTTAAATAATCTTTTCATTTGCTTTTAGGCTGTTATAGTTATTCCAGTGTTAAATAATCTTTTCATTTGCTTTTAGGCTGGTGAATCTCTTCGCATACAATTAACTCAACAACACATCTCTGCAAAAGCTCTCCAAGATGCTAAGGCAGAAATTATGGCATTACAACAAAGCATTCTGTTGAGGGATGATATGGTTAGCCAGCTCAACAAACAAGTTTCAGAAACCAAAGAATCTTACAGCAGTTTAGAGCAGAGATACAGTGAGCTTCAACTGCAGTATACTGATACTGATAATATGCTAGCTGAGCTCAATTCCAAGAACCGAGATTTTGATAATTTGTGCAATTCACATATCAACAGTGCTGAAGATATTAATGACAATACCTCATCTGATGCCGAAGTTCAGCAATTACGTGCAGAATACAAAATGAAGCTAAATGAAATGAAT
This sequence comes from Pictodentalium vernedei, assembly GCA_031216915.1. Classification (NCBI taxonomy): domain Eukaryota; kingdom Metazoa; phylum Mollusca; class Scaphopoda; order Dentaliida; family Dentaliidae; genus Pictodentalium; species Pictodentalium vernedei. Next base: position 256,573,828 of record CM062288.1, read on the forward strand.
GAAAAAATGGAGAAAATGGAGCAAGAGAAAACAAGTATTCTTTCTTCCAAACTCTCAAAAGTTTCTGAAGACTATCAGAATGTCATTAGTGAACTAGGTGAAGCTCAGCATGTTCTTCATGACTACCAGATTCAGGTTGATGAATATGAAGGAAAACTGACGCATTTACAAGAACAAGTTGAGCTGCAGGAAGATACATTACTTAAGTTACAACAAGAAAATTTGTGTTTATCAGAGGAAAGAAATTGTCAACTCCAGCAAAATGAAGAGTTGAAAAATAAAATCAACAGTGATCAAAGTTACATCATCAACTTACAAAGCGAACTTGATCAGTTAAAGAATGACAGTAGAATATATTGTGAGCAACATAATAAATTATCTGAAATGTTTGAAGAGCAGAGTAAAGACTTGCAATGTATGGACAGTTTGATAGTTGAGAACACAAAATTACAGACTAATAATATTGACTTACAAAATAGAGTTTCCGCATTGGATATTCAAATTCTTGAACTCAAGCAAACCCTTCAGTCTTCTGTAATGGATTCTACCTCACATTGTGCAAAATGTACTCTTAAAGTGCAGGTACCAACATTAAGAGAAATTATTCTAGCAAATGACAAATTTGTCTGTGATACATTAGAGAAATATAGGACAGTAGAAGTGATGCTAACGCATTCAGATATATCTAGTCTGCAAAATAAAATTGCTTCATCACAAAGTGACCTAATAGTTGAAGGTGAAGCAATCAACGAACTGCAATCAAAGGTTCATGTATTTGATCCTTTAGAAACAAATCCTTCCAACTCTAGATTGGATAATAGTGGCATACACACTACTGGAGAACCATTGTATCCGTCAGTAGAACAGGACTATTTGACAATATCTGAAACACCCTCAGATGTATTTAAGGAAGTGCCAATGATTGACAGCGTATCTGTGTTATATTCTCAAGCGCCATGTGCTAATACAACTTTTAATGATTCAGATATGAAGATTGGTGAAATTTACTCATGTACTGTTAATAGTGCTTCTCAGACTGATGAAACATTCCAAAGTTATATGAACTGTGATGTTAGTTTCAATGCCTTAATTGATAGAGATATGCAAACTGAAAATGGTGCTATGATATTACCAGTGAATACCTGCGTGAGTGATGTGGCTATACAGACTGACTTCTGTGATGTGTTGAATTATTCAGTTGATGCTGAGATTCAAACTGATGTTCAAGTTATTCAGTCAGAGGAAAAATTGAATGATTATGCAATGCACAAGAATAACTTAGTAAATGATGAGTGTGAAAATGAAAAACTTACATCAGATTTAATGATTAATGATTTAAAGTCCATTAATGTGCCCGTAAAGAACTTTACAAATACAGAAATACAGACTGATGAATATCAGTTTGTTTTAGAAACAGGAAAATTAATTGATAGACAAATGCAAACAACAGAAACCTCACTTCTGAAATCTGCATGTGAACAGTTTACACAAACAGGTATTAAAAACTCTTTATCACAACCTATTGATGCTCCTGAACAAGAATACACCATGTCTTGTTCTTCAAATTCAGTGATTCATTCAGTTGATAAAGAAATTCAGATAGACAACTTTCATTTTTATAACAAATTGATTGATAGAGTCACGCAGACTGAGATTACTTCTTTATTGAATCTCACGTCAGAAATAGTGACACAAACAGATATCGACTCTACAATATCACAGAATGACCTGATTGATGGTCACGCTCAAATGGAAGACATTCTTTCTGGTTCAGGAAAAAGTTTTAATGACTTAGCCATTCAGACAGAAGATGCATATACAACCAAATCATTTGTTGATGGTAAGATGCAAACTGACCATTCATTATCCCTAATAGAGGTTGAAATGCAAACAGACATAGAGTTAAATACTACTTATGAAAGAGAAGTACAGACAGATAATTATGTTATGGAATTGAGAAAATCAGATGATGTAGAAACACAGACTGAAAATATGTTATCTTCTCTTTGTTCTCACGAAGAGGTGCAGACAGAAAATATGTTGGTCTTGTCACAGAAAGATTTTATTGACAGTTATACACAAATGGAAAAAGTCGATTGCAAGTCTGAGACAATTTTCAGTGATGGAGAAGTTCAAACAGACTATGTTTCTTTAGTATCAGACACAGAAGTTCTACCTAATAGTGTTACACAAACAGATAAAACAGTAAATGTTGTGACTGATAGAAATGTTCAAACCGATGATTTTGTTATCTCAGAACTGATAATATTAAATACTGAAGAAACACAAACTGAAGATATTTCTCCATTTCATCCATTTTCTCATGTAGCAGTGCAAACAGAAATTGACACTATCACATTACAAAAACACTTCATTGATGATTATACACAAATGGAAAATGTTTCTCTCATGCCAGAGATAAGTTTCAATGAACAAGAAATTCCAACAGACAATGCCGGTATAATTTCAGCAACAAAAACATTCTCTAATTATTTTACACAAACTGATCAGACATCACTACACACAGATTCTAAGGTGCAAGCAGATACAACCGGGAATACTTTTTCAGATGAAGAAGTACAAACAGAAGAGAGCGGTACCTCAGATGTCAGAATGTCAAATGCTGAAGAAACACAAACTAAAGATAATTTTATTTTTCAACTTTGTTCTGAAGAAGTACAAACAGATATAGACTTCACACTATCACAGAGAGGCTTGATTGACATGGGTACACAAACAGAGTATGTTAATTTTATACCAGGCACAAGTTTCAGTATTAAAGAAATTCAAACAGAACATGTCTGTTTGGAACCAGGAAAAAAAATCTTTGATGATTGTATGATGCAAACTGACCGTACATCATTTTTGATAGAAACTGAAATTCAGTCTGATGCAGCTATGACATCTTGTATTGATATAGAAGTACAAACTGAAGATCAGGCTCCCATTGAAACCAAATTGTTAAATGATGGTGAAACACAAACAGAAGATATCTATCTATCTGAAGTTTGCTCTGAAAGAGAATCACAAACCGATATTGCCTTACTAGAAACCTTGCACAGGGGTTTTAAAGAAAAGGAAAATAAGGTAAAGTCCATGCCTGGAACAAGTTTAAATGTTGGTGAACAAACATTCAGTGATAACATTACTCAAACAGACTTTATATTACCACAGATAATAGAAGACATAAAAATAAGTGCTATCAGTGATCAGAAAATACAGACAGATTTGTATTCTGAATCATCATTACAGGAATTATTTGAAAGAGAAATACAAACAGATGATGTGTATGTTTCAGCAGTAAAGTTCCTTCATGATACAGAATCACAAACTGAGCATTCACTTGTTTTCAATGAACTGCAGACTGTATCCGTGTTAAGTAATCTTATTGACGAGGTAGTACAGACGGACATATTTTCTCCATCACAAGATAGAGACCTAACTAATGGAGAGGTACAGACTGATGATGTTTGTATTGTATCACCTTTACTCTCATATGATGAAATACAGATATCTAACATTAATGACTTTCATGCTGTGTCAGAGAAGGACAGCGAAATCTGTGATGGTAACATTTCTACAGATGTATTTGTTTATCCAGATCTAAACTTAACTTGTAACACATCATTTGGATCTTGTAATAGTTCACCTGAAGGTAAAATGAGTCCAGCTACTGAAACAATATTAAAGCCTGTATCTGAAGCCCTTGTAGCTGCCACTCAGCAGCCTTTGTGTTGTGAGGCACAACAGGATCAATTTGTTTCTACTGATGTTCCAGATGTTGAACAAGTCTACTCATTTCCACTGATGCAATCAAGTGCACAACTCTGTGCTCTTAGTAATGAAGTTGAAAGGCTGCAAATTTTATGTAATAAGAAAGATGAAGAAGTTCTAGAACTACAGATAAATGTTGTAGATTTTCAGAGTAGAATATCATACTTTAAGGAGGAGAGAAAAAACATGGAGGAAAGTATTTTGTCAATTACTCGTGATAAAAATGCTTTAGAATGTGAATGTCATCAGCTGTTAAGGATGAAGCAGAAATTAGAAACCTCAAATGCTTCTCTACGTAATGAAGTGTCTGGTTTGCAAAATGCTCTAGAAACATTACAGGTAGGAATGCAGACTGCAGAGCAAAAGTTTGATGATGACAAAGAATTGTTACAAAATGATTTGAACTATTATCAAGACAGACTTTTGGAAGCAGCTGACACTGTTGATAAACTTACAGCTGATAACACTAAGTTAGAAAGTATAAAGTGTGAATATGAAGAAAAGTTGGAAGTACTTCAAAAACAAGTAGACACTGGTAATGATGCGTATCAATTTGTTCGTGAAGAGAATGAAACTCTGAAAAATAAACTCCGAGATGTATGTATTTCAGAGGAAAAAATCCCGACATTGGAAAATAATGCCAGTACCTTTCAAGAGATTGCTGCTGAGAAAGAAGCAGTGATTGATGAAATGGTAGATCTGAATGAAAATATTGAAGAAATTGATCATCTTCAAAATTTAGTGTCATCTGAGAACAAAAATCTGTTAAGTGAAGGTGATGATGAGTCCAGTAGAGTTTTAGATGTTTTAGAAGAGAAATGCCGTACAGTGTATACACAGTCTGATCTGACTATTGATCAAATATATAGAATAGAGAGTCAAGTTGATAAGTTACAGTTACAGATCACCAATATAATGGATGACTTAAATGGAAAAGCAGAAAGGATTGCATTCCTGGAAGAAAAGTACCCTGAGCTGGAACTTGAGAAAAACAAATTGGTTAAAGATGTTTTTCAGAAGTCGGATTATATAACTTTGATAGAAGAGAAGTTTCATAATATTCTTGAAGAAAAAACATTATTGCTTAAAGAGTTGGATGAGAAAGCGATGTCTATAACTGTTTTAGAGAAAGAGAATAGATGTATCACTGATGATTTAAATAGAAAAGAGGTGAAGATTGTTTCCTTGGAAAATGAAAGGATGCAGATTTTCCATGGTATTGCAGAAGAAAATACAAACTTATCAGAAGATGTTTTACCATCAACAATTTTAGATTCTGATCATGATGGTGACAGTGAAGATGCAAAGAGCCAGGTAAAAAGTTTGTCTTCTGCATGTGATAATTTATGTGTTCAAGTTGAGAGTTTTACTGCTTTTACTAGTGATGTTGAAATGCATGATAATTCTTTTGTTCCACTAACGCATGATGTTGAAAGCAAAGAAGAGACAAAATTGGGAATATATGAACAAGACATGAATAGTTCTGGGTCTACTCCATCACTGAAAGAAGTTGATAATGGTGAGATACAATCCCATGACATTGTCAAGTATGTACTTAATCTGAAACATTCACACAGTGAACATTTTGTAAAATGTAAAAAAATGGAGAAAGACAATAGCTGTCTTGAAGAGAAAATAAATAAGTTAATGTCAGAAATGAATGAAATCAAAGAAAACTATTCTTCCTTGAAGGAGGCATCGGTGGAAGAAAAACAGGTTACTGTTGACTTACTGACAGATATTGAGCACAAGGATATGGAATTAGAAGAGTTGACAAATGTTGTAGAATGTCTCAAAGATGAGTCGGCCATGTTTTCTAGTAAAGTAAATGGTTTGCTAATACAACTTGCTGACTATTCAGATAAAAATAACAATATTTTGGCAGATTGTGAACAGAAGCAGTCGAACATTGATAAATTGTCTTCTGAGATATCCCACTATCAAGATTCTCTACAAAATTACAAGTCCCAAATGGATGTCCTACATGCAAATGCAGAAGATAGCGAAAAACAGTTGATCAAAGTACAGTGTCAGTTATCTTGTGCCGTCAAAGAAAATGAAATGTTACAAACCATAAAAGAAAAAAATATGAAAGAAAGAGACCTTCTCCTTTCTGATATATCAACACTGAATGAATGTATTGGGAAAATGAAAGACGAAATACATGGCTTGGAAACAAACAGAGCACAGTTACAAACTCAGTTGGAAGAGTATACGTCTTCACAAAAACATTCCCAGGAAATTTCCGGAGTCAACACGGAGTGCAGTCTTTCAAAAATTCTTGAGGAAAATGAGAAGATGAAACAGCAGTTAAAAACAAATGAAATAACCTTTGAAAGACAGACAAATGAATTGAACAGAAAATGGCATGATGAGTTGGCTAATGTATCACAGATTAATTTGGAATTGAAGTGCAAATTGGAAAAACTTCAAGACAACATGAAGCAAGATGATCAAGCAGATATGTTGAAATGTCAACCAGAAATTACTTGTATGTCATATGTTACAAATGATGATGCAAATAACCCTTATAATTTACTATCAAAACAAAAGACCTTAAAAGTAGGTGATCTTAACCATATCTCCAAACAGAAAAATGAACACAATGACTCTTTAGAGCAGTTACCTACAGAAAAAGATGACGTTAATATCACACTCAATCTTGCTTCACAGAATGTGTTTGAGGTGTTATCATTCTTCATTCATAAATTAAATCTCAGTGAATTCAGATTGGGTCACAGCTTGGAGGAGAAAAATGTTTTTAATTTGGAAGTCTGTCATAAAACATTTGAAGAGCTTTTAGTCAGCATACGACTGTCCTATCCTGAAAGTCATGTGAAAGAAATAAATGATCGGACATTAGAATTATCCAACCTACTTAATGAGTTTGTTACATTTTGTAATAACTTGAAAAGTGAAAATTGTGATCTTGAACAAAAGATTGCAGATTTAAATATCAGTGCGACTACATGTTCAGAAAACTATAAACAACTAGAGAAGGAAAAGTCTGCATTACAACTCAAAGTTAAAAAGGTCCTTTCATTATTACAAAAGGAGAGGGCTGAATTTGGAGAAGAGAAAAGTAAAATTATTTGTGAACATGATCATTTATTGGTCCAAGTACAGGAACTGTCTTCTATTAACAGAAAGTTAGAAGCTGACAAATTGTTGCTGCAAAGCAAGTTTTCTGATGTAACTGAAGAAAAACATAAAATTGAAGAGGATGCATGTGGATGCCTAATAAAGATGGAAGAATTGTTGTACAGCATTGATGAAAGTAAAACTCCATGTTTACACAAGGAATACAAGTTTTCTGAAAGAGTTAATTATTTATGTGAATGCATAAAGAAATATTACCATGGAAAATGTGATGAGGTACAAGAGCTTGGATTGGCTCTTGATAAATACCGAAAAAACATTGTTGATTGTGAAAGTCAGGTTGTTATTTTATCATCTCATGTTGATTGTTTAGTTACAGAGAATGCAAAGTTGACCCAAGATTTACATCTACTGAACAATGTATGTGACAACATAGATAAGATAGAGAAGCAATCCAAAGCAAAACTCGTAGAACTGAGTAATGATGTGTTCAGGCAGATTCAAAGCTATAGATCAGTTGACAAAGAGAAAAAGGGTCTATTAAATGAGCCGAATAGTGCAGATAATCATACTGTTGCCTCAGATTTTAATCAAGATGTCTCTTGCTTGAAAGACAATAATATGTTAAATGAAAATAATGAAAAGACAAAATGCAGGTATCAGACAGATCTCAAAAGTAATTTAATTAATACTCACAGTGTCATTCCTGCAAGTGATTCCAATATCTTACTCACTGCAGATCTCTCAAAAATAGCATTGGTTAGAAGCCCATTGGAACTGAAAACAACTGTTGATCCTGAGAGAGTTCATTTGAATGAGTACATTCAGGGTCAGTTTCACATGGTGTCAGAAATGAGCAAAGATATTATGCTAGAATTAGATAGAGCCAATATGGAGAAAAATCAATTACTAATCCGAACAAATGAACTGTATGAGCAGGTTGAGAGTCTAACAGACAAGAATAGAGAGTATGAAATATGCCTTAATGATAAAATACATGAATTGGATCATCTTTGTGAACAAAAGACTCTGTTAGAACATGATAACAGTGACCTGAAGAAAGAGCATAACAAATTAATCAGCACTCATGAAAGTCTTGTTATTCAGTGTGATAAATTAAAAACAGACCAGAGCAGTATGCACGAATGGCTTTCTGAATTCCTGACGTCAGCTAGTCAACTAAAGAGCACCCTGAAGGGCTCGTGTAAGACAGTAGAAGGTGAAATTTTGAAAGTGAACAGCATACTGGAGTCTCAAACCACACAAGATATCTGTCAGCTTGTTTCTATTTGTAAACTGGAAATCGATGAAGTGAACAGATTGTTTTCTGAAATCATCAATGAAAAAGAAAAGATTACATCAAGAATTGAGTTTCTCAGATTACAAGTTGGTGAAATTAGTAAAGTGATCACAAACAAAATTAGTACAAGTGTAAAAGAGAAAAAAAATGAATCAGAAACCTTACAAAGTCAAGATCCATTTGATGATATGAATTTTGAGTTGAACAGTATTCTTTCCACAGTTCAAGAAATAAAATCAATGAATAATGATGCCATCTCAAGTTTATCTTCACAGGTGGATAGTCTGACACAATATTTACAAACTACTGAAGAAAAAGTAAAATCTCTTCTTGAATCTCTATCTGAAAAGAATAATCAGCTTGATGTTTTTGAAAACCAAGTTGCTGATATGGAGCAAATGTTAAAGGATCAGTCAATCCAAATAAATCTGTTGTTCGATCAGATAAAACTGACAGATGAAAATAAAGTTTATCTCAATAACATTATCCATGGTATGGAAAACAATTTTAACAAGAAATTGTTAGATTTATCAAGTCAGAACAATAGTTTGCAGGTTTCCATGATGAAATTTAATGATGACATTAAAGTTTTACAAACACAGTGTGAAATACTTGAAGAAAACAAAGATTCTCTAGAAGAAAGAATAATTCTCTTGAATGAAGATAAAGCTAAATCTTGTTGTGAATATGAAGAAAAACTTGAAAAACTTGAAAAAGAAAAACTATCTCTTTTGAATGAGATTTCAGAACTTGACACCAGTTTGAAAAATCTCGAAGAAAAATTAAGTAGCACTGAACATAATATAAACTCCATGCATGATGTAGAACTAAGTGCCGAACATAATAGAGGCTCCATGTCCAATATAGAACTCAAACAGAGCAATCAACATCACTTTATTGACACTGACAATGAGAAATATGAAACAAGTATAGAGGAATTGAATAAATCCTCCAGAAGTCAGATAAACACACTTTCTTTGAATGATAATTATGATAACAGAAATGTCGATAGTTCAGATGATGATTTTTGTGATTGTGAGGATGTGGTTGATGATGTCCATCTTGATAGTGGATATATAGATCAAGAAGAGGTACAAGTAACAGAACAGCTTGTTTTACTATCTCATCAGTCACCTAATATGGCTGCATCAAATTCACGATTGCCAGGAGTACCACGACCTGCTGAATCTGTTAAGAAAGTTGAAAGAGATTCAGAAGACTGTTATGCTGATGTGTTACAAGACAGTGAATGTTTAAAGGAGGATTCTAATGTAATTGAAATAAATGTGGAAAAGCACCACAAGACAAACTCAGATGTTTTGTGTGAGGTTAAAAATAATGACTGCCTGCATAACAAAGATGACAAAACTGATTGTATTGAAAGTGACCTGTGTGTCAAGGAGATTCCAGTTTCTGTAAAAGATGATGTACCAAATATAACTCCAGAACAAATTAATGAGCAAATAAAACATTTAAAGTCTGAGTTGGAAAGTTCAAAGAGACATGCAGAGCAACTCAGTGTAGCCTCACATATAATGAGTGATGAGTTATCAAGATGCAGGCTGAAAAATAATCAATTGGTTTCTTATTTTGATCAAATAACTGTAAAAAATAAGAGTCTGATAAAACAGAATGAGGAATTGTTGGAAAATGACGAAGAGTGGAAGAAAGAGCTGGATAATCAGATAATACTCTTTCAAGAACTGGAAGAAAAGTATTCAAGTTTGTTTTCACAATGTGATGGAAATGAGAATAATCAATCAGAATTATTAACAGAAATTGATAGATATAAAATGGAAGCTCATCATATGACAGAAAAAATAACGAGCTTGAAGGAAAATCAGTCAGAAACAGCTAATCAACTTATACAACTGAAACATTCATTAGAACAGTTAGAGAATGAAAAACAGCAACTACAACAAGTGATAGCAGATGCTATGAATATTGTAAAAGATTGTCAGAGCATCAGTCATGAAGGAGAGCCATTGACAGCTTTTGTACAGAACATTAAATGCCAGTTATTGGAAGCTCTTGCTAGAGAAAATGATTGTGGCTGCCAAATTGGTGAGCTGCAAGAAGAAATCCAGCATCTCATATCAGAGAGAGAAAATCTTAATGTGGAGAATCACAGCTTTCAGTGCAAAATAGAAGATATCAGACTAGAATCGAATCAAGTAGCAGATGCAAAAATTAAATCAGACACTGATCTGAAGTTATACAGAGAGAAATATGAAGCAAGTCAATGTGAGATTAAGACACTGGGCCAGATTCATGAAAAGGAGAAACAGATGTTAGAATTAAGGTATGATGAATTGGAAGAGTCTCTTAAATCAGTGAAAAATGATAATTGTCACTTAATAACTAGATGTGAAAATTACAACCACGAGATAGATGATTTAAAATGTGATCTTGAATCCACTGAATCGAATTTTGTCAAGACACTTGCCGATAAAGATTTGACATGTCAGCAGCTAAAGGAAAAGTTGTTAGTTGAAGAAGAAAAAAAATATCAAATAGAAATGTCATTGAAACATGCTGAAAATCTCCACCAGGAAGAAATAACACAACTTCAAAATATACACCATAAAATGGAGAAGGAGCTTGAGGAAATGGATTTTGAGAGAAGGCAGCTCCTCTCATACGTAGACAAGTACAAAGAAACTTTGCTGGAAGAATCTGCCAATAAAGAGAGGATACAAGAACTAGAATGTCAACTAGAGAATGTTAACAAGAGTACACTGGTTCAGATTGAACAGTATACTAATGATATTAGTCATGAACAGAATCAAGTTATAATATTACAAGATGAATTGAGAACAGTGGAACAGATGCTCTTATCTTCTCTCTCATCGGTAGCAATTTCTCACAATAAATTCAAACAGATAGAAAGGCAGTTAAATGATTCACAAAGTGATACATCTTACAAAATAAACCAGAGTATGTTAACAGTAACAAACGAATCAGAAGGAAATGTATCAGCTCCAACACAATTACAAGAAAGGATTACTCAAATATTTAATGAAAAGTCACATGTTGAATCTCTCTTGGAAGAAACTGAAAAACAAATGAATGATTTGCAAAAGGAACATTCAGAGGAAATTTGTCAATTACAATTGGAAATCAAATTCTTGATAGACAAAAATAATGATTTTTCCAAATTGATGGAATCAGAAAAACTTGCTTTTCAGACCAAGTTATCTGATACTGAAAATGATGTTTGCAAATTACAGGAACATTCTCATCAACTTGAGCAAACAATTTCTGCATTGAAAGCTGAAAGTGATGATTGTAAAACTGCTTCTGAATTGCTACAGAAACAGCTTTGTGTCATTGAGGATGAAATTATGAAGCTTGAAACAGTCACAACAAATGAAAAGTTGTCCTGTCTTGAGACCTATGATTCAGTGTTGCAAATACTTCAAAAAAATACTTCAGGTAATGTCAACACTTATATCAAAGAATCTGATGTGCATGGAAAAACATATGTAGAAACTCAAACACCATCTACATTAGAAGTAGTGGTGGAAAATGGAGAGTTGTACAGAAAGAGTGTACAGAATAGGTTGAAGAGAATACAAGAAAACCTGAAGGTAACTTTTGGGAAAAGATCTGATGTATGCGATGGTTTATCATCTGCTGTTGAAACTCTTGGGGCACAAATTACAGAGTTTGAGGAAACAAGAACGATATTGCAAGAACAGTGTCAGAAACTGATTTGTGAAAAATGCTCATTGGAGTCCACTTTGAACATTTTACAAAGCAATGTATATAAACTACAAGTATCAAATAAAGATTTATCAGATCAGTTACATTCAATAAAACTAGAGAGAGATGAACTGTCATCATCACTACAAAATATCACAAAACTATCAGAGAATGACAAATTGTTATATACAGATGACAGAAATACACAGTTGGAACAGATATCTGATCTTGAAAATAAGATCAGAGTTTTTGAGACAAACAAACAATTAGATATAGAAAGACATGAAAGTGAGATTAAACATTCAGAAAATAAATTACAGCAGCTCCAAAAAGAACTTGAACACATCTTCTGTGCCAAAGAGAACAATGAAAGTGCTATTGGCTTACTTGAGTTAGACTGCCAGAGCAAATCTACCACTATCACTTGTTTACAAGAATGGTTAGCAAAATCAGAAGAGGAAAAATTAGTATTTGAAAATAAAGCTAAATCAGCACTGGAGACATTAAATCAGTCAGAAATGCTAGCAAAGCAGGCAGGTATTGAAAAACAAGAATTATTAGAACAGCTAGCCCAAGTGTCATCGCTTAATGCCTATTTAGAGTCAGAACTCTCGGCCAAAACAAAAAGAACCGAAAGTGTGGTGAAGTTAGAAGATGATATGCAACACTTAAATGAGGAAGTGAATTACAGAAAATCAGCATATGATAATTTGATGTCTGAACATGAAACACTTAAAAAAGATCTTAATGAAATACTTCAAAAGAGTGACAATCTGAAGTCTGAGTTACATAATGTTAAAACAGTTCATGCAAATAATGTTCACATGTTAGAAGACCAGATTAAAGTGCTAGAAGAAGAATTAGTCAACAACAAGCGTTTTAGTGAATGTATAACTGCCGACTACGAGGCTTGTAAAGAAGCATCGATCAAGGAAAAAAAGGAGACACAGACTAAATTAGACTATCTCGAGCAATATCATGAAGAACAAATAGAATCTGTACAGAAAGAAAAAGAAAAGCTTGAAGCAGATTACAACCTTGTCAAGGAAAGTAAAATAAAAGATGATCATATTCATGAAGCTACTGTCAAACAGTTACAAGTGGATCTAGATGAGGCCTTGAGTGAAAAAGAAGATTTAATCCGAGTACTTACTGCTGTGGATGATCAAATAGAGAAACAAACTAACGACCACACTTTAGTCATCGAACGGCTGAAGCAACAGTTGGCAAATTCATCTGATAATACATCAAAATTAGAAGAGGCTGTAGAACACCTCAAACATGAGTTAGACAGACAAAAGCTTGAGCATGAAGACAGCCTTCAACAGTTAGAAGTGGGGTTATCTGCTCTTCAACAAGACAAATCCAAACTTAAAAGTGAAAACGAACTTCTAATTGATAAGCTTCGTGAGTCGGCAGTTGAGTTAGAATCTCACAAGAACAGTGTTGATCAGTTAACTACTGAGAGATTCAATCTTGAAGATAGTTTTTGTATAAGTAAGGATGTTTTGGAGAAAGAGAAATCAGAGTTAGAGGCTCATGTGAGAGAGTTAACAAGACAACTGAAGGATTCTCTTGCAAGTAGAGAAAATCTGAAAGAAAAATTGGAGTCAATCTCTTTATATCCAGAGTGGGAATTAGAGAAACAGTTGGCAGCCTCGCAGGAAAATAATGTTCATTTGGACTCCACTAATTCTGTTGATTCAGAAATATTTCCAACTTATCAACAGCGTATGATGAGTTGTGAAGAGCAGATTGAGAAGTCTGTTTATAAACAGACTTCTCAATCTCCTCTTCACAACTCATCATACGAACATGAGAGAAATATGTTTGATGATGAAGGAATCATGCAGTCATCCACATATCAAAATCCACAAAGTGACAGTGAAGACAAAGATGATGACTCCAGAGGCATTATTCTACCAGCTGACAAACCAGTAATCTTTTCAGTTCAAGAAGATTCCTCGAGTGAGAAATATGATGATGCCTTGGAATACATCACAGGAAATCCAGATACTAACAGTGACTACCTCATCAGTCAAATGAAAATGATATCTCACTCCCAGATACAAACTGCTGAATTGGAGGAACAGTTAAAAGACATGCATGATCGTTATATTGAACTGAAAGACAATATTCACAGCCTAGAGGAGGAGCTTAACAAAACTAAACAGATATCATTAAAGGAGACATCTGACTTAGAACTTACTATTAATGATTTAAAATGCCAGCTGGATGAATCTATTAATCACTGTAAGGCTGTTAAAAGTGAACAAAAATCAATAGTTTTCGACTATAAAGAGAAGATAAGACAAATAGAACAAGAGTTGGAAAACACAATACAGAACAATACAGACCTAGATCAGTTAGTTAATGAATTACAAAGCCAGATACGTAGATACAAAAATCTCTTAGAAACAAATAACATACATTTGCAAGATGCTGTTTATGATCTGAGAAATAAAATACAGTTATCACACTCTTCATTATTATCTCCTGATGAATTAAAGGCTTGTGAACAATTAGATGTCTCGTATCATGATAAAGGGAATAATTACCATCAGCAAACTGAAGTTCAACCATTTTCTGACAACAAGGATGAACATTCTGAAAGTAATGAGGTAGCTTTGAAAGAGCTGAAAAGTTTAGTTCATAAACTCCTTTCAGAGAAGGAGTTATTTCAGTGTGAAAATAAAAATTTGAAAAGTTCTTTGACTGATACCAGCGATGATTTAAATAAAACAAAGTTGAATGCGGAGACAAAAATTAATGAAATTTTAGAAGAGAAATCAGCTTTAGAAACCGATTTTGATGAGTTAAAAATTGTGTTTAGAAATGAGAAGGGGGAATTTCTGCTTCAAAAACAGGCTTTGAATAATGAAGTTGAAAAGCTGTCAAAAGAAAATGTGGCACTGTCAGAGTGTATGCGAAAAACACTGGTGACTGATGAAGTGTATAGTGAAAGTTATAGCAGTGATGCATCTGCTAGAGTATGTGATGAAGTTGGAATAACTGTTCAAGAATCAAATTGTTCTGCTTCTCATCCCACTTGTGAGGGAGTAGATATGTTGAAATCTGATGATGGAAGTGAAATCACTTCATTGAGAAAACTGGCAGATGAAGTTGATATTTTGAAGAATCAGCTGGAAGTAAGTAAACAGTTTGAGCCCAAGTATGTTGCAATGAGAGAGATAGCTGAAGGAAGAAAGAAAGAAGCAGTGGTCTATAGGGAAAGAATGTTGGAGCTCAACTCTGAACTCACACAATTGAAAGATGACATGACAAACTTAATTAAACAACATCAGAAAGAAATGAATGAGGTACTTTCTATGAAATCATCTCTGATCAGTGACAATGTTAAATTAAAATATGAAACAGAAATTCGAGGTCTTCAAGACAAAGTTGTAACTCTCCGATCAGATGTTGAATCTTTACATGGCTCTCACAGTCATCTTGTGGATAGTTTGCAAGCATCGCAAGATGAAAATAAAAGATGTTCAATGGACTTGGATTTGATTAAACATATGTATTCAGAGCTTTGGTCACAGGTTAAAAACACGACTGGTATTGATGGAGCACCGGTTACATTTTCCTCATCAAATGATAGTGGTGTTCAGACAGACGTTTTACAAAACTTCTCTTCATTTCAGGGTTCTGAAAGGAGTAGCAGTGACAAAGTTTGTTCTGAACCTGAGTCTTCACATTTAAACATGTGTATCACCCGGCCATCACTGGTAAATTCTGTTATGTCAGATGAGCATGTACTTGTAGATAGTGATGAAAGAGTAAACAAACAAAGTGAAGAATATTGGCAGCAAAACAAGGCTGAACAAAATGTGTATGTGCATCAAAATAAACCTGCATGCTTTAGTGAAACTGCTGAAATTAATTCAGATATTCTTCCACAGAAATTGTTGTGCTTCAGTGAATCTGCAGATATTGAATTGCCCAAGCATCTAATTGCTAAATTTTCACATAGTGATAACATGAATCAGAACCACAGTGAACTTGACAGTTGGGAAGATTTCAATGCTGGGAAAACAGATGCAATGCAAAATCCTTGTCATAATATGCCATGTTTTAATGACAGTGTTTTGTCCAATCAAATGAACCAAGACAGTAACTCTGACCTTGATATACCTGACAATCAATATTTAAATGTATTGTCACCAGAATTATCAAATCTAATTCAAAAACTCAAAGTGTCTCATCAGAAAGAAATGAAACAAAAGGAATATGAAATGGAAGAAAATTTCACTCGCCAATTACGAACCCTTCAGGTGGAAATTAAGAGTGAATGTGAATCACAAAGGCTGAAGGAGTTGGAAGAGCTAAATGCAAAACACAACAGAGAAATTGAAATGATCAAGCAGAAGAAACAGGAAGAATTTATACAAGCATTTCAAAAAATGAAGGAAGACATGAACAGAAAGTATGGTGTGAAGAAAGAGGGAAGTGCAAGACATGATGAAGGTGATGGTGGACCTGCTGAAGCATCCAGTGGACAACTTGGCGAGGAAGTAAAGCGACTTCACAAGGAAAACCAGGTGAGAACACATCTAATTATAATTATAAAAATTAAGAACTTAAGTATCGTGTGTGAAGAGTGGATTACCATTAAAGTACTTGAGGAGTAGAGTTTCCACCTAGAAAACTGCAAATTCCTGTGATAATGGATAAGGACAAGTACAGTTTTAGCCAATGAGGTCCATTGGTTGAAACCTCGCTTGTCCCTTGCATGATTTTCCACAGACAAGCAATTCTTCTTTGGGAGGAAATTCTGTTCTGTGGGTGTTTTAATGGTATATCCATGCTTCTTACAGTGGTTAGGAAGGATACGAAGCACACATTTTTACTCAAAAGATGAGTCTGCAGAAATTTAATATATACTGTGACAATTTCAGTATCCCTGGATTCCAGGTGACAGAAAGCACATTCCAGAAATATAACTTTACTTCCTCCCTGGGTGACCAGTCGTTGAACATCAGTGGGAAACTCAACAGTCTCATTCTCACATTTTCAAACCATATATGCCCACACAATAAGTCAGGTAGGTTTTGACAATAAACCTAACTTATTTAAAACTCTTGACTCTCAGATTTGATAAGTGGGGCATAGTTTTTGTTTTTTGGGAGAAGCAATATTCAATTGAACAATTTGTGCAGTTTTGATTATGGTGTGACCATTTAATTTTATTGTAAGGTATTGCATCATAGCAGGCCTTGATAATTCATATTTTTACACAGTATACCAATGGACCAGACACACCTGGTGCTAACTCTAAAATATCTAGGGCCAAACACAAATTTTGCCCCCCAATCCCCAAAATTTGCATGCAAAACCGAAAATTAGAAGTCCTAACTGGTCATCCATACATTTACCCTCTGCGCATGCGCAGACGTCAGAAAGTGACCGGAATTGGTGCCAACACCATTCTTTGTTTGGCCCTTGTCAGATAACAACAAACTGACTTTTGTGCTTTATAAATCTCAATTAATAATGATGCCAGACACAAATCAATGGTTAAATTGGTGGATCCAAGTACACAACTGGATGAAGGAAGGAAGAAACAGTGGTTTGAAAACTTTCAGGGCTGTAATTTTATAATATTTATAAAAATTAGTTCAAGTTTCCTAATTTCGGGGCATGAGCCTGACGTCATCATTGTTGATAATGATTTTTCCGCTGTTGGTTAAGTATTCCTTCCCTAACCTCCCTTGATCCCCTCTGTTAAACCCCCAAGCTTTTTTAAATTTTTTATATAAAATTTCATGGGAGTTTAACGTGTTATACAGAAAGTTTCTTCTGTATTTCCCCAGGGTTACGTCCTCACCCTTAGGGTATTTAGGCGTTTTTAGTCATGCATCATACTCCAATGTATTGTTTTTTCTTCTGATGAAGATCTTGCCTTACATCAGATAGTTCAAAAATCTGTTACTGACTTCGGGCCGTGTTGCCTGGGGTCTCGTTTCCGGTTTTTAGTTTGACGTTGTTTACATTAGCAACGTTTGTTATTTATGTGTAGGTTCCTATTTCTGATAGGAAGACCAGTTGGCATATGTGTCGCATGGGAGGACAAACGTTGCTGACGGGTGTCACGGTATGTTGTTAGCGAGGGACCCCTGCCGGTCCTCTCGTTATGATAGTCTGCCACTGGTCCTCTCGCCCTAGGTCACTCTAGTTTATTAGTTTATATTTACAGAGGAACAAGAACATGGTGATGTTTACGTGACGCCGTCAGATAGTGTGCTTCCGTTGTCGCATTAATTAGTCAATCAGAGCTAGCGGCAAAAGTGCTCATGAATATTAGACAGGGCAATAAACCACAGTGTGGTTTCAAATCCCTGTTGCCATCTAGCTCGACTGGTGAAGTGGTACACCGCCTGAGGGTACCTTGACGCCGGGTGTTTCCGTTGCAGTCAAGGAGAATGGAAAGGGTAGAGCGAGCACTATAATATAAAATCAATATAAGGCTCACCCTGCGATGACGGAAAGGAAGAAGCCGGCAAGTTCAGCAAGAAGCTCGGCGAGGTCTGAAGGACCGCGAGCGAGAGAGGGCCCCCTCCCCCCCCCCTCTCTCTTTTATTATAACATCTGGGGCCAGATGTTATGGATCGGAACTTGCGTCAGTCGGAGCATACGTCCACGCCTCCCGTCCGGGACGCTCCGTTCAGTTTACAGCCGGGGTCGGCTATAATTACGGCTTCTTCAATGTCTACCAAGCACACACAACTGCCCCTTGGCTACCTGTCTTCTGATATCCAGCCTGCATCGCCGAGAAAGTCACTCTTCGTCAGTGAAGTCACACCATACAGTAGCCAAGGAGACGAGGCCTCATTTATAGGGACGTCCGCAGAAAAGAGCCATCTCGGACACACTGTCCCAGGAGCAGCCCGCGGCCATGCAACAGAAGACTGCTGCTCCTTAGGCCTCCGTAACAAACTTGCTGTCGCAGATTGCGCAGCTCATCGCAGCATCCCAGCAAATGCAGAAGCAGACGACGGCAGTCTCAGAACTTGAGCTGTCAGAAGGTGCTGGGTCGGTCCAGTCATCTGCACGTTCAGATGCCGATGACCGTGAGTATAATCTGATTCAGTTGGAGGATGAAAGGGATTTGGAGGAGAATTA
Organism: Pictodentalium vernedei; assembly: GCA_031216915.1. Lineage (NCBI taxonomy): Eukaryota > Metazoa > Mollusca > Scaphopoda > Dentaliida > Dentaliidae > Pictodentalium > Pictodentalium vernedei. The sequence continues at coordinate 256,592,834 of CM062288.1, forward strand.
CCCTTCCCTTTTGGAACAACAGGGTGGTGATAGCGCTTATGCATCTATACTTCCCTGAGTTTGTTCCTGAGAATCAGAATGCTGCGACAGCTCAAATATAGCACTATTCAATATCTTAGATGAGGCCTCATATATCGGGATGTCCGGAGAAAGTGCCGTCTCGGACATACTGTCCTGGGAGCAGCCGGTGGCCAGAAGACCGCTGCTCCTTAGGCCTTCCGTTACGGTTTTGCTGACGCACATGCGCAGCTCCTCGCAGCATCCCAGCAAGTGCAGTAGCAATTGATGGCAGTCTCAAAATCTGAGCTGTTGCATGGTGCTGGGTCGGTCCAGTTATCTGTGCGTTCAGATGCCGTTGACCGTGATTTCAACTGATTCAGATGAATGATGAAAGGATATGGAGGGGTTTTACCCTCCACATTCGGAACAATACAGGGTTGAGAAGATTTATTTCATCAACACTACCCAGAATGTGTTCCAACGAATCAGAATGCTGCATCTATTTACAAGAAACTGCTAGCATTGTTCGACGCTTAATTATCCAGAAAAAGGGAAGGAATGTCTTTTCCGGTTAAGTATAGACAGGTGTCGCAGGCTTTTGGCCTTTTAGACGACTCCACATTCATCTTTCCAGTGGAAAGAAGTAAGGCGGTTTCTTGTCATTTTCTTCTGTAGTTCTGCTGGTCGGAAAACAGTGAAGATGTATTGAGAGTTCCTCTGCGTTTGAATGAGAAGGCTAAGGACCTAGCTATGGCCTTACCTTCATCATTCATTATTCGCTTGGTCACAATTGAGATTACATTTATTCATTCAGAGCGAATTTAGACACACTGTATTATGCAGATCACCTTTAAGAACTGTGACGCTACGTCTCTACGGAAAGGAATTGGAGGACGTTTGTACCTCATTTAGAGTCCTTTCCAGGGCTATATATTTATCACGTGTAACTCTGTCTTAACAAGTTGCTAATTCGGAGTTATATAGACATGACAGAGCCCTTGCGTCGCCATCCTCAATAGATGACAAGGTGAAAAACTCTCTTAGAGTCGCTCCGGTTTCCGGACACTTAGTTTTTGACGATAAGCTTTCATTGGTTTATGAACAAGCTACAAAGAAAGCATCAATACTCTGCTCCTTATGTCGACGTATATTCGACACGCATTAGCACAGAGGAGTAAGGGAGGCCGTCCTAGACAGAAGGTCGCCTATAAGGTCTCCTCGTGAGGGTATAGTTTACTCTCCTATAATTACTCTAGGGATCGTCATATAGCGACTCGAATACGGGGCTTACATCTGATCGAGAATTCCGGTCAGACGCCCCCGAAACTGCTGGGTCGAGGCTCTTCACGAATGAGACACAGTTCCTCCTTCCGTAGACCTCACAGGTGCTACACGTGTGAGTTAGCACCTCTGTTGTTTTGCGGTTGACTGATGGTTATCAAGATGAACATCAATCTGGATAACTGTTACGGAGACTAGTAGTTCAGTAGTGTGGTTTTGGAAGGCCTGCGGCTATCTTTCCGAGAGAACCACAACTAATTAATGTCTGATGGACAATGCTTCCCCCTAATCCTTGCATAAGAGTCTCTCCAATCGGAGGTAAAGGTTCTCTTGACAATGATGTTAATAGAGGTCGTCGAGAATCAAGATTCTCTGGAATTCTGTAGCCACCTGTTACTCGTACCAAAGCCTAAGAGCTCGTTCCGACAGATAATAGACTGGAGCTTGTTAACAAATTTATCAAAGCTCTAAAAGTTTATTTATGGTTATCATTTAGTCGGTTAAAATGAGTGTTCGAGTAATTGACTATGCTATAAGCATAGATCTAAGGATAGCTTTGGTATGGAGATAGTGCCCCGCACTGTCACTCGAATATTAACTTGGTAATGTCTCATAACAATCTGGTTCATCTGACATTATCCAGAACGAATTAGTTTTATGCGACTGATGGAAATGTGCTGAGCAGCTATGCATCTTGTTTAGATGGGTCGTTTACGCACACGCCCCCTCCAGTTATTCTTACACAGAACTGGAGTGTGACAGCGCATTCTCTCAGGACCAGTATTGTTTTAACGGATATAGTAAACAAAAAGCTCCATATTGAGGCAGATTTTCAGTGGTTAACTCATTAGTTCCGCTGCAACTGCCAGATCTGGCTTTCACGATTATGATGGGTATGAGTCAATAGTTTGGAGCACAACCCTGAGTCCTAGAGACTATAAATGCAGGGGTCTGAGACCCTCGGTTCCTGTAGAAACACATAATCATCAAGAATGATGTCAATATTGTTAGCGCTATATCAACACTTGTTCAGAGTTTGTTGAACAATTCAATAGTGGTAGCATACATCAGGAACCAGGGCGTCACCCATTCACTTTTGTTATAATACCTAACGGAGAATCATTTTCATGTATCTCTATCCGTCATATACTGGGTCGTCTGAACATACTAGCAGACTCGCGCCTCGGAAAGGTCACCTGTTTCATGTATGGACGCTCAGCATGCATTGATTTGTACAGTTTTGCTACCAGTGGGATCACCCCATGATTCTTTAGTTTGCGACACACCGGAACAATTGTTACCGTCATTTGTGTCGCCCTGCCCAGATTATTGAGTGCAGGCAGTAGACGCTCTGCAAATTCATGGGCAGGAATAACAGGATATGCGTATCCTCCTATTCATTTGATTTAATAGCTTATGTTTAAGTTTAAACAGTGAATCCTACCGGTAGCACCTCTGTTGTCACAAGAATCTTGGATCAGTATTCTCAAGTGTCAGTTATGTGACGCTCCTCAGAAGCTTTCTCCCATAGAGGGTCTTCTTTCAGGGGATGTTTTATTCTTCACGTTCCTCTCCATCTATATTGGCCTATGGAGTCGGTTAGACGCGAGGGAACCATTTCGGTTCCTATATTTTTTATCTTAACTGACACAGGTACGATTAAATAATACGGGTGAGGGGTTTTCGTTATGACTTCAAATTCCCACCCACCGTGAGAGAACCATTGCGGTTCCTATATTTTTCTGTTAACTGACACAAGTACGATTGAATAATGCGGGTGAGGAGATTTTATGACTTCGAATTCCCCCCCCCCTCACTCCACACACACGCACGCACGCACGCACGCACGCACGCACGCACGCACGCACGCACGCACGCACGCGCGCGTACACACACACACACACACACACACACACACACACACACACACACACACACACACACACAGTCTTGTTTTCCCTACATACCGAGGTACCCCATTGTCTGTCCTTTGTGTGGACTAACGGTTTCAACCTCGTTTTGCCGGTACAGTTCTGGGAAAACAACCGAGGTAAAGGGTTTCTTTTGTCTTTTGTACCTCGGTAAGGCGAAACACGCAAACTCTTTTGTCTAGTTACCTCGTCAAGTTGGTAAGACAAACACACACACACACACACACACACACACACACACACACACACACACACACACACACACACACACACACACACACACACACACACACACACACACACACACACACTCACTCAGACATTTCCTTAGGTGTTATAAGCAATTACCGGGCAAGACGTAGTTCTCTTCCTTTTTAGCTGAATTAATGCCCTATTATTTTGGTTGATTTGTTATATACAAGCATTTATTTATAAATCATCACAAATTGCTACTCTTGAGCACCTCGCAGGCTGCATAACCAGTTAACTGGTATTCAGATGATTACATGCTAATATATATGCGATCGTGCATTATTATTATTAGGCTAACGCTTTATTGTATTCGGTGGACCTTGAAATAATAATTTATTTTGGGGGCGGTCCGTGTAGGAGCCTGTTAATCATACCTTTGTACATCTCTAGATCCAAGTTTCTATTTTGTTTGGTACTCATATTACATGTTCTTTTACGATCACAGATATTGGGTTATTCACGTTGGAGAGTGTTGTTACCGGAATTTATTGTACAGTGGCCACCTATGGTTCATGTAGGAAGTGTGCTTTCTCTTCAGGAATTGTTCAGTGTGGCTTGATTAGATATGTGTATGTTATATTTTATATCATCGGTTTTCGACGTATTTATGTACGTTGTCTACGGTGTATGCTGTTTACTGTGCAATATTAATTTCCAGGATCGTTGCTGTAAACGTAACTTCTGAAGTAACATTAAGCACCATTTATTAATCTTGAATTAATACCTGAGTGCGTGTTCGACGATTAATTATATTGTTGTTGGGTACCGCTCTTATTGTTTCCAGAGCTCTCCCCTTTTTTTATTTTGAAGGTTTCTTCAAAGAAGGGGTGGGGGGGGGGGGGGTGTTTTTACCCATAATCTGGCTTAAAATGTATGTATCTTTGAAGGATGCTGTTTTTATCTGTATTTATATCCTGCATACAGCTGAAATGTTATTGTAAGGCATATGTTTGTGGGAGATTTTCTCTTATTCTCAGATACGCCATCCTAATTTTTGGGGCTTAGTCTGGGCTAGCCTTGGAAAATTAGGAACTTGTCTTCATACTTACATTATGGAATTACTTCATTGGGCTCCTTGTTTAGAATATGTCTCCTCTGTTACTGTATAGAGAGACATACATGTAATTCCTAACTGTTCTACATGGAAGTTCCTTCATTATGGATTGCAGGATTGGAATTATTTCAGAAGTCTTAAGCCCTCTACCTATTTAAGATTCAGCTATGTCTGGGCCATTGGTATACTGTGTAAAAATATGATAAATTTATACCAATTTGTATATTTTTATACTTACCAATGGCCCAGATGGGAAGGGCCCTCCCATGAGTGGGCACTCATACCGCCCCGCTGAATTATTTTGTAATACTCTCTTTTATAAAGAATGGTGTTGGTGCCAATTCCGGTCACTTCCTGCCGTCTGCGCATGCGCAGAGGGTAAATGTATGGAGGACCAGTTAGGACTTTTAATTTTCGGTTTTTTGCATGCTAATTTTGGGCATTGGGGGCAAAATTTGTGTTTGGCCCTAGATATTTTAGAGTTAGAACCAGCTATGTCTGGGGCATTGGTATGTATAAAAATATACAAATTGGTATAAATTTATCATTTTCTGTTAGTAGAATCTCTCCACAGGAGCCCCACAAAGTGGAGAGGTGCTTGTTTATTGTTGTATAAGTTCTGCTTTACTAGTAAAATAGAACCTGGTAACCAACACCTGGGGGTGAAAGTCCTCGAAAGTGGGTAGCAATAGTATAAATGATTTGCGAAACTGGACTTCATACTTAACTGGTTCAGCGCTAGAAGCTACTATCATGGTTTTATTGAAAAATGCCAAAAGCCACTATAGAGGCTTAACATTGTAAGCATTAGCTTGATGTTTGCTCAGCAGTAGAGCAAAAAATATTGATATGAAATTGATTTGTTGCAATTTATTGGAGAGTGCCTGTTGGGTCTCTCCAGTAAATTGTAACAAATCAATTATTTACAACTAAAAGCTTTCAAAATCAAGCCTCCCTGTTTTGGTAGCAATAGAATTTAACAAAAAATAGTCATGTTACAAATCACCTTTGAAAAATAATTCTGCTCTCTACCAGTTAACTAACTTGTGGTCTTGATCTCACTATACAGTTAAGACTAGAAGTCCTGTCATGAATTGCGCACAAATAGCACGTTCATATGCGCGTTAATGTACGCGTTATGGCCCAAGTAAAACTATCAAATTCTGTACACATGGCCTGTGCACAAGCAATGTTTCAGCCAATGGACCTCCGGGTAACCCGGAGGTTCATTGGCAGAAACATTACATGTGTTTGCTTGGAGTTACCAGGAGAACCTGCCGTGCTTTGGATGCCATTCGATATGGCAACTGCGCGCAATTCCAATGCGCAATTAAGCCTAGATAAGCGCACTATTCGTGACAGGACTTCTAGTTTTAACTGTAGATGCTGAAAGTGATCTTAAACACTAATTAAAAAAACAAAAAAATCAGTAGAATCTGATTTTGAGTGAGAATGGTGAGACTTGCAGTGTTATTTTTAGGAAGTCATATTGACTTTTTAAAGGTATGCCTTTTCACATCACTGTTGGAAAATGTGAGTGGCCAGGCAGATATTTTTGTGATACAGTAGAATCCTCTAAATTGAATATTCATTTTGCTAGTGAAAATTATTCAATTAACAGGAGTATACAATTAACAGGGATTTGGTCAGTTTCCTGTGTTCTGGAGGTAAACTGAGCATTTATTCTATTATATCTTGTTTGACAGAGCTCATAGAGATCTGTCAAACAAGATGTAATAGAATAAATGCCTGTATTGGATGTAGTGAGGCCAAAAATGTTGATAAATAAGGGGAATTTGGTGCGTGTCACAGTAATTTATTCGACATATTACAAAATTTTTTTACAATTAGCAGGAGTTTACTCAACAACCCATATGCAATTAACAGATCAAATTTATACTGAAGGTATGGTAAATGGTTTTGTGTTTGAAAATTATATTCAATTAACAGGGATATACAATTAAGAGATATCCAATTAAGTGGGCTCCACTGTAATGTTATTTTGAAATAAGAGAACAAATACAGTGATCATGAAGACCTTATATGTGTGTGTGGTGGGGAGGGGATCCTCATCAGTATCAAAAAGTCACACCACTACTATTTTGCTGTTTTTAGCTCACCTGACTGAAAGGGTGAGCTTTAGTGATCACTTTTTGTCCGTCATCTGGCATCTGTTGGACTGTGTAAAGGTGGTGTTTGTGACTTCTAAAAAAAACCCCCAAAATGCTGGACCGATTTCAGTTAAATTTGAGGTCATTGTTTGTTCTGACATCGCATTTTGTTTTTGTTCAGGTCAACTTGCCCAGCCTCATAAGTGAGGGGGTGAAGGAAAATGCTCCCAAATTTTAAAAAAATCTTCTCATGAACCAGTGGGTACAATGACTAGAGATTTGGTACTTCTTTTTGAGGTTTAGAATTGAGTTTATTCAAATAAAGTTCGTGGAGGGCAATATTTGCCTTTGTCATGGGAGGGCCAAGATGTTAAGCTTCGCTCAAAATTTGTTTTTTCTGAACTGATGAGCTGATTTGTCCCAAATTATGTGGTATTATTTAGTCCTAAGTTCCTGAATCATGCGAAACAAATTTTTTCCTGTATCCCTGTTGGAACCTCAGAATCTAAAAATAGAAATATATTCTAGCGCCCATATTTCCCAAACCACACAGAATACAGATCTGTTATTTGGTACGAAGCATCGTCAGGGCCACTAGAATGGAATGATTATGATTAAAAAAAATTGCCATTGGTTCCTCGTCATTATTGTACTGTAGAGGGAATTGAAAAAATGCTGAGTCAGTATGTTTGCAAAAACAAAGAAAATCTTCTCCAGAACCACTGATAAGAATCTTTTGATACTTGGTATATAGCATAAAGGCGGGAGGGAGAGGGGGGTGGGTGGTGGGGGTACAGATATCAGTTTGTAAAAATTCGACCCCTTGGTTTACATTTAGTCCAGTATGAAGAATAATCTTTAGAAATCTTCTTCTTCAGATCCACCTGTCAGAATCTTTTGATATTTGGCATTCAGCATCCTTAATATTTGAGCTTCCTATTGGGAACCACATTTTTAACTTAGTCCAATTGTCCAATTCGAGGAATAATCTTTAAGACTCTTTGTTTCCAGAACCTGTGGCCAGAATGTTTCGATATATGGTATACAGAATCCTTACAGGCATCGGATGCAAGTTTGTTCAAATCAGGCCTGTTGGTTAATAATTGGGCTCTCTATGGGAGCCAGAATGTTAACTGAGTGCAATACGGGGAATAATTCTTCAGATCCACCTGTTAGAATCTTTTGATGTTTGTTATACAGCATCCTTATGGTGGTCAGATCTAAGTTTGTTCAAACCAAGTTCCCTTGTTAATATTTGGGCTCCCTATTGGATCCTGAATTTTAACTTAGTCCAATATGAGGAATAATCTTTAAAACTCGTTTTCTCCAGAGCCACTGGTCAGAATCTTTGGATATATGGTATACAGAATCTCTAAAGGGATCAAATTCAAGTTTGTTCAAATTAAACCCATCAGTTAATAATTGGGTTCTCTGTGCAAGCCCTATTTATACCCCCCCGCAAAAAAGTTTGGGGGGGGGGGGGGGGGTATATAGGAATCACCCTGTCCATCCGTCTGTTCATCTGTCCATCCTTGTAAGCGCAACTCCTCCTGAACCGTTTGAAGAATTTTCATGAAACTTTACACAGTGGAAGAACTCCATATGGAGATGTGCATCAAGCAATATAATTCCGTTCTGACATTTCCAAGGGGAGATAATCTAACTTATACCATCTGTCCATCCTTGTAAGCGCAACTCCTCCTAAACCATGTGAAGAATTTTCATGAAACTTTACACAATGGAAGAACTCCATATGAAGATAAGCATGAAGCAATATAATTCCGTTCTGACATTTCCAAGGGGAGGTAATCTAACTTATACCGTCTGTCCATCCTTGTAAGCGCAACTCCTCCTAAACCGTTTGAAGAATTTTCATGAAACTTTACACAATGGAAGAACTCCATATGAAGATGTGCATGAAGCAATATAATTCCGTTCTGACATTTCCAAGGGGAGATAATCTAACTAATACATTTCAGGCGCGGGGGTTATCACTTTGTGAGTTTGCTCACAGTACCTGTAGTTTTAACTTAGTGCAATACAGGGAATAATCTTTAACAAACCTTCTGGGGGTGTGGTGGCATTGTGGCAACCTGTTCTCATCAGATCACCGCACTTATGCAATGTCGAGCCCGGTTAGTCTTGGATGGGTGACCATCTGAGCGATCGGTTCGGACTCCGGCATTGTGTCCTTGGGCAAGGCACTTAACCCCAATTGTCCACAAGGGGGCATGATGATGGCGTGCACTAAGGCGTACTGCATGTCAATGGTGCGCATGTCTTCGACAAATCTAACCCTGCCTGTGCTGCAGTATGGAGTTACGATGTTGTGGAGCTGGCAGCTGCTCGTCGTTGCTCGGTGGTTCTCTCCGGGTACTCTGGCTTCCTTCACCCGTAAAACGGTCATGGTCATGATGAGCCATTGTGCATAATGTGACCTTAAACACAATAAATAAATAAATAAATAAATAAATAACAAACCTTCTTTTTCAGATCTACCAGTCACAATCTTTTGATGTTTGGGATACAGCACTGTTATGTCTATTGTACTTCCTGTATAATTTTAAACAAAACTTGAAAGCAATTTAATATGGTTGATATAATTAATGAATGAAATAAACAAGCAAAAACTCTCATGTGCATGCAAACAATAACAGCATTTATTAAAATTGAATAAATTAATTTTTAATAATTTTCTGTTTTTACTCAGTCTTGTTTTGTTTTGCATAGCCCTCTTATTAAATAGAATATTTGTGTGCATTCTCAATGTCATGAGTAAATCTAAATTGTGTAAATATTCACAACAGAGGATATCTTTATTGGTTACTTTTTTGCACTCCCATTTTGAGCTTAACTTGACAAAGTCAGGATAAGCTATTGCCGTCATGTGTGCAGAAGTCAGTGAGTCTGTGAACGTTTCCTTTAGCACAGGCTACACCCTGTAGTTCTTGTCCAATCATCACTATATTTCATATGCAGGTTCGAGGTCATGTCTAGATAAGAACATTCCATTTTGGTTGCGATCGGCACTTGTCCCAGCTGCACAGCTTCAAAACACGAAAACCTTTAGCACAGACTACAGGTTGTATTTATGAAGGGATTTCATTGTAACTTGGTAGGATGACTCTGTATGAACATGGCTCCATTTTAACTGGATTCACATAGTGATTTTCAACTATAGCTAATCAATTTCTCATGACAAAAACATATAAATAATAGGAAATACTAATCAAAATTTATTCAGGTTGGTAAACTGCTATTCAATTTTAAAAAATTAAATCGATCCCTGTGTATAAAGTCTAAAGGAGAACGTCCTATTTTGGTCGAGTTCGGTCAGCTGTGATGGCTGCAGGGGCACGCGACCTAGATTCCTTTAGTGCAGTCTACAGGTTGCATTTATGAAGGGATTTCGTTGTAAATTGGTATGGTGACTCAGTATAATGTCTACATGAGAACATCTTATTTTCGTCGTGTTTTCCCCACGGGAACCCCTAGAAGTGAAGCAGTACTTGTTCACTGTGGTAAACAAGCTCTGTTTCACTGGTAAAATAGGACCCAGTCACTAATGCTTGGGGTGCAAGTCCTCTAAAATAGGCAACATGGGGTATAAATAATTGACTGACCTTGACTTTATCTCCATGTTGTGGTCATGATTTGCCATTGTGCAGAAGTATGTGATCTTAAACAAGAATAAATAAATAAATAAATATTTTCGTCGTGATCAGTTCAACTGTGATGGCTGTATGGGCATGTGACCAAGATTTGTTTGAATTTCAGTTCAAATTTATGAATCGATTTCATTGTAACTTTGTAGGATGACTCGTTATGATGTCTGGATGAGACTAGCGGTCAGCCGTTAAAGCTGCTTGGGCACGTGACCTACATTCCTTTAGCACTGTCTACAGGTTGTTTTTATGAGGGGATTTCATTGTAACTTAGTAGGATGACTCGGAATGATATCTAGTTATTTCATCCTATATGTCTGTTTTGGTTGAGATTGGTCAACCATGAGTCCCACACAGGTTCGAGTCTAAATTCCTTTATCACAGTCTACACTTCTTATTATTCTTGTTAAATGCATAAACTGTAAGGTACATAACTTATTGCCAATTGTCACAGTTCTTTTCTTATTTAATAAGCCTTTTTCGAAACTGCCATCTTGGCTTTTAATCTATGCAAGGTCACAGGTCGCGGGGTGTAAACAAAGCGATTTCCATGTTCATCGCGCTGTTTTCTGTGTCAGCCAAGACAACTAGTTTTGTGAAATATCAAGTTTAAATTCATAGAACCGATATCATCATTCGAATTAACTAAAGAGGTAACCTTAGACGACCTTAAACGATGAGATACCAGAATTTTAATGACTTTTTTTTACGGAGGCGAGGACTTGTTTTGAATGGTAACAAGGGAACACTCGTTGCATGCAGTTTCTTGGCTTGGGAAATCCCCAAAAGTTCTTGAAACGGTGCCGACAGCCACAGAGCCATGACACAGCGTGCATTCCAACACCCATTTAAGTCGACAGGAACCTAATTCAATATAATTAAAGATTTCATACAATATTGCCACTGTCTTAACCAAATGGTAACCTTTGCTAAATGTTTTTTGAATTCGCACTAATGAACGTAATGGGGTCTGAAGCACTTCACCTGCTATTTTCTCTCATTGCTTACATGTTTTCTTGAAATGATTACGACCTGTGACCTTGCATAGATTAAAAGCCAAAATGGCAGTTTCGAAAAAGGCTTATAATCCTATCATAAACATGAAACATGTTTTCTTTTTGTATGATGTCTAGATGAGAACATCCTAGTTTGGTCATGATTTGTGACTTGTGACAGCTGTGCGGGTTGGTATCCTAAAGTCTTTATTTACCACAGTCTATAGGTCGTATATTTATAGGGCTGCACGGTATACCGGTAATTACCGGTATTGAGAATGATACCAGATGAATACCAGTATTGTTTTAAAAGTACCGGTATATCGTAAAAAACAGTATTGGATCAAATTATCGAAATTGAAGTCGATATATTATTAGGGAAAAACTGACAACTCCTGTGATAAAGTACATGTCAATCAATCTTTATTCGACCAGTGAAAACACATTTTAAAGCACTCTTGAGCTGCGTAAGTTACAAGTAAATATACACGTACCAGCAATTTGAAACTGAAAGTTGAATATTTCGGGAGTGCGTCGAATTCAGGGAATGAATACTTTGACACATTTGTGTATGTATTCTCACGTTTCCCTGTGTGGATTATAAAATTACTCACAAAATCATAATAGGGAGTGCTTGTTTTATTTATTCTTTTCCTCTCAAAAACATCAACACTCTCATTGTGAACTTTTCGTCTCAGTTTTAAAACGAAACGACAACCAGCAATCTAAAACTTTTTTTTTTTATACTATAACCCAATGGCCCAGACTTAGCTGGTGCTAACTCAAAATTATCAAGGGCCAAACACAAATTTGAACCCCTCAGTCCCCAAAATTTGCTTGCAAAACCGAAAATTAAAAGTCCTATTTGGTCTTCCATACTTTTACTCTCCACACATGTGCGGTCGTCAGGAAGTGACCAAAATTAACGCCAACATCATTCTTTGTTTGGCCCTAAAGTCATCAACAATGAAGTGACATCTGTGCTTTAAAACCTCCTTTTTTGAGGATGCCAGACACAAATTGATGCAAGAATTGATAGATCCAAGGCTGTTATTGGATGATGGAAGTGTTCAACGGTGGTTTTTGACGTTCAGGGCTGCAACTTTATAATAATTATAACATTATTTCATGTTTCCCAATTTTGGGACATATGCCTGACATCATTTTTGTTAATGATTATTCCACTGTTAAGTATTCCTTCCCTATCCTTCCATGAACCCTTCCTGTTAAACTCTTAAGCTTTTTGGCTAATTTTTATTGAAATTTTTTATTAAATTTCTTGGGAGTTTAACATTTGTAACAGAATATTATTCTGTTTCTTCCCCATAGTTACGTCCTCACCCTAGGGATGTTAGGTCGTTTAGTCTTGCATCTTCTATCCGATGTATCGTTTCTTCTTCGTATGAAGATCTAGCTTTGCATCTGGTAGCATTAAATTGTTTTATGACTTTGGGCCTTTTTGTGTGCCTGATGTATTGACGTTTACATTGACAACGTCCTCATATATAGGTAGTTTTTAGCTTAACTTGACAAAGTCAAGATAAGCTATTGCCATTATGCGTGCGGAAGTCTATTAGTCTGTGAGTCTGTTAGTCTGTGAGTGTTTTAGTCTGTTCGTCTGTTCACATTTTCCTTTAGCGCAGGCTACACCCCGTAGTTCTTGTTTGATCATCAGGAAATTTCATATGCAGGTTTGGGGTCATGTCTAGATGAGAATGTCCCCTTTTGGTCGTGATCGGTCAACCGGTATGGCTGCCCGAGCCCAAAACCCGAAAACCATTAGCACAGTCTACAGGTCGTATTTATGAAGGGATTTCATTGTAACTTGGTAGGATGCCCCTGTATAATGCCTAGATGAGAACGTCCCCTTTAAAACTTTTAGCACAGTTTGCAGGTCATGTTTAATATGGAGCTATTTCATTGTAACTTGGTAGGATGACTCCGTATGATGTCTAGATGAGAACTTCCCCACTTGGTCGCGATATGTCAACTGTGATGACTGCCCGAGCCCAAAACTGGAAAACCTTTAGCACAGTCTACAGGTCATATTTATGGAGGGATTTCATTGTAACTTGGTAGGTTGACTTCATATAATGTCTAGATGAGAAAGTCCCCTTTTGAATGCGATTGGGCAACTGTGACGGCTACAGGAGCCTGAAGCCCGAAAACCTTCAGCACAGTCAAAAGTTCATATGTATGTAGGGATTTCATTGTAACTTGGTAGGATGACTCCAAGTAATGTCTAAATGAGAACGTCCCCTTTTGATCGCGATCATTCAGCCTTGATGGCATAGTCTACAGGTTGTATTTATTGAAGGATTTCATTGTAACTTGTTAGGTTGACTCCATATAATGCTTAGATGATGACATCCCCTTTTGATCGTGATTGGTCAACTGTGATGGCTACAGGTGCCCGAAGCCTGAAAACCTTGAACACAGTCTACATGTCATATTTATGAAGGGATTTCATTGTAACTTCGTAGGATCACTCTAGATGATGCCCAGATGAGAATGTCCCCTTTTGGTTGCGATCATTCAATCATGATGACTGTCCGGGCCGAAGCCAGAAAACCTTTAGCACAGTCCACAGGTCATATTTATGAAGGGATTTCATTGTAACTTTGTAGGTTGACTTCATATAATATCTAGATGAGAACGTCCCCTTTTGGACACGATTGGGCAACTGTGACGGCTTCAGGGGCCCAAAGCCCGAAAACCTTTAGCATAGTCTACAGGTCATAATTATGAAGAGATTTCATTGTAGCTTGGTGGGATGACTCCAAATAGTGCCCAGATGAGAACGTCCCGTTTTGGTCACGATCATTCAGCCTTGATGGCTGCCCGAGCCCAAAAACCTTTAGCATGTCTGTAGGTCATATTTATGGAAGGATTTCATTGTAACTTGTTAGGTTGACTCCATATGATGCCTAGATGATGACATCCCATTTTGATCGTGGTTGGTCATCTGTGATGGCTACAGGGTCCTGAAGCCCGAAAATCTTGAGCACAGTCTACACGTCATATTTATGAAGGGATTTCATTGTAACTTCATAGGATCACTCGAGATGATGTCCGGATGAGAATGTCCCCTTTTGGTTACGATCATTCAACTATGATGGCTGCCCAAGCCTAAAGCCCAAAAACCTTTAGCACAGTCTTCAGATCATATTTATGGAGGGATTTCATTGTAACTTGGTAGGTTGACTTCATGTAATGTCTAGATGAGAACAGCCCAGTCTACAGGTGATATTTACGAAGGGATTTCATTGTACCCTGGTAGGATGACTCTAAATATGTCTAGATGAGAACGTCCCCTTTTGGTCGCGATCATTCAGCCTTGATGGCTGCCCGAACCCAAAACCCCAAAACCTTTAGCATAGTCTATTGGTCATATTTATGGAAGGACTTCATTGTAACCCGTAAGTTTGACTCCATATAATGCCTAGATGATGACATCTCCTTTTGGTCGTGATTGGTCAGCTGTGACGGCTTCAGGGGCCCGAAGCCCAAAAACCTTGAGCACAGTCTGCAGGTCATATTTATGAAGGGATTTCATTGTAACTTTGTAGGATCACTCCAGATGATGCCCAGATGAGAATGTCCCCTTTTGGTTGCGACCATTCAACCATGATGGCTGCCAGAGCCCAAAGCCCAAAAACCTCTAGCACAGTCTACAGGTCATATTTATTAAGGGATTTCATTGTAACTTGGTAGGTTGACTTCATATAATGTCTAGATGAGAACGTTCCCTTTGGAAGCAATTGGGAAACTGACGGCTACAGGGGCCCGAAGCCCGAAAACTTTTGTTGATATATGTTAACTGTGAGGGCCACATAAATTAACTGTGAGGTCATATTAACCCACCCCTCAGATCTTTAGTACAGCGTACACCTCATATTATTTTTATCATAAACATAGCATACAGGGAACAGAAATGAACATATTCCCAATTATCACAATTCTTGTCTTATTTCATAATCCTTTCATAAACACTGAACATTATCCTTTTCATCAAACACAACACACAAGTTAAGCTACAGTGTCAGTGACACTTTCATTTTTTTTGCCAAAAAATATTTTGAATTGATTTTGATTGCTGTTATTCATGTATCTTAATTATATATATTTTGTTGTGGAGTATGGAGGTCTGATATCGACTTTAGTCGACGCACTCCTGCGGACTCCTGTCATTCTTGTGTTCACTGGAATGACTAATGTTGGAGACAGGTGTTGTGGTACGTTGTAGGCAGTGAGGCTCTGAGGGCAGACTTCTCACCGCGTTATAATTCATTTTGTCAGTTTCTATTTCAGAGGAACATGAACATGGTGATGATATTCTGACACCCATCCAAGTGTGCTACCGCCGTCGCGCTCTGTGGAGCATATAGAGCTAGCTGCAGTGCTAATGATTGCAAGAGTTAGGACCTTTTGTTAAGGGTTTTAATCTCTTACAAGCAGCTAGCTTGACTGGTGAAGCGGTACTCCGTCCATGGGTGCTGTAACACCGTATATGTCCGCTGCAGTCTAAGAAGTGGATTGGGTAGAGCGAGCACTTTATTATAAATAGCTCACCCAGCGACGATGGAAGTGGGGAGGAAGTCAAGTTTCTTGTACTCGGTGATGTCTATAGACCGCGAGCGGGAGAGGCTCCCCCTCTCTGACCTAAGAGACATTTGGGGCCAAATGTCGTTATGAAAAACATGCACGAGCCAGAGCATATGTCCGCCCTCCACACAGGATGCTCTGTTTAGCCTGCAGCCAGGTCGGCTTCAGTCATGGCTTCCTCTGCTACGTTTCACATGCCGAAATGAAGTTTTCTGGTAGGAAACTTGCACCAGACGGAGCATACGTCCGCCCACCGCTCGGGATGCTCCATCTAGTCTGCAGCTGGGGTTGGCTTCAGTCCCGGCTTCCTCTGCTATTATTGTTATTAAAGCACACATGACTGCATCCTAGCTACCCGACTTCGGATATCCAGCCTGCTGCATGAAGAAGGAACTATTCTTTGCCCGTGAAGTCGGATCATCTGGTAGACAGGGAGACGAGGCTTCGATCATTGGGATGTTCGGAGAAGGGATCCATCTCCGACACACTGTCCCCGGAGCAGCAAGTGGCTAGGAAACAGAAGGCCGCTGCTCCTTAGGCCTCGATGATGGACTTCGTGTCGCTGATTGTGCAGCTGATCGCAGCAAGTGCAGATGCAGCCTCCCTCAGCCTCAGATCCTGAACTGTCGGACGGTGCTGGGTAGGTTCAGTTGTCTGTTCACGCAGATGCAAGGGACCGAGATTCACAAATGATTCTCTCGGATGGTAAAAAGGATAAGGAAGAGGATTACCCTTCCCTTTCAGAACAGCACAGGGTTGCAATGGATTTTATCCATCAAAACCACCCTGAATTTCTTTCGATGAATCAGAATGCTGCGATGACGAGGAAGAAACCACTGGCGTTGTTGGATGCAGACTTTGTCCGGACAAAGGAGGAAATCCTTTCATTTCCGGTTCAGTCTAGGCAGGTGTCACAGGCCTTCGGCCATATAGACGATGCCGTATTGAACCTCTCGAGTGCGAGAAGGAAAGGCGGTTTCTTGCTACATCTTCCATAAACATACCGTT
Source organism: Pictodentalium vernedei (assembly GCA_031216915.1). NCBI lineage: Eukaryota > Metazoa > Mollusca > Scaphopoda > Dentaliida > Dentaliidae > Pictodentalium > Pictodentalium vernedei. The sequence continues at coordinate 256,609,736 of CM062288.1, forward strand.
TCATGGACTGCGTTTATTTAAAAGCGGTTGGAGAAGATGTTCGGAGAGCTCCTCTGCGTTTGAATGAGCAGCCCGGGGGTCTAGATGTATCCTTGCCTGCATCATTCACTATTCGCTCAGACGCAATTACAACGGCATTTTCATCAAGTAGAGCGAAATTGAAAGTAATGTCTTACACAGATCACCTTACCAGAGCTATGGCGCAACGTCTCAACGGGAAGGAATTTGAGGACGTTTGTACCTCTTTTAGAGTTTTTTCCAGGGAATTTTGTATACCACGTATAACTCTGCCCTTACAGTTGCTAATCTGGAGTTAATTCAGACGTGATGCTGCCCTTGCGTCGTCATCACTTATAGATGACAAGGTGAAAAGCTCTCTCCGAGTCGCTCCAGTCTCTGGACATACTATTTTGGATGACAAGCTTTCGTCAGCCTGTGATCAGGCTATTTAGAAAGCATCAAGTGATCTGCTGTTGAAGTCGGTGTTTCATCAACCCGCTTCAGCAGACAAGAGTAAAGGAGGACGTTCCAGATCTAAACGTCAAAAGGGAACTCCTCACGAGGGTACAAGAAGCCCTCTTACAATTACTCTGGAGGTCATCATATAGCGATGCGGGAAAGGGGCATAGGTCTGATTGGGACTATCGGTCAGCCCCCCTAGGCTGACAGGATGAGGTTCTTCATGGTGAGGATGTAGTTTCTCCTCATGTAAGCTTCGCAGGTCATACAGGTGATGTTCAAGACCTCCATTGCTTGCCAGTTGGTGGAAGGGTATCATCTTCGCGAGAAACTGGACAGCAGTCACGGAAGAACAGTGGGTGAGAAGTGTAGTCTCGGACGGCCTACGGCTATCATCCTGAGCGGCACCCCCACTAACAAGATGTCTGCATTGGTCAGATCTTCCATCGGATCCTTTCAAAAGAGAGTCTCTCCTAGCGGAGTCTCTCCTAGCGGAGGTACAGGCTCTATCTTAAAGGAAGCGATAGAGGTCGCCGAGAATCAGGATTCTCAGGGTTTTTACAGTAACCTGTTCCTTGTACCAAAACCAGATGGCTCGTTCCAACCAGTAATAGACTTCAGCTGGATAAACAAGCTTATCGTGGCTCCAAAATTCTATATGGGGATCATTCAGTCGGTAAGAGCGAGCATTTGAGTGAACGACTATGCAGCAAGCATAGATCTAAGGATGCATACTTTCATATTCTGGTACATCTGGCATTCCGAAAGTACCTGCGGTTCGCTGTACAAGGGAAGGTGTATCAGTTCAAGGCAATGTGCTTTGGTCTGAACCTTGTTCCCTGGGCATTCACTCGTATAATGAACTCGGTAATGTCATACTTCCGAACTCATTCGTCTGCGGTAACATCGGCTTACTTGAACGACATTCTTCAGAGATACAGCAACAGAATTATTCTTCAAAACGATGTTCAGAGTTTGCTTCTTTTGTTCTGATGTCTCGGTTTCATTGTAAACGAGAAAAAGTCGGATATACCTCCGTCCAAGTCGTTCACTCACTTGGGAATGAGCTTCGAGACTTACAACAATCTGGTTTATCAGCTGTTACCGAGAGCGAAATTTGTCGTTATGCTTGCTTTTGTCTACGCTCAGACGCATTAACGGCGAAGGAATTCATGCGACTGATGGGGCTGTGCGGAGCAGCTTTGGATCTTATTCTAACGATCCGTCCCCTCCAGATACTCTTTCCTCAGAATTGGAGTGTGATGACGCATTTGCTCGAAACCAGTTTTGTTTTAACAGACCTAGTAGAACAGGGGTTCAGATTTGGGTAGATATTCAGTGGTTAACTCAGGGAGTTCTGCTGCAACTGCCAGATACGGCTTTCACGATTATGACAGATGCAACTCAGACGGGTTGGGACACGACTCTAATTCCTGCAGACTTGAGTTGTCAGGGTCTTTGGGACCCTCGTTTCCTATAGAAGCGCATAAACATCAAAGAGATGATGTTAATTTGGTTAGTGCTACAACATTGGATTCACATAATAGTGGACGCCCATGTTCAAGTTTTGTCGGACAATTCGACAGTAGTAGCTTACATCAGGAACCAAGGCGACACTCATTCAATGCCATTATGCGAATTAATGGAGAAGATTCTCCTATATGTCATGAATCATCATCTGTCTGTCCGTCATATACCGGGTCATCTGAATGTACTAGCAGACTCGCTCTCTTGGAAAGGTCCCCTATTGGATCGGACTCTCAACAAACGAATATTTAGGCAGATTTTCTACCAATGGGATTGTTCCATGATAGATCTGTTTGCGACACACCGGAATAATCAGTTACCGAAGTTCGTGTCGCCATGCCAAGATCATCGAGTGTACATGGTAGACGCTCTGTTGATTTCATGGGGCGGAATGATAGGCGTATACTCCAACTCTGTTGATTTAGCAGATTCTGTTTAGTTCAGATAGTCTTGTTGCGAAATCCTGATAGTAGCGCCTCTGTTGTCACAGGAACCTTGGATCAATCTTCTCAGGTGTCTGTTATGGGATGTTCCCCAGAAGCTTCCTCCTCGAGAGGACCTTCTTTATCAGGGGAAGTATTTGTTCTTCACGTCTTTCTCCACCTTTAGTGGCATTATGGAGTCAGTCAGACGTGAAGGAGCCTTGCAGTTCCTATACTATTTGATGACGAACACAAGAACGATTCAAGTAAGGCAGGTGAAGGGGGTTCGTTGTGAGGCTTACAGGAAGAAAACTATGTCTTGCCCGGTAATCACCTCTTAACACTATATTTATTTCAATATTCAATTCGATAGTGTATGAATATTCGCAGGGCCCATGGACATACACTTTATTTATGCATGCATTGTTCCCTTGGAGCCTTCCCCCACCTCTTCGCATTTGAACTCCAGAAGTTGCTTCAAAGGAAGCCATCTTGGAATCCCCATTTAACACTTGTTGACGATGGGAAAGAACACTGAACAGTCTTTTTCTCATGAACTACTGGCTGCAATGATTGGTATTTGATACGCAGTCTCCTTTAATGGTGTAGATTCAAATGTGTTCAAACAAAGCTTCTCATGCAGTATTTGGGATCTTCCGGAGACAGAGAGGGTTGGGGGGGGGGGGGGGGGGGGGACATGTGACCTTCTTCAGAGCAAAATCATTGTCAGAAAATGGTGAACGTGAACTCCACTCCAAAGTCAAATAAATCAATAATGTTTTATTACACGCTTGACCATTTGTGTCAAAATTAACTTTCACAGTAAATATCAGTTGTACTATTAATTACATGGAACATCTGGGTTGAAAATGAAACCAGGGGCCGGTACTTATAAAACTTTTAGGCCTAAAAAAAAATAAAAATCTGTTTCTCAGGCCTTCCCACATGGTCTTTTTGGCTGCCGCATGCTCTCTTTTTATAACCAATCCAAACTTAAAAAAATCAAAATCAAATGGTTTATCTCTGATATTTTACCCATGTTAATAAAATTGTCCCTTGAGTGCAAGAAGGCTTTGCAATGCTTTAGCATTGCAAAGCCTTCTTGCACTCAAAGGATGTAATACACCACTACTCCTGCTATTCTGTAGGTTATGAGGCCTAAAACATAAAACAAACCAAGAACATGAACTTTTTAATGGTAAGGAAATAATTACAAAAATAAAAAATAAAATAAAAAAACGCCCGCCCGCATGCAATTTTACAAAAAATGGCCTGAGAAACAGAAGATCTACTTTGTGAGGCCTTACAATTGTATTTTCTAGAATTGTATTTTCTAGCTACAGTACAGTCGCTGTGGACTGGTCGTAATCCACGTGTGGGCAGTGATGTCCACGCATGCATTTACCAGGTTATAAAATTTATCATCAGCAAAATTTTACTTACTGAAGCACCGGGTTGTACCCGGTGCTTCATTAATTAAATTTTTGATGATTATTCTGATAATTAGTGTTAGCAATCTAATATTATTACGTCTGTGGAAATATTGCCTTCCCTTGGAAAGTGACTGTCCATGGCAGCCGAACTGTACGACTTTAAATGGGTAGAAATAAACCATCAGCATTTTCAAAGATGTGGCAATTTGCCATTTCAAATTGCCATATCTTTTAAAATGCTAATGATTCATTTTAGTCAGTTATATTATTAAGGTAGAAAATGCAATTCTAGAAAATACAATTGTAAAAGTTTTATAGTATTGCCTCCTGGTAAAGAACACGTTGATAGAATTAGAATACTTTTTATTACCCAGTGATATTTTTTTTTTTTAGATTTTTACTGTTTTTGCAATGTTAGACTTTTTTGTCAGTGTGGACTGTTTTGCTATACATGAGTGAAGGCTGCCACTGGTATGCTGTGGCTTTTATATTTCATATATGTGTTAAATGCATCAATATAAGACATTAACCCTTGTCCAGACATTTTTCAGAGATTTTAGACTTTTTTGACAGTGTGGACTTTGAAAATTTCTTCTAACCTGTTTGCTATACATGTACATGAGGGGAGGATTCCACCGGTATGCTGTGGCTTTTATTTTTCCTATATGTGATTAAATGCATCAATATAAGTCGACATTACCCCTTGGCCTGACATTTTTCGGAGATTTGTAATAAGCATAGGTTTATTGCATACCATGCGTTGGTGAGCTAATGGGGATGGACACTCCCCTCTTGTTTCAATAAGACTGCAATGATGGAAGCCCAAAAGAAAAATACAAGTGCCACGTGATTGCATCTGAGTCTTGACAGTGAGCCCCTTCATGATTTTAATCTCTCTCAGACTATCTATCTCTCTTTCCATTTTAAGAATGTCCTCACCACCATCTAGTTCCTCCATCCCTGGAGTCAACAGAATTCAAAGAACTTCACTTTAAAACACAAAGGAAAAGCCAGTTACAGAAACATGTTATCTTGATCAATAACGTCAGAACTCGACAAGTTTAATTTAGTCAACTTCACCTAAAATTCAGGAGTTATTTATTTATTGGAGTTTAGCGACACTCTTGACAGTCAGGGTCACCACGTGTCAGACAGTTTTACGGGTGGAGGAAGCTGGAGTACCCAGAGAGAACCACTAAGCAATGGCAAGCAACTGTCAGACTCCCAAACATACTAACTCTGCACAAGCAGGGTTAGCACTGATTGAAATCAGATGCACCATCGACGTGCAGTACGACTTAGTACACAGTGCCACCATGCCCCCACATGTGCAATCAGGATTAATTGCCTTGCCGAAGGACACAACGTCGGTACCTCTGGTGGGGTTCGAAGTGTGAACCTCTCGGTTTGAAGTCCAATGCTGTAACCACTGAGCCACCACACTCCACTAAATACAGGAGATATTCAGTGACTATCAGTGTTTCATGCTGTCACTTAACTGGTAGAGTGCCAAATTATTTTGGGTCCTTAAAATTTCTTTGTGCATCTTTGCCTTGTTACAATTTATGGGAGAATGCCAATAGGCACTCTCTCATAAATTGTAACAAGACAATTCCTAACAGATAAAATAGTATCACTTCAAAGATAATATGAAGCACATCCACAGAATATGAAGCCTTTAAATTGTGGTACCAGCACTTCAGAATAAAGCCCAAATATGGGCTTCCAGCACTCCACCAGTTAACTGGTTGAGGACTGCATTACTTTTGGTGATTTGAATTTGTTCATCAAAATTTGTTTTATTACAAGTTATTGAAGAGTGCCCACAGGCACTCTTCAATAATTTGTGATAAAACAAATTTATATAAACAAAATCTTATTTCTGATTAACTGAATGTGAAACACGAGCAATGAAAATGTTGGTTTTTGCTGTGGTACTCTCAGTTTTTATGAAAGCCCAGATTGTGGCTTGTAGCACTCAACCAGTTAATGACACTGCTGTGTCTGAATTACAGGGAGTCAAATTCTCGTTGTCAGAATCCGACTGAACTGCTGATTCATCAGAATCATTTTTCTCATTAGAATTGTTCTTATTATTTGATAATAGCATTCTTTGCATTTATATTCTGATGTTTTGATAGCCAAGGATTACAAACATCTGATTCATAGCTACTTCCTTTTATGTCTGTATTTTGGAACTTCACATGTAAGTGTGCTTGTTTCAGTGTTGAAATGCATGGTTGTATTGTAAGGATTTACTCCATATTCATTGACTGTTTGTGCTTCCGGTCCAGGGAATCAATTGTTCTTTCAGTTAGCACACATTCTTTTTCAAATTGCAGTAACAGTGGGCATGGTGGCTCAGTTGCTAGAGGTGCAGGCTGCAAGCCGAGAGGTCTTCGGTTTGAACCCCACCTGTGGCAACTGCGTTGTGTCCTTGGGCAAGACACTTCACGCCCATTGCCCACGTGGGGACACGGTGGAGTTGTGTACTAAGGCATACTGCACATCGATGGTTCACTTGTCTTCAACCAATGCTAACCCTGCTTGTGTTGGGGACCTGACAGTTGCTCGCTGTTGCTTTGTTGTTCTCTCTGGGTACTCTGGCTTCCTCCACCCATAAAACTGTCTGACATGAGGTGATCCTGGCTGTCAAAAGTGTTGTTAAACCCCAATGACTATATAAATAAATAAATTGCAGTAACAACCATCCACTTTATAGAAATTTTTTCACCCCCTTAAGTGATGAGATATGAATCTGGATCTAAGCACTTTGAGAAATGTACATGACATCATATTGAAAGATATTGCAGTGTGATTGAAATGAGTTTTAAATTTGCCACTCTGTTCTCAAAATTGATACAAAAACTGCATAAAGTCCTAAACTTCTTTTAAATTCTTTTTATTGCCATTACTATCCTCAATCGTAAGCTCCATGAGATGCTGGAGGCAATGACCAGTTATTGGCCAGTTCTATTGATTCCCAAGATGAGTTGGAAGTCCATGAAATATATCAGTCTGTGTTCACTGCAGTACCTGCAGTTACAGAAGCCATAAATTTAACCTTTGAGTCCCTGTCAATTCAGAGTTTTTTTCAGAAATGAATCATCTAAGGGAACAATTTTCTCCATTTGAGTAGCCATACTCGCTTAAATCCTCTAAACCAACTGTATAATGCTCTGGCTCACAATCACACACCATACAGATCAGCACCAGTTCTTTCTTTCAACCAGTCTTCTTGACTTGAAAGCCATCACTTAGCACTGTGAGGGCTCACTGTGACAAGAGTAGTTTTTAGCTAACCTGACTGTAAATCAGGGTGAGCTATTGTGATCAAACACTGTCCATCGTCCATGAACATGTTGTTTGCGACTTCTCCAAAACCACTGGACCGATTTCAACTAAATTTGAGGTGGTTGTTTGTTCTGACATCGCATTTTCAAATCAACTTGCCCAGCCTGATAGGGAGGAGGTTGGTGAAATGCTCCCAAATTTAAAAAAAAAACCTTCTCATGAAACAGTGGGTACAATGGTTTGATACATGGTACTGAACTTCCTTTCAAGGTGTAGAATCAAGTTTGTTCAAATGAAGTTTGTGGAGCAAAATTTTGCCATTGTAATTGGAGGACAAAATTTTCTATTTTCTGAACCAGTGAGCTGATTTAAGCCAAATTTGGTATGTGGTATTATTGAGTCATAAGTACTTGATTCATGCACAAAAAAAATTCCTGTGTCCCTGTGGAAACCCCCATAATTCCCCAAAACGCTTTTTCCTCGCAGTGGATTAAGTTAAAATTAGGGCTCCAATAGGGAGCCCAAATATTAACACATGGACTTGGTTTTGATCAGACTTGTTTTCCCAGAGTTATGCCCCTTTTCATCTTAAAATGCAGGAATTTTGTCCAGAGATTTTCTCAAATGTTTATGGGTCAATTTCTTTGAAACTTGGTATGGATGTTCACTACCATGGGAACCTGTGCACCTACGATTATAGTTTTGATTGGACTTTTCTTGCCAGAGTTATGCTCCTTTTCTTCTTAGAATGCCAGAATTTTGTACGGAAATTTTCTCAGATGCTTATGGGTCGATTCCTTTCAAACTTGGTAAGGATGTTCACTACCATGGGAACCTATGCACCTGCGATTATAGTTTTGATCAGATTTTTTTTTACCAGAGTTGTGCCATTTTTCGTCATAGAATAATCATGGCAATGGGTGTATGGACAGGCCCATCTGTACCATATAGTGTTGTGGGCAAGAAAATAGTACAGTGATCACAAAAGCGGACAGAGAACTTAACTGGGTTGCAATTCAGCTGCGATTCTGTCAAAGATATCTTTCCATTTTTTGCCCTAATACACTGTAGGATCTCACATGTCAGGAAAGAAATGCGGAAACATGGAACTGAGATGCCATTTCTGTTTATTTTTCTTGATTTAATATTGATTTCGCAATATTACATTCATGTAATTTCTACCCATGGGGATAGATGTGTTGTGATCCGATCATTATCTGATCGAGAAAGGTCTAGAGAGGTACCAGTTTTGTGATCACAGTACTATCATTTTAACTGAATCGTGACTCAATTGCAATATGTTAAATATTCTCTATCAGCTTTTAACAAGCTATTAATTGAAAATAGAATATGTTGCAGAGCTTGATGAGAATCAATCACACAAAGATTCGTGCAACAAGACCAGTAGTGGGAATCCATGTAGATTCTCGCAACACCTCTGCTAAGATTCGCATGAAAACAATTGAGTCAATTTAGCTCTTTAACTAACGTAGCAGCAGTAATTTAGCCAATACAGGGCTGACATGACCTGAAATATCTTGACCCTTTGTCATTAAAATTGTACAAATACGGCTGTTATTGGAACTGGCTCAATGAGCCGGTTCCAATAACAGCCATATTTGTAAGGTTTTATTGGTAAATATTGTTTATTTTAAAAAAGAAAATATCAAATTGAGTTCAGGTTTTAAAATTTAAAAAGCGGTGTTGGGTAAAGTGTTAATGTGTTTTATCAGTATACAACAGGGGTTCAACTATGGTGGCCTCATGGGATACTGGGACAGGAATGAATTCTTGCAACCATTGTAACGAAAATCAAAATGGATTCTCTCAAATTTAGATGAAATATAAGCCATGTGTTTTCATTTTTGGAATTCACTTTTGAAAAAATTTCCTTCTTCCAGTATAAGTATTTCCATTATCTTCTTGAACTTTTCATGCTATGTAGCATGTAACCAACTAAACCTGTGTATTTTTACAGACTTAGTGTATATTTTCATGTAGTGCACCATATTGCAGCCTATCTGCTACTCCTGTGTAGGGCTATCATGATTTTTTAATTTAGGAATTGATCAATCTTCGCAAATAATCGAAGATAATCGATTAATCATACCGAGATGACCTTCCCTCTCCCTCTCTCTGAAGTCGATAAAAATGAAGTTCAAGTCAGCTGACCTACCTCAAGTAAACAACGAAGACGATCCTCTTTTAGGTACATTCAAAGCTTTGATGTTCTGAATTTTTGAACCGTCAGTGTAGTAATCAAGACCGGTCGGCAGTTGCGAACATCGCAACTGCCGACCGTTCTTGATTATTACACTGATGGTTCAAAAGTTCAGAACACCAAACCTTTGATGAATGTACCTGAAAGACAAATACTTCCAACAGCTTCTTGGGGTTTAACAATGATGTTCTTAACTCTTTACCTTTGGAAACAATAGTTTTTTCATCAAATTTTGTTTTAATTATTAAACGTCTAAAATGGGATACAATTTACCGATTATTCGACAATGAAAAATACTAATCGATTTCGCTGTGATCGATCAATAATCGATTAATCGTGACAGCCCTACTCCTGTGCAATGTACCTGGCTAGTCACTTTTCTTTCTGTGTATAAATAAGGTCATCATCTCTATTATGTGACTAACCTTGTGCAGGCTTATTCCTGTTTACCCTGCACACCGATGTTAATTAATCTGCATAGCAAGATATAGTCCGTATCTACTTTATACCACGATTACCTATTCTACTATATATAAAAAGCCTATGACATAAATTTTAGCTTTACACACCAACCATGGTGAACACGCCAGCAATGGGATTTCAGTAGTTAAAATTTACACCTACAGTGGAACTATATCCAGGTTGACCTTTGGTGACCTCAAACTGAATGCAAACTTGTCTAAATTTATCACTCGTCACCTTGCGAAGAGTGAAATGAAAGCGGCAATTATTTATTATGTTTTAATTGAGTTTACCTCAGAAGATACCAAAAATTAACAACCATGCGTTGTCTCATGTTAATAAAGCATCCATAACTCGAAATAGTATGTTATTAAAAATGAAAAAGCCCCTGTGATTTGCACGTTTCTTTTTCCATTTCGTTTCAGCGTAAAATTGAAAGCGGAAGTACCACCCACCGGTGCTCATGTAAACAAAAACAGATTAGCATGTATGTACGTCTGCTGCTCAGTAAAATAGAGAAAAAATAATAGCGACTCTTAATAATCTGACAATCATGGTAAAATGTCTCCAGTGTAGCTTGGTGTACCAAATATTCACCATTTGTGGTGATGTGGTGTTAACTGCTCACCGAAGGCTCGCAGTTAACACCACTTCACCACTCGTGGTGAACATTTGGTATACCAAGCTGTATGGGTATATTCTATATTTAGTCAAAGAGAAGGTGTGTCCGCTGGTGCATGATCTTCCATTGAACAAGAGTCTGTGGACGTATCAACAATTTTTCAACTTGGGCCCTTTTGAAAAATGTAAAAATGTTTCATTTACAACAGAAATTCGATGAAAAACAACAACCAGAAAATGTTATTAAGAAGAGCATTGGCCCTGCCTATGGTTCCTATAACAGTGGTGAGCAATGCCTGGTTTGAGGCTATGGTACACACCCAAACAATTTCAAACTAATAATAGACTTTGTGAAAAAATAACAACTGTACCTTTGTCAATACCCTGTCTAAAGCACCCAATATTTGAACAAAACTATAGTCTGCAAATCTTTGATGTTGAGGATTATCACACCTGAACTGGAAGCAATAATGGCACAGTGAACAGGAATTCCCAGCAACCCCCACCCCTCCCCCATCATGTACATTGCACAGCATTAATGCATGTACATTTTTATGTAGTGTGCAATATGGCAGAACTTTACAATTTTTTTTATAACCAGAAAGTGTGACTTACTCTGAGGATTTAGTCACACTTTCATGTCATAAAGATGTTCATTGTTAACTGAGTAACTGATCCTGTGCTCTATACAGCTTTAGTGAAAAACTCATCTATATCGAATCTTTACCAACATAATGACCAAACAAAGCCAGTATTATTATCAAAAAGTATTTAAAGTCAGCTTACGACCCCTCATTGGAAATGATTTTGGTGAGGTTTTACTGGTATTTAGTGAATACCAAAAATGAAAACGTATTCTAATTTCAATTAACCCTTTGAGACTTTAATTATTCTGACATTCAAAGGGCACTGGGAATTCAGTTTCTTCAACGATTTTCAAAATGCGACGTCATACGACGGAAAGTACAAATAACAAGATACTTTTCGCATTAGTGATTATCTGGTAGAGGGCTAGTTATTTTGGGTTTTCTGAATTTGCTATTCAATCTTGTTTTATTACAAATTATTGGAGAGTGCCTGTGGGCACTCTCCAATAATTTGTAATAAAACAAATTTATATAAACAAAATATTATTTGTGTTTGACTGAATATGAAATATAAGCAAGGAAAGTGTTTGCTTTGGCTCTGGTATCCTCATTTTTTGAAAGCCCTTATAGTGGCTTCTTGCACTTGACCAGATAAGAAGTCTTGACAGCAGGATTATATTAGTATATTAGTTAAGCTGCGATAATATTTAGCTCAATGGCTGTCACTGAGCACTATTCGGAAGAAAATAGGAATTGAGGTTAAAACTTTAAAAAATCGAAAAATAATAACAAAACAAATGACCACAAAGTATCAACGCATTGTTTGATTTCGCACCTCATAAGATGTACAAAATTATCAATGCGCTGTTTGATTTCATACGTCATAAGATGTACAAAAAAGTATCAACGCGCTGTTTGATTTCGTACGTCATAAGACGTACAAAAGTATCAAAGGGTTAAAAGCATGTTTTCTGTGATCACTGTACTGTTGATTGCTTTAATGATTTATGTTTTCAATTCACTAATGCCTGTATTTCTGTTTCAATTTTATTTCAGGAGCTTGCTGAAGCAAGAGATGCCTTATTACAGCAGATTTCACATACTGAAGACTTTTCAAGTGATATTGGAAGTATTGATGGCAGTGTATTTCTCACTGATGAATTGCCCCTTGTGACAGAAGAAAAGTCCTTCTTGAAGCATGTAGCTGCTCAGCTTCACTCATCATCGAGAGGACCTTCTGAAGGGGAATTTATTGAGGAAACATCATTTGAGCAATCAGATAAAGAAGAATTCTCAGAGAGCAATGCGCCTGCCTTAAGTTCAGTACATTCTGATGGAATGTTTGTCAGAGAACAATCATGTGAAGAATCAGTTGTTTTAGAAGATACAGGTGACTTACCAGTGTCTGTTGACATCAGTCAAGACAACAAAACATTGCAAGAACTCAAAGTTAATAATCAAATATCAATATCACTTTCTGATACAGAAATAGATATATCAAAATATTTTGATAATCAGTCAGGAGTGTTTGTTGAGGAAAGTTTAGAACATAGTGGGAGGCATCTTGGTGAAATTGGTCTACCAAGTAATGAAGAAATAGTTGAAGAAACTTTTATTCCTGAATACTCCCTCAGCTGTGAAATTCACCCTCTTGAGAATGATGTACACAGTGCACTTGCTGATGATGATGAGAGTACCGACTCGACTCATGTGTCCCAAAAGTCAGTTGGTACAAACAATTTGCAGTCTATGTCATGCTCAGGAGACTATAAGTTTATAAAACATGAATCAGACTCTGTTGTTAGAACAACCGATTGTGTCAAATTACAAAATTTGTGCAGTGAATTGCAGTCAAAAGTTGATTATTATAAAACGTCAAATGAATATTTAGAACAAAAATTCAGTGAGGAACACAAAAAGTTTATTCAAGAAAAGATGGAAATGTGTGCTCAAATAAAAATACTTGAAAAAAACAATTTTACCAAATCAATTGTTGGTAGATCTGATGAATTGAAAGATCAAAATGTGGTAGAAAATTTACAGCCACAAAGTGTCCATTCAGGTGATGAAAAGATTGTCAATATTTTATCAAGTGAAACACAAAATAGTGAGTCTTCCTCACAAAAGGGTAAACAACTTACAATTTCAAGTACAGATGCAGAAGTCAAACATCTGTCAGAGCTTGTAAAGGAGAGAGATGCATTCTTAAGAATTTTGATAGATCAAGTCGAAAACCTGAAAATTAAAATAGAGGAACACAAGCTGAAGGAAGCATTCTACAGAGCTAAGTGTGAGAAAAACTCGGACAATGGAGAGTTTAGCGAATTAGATGCTGAACTAATTGGTCCATTTGTAGAATCATGGAGAGGAGTGTCAGATAACATTTCAGATACCTCCCTCCCTGATTCCAAAATCTTATCTCCACGTTTCAACTCCACTGAAATTGACAATGCTAGAAGTGTTCGATCTCTTTCATCTTGCACTGACAGCCTTGAGGATTCACAAAAAATAAGAAGTAACTTAGAACCAGAGGAAGATGGTCATTTGGCATTGGAATTGAAACACTTTGAAATTGTAGGAGAAGTTACTCGCTTGAGGCATGACTTGAGAGTAACAAAAGCTATTTATGTACGAGAAAATGCATTGCTACACGAAGCATTGAATCGAGAGAATTTTGCCAGGGAAATTCAGGAACAAGCTTCTGTATCGGAGGATCAGTTTATTTTATCTCGTAACATGGTAGATTTAAGACAGAAAGTTGCTATCTTGACAGAGGAAAATAGATCATTGAGAATCGAGAATGATCGATGGATGAGGCGCATTCAAGAACAAGAATGCCTTGTGATACGACTTCGGGAATTGCTTGGTCGAAATTCTCCAGATATTATGAAAGTTCAAAGTGCATTCAAGCGTCAGGTTTTATTACTGCAAAATCAAAGGGAAGAACTTCTTGAGAAGCTGAAAAAGAGGGAACAAGATGGTGACCATCTTTCCAGTGTTCTTTGTGAGAAAGATTTACTTTCTGAAACACTGCGACGTGAGAAGCTGCTGCTTGCCCAAAAGCTACAAGAAAAGCATAGAATAGAATCAGAGTTATTTGAAAAGAAGTTAGAATTTGAAAAGCTGGCTTCCAAACAGCTAAGATTAGAAGAACAGTTATATGAAAAAGACCAAACTGAAAAGCAGTTAATGAAACAAAAACGATTGCTAGAAATGGAGCTGTCAGAAATTGAATCAAAACTTGAAGAACGTGAAGCAGAACTTGTTGAAGAGAAAAATGAACTTTTGAATGAATTGAAAAAGAAGGACTCCACAATTCAAAGACTGGCTGTGAGCCAGTCTAGTGACCTTTCTCTTGATAAAACATTAGAAACCACTTCCATGATTGCTTTGCCGGTTTCGCAAAATCTTACTCCAGATTCAAATGAGATCTCAAAACCCCTAAAGAAAGCTAAGCTACATCACACTAGTGCAATTCGTGCCCTACGATCTCGTTTATCTTTTGGTAGTCGTGATAAAAAGAAATTGGAAAAGTATTCCTCTGATTCGTCTCTTCAAAAATAAGCGGCTTTTTTTTTTAATCTTCACAATGCTGCCATTTTTTCCTTTAAAATTTTTCTTTTACCATTTTATTGATTGAAACTGGTTAAGATGAGAAACATTCTGTTTGATAGTAGACCTTTAAGTCTTTTGAGTAGGGTTTATCTGAAATGATAAAATTGTGGAATTTAACATATTCCTTGTTGTTCCTCAAAGGCATTGCCCATTACAAAACTTTTGAGTAGCATGTTAGCAAATTTGTTTCGTAAGTGTATGAAAGGTTAGTATTAATTTATCCTACAGCCCAAAATGGCTGTTGGAAGGAATATATTATTACTGTCTCTCCCAAAAATTTTTAAAAAAGATTTGCTGACCTGCTTCAGACATTATTGATTGATTTTTATGTGTTTGTCGTCCTATAACATTTCCTTTAAACACATCAAACATGATTTTTTAGCCCTCCAAGTTGAAAGTGGGGTTTTTTTGGCTATAAGAAAAAGAATTCTTGTTTCTCACGCACTTCCCTCATTCCAAAAATAAGACTCATCACTTTTTATCCTTTGTCGGAAGGGGGATATTGATATCGTGTTCGTCCGTCCATTCATATGTCCGTCCACCCATCCATCCATCCATCTGTCCATCACAAACTTTGCTCACCTGATTGAGTGCTGGAAGCCACTATCATGGCTTTAAAGAAAAGTGAGAGAGCTAGGCTAATGTCTTCATATTCTTTGCCTGTATTTCATAGTCAGTCAGAAGAAAACAAAGATTAGTTCAAGTAGATTATTTGTTTTATTAAAAATTATTGGAGA
Organism: Pictodentalium vernedei; assembly: GCA_031216915.1. Taxonomy (NCBI): domain Eukaryota; kingdom Metazoa; phylum Mollusca; class Scaphopoda; order Dentaliida; family Dentaliidae; genus Pictodentalium; species Pictodentalium vernedei. The sequence goes on from CM062288.1 coordinate 256,625,114, forward strand.
GTGGCTGCAGCCACTCTCCAATAATTTGTTATAAACAAATATTGATGATCAATGCTCATCACCAAAAATAATCTAGCACTCAACCAGTTAACTCCTCCTACAGTTTTCATTTTTTTTTTACAAAACTTGGTCTGAAGTATTAGTATCAAGTGTAGATGTCCATGTGGTCACGAATTTTCGATGCGACAAATTTTGCATGGTCAAGGCCCTTGGAAATAGCAAAATTTCCATTACAAAGGCTTGTCCGCTTAACTCCTACTGCATTTTTCATTGGATTTTTATGAAATTTGGTGTGCAGTATGAGTATGATGTGTACATGTGAATATGGAAAGAAAGTTTCGATTCGAATAATTTTTCCAGAGTGATAGCCCTTGTTCCTGTCATAACATAAAAGTCCGATGGGGATATGGATGTTGTTAGACTCTCTTGTTCTGTTTTGCACCTGGTAGCCTCTTCTGTGATACTATTTTGGATCTATTGGATGGAAAACTAACTGGAACTTGTTTGACTCAGCTCACTGTGTTTGGTTAAATTAGCAACTGCAGTATGGGAAATTTTTACTGCTGAGAACATTGTTTTTTTCACAGAATAAATAGTTTAACCCTTTGAACACGTAAGACCGACTTTTCGGTCCAAGGCATAATTTTGTCAAATTTTTGTGTTATTATAAGAGGTCTATACACGGCATTAATGATAAAATAATAACTGCAGTCTGCAGCCAGACGGCTGAAGACTGCAGTTATTGTTTTATTCTCCCTGTATATTCATACTGGACATACCAATCTGAAGGTAAGTGTACACAAAGACATTACCATTCCATCAAACGAGGGTTCAAAGGGTGAATTGGTGGAGTGCTAAATAATTTTTCAAAGGTGATTTGAAACATTTTTTTTCAAAGATACCATGCTAACAGCATAATTAGACTTAGTTTACCAATTTTTGTTGATGAATAATTGTTTTGTTACAATTTATTTGGAGAGTGCCAATAGGCACTCTCCAATAAATTGCAACCATACAACTTTATATACATTTTTTTTATACTACTGAGCAAACAAGCTAATGCATACAGTGTAAAAAAGCCACTAAAGTGGCTTCCAGCACTTTTCAACAGAGCCATGATAGTGGCTTCTAGCACTCAACTAGTTAAGGAGTTAATAACTCCCAACTCTTTCCTGAATGTTTTGTGGATTAACAAAAAAATAAAAAGGAAAAAATGCCTTCCTCCTTTATCATAAAATTGAGGGAAAGTTGCCTGCGAAACAAGAACTTTTTAATAGGCTTTAATAACAGAATTTTTTAAGGAATTTGAATGTAGGCATTTTCTGATTGCTGAAAAATAATACTAATTTCATTTGACAAAAATGAATAAAAATTGAATAACCATTCCTTTTGAAACATAAATATCATCTTCTCTTCTTCATTTCTGTAAAATTTTGAATTTGAAAGCTTTCGAGGTCTTTCATGTCATTGGTTCTGCTAAATTGATTAATATTTTCCACAAGTCATTGACAATTATTTGAAAAGAAACCAATTTTCATGTAGTTTGGATTTTGTTTCTCTAAATATTGCTAATCATGGATGGGAGACGGACATGTTAACCTCCAAAATAGTTTTTCGGGGAAATTGAGCTTGATTTTCAGGGAAATTGTATGGATTTCAGGGAAAAGTTTGTGTGACAGAAAATACTGTATGCCTCAAGTCTACTACCACAAAATCACTCCCAATGAGAGGACTTCTCTCTGCAGGAGATACTACAAAACTATTAATGCAGCTCACATATATATGGTTGTATTTCCAAATAAAAATGTGGTCAAAATATAAAAGTATACCTTGTTTGTTTTGGAGTTTATGGCTAGTCATCTCAGCTGGTTCTGTATCCTTTCTAATGGCTTATTGAAACTGTATTCCATTGGGAGTTGTACAAATTCTGTTTCTTTAAATAATGCAACCCTTTATGCAATCACAGACCATGAGCAGAATTGGAGAAATAAAAAAAAAAAATTGATGTTTCATCAATTCTATTATTTTTTCAATAAGCTGCATAGAAAAGAAAGTTCAAATTTTATATTTGATTAAAGGACCTCCACAGTGGACAAAACGTATTATCAGTTATCATTTTTTCCACTTTTGGGTTTGAGTTGATTGACTTGTGAAATTATGGTTTGAAAATATTGACAATTTGGCAGGTCAGTTACTGTAGCAGAAACGTCTTACTGCTATTGCATGTTAATCCTTTTCCCAACACAAAAGAATATCAAAACTTGTTATTTTGACTATTTCTTTTCAAATTTTTCAGACAATTTCCCCCAAAATACATATCATGTTAGCATTTGTTGAAGATAAGTGCACTATCGATGTGCAGTATGCCTTAGTACACAGCACCACTGTGCCTCCAAATGGGCTGTCGGGATTAAGTGCCTTGCCCAAAGACACAACACAGTTACCCCTTGTGATGATCAAACCATGGACCTTTCTATAAATCCTGAGTCACCGCTCCCAGCTAATGGGTCAATGCTTTATCTAACATATTGGCCATATCTAGTCAGAAATATACACAAAATTGCCATTTAAATTTTAGTTTTTTAAATTGTTGCTTTCAAAACACCCTTGTGATCCCACTTTGGAATGAGCTCATCAAGTTTGTTCCAATGAGGGATCATAAGGTATTTTATAGTTATTCGTGAAATGTTTTTACAATTGTTGTCTCTAGTTGAGTCGGATAAATGGTGTTTACTTTTACTAACTGGTTGAGGGCTAGATTATTTTTAGTGGTCTGATTTTGTTATTCAAAATTCATTCTGTTACAAATCATTGGAGAGTGCCCACAGAAACTCTCCAATAATTTGTAATAAAACAAATTTATATGAAACAAAATATCGTTTTTGACTGAATATGAAATGTGAGCAGGAAAAATGTTAGTTTTTGCTCTGGTACCCTCATTTCTCCCAAAGCCCTCATAGTGGCTTCTATCATTCAACCAGTTAACCCTTAAGCCCCCATATAGCCCCAAACCGCCACTTTTATATTGCATTGAAGCAGGTGCTCCCTTGTGTAATTTTTTTTATTATTCTTGTGTGTAGACTGAATTTTCCCTGGCAGTGGTTCTACATCACTGCTGGCTGCCTGTATAGGCAGCCAGCAGTGATGTAGAACCACTGCCAAGTCATCAATAGCTATGTAAGCAGAAAAAGGCCATAAATACTTTAAAATTAATCTGAGGACTTGAGGGTTAATTCATGAACAACAATAAAATGCTTGAAAGAACTATTGGGTGTCACTGATGATGAAGCTGAAAAAAAGTGGAATTTTCCTTCTTGGGAACAAACATTGGATTATGAAGTGCTTTTCTTTTTTGAAAGTAGATGTTTTTTCTGTGAGATTATTATTATATTGTTTGCCGTGAAATTAATAACCAGAAACCAAATAATTGATATATAATTCGCATTTTATGAAAACTGACATTATATATTGAAGAGTTGCTCATTTACTTTTTTCCAACCTCACTCACATGGCATGATATTAAATAAAATACTTCAACATTTCATGAAAATATATAATTATTCCAGTCAGCATTGTGAGGATTAAAGTTTCATATTTTGTACTGCTTCAGCTGATGGTGCATAATGGACTTTATTAAAGTTGGTATCAGAATGAGTTAATGTTTTCTGTCCACTTAAACAAATCAACAAATGTCCCCTGGATCAAAAGGTTCATGTTGAAACAGCCCCCATAATATAACTGTCATTTCACCATGATGGGGAACACGCCTGAATATAAGCAAACTGTCATTTGCAGAATGAGGTCCCCAGAGGGTGAATTTGCTGATGTTATCCCATACAGTGGGCAAATTTATCCTCTTGTCTCCTCTTTCTATTTAGGCTTGAGACCTTGATTCAGATTGAGGTTCACAGAGGGTAAATTTAGTGATGCTGCCCTGCTGTGCAGGGTAGCATCACCAAATTCACCCTCTGGAGACCTCATTTTGCAGTCGGCTTATTTTCAGGCTTTATGGGGAACCTGTTACTATAGGCTTTTCTTTAACCCTTTACCCATAATAGAGAATAACAAATTTATTAATTTAATTATTGTTTTTTTTAAATTTTTCTAAAAATTTCACAAATCCATATCATGTGATCCCTCAACGTCTATTTAGGCAGATGACACTTGATTAGAAACAACTGCTTAAGTTATATGTGTTTTAATTTTCACCATTTATTGAACTGTCGATTTTGAACCACTTTTTTTTCAAACGTCAGCGGTGAGTGTAACTTATATTAGATAATAAGGTGGTGTAGAAAAGTCCATTTTTTGGGAATCAAAAGATGTGCTTTTGTGTTTTTTCTCTCAGTATGTTGACTACAGACAAGTTGATCTGTTGAAATCAGGCTTGAAAATAAGCAGTCGGACATTTTCAGAATGAGGTTCCCAGGGGGTGAATTTGATGATGCTGTCCCATACAGGTGGCCAATTTATCCTCCGCGTACTTCTTTCTGTTTATTTTTGAGACCCTGATTCAGACTGAGGTCCACAGAGGGTAAATTTAGTGATGCTACCCTGCTGTGCAGGGTAGCATCACGAAATTCACTCTCTGGGGACCCCATTTTGCAGATGACAGGCTGCTTATTTCTGGTTTGGTTGAAATCTGAAATAGTGAGATTTCTGAACATAAATAGTGAGTTTTCAATTTATATATAGTTCAACGAAGAAAGTTTATTGTTTTCAAAAGTGAGATTCTGATAAATTTCCCAATTTCTGGGTGCATTTAACCAAAGGAAGTCTCCCTTAACCCTTTACCCAACGCAGACGATATCAAAATTTATTATTTTAAATATCATTTTTTCAAATTTTTCAAAAGGTTTCAACAAAACCATATTATGTGACCCCTCTTTGGAACGAGCTCGACGAGCTCATTCCAACGAGGGGTCACATGATATGGTTTTGTTGAAATTTTTTGAAAAATAATATTTTTTCAACTGCTGAATTTGCATATTACGTGGGCGGTTGCGGCCGATTCGTTGGGTAAAGGGTTAAAAATAGTGAGAGTTAACATGTCTGTTGACTCAACTGGCCCACTTGATCTACCAACTCACTAGGGAATTTTGTGATTCAAGATCGGCAAATTAGTTGTTGTTCAAATGCTTTAGGATGATGATGCCTCAATTTATTGTGATACCAACTAAAACATATCGTGTTGAAACCAAAACAGTGTTTTCAATTTTGCCTTTTATCCCTCACATTAAATGCCATAGAATATATCACATAAGCCTTTTCGAGGGGACCTCGAGACTTGTAATTGCGTTCTAGTCAAATCCTAGATGCTCAGATTTTATTTTTGAGGGAAAACTTGTGTGATAGCGTGTTGGTGCACTTTAATTTAATAATAATATAAAATAACATTTAAATATATTTTCTTTGAATCGTGTTTATACATTCCTTTTCTTCATGTGTACTGTTTTAGCTGTGATGATCTGCAACATATATATATTCTTCCTTGCACGTGTTTTGTATAGAATGTAACTGTTGGGGAAATGAACTGATATTTTTTCAGGTGAACTGGTCGTTACTTTGAAATATTGTAATAATAGTGTATAAGTGATAACTCTTTCGTTGTCAGGACACCATTATATATACCGTAGAACCTTGTTATTTTAATAGCCACTTTGTCTGTAAAAAGATATTTAGTTAACCCTTTAAACAACGTAGCAGCCAAAATTGGCCAGTGCTATTCACAAAAATCACCATTCAATTTGCATTATTTTTTTCATTTTTTGTCTCAAAAGCATGGCTTATGACCCCTCATTGGAATGAGCTCGTTGAGCTCATTCCAATGAGGGGTAATAATCTATGTTTTTGATGCAAAAAATGAAAAAAATTACTTATTCAAGAATTTTGTTTACAATTGTCGCCTGCCTTTCATGTTAGGTGAAGGGTTAACAGGAATATTCAACCAGAATTTTATTATTTTACTTCCTTCTGGTTGAAAATTGAGTATTCATTCTATTATATCTTGTTTGACCAAGTTCACTGACAACAGAATAAATGCTTAACCCTTCATCTTATAAATTGGCCATGTCTGCATAATTTACAAATTGAGCAGTTGAAAAAAAAAATCCCAAATATTTTGACAAAACCCATATCATGATCCCACATTGGAACAAGCTCATGAAGGTTGTTCCAAGTTGGAGTCACATGATCTGGTTTTGATGAAATTTTTTTTAAAAATTTGAAATTAAAAAATAATATTTTGGTGTCAGGTGCAATGGGCACATAGCTAATTTGAAAGAGCAAGTGCTTGAAAGTTGGACTTTCTGGGAAAAAGTCAGAAAGTTCTTGAAAAAGTATATTTAATTAATTGCTAAGCCTATGTCAGTCAGAATACATATTTACAACAATATGAATTACATGTGATATTTTTCTGGGGCTTGTTTACTGTGGTAAACAAGCTCTGTTTCATTGGTAAAATAGGACCCAGTCACTAATGCTTGGGATTCGAGACTTCTAGAGTAGGCAACATGGGGTATAAACGATTGACTGGCCTTGACTTTATCTCCATGTTGTGGACATGATTAGCCATTGTGCTGAAGTATGTGACCTTAAACACCAATAAATAAATAAATTTGTCGGGGTGGGGGGGGGGGGAGTGGGGGTCATGAACTGTGTTTTTATGCCCTTGACCCTCTCGAGGGGGGGGGGGGCATTATGTTTTCACCATGTCCATCCATCCATCCGCCCACCTGGCCATCAACTTTTGGTTTCCATCCAGTAATTAAAGAACCGCTTATTTGATCAGATCATAATTTTAGTGGTTACTTGTGGATGACTAGACAATGCTTCCTTTCGATTTTGGTCCAGCTGGCCAATTCCTGGCCAATTCAATATGGTTGCCATTGTCCATATTGAATTTGGTTTCCACTCAATAACTAATGAATGCTGACTTGAATCATTGTTATTTTTTAATTATGGATTGTTGGTGTCCAGAGGAAGATTCCTTTCAATGTTGGGCCAGTCAGCTGAACCAAGATGGCGGCCACCAGTGGCCAATTCATTATGGCATCCATGGTGGCCATCTTGTATTTGGTTTCCATCCAATAACTAATGAATACTGACTCGAATCAATTTTATTTTTTGTTTATGCATTATTGGTGTCTAGAGGAAGCTTCCTTTCGATTTTGGTCCAGCTAGCTTATTTAATATAGCCACCCTGGTGACAATATTGAATTTGGTTTCCGTCCATTTACTAATGAATGCTTACTCAAATCATTTTTATTTTTTAATTATGCATTGTTTGTGTCTAGAGGAAGCTTCCTTTCAAAGTTGGACCAGTCAGCTGAACCAAGATGTCCACCAGTGGCCAATTCATTATGGCTTCCATGGTTGCCATCTTGAATTTGGTTTCCGTCCAATAACTAATGAATACTGACTCAATTCAATTTCATTGTTTGTTTATGCATTATTGGTGCCTAGAGGAAGCTTCCTTTTGATTTTGGATCAAATATTGAATTTGGTTTCTGTCCAATAATCAATTTTATTTTTTGATTATGCATTGTTGGTGTCTAGTCTAAGACTTACCTACCTTTTATAACAGTGTCTGGGGCATATGCCATGCTTCGCATTGCTCTTGTTTATCATTTGTAATATCACCAACACTTAACACTGATCTTTATGAAACTCTCAGAGATGGTTTCCAAAGATTCATTGTTAAGGGCAGGTATTTTTGAGTTGAAATATATACTGTGTTCTCGTTTTCCTGAAATTGTTTGGTTATCAATTCCAAATAAACTATTTGCAAATAATTTTTTATCATCCAGCATGATTATAAAAAAAAAAAATTACCAAGATAAAAAAGATTAAGTAAGGCCTAAAAAAATTAAAAATCTGTTTCTCAGGCCCTCCTGCAAGGTCCTTTTAGCTGCCGCATGCTCTCTTTTTATAACCAATTTAAACTTAAAAAAAAATAAAAATTAAATGGTTTATGGCTGATAGTTTACCCAAGTTGAAAAAATTGATGAATTTGTCCCTTGAGTGCAAGAAGGCTTTGCAATGCTTCAGCATTGCAAAGCCTTCTTGCACTCAAAGGATGAAATACACCACCACCCATGCTATTCTGTAGATTATGAGGCCTAAAACTTGAACCAAGAACATGAACTTTTGATGGCAAAGAAGTAATTACTGAAATAAAAAATAAAATAAAAAAAACGCTCGCCTGCATGCAATTTTACAAATAATGGCCTGAGAAACAGAAGATCTATTTTGTGTGGCCTAACAAAGAAATGTTTTGATAAGAATCAGATCAAATGGATAAACTATTACCTACAGATTAACTTGACAGGCATGAATTCTTGCCTGTGTCATCCAAAAACGATGCACTGAAATAATCAAATGCAAAGCCTTTGGGGTTTATTGATGGACCAACCTGAATGAGTAACAGTCTGATTTGCTCCAGGCTGACATAGTAAATTTACTTTTTGGAGGGTTGAAGATCAAATGCAGGATTAATGCCACTTCTGTTTTACTCTTCACGGAGGTAACTGCCTGAGTGTCCAAGATAAGGTGAAAAAAAAAGAAGCTCACATGAGTTTAAAAAAACAATTGCTTGGGTCAGGTTTCCATCACTGTAGAATTGTTGATTACATCTAAAATGTATTGGCAGTGAACTTTCACCTTACAGTTAAAAGCAATGTCAGTTAAAAGCAATGTCAGAGAGTAAAATATGAGGTGGAAGTAACTAACCATTCAACTCCTGTACTGGCCTCCTGATACTACTTTCCTGCCTACTTAGATTTGTATCTAAGAAATGTCAACCCCACGAAGATAATAATTGCCCATCGTTTTTTTTCTAAATTTTTATATTCTTTTTTTTTCAAATCATAGCTTATACCTATGTCTGGAGCATTGGCATATTTTGAGGGGCATAAGTTTTAATTTGTTAAAAATTATGAAATTCTAAAACAAAGTTTGTGCAGGTCCTGAAAATGCTTAACGGTGCTTGAATTTTGAAATTTAAATTTCAGGCCTTGAAATGCTTGAAAATTCGATTTCCCCAGTCGTTAAAAGTGCTTTAAACAAAAAATGGGACAGGTTTTTAACCCTATACCTAATACAAAAGGCAGACAACACTTGCAAACAAAATTCTTGAATAAGTAATTTAAAAAAAAATTTGGCAAAAAAACACTCAGCTAAGGACCCCTCATTGGAATGAGCTCCACAAGCTCATTCCAGTGAGAGGATGATAAGCTATTTTTTTGAGACAAAATATGAAAATATAATGGAAATTGAATTGTGATTTTTAGCTTAACTTGACATAGTCAAGATAAGCTATTGCCATCACGCGTGTGGAGGAAGTCTGTTAGTCTGTTCACATTTTCCTTTAGCACAGGCTACACCCCGCAGTTCTTGTCTGATCGTCACAAAATTTCATATGCAGGTTTGGGTTCATGTCTAGATGAGAGCGTCTCCTTTTGGTCGCGATCGGGTAACCGGTATGGCTGCCCAAGCCCAAAACCCGAAAACCATTAGCACAGTCTACATGTCGTATTTATGAAGGGATATCATTGTAACTTCTAGTTGATGACATCCCCTTTTTGTCGTGATTGGTCAACTGTGATACAAGTGCCTGAAGCCCAAAAACCTTGAGCAAAGTCTACAGATCATATTTATAAAGGGATTTCAGTGTAACTTCGTAAGATCACTCCAGATGAGACTGTCCTCTTTGGTTGCGATCATTCAACCATGATGGCTGCCCAAGCCCGAAAACCTTTAGCACAGTCTACAGGTCATATTTATGAAGGGATTTCATTGTAACTTGGTAGGTTGACTTCATATAATGTCTAGATGAGAACTTCCCCTTATGGACACAATTGGGCAACTGTGACGGCTACAGGGGCCAGAAGCCCGAAAACCTTTAGAACAGTCTGCAGGTCATAATTATGAAGGGATTTTATTGTAGCTTGGTAGGATGACTCCAAATAATGTCTCCATATAATGCCTAGATGATGACGTCCCCTTTTGGTCGTGATTGGTCAACTGTGATGGCTACAGGTGCCCAAAGCCCGAAATCTTGAGCACAGTCTACAGGTCATATTTATGAAGGGATTTCATTGTAACTTCATAGGATCACTCCAGATGAGAATGTCCCCTTTTGGTTGCGATCAGATCATTCAACCATGATGGCTGCCCGAGCCCAAAGCCCAAAAACCTTTAGCAAAGTCTACAGATCATATTTATAAAGGGATTTCAGTGTAACTTCGTAAGATCACTCCAGATGAGACTGTCCTCTTTGGTTGTGATCATTCAACCATGATGGCTGCCCAAGCCCAAAAACCTTTAGCACAGTCAACAGGTCATATTTATGAAGTGATTTCATTGTAACTTGGTAGGTTTGACTTTATATAATGTCTAGATGTGAATGTCCCCTTTTGCACACGATTGGGCAACTGTGACAGCAACAGGGGCCGGAATCCCGAAAACCTTTAGAACAGTCTACAGGTAATAATTTTGAAGGGATTTCATTGTAGCTTGGTAGGATGACTCTAAATAATGTCTAGATGAGAACGTCCCCTTTTGGTCACGATCATTGAGCCTTGATGGCTGCCCGAGCCCAAAAACCTTTAGTACAGTCTATAGGTCGTATTTATGGAAGGATTTCATTGTAACTTGTTAGGTTGACTCCATATAGTTCCCAGATGATGACATCCTCGTTTGGTCATGATTGGTCAACTGTGATGGCTACAGGTGCCCGAAGCCCGAAAATCTTGAGCACAGTCTACAGGTCATATTTATGAAGGGATTTCATTGTAACCTCGTAGGATCACTCTAGATGATGCCTAGATGAGAATGTCCCCTTTTGGTTGCGATCATTCAACCATGATGGCTGCCCGAGCCCAAAGCCCAAAAACCTTTAGCACAGTCTTCAGTTCATATTTATGAAGGGATTTTCTTTGTAACTTGGTAGGTTGACTTCATATAATGTCTAGATGAGAACAGCCCCTTTTGTACACCATTAGACAGCTGTGATGGCTACAGGGGCCTGAAGCCCGAAAACCTTTAGCAGTCTACAGGTGATATTTATGAAGGGATTTCATTGTACCTTGGTAGGATGACTCCAAATAATGTCTAGATGAGAACGTCCCCTTTTGGTCGCATTCATTCAGCCTAGATGTTGCCAAGCCCAAAACCTCAAAACCTTTTTTAGCATAGTCTATAGGTCATATTTATGGAAGGATTTCATTGTAACCTGTTTGTTTGACTCCATATAAGATGATGACATCCCCTTTTGGTTGTGATTGATCAACTGTGATGGCTTCAGGGGCTCGAAGCCCGAAAACCTTGTGCACAGTCTACAGGTCATATTTATGAAGGGATTTCATTGTAACTTCGTAGCATCACTCCAGATGATACCCAGATGAGAATGTCCCCTTTTGGTTGCGATCAGATCATTCAACCATGATGGCTGCCCGAGCCCAAAGCCCAAAAACCTTTAGCACAGTCTACAGGTCATATTTATGAAGAGATTTCATTGTAATTTGGTAGGTTGACTTCATATAATGTCTAGATGAGAACGTCCCCTTTGGATGCAATTTGGGAAACTGACGGCTACAGGGGCCCGAAGCTCGAAAACCTTTAGCACAGTCTACAGGCCATATTTATGAAGGGATTTCAATGTAACTTGATAGGATGACTCGTTTTGGAATAATTTCACTGTAACTTGGTAACTTTCGTTGATATACGTTAACTGTGAGGGCCACATACATTAACTGTGAGGACATATTAACCCACCCCCAGTTCTTTAGTACAGTGTACACCTCATATTATTTTTTATCAAAAACATAGCATACAGGGAACATAAATGAATATATTCCCAATTATCACAATTCTTGTCTTATTTCATAATCCTTTCATAAACATTGAACATTATTTATTTTATCAAACACAACACACAAGTTAAGCTACAGTGTCATTGACACTTTCATTGTGAATAGCACTGGCCGGTTTTGGCCACTCCATTGAGTAAAGGGTTAAGTTATAGAATCAAATTGAATTCCAAGAAATTTTACTGGTCATTATGTCAGGCACAAGTAAACTGGTGCTTGTCGCAAGTAGAGCCTGTCATTGACCATGAAATTTGCTGGCCTGGTAATTATATACAGCTATGTGTAAAAGGACTTTATACCTGACAGTGAAAGAGTCTATTGGTAGACTCATTTGTGTGTTTGTACCTCAGCATGTATATCAAATGTGAAGTAAAATGCAGAGAAATAAATCCATTGTGTCATATATCTGGTTATTTTATGGAAAATTTTATCATGAAAACTTTTTATGTATATTTATTGTGATTTTAATGGTGCCGAAGTTTTAAAATTCCCAAAACTCTATAGTGCAACATAATATTTCAGAGATGGAGCTGACAATCATTGCTCAGTATGAGAGCTTGCCTTTTTGCTGTAACATATGTGCTTGATGTTTTAGGGCTACAGTATTTAATTCCTCAACTGTCTCACCGTGAAATAACCTCTTTTAAGACTGCTTTTTCATAGTCATATTTTTCAATTCATTGACATTAATTGGAAGAGTACATATTCAATTTATTGGGAAGATCAATCAATATTTTCAACTTTCAGCCTTACAGCGGCTTGTTACGGGCCTGTTGTTCTGAAAATCACAATAGAATGACTACTGCACTCCTGAGAAGGATGCAGGAGGGTAACTATCCCCAGAACAACAGTCATTTCCTGAGAATTGGAAACCTTGTATCATAGATTTTTCTGTAATACCATCCATTGGAAGCTGTTGTCCATCAATGTGACTTTGTGAGTGAAATAAATAAAGTACATTTATTAAGGCATCTTTAAGGGAGTACGGTGGCTGATTGGTTATGGATTTAGCCGTCAAACTGAAAGGGATAACTGCATTGTGCCTTTGGGCAAGGCACTTGATCTTGATTGCCTGTGTGATCTTTATCTGTCTTTGACAAAATTTGTGGTCTGAGAACAAGTACATTAACCCTTAAAGGCCCGGAGTTGTTTATATACATTTTTAGTCGTGTTATGACGAAGCGGGCAGGCGTAAACAATTGGTTTCCAGATGAAAACTTGATAATGGTTTGACCCACATTCATGAAACTTCATAGTTAGGTTGGCCTCGGTGAGAGGAAGAATCCTATTTATTTTGGACTCACTAGGTCAACAGTGAAGGTCACAGTGATCTTGATACTAAATCATAAACGATTGGTTTCCGGATGATAACTTGACTATGGTTGAACCCACATTCATGAAACTTCATATGTAGGTTGGCCTTTGTGAGAGGAAGATCCCTATTTATTTTGGACTCGCTAGGTCAAAGGTCAAGGTCACAATGACTGAACATAGTAAATCAAAACACTTGGTTTCCGGATGATAACTTGATAATGGTTCCACCCACGTTCATGAAACTTCATAGGTAGGTTGGCATTGGTGCAAGAAAGAGCTCTATTTATTTTGGAATCACTAGGTCAAAGGTCAAGGTCACAGTGACCCATCACATAGTAAATTATAAACAACTGGTTTCCGGACGATACGTTGATAATGATTAAACCCACTTTTGTGCTGTCACAACTCGACATTGGATCGGTGATCCAATCAGCATTTTTGCTAATCTTTTGACAGTCTATATACTATGGCTTTGTAGTTGTTTCCAGGCAAGTCTTGGCTGCTGTATAAGACTTGCGTAGAAACAACTGCCAACATGCACGTTTACTCAAAGACTGCTCCCTGTGCGAACCCCGGGAACTGAAGCAGCGCTCATCAACTGTGATAATCAAGCTCTATTTTACTGGTAAAATAGGACCCAGTCACCACTGCCTGTTGTGGAAGTCCTCTAAAATGGGTAATGTGGGTATAAACAATTGGTTGGACTTGACTTTATATCCTTGTTTGCGATTAACCATTAATCAGAAATATGTGACCTTAAACACCAATAAATAAATTACTCAAGGACTGTGATGGGGAACGTCTTTCAATACACTGAAATGTGATCCACGTTGGAATCACCCCTTAAGGGTTAAAATAAGTCAAGATGAGATGCTGTGTACAAGAGTCAAATTACCTTGACAGTGGTTCCTAGTCAAGCCCTGGCTGCTTTTAGAGGCTGCCAAGACTCGACTACAAATCACTATTAGTCTCCCCACGGGAACCCCCGGAAGTGAAGCAGTGCCTGTTCACTGCGGTTAACAGGCTCTGTTTTACTGGTAAAATAGGACCCAGTCACCAATGCTTGGGAGGTGCAAGCCCTCTCTAAAATGGGCAACATGGCTTATTAACGCTCACCCCTGGTCTTGAGTTGATAATCATGTTGTGATCATGATTAGCCATTGTGCAAAAATATGTGACCTTAAACACCAATAAATAAATAACACTATTAGCCTGCTTGGGCACAAAAGGCTTGGTGTAGTAAAAAGTCTTAAAAATTACTCAGTCCTTAACTGGTAGAGTGCTAAATTATATTTGGTCATCAAAATTCATTCACATATCTTTGGCTTGTTACAATTTTTGGAAGAGTGCCAGTAGGCACTCTCCCGTAAATTGCAACAAGGCAATCCCAACAGACTAAAAAAATTCACTTCAAAGGTGATATGTAGAACAAGCAAAGAATATGAAACCTTTAAGTTGTGGTACCAGCACTTCAGAATAAAGCAAAAAGATGGTTTTCCTGAACTCTACCAGTGAGAGGGTTAAAGGAAATCCCTTTGTTTCCATTACATTTTTTGTGTGAATGCATATTTTAGAAGCTCTTGGGTCAGAAAGGTTTTACTGGCGGGCATTTGCTGTTCACCTTATTTTCAGATCAGGTGGGCTTTCGATAGCGAGGAGGGTGATTTCTTGCCTCAAAACAACAGGCCTGCCTGGTTGAAAGTAGTTATTGGTCTGCTGTATAAATCCATGAAGCTTTAATTTTATATTGTGAAATTTGAACTAATAGATACACCCATTAATGTTTTTATCGGTAATTAAAATGCAATGTTAACTCCCATGTTTTGTTCATTGAAGATTATCTTTATTTTATGGGAATATTTCAGATAATATTTTTAAATACTAACCTTTGAAAGGTTGAATAGAATAAATGGGTCTGCCTTGCACATATATTGCACTTTGTTTGGATTAAAAAATGTCCTATAAAGATGTCACTGAGTAAACTCTATGCCTGCCTGTGTGTGGCATAAAAAATCTGTATAAAATCAAATGTAAAATGAAATAATGAGAAGTCAGGGAGTTGAATGGCTGGCCTTGATAATACTGGAGAAAGGATATTTTTCTCTACTTCTTCTTGCCTTAAATTTTGAAATGTAGAAGCTACAAATCAGGAATATTTGAATGAGTAAAGGGTACTAGAAACATGGGATCTGGAAACAAAAATAGTCAATTTGGAATACTTTTACCTTATCTGTCTTTACAGCTTACAGCTTTTCTAGCTTTGAACTTCAAACTGAAAGGTCCACATTTTAATCCCGACCAGCGGTAACTGCATTATGTTCTTGGGCAAGGCACTTAATCCGGATTTCCCACATCGGAGCATGGTGATGCTGTGTACTAAGGCTCGATACACTTGCCTTCAACCAATGCTAACCCAGAGTGTGCAGAGTTAGTATGTTGGGAAGTTTGACAGTTGCTGTATGAGTCTCTTTGGGTACTCTGGCTTCCTCTACCCATAAAAATGCCTGACGTGAGGTTACTCTGGCTGTCAAAAGTGTCGTTGAAACCCCAATAATAAAAAAAAGATCCTTTCTAAACTGACTTAAAATTCAAAGGAATATTAATAACATTCCCTCGTAATTAACCTTTTGCACACTTATGGTGAAATATTAAAACTTCAGTCTGAAATATTTCCCATAATGCAACTAGGAATATAACCAATTCAGTCTTGTTTGACAAAGCAAATTCAGCTTTCTGAAACAAGATTGAATTAGTTGAATTCGTAGTTGTATTATGGTATATTTTGAACTTCAGTATCTAGAAGATCAACTTTTGCCAATCAATACAAACAGATCTGAGTAAAAGGAATTTCGGCCGTCTTTTCCCCAAAGTTTTTTTTATTTCGCCATATTTGTATTGTGCTTACTGAGCTTCCTTGAATCATCAAAAACTTTTTTTTAAACCTGTTGGAACCTCTGGTAGTAGAGTAGTGCTTGTTTTCTAGGGTAAGAAAGGCCTGCTTTACTGGTAAAATAGAACCCAGTAACTAATGTCGGGGTGTGAATCCTCTATAGTGAGCAGTATAAATAGTTGATTAATGCTTAAAGGGCTATTTTCGTCTTTTACAACCTCACAACAGGTGCCCTTAACATGCCATCATGAGATGGTTCTGCTGACAACTGGCAAATTATCTAGGCAGTGGTTTCTAGTTACAGTCTTGGCGGCCTGTTAAGGCAGCCACGACTTGACTAGAAATCACTGCTAAGCCACTGGACATTTTAAGGCTGTAAGCTGATGGGAATTCAGGATACTTGTCCAGGTCCTCAATGGTTAAATTCTCACTTCAAAGTTGTATTTTGGTCATGATATAGACATAGATGCTAAAAGTGACCCTAAGCACGATTAAAAAAAAATAAACCATTCAATACAGTTAGTTGGATGTCAGTCTTCTGGGTAATTTATGGATTGTGTAAAATTTGTATGAAACACAACATTGGAAAGGAGTGCCTTTCATTGCAGCAACAAATATATATGAAGCGTTTTTATTTTAAATACTTTTAGAACAGATCACAGGACTGTTGAATTTACACATTCCCATATATAATAATACATGTGAAAATATGTTGTAGAATAACCTCCAAAAACTGAGAACCCTCCAAGGATCAGTGTGAAAACTTGCAGAGATGATTTTTTCCAGAATTAAATGGAGTTGTGGGATTTTGGTTTCATAATTCCATACTAAGTTATCAGCATTACGAATTTGGACAAAACCCAAAGTCAGACTCCCCTAAGAAATATTCAGTTGAGATTTTTTTCAATATGTCCGATAAATACACAGAACATCACAGTGCTTGAATGTGTTCGTCAATACAGCACGAGTGCTAGTGCTGATGGATAGAACGAGAGGCACAGCCTCCAGTTTTGTCCTTCCATAATGGCATGAGTGCCATATTGATGATTGCATTCACACATTGTGACGTTCTATGTTGTTTACATACATCCATGACATAGAATCCATTAACCCAACGCAGACGATATCAAAATGTATTATTTGAAAAATCATTTTTTAACATTTTTCAAAAAATTTCAACAAAACCATATCATGTGACCCCTCATTGGAACGAGCTCGACGAGCTTGTTCCAAAGAGGGGTCACATGATATGGTTTTGTTGAAATTTTTTGAAAAATATTATTTTTTCAGATGCTAAATTTGCGTATTATGCGGGCGGATGTGGGCGATTCATTGGGTAAAGGGTTAATTCAACAAATTGGTCTCATCTGTAGAATTTGACAGTTCTGATGTCTGCTTGAAATAAAAACAAAAAAAAACTCAGGTATGATTGGCAAACATGTGGCAGCTTGATACATAAACAGAAAAATATAAATGAAAATTGAGTCCAAAGAGGTTATTTATTCATATTTTTTTAACCCTTTAGCTAACATGAAAAGCAGACGACACTTGCAAAAAAAATTCTTGAATAACTAATTTTTTTCATTTTTTGTCTCAAAAACATAGGTTATGACCCCTCGTTGGAACGAGCTCGTTCCAACGAGGGGTCATAACCTATGTTTTTGAGACAAAAAATGAAAATATTTTGAAAATTAATTGGCGATATTTGAGAATAGCGCTGGCCGGTTTTGGCCGATACGTTGGGTAAAGGGTTAAGAAATTGGCTGCCGTCAGAGATATTTGCTTCAAAGTCCAATCTTGAGTATTAGAAAATGACTCCCTCATTATAGAATTGTGTACTTGTCTTCAACCAATGCTAACCCTGCATATTTGGAGTTAGTATGTTGGGGAGTCTGACAGTTGCACGTTGCTGCTAGGTGGTTCTCTCCAGGTATTCTGGCTTCTCCCACTCATAAAACTGTCTGATACGAGGCTGTCAAAAGTGTTTTCAGACCCCAATAAATAAATAAATAAATAAATAAACAAAGCGTCATTAAAACAAATTCTGCTTGCAGAAATATATTTGAAGGTATGTATCTACATTTGCATATTCCACGTTTTTGACTCTTGCCTCCTTTCATCTCTGGAGACTTGTATAATCAGTGGAATGTAAATAAGAACTTTATCCTACAACATACTTCCACTGGTGCTGGAGTCTGAGAAGTATTTGTTATAAATTGTGTTGTAAAAGATAATTTAGTGATTTGTAATTAAGAAATGTGTCGGTAAATTATCTCTGGGAAATTCCGGTAGTGCTATAGAGTTGGAATGGAACTTGTGATAAAACTTTATTCCTGTGATATATATATCGTAGAAAACAATACATAATTTTTTTCAAGCCTTTTACTGCTTCTCTGTTAACATCTTTCTCTGCCAGTGCTTCTGACTGCAAAATTTTATTATTTGCTTGCATGGAGCGTTTGAACCTTTTACAGTTTTTTGATGTATTGTCTTTAACCCTCTGCACAATAACCCTTTACCTAATACATCGTCTGCATCTGCCTGTATAATTTACAAATTGAGCAGTTCAAAAAACATTATTTTTCAAAGAAATTAACAAAACCATATCAATGTTACAGTTTTATTTAAATTTTTGGAAAAAAATTAGAATAACAAATTTAAATATTGTGTGCATTGGGTAAAGGGTTAATGTAAAACAGCAAATATTTTCCATAATGCAACTAGAAAAATTAAGAATACAATTTTATATTCCTTGTTGCATTACTGAAAAAATATGCAGGTTGCTCTGATATTTTGACATCTGTATGCAGAGGGTTAAATTTAGTACTGAAAGAGGGCCTTTGCACAATGTAATCCCTATTGGACACCAAGAAGTGGAGCAGTTTTGTATCTCCAGTCAAAGATGGGCCCATGCACCAGTCACCACATCTTCTGTACCCACCTCTGCAGGGATGAGATAATATTCATAAAAGTTGAAATAAACTGAAATTCTATTCTCATACAGTTTTCTGTTTCAGAATTAAGCCATTTTAACCCTTTACCTAACACAAAAGACAGACAAGACTTGCAAATAAAATTCTTGATTAACTAAATTTTTTCATTTTTTGCATCAAAAACAGGCTCATTCCAAAGAGGGGTCATAACCTCTGTTTTTGAGACTATAAATAATGAAAGTTGAATGGTGATTTTTGTGAATAGCGCAGGCTGGTTTTGGCTGTTACGTTTGGTAAAGGGTTAAGGTGAGGTTGTGATCCAATGATATTTGAGAAGGCCTCTCACATTATTGAATTTACATGAAAACCAACGTAACTAATGCCCAGGGTGGAAGTCCTCTGAAGTAGATATGGATTTTGTAGATTTTGGATATAAACAATGGGCTAAACTTCATACCTTTATTGTGGTCATGATATAGTGAGAGATGCTGAATGTGATCTTAAACACCAATAAGTAAATAAATTAATTTGTGAATGCAGAGTTTCACATCTTGACATTTTGAATATATTAGCTCTTGCATGCTGATGTCGAAGCGTTAAAATTCAACCTGGAATTTTTTCTCCACAATGTAACTTACAATTCAAGCAATTGAGTCTTGTTTGACAGAGCTCTTTGAGCTCTGTCAAAAAAGACTGAATTGTTTAAATTCCTAGTTACATTATGAAGAAAAAATGCTAACTGCATGAGATTTCGATATTTTTACATCAGTGCACAGAGTGGTAAACAAGTCATGCTTATATTATTTCACACCTTTCAGACTCACGCAGTTAACAATGTATACTGGCCGAGGAATTGATAAAGCAGAGGGGCATGTAGTAATCATATGCAAGTCAGTTTTAGACCCAAAGAAAGGTTGTTTAACCAGTGTGGTTTACTGTTGAATGTTAATCCAGTATTTTAAAATATAGGTAATGTCTTCTTTACGGTTGCAGACTGACCAATGTCTAAACATGAACGTCACTCATATTGTTTTTGTGTCAGGGTCTTTTCTACGACTGAGATTATATCCTTGTGTGAATTAAATTAATTGAGTGCTATAAGCCACTATCATGGCTCTATTTATAAGTGTTGAACACAGGCCTGAAAATAAGCAGACTGACATTTGCAGAATGAGGTCCCCAGAGGATGAATTTGATAATGCTATCCCATACAGTGGGCCAGTTTATCCTCTGGGTACCTCTTTCTGTTTAGTTTTGAGACCATGATTCAGATTGAGGTTCACAGAGGGTAAATTTAGTGATGCTACCCTGCTGTGCAGGGTAGCATCACTAAATTCATCCTCTGGAGACCTCAATTTTCAGATGACAGTCTACTTATTTTCTGGCTTGGTTGAAAGTCACTTTAGTGGCTTTACACAGGATGCATTTGCTTCTTTGCTCAGCAGAAGTAAAAACTATGTATATAAAATGGTTTTGATGAAATTTATTGTAGAGTGCACTCTCCATAAATTGTAATGACCATTATTTACAAATGAAATCTTGCTAAAGTAAGGGCTTATGTTACTGGTAGCATAAAAAATACTTGATTTGTACTCATCTTTGAAAAATAATTCAGCACTCTACTGGAAGCCACTATCATGGCTCTATTGAAAAGTGCTGAAAGGCACCATTGTGGCATTACACTGTATGCATTAGCTTGAGGTTAGTTCTGCAGTAGGAGAAAAAATGTTTATATAAAATTGTTTTGTTGCAGTTTGTTGGAGTACCAGCAGGCACTCTCCTATAGCAAATCAATTATTTATGAACAACATCTTGCTAATGTAAGGCTTCCCTTTCTGGTAGCAATAGAATCTTTAAAAAATAGTTACAAATAATCTTTGAAAAATAATTCGCACTCTACCAGTTAATGAAATTATTTATATTTCATAGCATACTGCTAGAATGTATTCTCGCAACCCTTTCCAAAAGTGTGTCATTTGGTTGTGAATCAGCATGGTAATCCTCAAGGGTTCAATGGGTACTGCATGAATTGGTGCCGAGTTTAACAACTGTGATAAGCAGATTTTCGGTTACTGATAGAATAAGCCATGGTAACAAATGCATGGGTGAGAGTTCTCTAAAGTAAGGCAGTATAATTATAAATGATTGCATAAACAAATACATGTGTTGCAGTCAAGATGTAACCATAGTTGCTGAAAGTGACATTAGATGCTTATAGACTTAATAAAGTGGTGTAATAGACCCTGGGAAGCAGTGCCTGAGGTGGGAGTTCTGTGAAGTGGATAGCAAAGATGCAAATGATTGGCTCAACTTAATTTCATTTTTATACCCCCACTCTCAAAAAGAATGGTGGGGGGGGGGGGGGGGATACTGGATTACATGTGCCCTTCATACATGCATCCGCAGCAATATCTTACCAGTGAATGGATGAATTTAAATGAAATTTTGTGTGGGAGATCCTTATGACATGCACATGTTATAAAAAGGTTGCTCGCATTTTTCAACATGGTTACAGTCCTTACTTTGTTTTTAATTCATTCATGCTTCATCGGTCCAGCACTGCAGTGGGGGTATAATTGCCTTCAGCAATAGATCTAGTTTGGTCATGGTATAATTATAGATGCCAAAAGTGACCAAAATGTCAATAAACATTACCCCTCAAGGCTTGGACTTTCAAAATTTTTATGATATCTGACAAGCTTCTTGTTCCGCAATCGGGCAGTAACTATAAATGCAGCCAAGATTTAATTAGAATACAAATCCAGAAAGAGTGTATTCTCCTCTCAAAGGTTCTTCTTGTCAAGCCCTGTCCAATGGCATATGTAAAGGTGGGTGTGACATCCCTTCCCCAATAATTTTTATACCCATACCCCCCCCCCCCCCCACAATGAGTTGGGGGGGGGGGGGGTGGTATACTGGAATCACCTTGTTCCATTCAGGATAATTTTGGGAGATTTGGAGTCGTAAGATATTCATTTGCTCTTGCTCCTAATCTTGCACTTTCTTTTGAGGCAAGATTTTGTATTTGGACATGAGTCGGCACAGTCAGTCATAGAATTTGATTCAGACTGTTGATGGCTAAGTATGACCAGGAAGCCTTCCTCTTTTTTAGCTCACCTGGCCTAAAAGGCCATGTGAGCTTTTCTCACCACTTAGCGTCCGTCGTCGTCCGTAAACTTTTCATATTTTCGTCTTCTTCTCTGTAACCGCTGAGCCGGTGTGAACCAAACTTGGCAGAAATGGCCTATGGGAGGTCCTCTACAAACGATCCTCATTTTGTTCCCGTCGGTTGAAAAACATGGCTTCCAGAGGCATTCTTTGATTCTAGTTGGTTGATTTTCAAAAATCTCCTCTGAAACCGCCAGGTCAAACTTCACATAAATGATAACTGGGACCCCCTCTACCAACGACCTTCATTTAATGTTGATTGGGTTACAAACATGGCCACAATTGCAGCTTATAGTTACTGTAGAAACCCTATGGGAAATCACATTTTCCTCTTCTCTGGAAAAACCGAGGTGACATGAAAACAAACCTGGCAGGGATAGTCTATTGGCGATCCTAGACAAACGATCCTCATTTTGTTCCCGTGAGTTGAAAAACTTGGCCGCCATGCAAAGGCATTCTTTGATTCTGATTGATAGATTTTCAAAAATCTTCTCCTCTGAAACTGCCAGGCGAAATGTTTTGATACTTCACATAAATGATGACTGGGACCCCCCCTCTACCAACGATCCTCATTTAATGTTGATCGGGTTGCAAACATGGCCACAATTATAGCTTATAGTTACTATAGAAACCCTATGGGAAATCAAATTTTCATCTTCTCTGGAACTACTGAGCTAACATGAACCAAACCTGGCAGGGATGGTCTATGGGAGGTCCTCTACAAACGATCCTCATTTTGTTCCCGCGGGTTGAAAAACGTGGCCGCCAGAGGCATTCTTTGATTCTTATAGGTGGATTTTCGAAAATCTCCTCCTCTGAAACTGTCAGGAAAAATGTTTTGATACTTCACTTAAGTGATGACTGGGACCCCCTCTACCAACGATGCTCATTTAATGTTGATCGGGTTGTAAACATGGCGACAATTGTGGCTTATATTTACTATAGAAACCCTATAGGAAATCACATTTTCATCTTCTCTGAAACTACTGAGCCGACGTGAACCAAACTTCGCAGGAATGGTCTATGAGAGGATGGAAATATGTGGCCACCAGAGGCTATATTCTAATGCTTAACCCAGTGCCTCTCCTGTCTGCATGAAGATCAGTACTGTCAGCAAAATACTTGTTTTTTGAGAATCTGGTAAGGGTTGGTTCCAGTTTTCTCCGCTGAGAACTGGGAAAAAAACCCCAAAAATATTGTGTATACAGTACAAGTCAAAATAAACTGTAGCATAACTGCAATAAACTAAGTAAACTGCTGCTCCTGCCCTGACAAGATCAGAATCTGACATTTTCTGGAAAGCTATCGGTGAGGGCTTTCCAGAAAATGATGTCAGCTTCTGGTCTTATCAGTGTAGGAAGAGAAAAAGATACATAGTTTATAGGATTATCCTACAACTTATTTTGACTTTACTGTAAACCATTGCAACTGTACATGGATGTTGATACATGCATCATTAGTCTCATGTTAGTTATCAGAAAATACTTAATGATGACAGGTGTTTGGAAAACCAGGGGAAGTTTTGTTTATATTCTCTTGAAATCATGTCAGCTTAGATGACAGTAATTATTGTATATCTTTTAAGATTTGACAAAAATTGGAGTAATGTGTTTCCTGTAACCCTTTACCTATCCAAAGCTATTTTGAAAATAGAATACTGTCTGAAAAAAGTTGTAATTTTCAAAAATATTTAACCTTCTTTTACTGATTTTTTTGTTGAAAACAGAATTCATAAATGCATGCATTTTCAAGAAAATCTTTGAAACTACGAGGCCAAATGGTTAGAATCCCCTCTACCAATGATCCTCATTTTAATCTTCATCAGGTTGCAATTATGGCTGTAATTGTGGCTTATAGTTACTATAGAAACCCTATAGGAAATCACATTTTCATCATCTTCACTGAAAGTACTGAGCCAATGTGAACCAGACTTGGCAGGCATTGTCTATGAGAGGTTCTCTACAACTGTTACTCATTTTATTCCTGTTGGGTGAAAAAATGTGGCAGCCAGAAGCATTCTTTGATTCTGATTGGTCAATTTTGAAAACTCTTCTCTGAAACCACAGGGCCAGATGTTTTGAAACTCTGCATGGTTGATAACTGGGACACCCTCCACCAACATTTCTCATCTTAATGTTGATTGTATTGCAAACATGGCCACAATTGCGGTTTATAGTTAATATAGAAAAAACCTATAGGAAATCACATTTTCATCTTCTCTCTGGATCTACTGAGCTGACATGAACCAAAACTTGGCAAGAATGGTCTATAAACGATCCTCTTTTTGTTCCCGTTGGTTGGAAAACATGGCCCCCTGAGACATTCTATGATTCTGTTTGATGGATTCAAATGTTTTGAAACTTCACGTGATTGAAGACTGGGACACCTACCAATGATCCTCATGTAATGTTGCAAACATGGCCACAATTGCAGCTCATTGTTACCATGGAAAGCCTATGGGAAATCACATTTTTATATGTAGTTTCAGGTGAGCGATTACAGGCTCTGTAGAGCCTCTAGTTATGCTGATCCCAACTGAGAAATATTCCAACTGCATCGTCAAGGCATGCCTTCAATGAAGGTATGCCTTGATGACGTAGTTCGAATATTTTATCAGTCAGGACTTGAGCTATTACAGTCATGAGAGATCAGGTTTACATCCCATACTCATTTATTTTTGCAATACCCCTACTCTTGGGTTCCTCTTTTGCATCCAAGAAACCACTTCCATATTACTTATTTCTAGTCTGGAAAACAATCTCAAGAATAAATGTTCGATTTTTATTGCAAGGTCACACAATCTCTGTGGTAGCCCAAATTTTAACTTGGTGCAATATGAGGAAATTTCTTTGAAAATTTTCTTCTTCAGATTCACCAGTCAGAATGCTTTCATATTTGGTATACAATATCTGTAGGGGGGGGGGGGGGGGGGGAGGGGTCAGATTCAACTTTGTTCAAATCGTGTGCCTGGTTTAATATTTGGACTCCCTTTGGGAACCGGAATTGGCCATGCAGCTGAAGAATTAGAAATTTTGTATTCAGTACCCTCTAGAGGTGTGTAACTAAGATTAATCCACACATAGGTTGTATCAAGGGGCTTCATAGGGGAGCTCCACTTTTTACAATGTGATCAACTGAAGAATAGGCATGATGCTTGGACTATTTTAGTCACTCCTGAGGGGCTCAAGGTTTGACAATGGATCCTATGAAGGTGGATTGCTAAATGTAGATTCTTTTTTGAACTCTGTTTATATCATGTTCTGTTAAAGGTGTGTGCTTCAGGTCCGTGGCGCCTCTTGTTTTTCCTAGAATGGAAGCGTTTTGAAAAAACAGCCAACATTTCATTTGTGCAATTATTGTGTCTGAACAATGTGAGTATTGCCATCATTGTGGAGTATTCATCTGCTCTTGTGCTGATTTAAATTAAAAGGAACTTAAATGTACTGCGAAGTGTAAAAAAATAATTGTTGTTAGCAGATGAAACCAATAAATTCTGTATGCAAAAATTCTCTTG
This sequence comes from Pictodentalium vernedei, assembly GCA_031216915.1. Lineage (NCBI taxonomy): Eukaryota > Metazoa > Mollusca > Scaphopoda > Dentaliida > Dentaliidae > Pictodentalium > Pictodentalium vernedei. The sequence continues at coordinate 256,650,803 of CM062288.1, forward strand.
TTATATATACCATTGAGCTGAAATTGTCGTGAGAAAATGACAAAAATGCATTTGACTTTTAGTTCTTGCTCGATGTGATCCTTTTCCCAACCACTCACCCTTTATGCAAACTGCCATACTCAAAAAGCACTGTTCACAAAATTCTTCATTCATGTATTATCATTTGTTTTAACTTGACCTCTAAAACATAGCTTATGTCCCTTCAATGAGTGATCATAATCTGTTTTTCCTGGCGAAAAATGAAAATATTAGTTATTCAAAAAGTATTCTGCAGGTTTTGATGTCTCATCATGTTTGGCGAAGCAATAAAGAGGCCTGAAAATAATATACGATCAATCATTAGGTTACGTGGGGGTTAGGTCAGTTTTAAAATGTGCGAATGCAGTAAGGTTATGATAAAACAACACAGCATAAATTAACTTTCTAAATCCCACGTGTTTTGCCGGTCATATATGACAATCTTTTACAGCAAATTCGACTGAAAGGTTGGGCCTTGCAACCACAAATGATTTGAGTGGCATGCCATTTACATCTTTCCAGAATTTCCATCAAAATAAACAGCAACAAATAATGTGCGATCTTTCCAAAGCAAGATCATGCATTAGTGGTTGCTGAAATTCTGTCAAGACATAAACATGACTTGCATAGTAAAAACAGAGAAAGCGGAAAAGCGTTCAACACTTTTTTCCTAAATGGTGCCACCATGTTATATAGTGTAACCTGCTAAGTGTTACGATGTAAGCTTTTTATTTCAAGGCCTGATAAACTTATATTTTAAAGGCAGTAAATTGTTGTTATTCAGTGATATAAAGTAAGTAACACAGTAGTATTCTTGCAAGAAACTTTAAGCTTGACCATTGGTTGTATGTTCATTTTTTCAGACCCCCAGTGGGAAACATGGGAAATGAAGCAATGCTTCTTTACTGTAGTAAACAAGCTCTGTTTTACTGATAAAATAGGACCCAGTCACCAATGCCTGAGGTGGAAGTCCTCTTAAATGGGTACAAATGATTAGTTGGACTTGACTTTCTATCCATGTTGTGGTCATGATTAGCCATATTGCAGAAATGTGTCCGTAACCCTTTACCCAATGAATTGGCCGCATCTGCCCACGTAATATGCAAATTCAGCAGTTCAAAAAATATTATTTTTCAAAATATTTCAACCAAACCATATCATGTGACCCCTCGTTGGAACGAGCTCGATCCAATTACCATACCTTCAATACAGATTTGACCTGTTAATTGCATATAGGTTATAGAGTAAACTCCTGTTAATAGAATAAAAAATCTTGCCAATTGATGAAGAATTTCTCTGATAACCACAGAATTCCCCACATTTATCATATATCTATCATGATAGAAATGTGACATTGTGATTGTGTGTTCTAACAAATGTGCATGGATCTCACAGTGCTATTGGGTGTTGGATTTTCTTTCTGTGCTGTAAAACAAAGACAATAAACCCCTACCCATGGTATTTGCCCACTATTAAAAATATGTCCATCTTGGCTTTACGGGAGAGGGCATATGCCATGTCAAACTTAGTGTTGCTCTTTAAATCGTTTTGAAGGATTTCAATGCATTAATTTTTTTATTCATTGTATCGAGCTGGTTGTTTGGAACAGAATTGCTTACTGTTCTTAAGCCTGCCCCCATCCCCTCCCCATAGAAAAAAGAATAATATAAAAAGTAAAGAGATAAATAAAATAAAATTTTGACTCTCACTGGAATGAGCTAATCTTGGTTTTCAACTTATTGCATTGAGGGTGCATGGACACAATTTTTGAAAGATTTATCGTTAAACATTGTGGTTAAACTGTTTTAATATGTGGCACTCTTGTACAGTAACCTTTCCCTATGAGAACCGTTGGAGGTGAAGCAGTGCTTGTTTACTGTGGTAAACAAGCTCTGTTTTACTGGTAAAATTGGACCCAGTTGCCAATACCAGGAGTGGAAGTGGTCTACAATGGGCAGCATGTGTATAAATAATTGACTGGTCTTGACTTTATATCCATGTTGTAGACATGATTAGCTATTATGCAGAAATATGTGACCTCAATCAATAAATAAATAAATAATGAACATTGTGGTGAAACTTTTTTGATATGTGGGAAAATGCTATCTCTTGTACAGTCAACTCACCTTAACCCTTTACCCAACGAATCGCCCGCATCCGCCCGCGTAATATGCAAATTCAGCAGTTGAAAAAATATTATTTTTCAAAAAATTTCAACAAAACCATATCATGTGACCCCTCGTTGGAACGAGCTCGTCGAGCTCGTTCCAACGAGGGGTCACATGATATGGTTTTGTTGAATTTTTTTGAAAAATTTGAAAAAATGATATTTAAAATAATAAATTTTGATATCGTCTGCGTTGGGTAAAGGGTTAATCTAAATCCCCTATCCTGTTATATATGTAAACCCTATCCTAGAAACGTTCCTACATGCTTATAATCAGTTTTGTATTTGCAATCAAGATAAATTGTACATGTGATAAAAGAAATTTAAAAAATTTATATGTGTATTCTTAACCCTTTGACCCCAGAAGGCTGCTTTTCCAGTCTAGATCGTGATACAACCTGAATTCATAAAGTAGATTTGTGTGGTGGATCAATCAACATTTCCAATGTGCAGCCCCAGGGCAACACGTTGAAAATATTGATTAGTCTTCTCAAAAGTAACAAATATAGACACTACCAGTTTATGGCTCTGAACTGGCATTCCATGTACCATCATGGTCCAAAGGGTTAACAGGATGATGGTCATTTGTAGTGTTCTTTGTGAATATTTTTAATTTATGGTGCAACTCATACATAAATATATAATAAATGCATGTTATCTCAGTAGCAACTGTTTTTTTTATTGAAACTTGTGTCAAATGATATTTAAATTTTCTTTCTGGAAAAGATGTGCCTGCTAAAAAAAATTTGGCAGCATAAGGCCTAAAAAAAATAAAAATCTGTTTCTCCGGCCCTCCCGCATGGTCCTTTTGGCTGCCGCATGCTCTCTTTTTATAACCAATGGAAACTTTAAAAAAAGCAAAATTAAATGGTTTTTGTCTGATATTTTACGAAAGTTAAAAAAATTGATAAATTTGTTCTTGAGTGCAAGATGGTTTTGCAATGCTAAAGCATTGCAAAGCCTTCTTGCTCTCAAGGGGCAAAATACACCACCTCCCATGCTATTCTGTAGATTATGAGGCCTAAAACATAAGCCAAGGTATGAATTTTTGATGGCAAAGAAATAATTACAGAAATAAAAAATAAAATAAAAAACCGCTCGCCCGCATGCAATTTTACAAATAATGGCCTGAGAAACAGAAGATCTACATTGTGGGGCCTAAACAAAAAATAATTGGCAAAATATTGCACTCACACTCTGTATATAATGCAGAAGTTGACTCTTTATCATATATCAAGGAGTCTGAAAAAAAAACAACAAAAGAAACTCTCATGGGAAGCAGTTCTCAATTTTAAAGGGTCTATCCCATAATGCTTGACTGACCTGTTGCATGTGTTTGTTTCCAGACACAGAGAAGAATAAATGTATATTTCTGTAACACATGGATGTCCTCGATACATGGATCAAAGTCTTAACCCACTGCATCCTGATGTCAAAATGGCAAATTTTCCAGCAACAAATATTTCCCATAATGCAGTTTGATATTTAACTGAATATACCTTGTTTGACAGAGCTCAGTGTTACACAAGAGAAAGACAGAGGGAATAGAAAAAATTCTGTTGCACTACCAAAGTGTTAGGGGTTAAAATAGTTACTCAGATAGTCTTCATACCTTCTGTTTTTTGCATCATGTGTGATGGTCATTTGTGCACAAGAGAGCCCTAATAAAAAAAAGTACCCTAATTTACCTTGTACTTTCTCCCCCCACTGCATGTGTAACATACGTCTGTCCAGAGTGAGATAGCAGGGAGAGACAGATGTATCCCATCCCACCCACATGACGTTATACATTTACAACGTTATTATGTCGTTATGCACATCGTATCAGTTTCTTGCTACCAACTAATTCATATTGACGTCATTGGAATGCAGTGTGATCAAAGTTTGATGCTCTAAAACTCTTTAAACCCCAAGATGCCTCCGTTCCTAATTGATTTTGTGGTATATACCTTTGGTATAGACATAACTTTTGCATGCTCTTTCCGATGGTGTCATTAATTTTTCAAAACAACGAATACCAAATTAGTTGATTATATCAGCACGTGACCGCCAATTACCTCTGGCAAACGTAACCGCTGTATGATGGCGGGAGAAAAATAATCCCTGATGAGTAAGGGTGTGGGATGGGAAAATGTCACCCTCGGGACAATATATTTGGTCCAGACACTCGGCAAGCCTCGTGTCTGGCCCAAATATCTTGCCCTCGGGTGAGATTTTCCCATCCCACACCCGTACCCATCAGGGATTATAATAATCTCCAAAAACCCTGATATACCGTTTATTTATTTGTATGGATTTAACAGCACATTCAACAGCCAAGGTTATATTGCACCTTACTGTTTTATGGTTAGAGAAAGCCAGAGTACCCAGAGAGACACACCCAGCAGCAGCTTGAAACTGTCAGACGCTCCACTGTATTAACCCCATGCACGAAAGGTTAGCATCAGTTGTAGGCATATGTACTTTAAATTAAATTTAGATAAATTTGCTTCACCAGCAATGACTAGAGTTGATGAAAAATATCTTGAAAATACTCGCCGGCATAAGAGTTTGGTGTCTTACCCTATGACATAACCTACTCTGAGGTGCCAAATAAGAGTGTCGGCACTGTTATTAATTTTGGAGGAAAATTCCAACCATCACTGTTATTTGGTAATGAGATATAGAGCAAAAACGCCATCACTGTTATTAATTTTTGATGAATATGCAAGTCATCACTGTTATTCAGCCATCACTATTATTTGGCACCTGAGAGTAGATGACACAGGTTCAGATTTATTTTCCACTTTTTTTCACTAAAATGCCAATACCCTTTAGCTAAAAAATGAATGTGTTTGTTATGTATTTTTTCAGTTGGTTTTCTGAGATTAAATTCCTGTACATATGTGTACATCTAGTTTCCATCCGGTAATGGTGCAGTAATTTATGTATATTTATGCTTTTTATGTGGAAATTATGGATAAGTTGATTCAATATATATTTAAATAAATTACTGGTCAATTGTCATTCTGTTCTGTTATATGTTCTGGATTTAAAGGTTTTATAAATGCACTATGGTCCAATTTAACCCTTGATCTCATTCAATGCAATGTTCAGTAAACACCACCTATAATTGTTTCCAGATACAGGTCTGTACAGCTTAGAAATACAGGAGACCTGAAAGTGTGCTACCTTAACTTTTCTCTGGTAGTCCTTTTTTAACCCTTTACCCAACGTAACGGCAAAACCGGCTAGCGCTATTCTCAAAAATCGCCTATTAATTTTAATTATTTTTTCATTTTTTGTCTCAAAAACATAGGTTATGACCCCTCATTGGAACGAGCTCGTCGAGCTCGTTCCAATGAGGGGTCATAACCTATGTTTTTGAGACAAAAAATGAAAAAAAATAGCTATTCAAGAATTTTTTTTGCAAGTGTCGTCTGCTTTTCATGTTAGGTAAAGGGTTAAGCAACCTTTCTTTTACTTTTTAGCTCACCTGATAGAAAGTAACGATGAGCTATTGTGATAACTAAACATCCACAGAGTAGTCTCAGGTCCTTGAATTCAAAAATTGATTTTCATGTCTTGAAAGTACTTGGAAATAGGCATTACACCCCAAAGGCAGAAGAAAGTACTTGAAAATGTTTGCAGTTAGCCGACATTCAACCCTTTCTAGGAACATTTGTAGTCCAGTGGAGCCCACTTAATTAGATATCTCTTAATTATATATCCCTGTTAATTGAATATAATTTCCCAACACAAACCATTTACCATAACTGCAGTACAAATTTGACCTGTTAATTGAATATAGGTTATAGAGTAAACTCCTGTTAATTGAATAAATAAAAAATGTCAAGAATTCACTCTGAGTCTCCCCAGTTTTCCTTTGGTTATAGACCTATTTGGCCTCAGTACATCCAATACAGGCAGTTAATCTATTATATCTTGTTTGACAGAGCTCATGGAGCTCTGTCAAACAAGATATAATGGAATAAATGCTAAGTTTATCTCCAGAATACAGGAAAGTGACACCATCCCTGTTAATGGAATACTCCTGTTAATTGAATAATTTTCATTGACAAAGTGGCTATTCAGTTAACAAGGTTCCAATGTAGTACCAACAAAGAACAAATGCGAGGGAAATATTTCTGTGGTTATCCTTCAACATGATTTGAACCAAGCCTGGAAATAAACAAACTGTCAGAATGAGGTCCCCAGAGGGTGATTTGATGATGCCCCCCCCCCCCAATCTGAATCAAGATCTCTGACCTAAACAGAAAGAGGTACCCAGAGGATACCAGCTCACTATATTGGATAGCATCAGCAAATTCACCCTTTGGGACCTCATTCTGCTAATGACAGATTGCTTATTTTCAGACTTGATTTCAATTGGTACTGTCATGGAAAGTCCTTGAAATTGTGGGGGTTCCCTGAATTCCTTTTGCCATCAATTTTCTGTCCCACCACATCTTTTGCCTTGCAGTTTTCTTAGACCATGCAAATCCCCCAAAATCCCAAATTACACCACACCTGGCATAAATTATCTGCAAGTATGTCCTTTCCAGTTCAAATGTAGTTGCTAACCACTAAGGGGAGGGGCAATGCCCAGAATACATGAAAAATACTTGAAAAATCTTGTTATTATAAACCACCAGTCAGTGCTTGGAGATTTGGTATGTAGCTCTGTTCAGTGACAAAGGTTCAAGATTGTTCTGAGAAAGTCCCTTTGACAACAATTGGGCTTGTCCCAGGAGGGACAAAATTTATCCCCCTTCCCCATCCCAAATTTTAGCTTGTCCAGTGTGAACCAAATCTGCTGAGCAATATTATTTGGTGACATGTACTGGATTTAAAATTGAAAAAACCTAAAAAACACTCATTTCTTCAGAACTGTGCAGGAGACATATTCCAGTGAAGTCCACTTAGTCCTCACAAAGTAGATCTGTTTCTCAGGCCTTTTTTGTAAAATTGTATGTGGGCGGACCTTTTTATTTTATTTTTAGCTCAACTTGACAAAATCAAGCTGAGCTATTGCCATCACTTCTCGTCCGTCGGCGTACGAACGTACGTACGTACATACATACCTAAATACATTAGTACGTACGTCCACAATTTCCTTTGGCACACCTCACAGGTCGCATTTATCATCAGATTGCTTTGAAACTTGATATGCTTGTTTGGGGTGACCTCTGTTTTCTTCAATTTCCGTCAAAAAATGTTGCTGCGGCCAACGTTCTTAAAACTTAGTTTAGTCAAACCTCAATATTTCCCTTTGGCACACCCTACAGGGCACATTATGATTGGATTGCTTTGAAACTTGGTATGCTTGTTTGGGGTGACCTCTAGATGGGAGCTCTCGATTTTCTTCAATTTCCGTCAAAAAATGTTGCCGCGGCCAACGTTCTTAGAACTTAGTTTAGTCGGACCACAATATTTCCCTTTGGCACACCCTACAGGGCACATTTATGATTGGATTGCTTTGAAACCTGGTATGCTTGTTTAGGGTGACCTCTAGATGGGAGCTATCGATTTTCTTCAATTTCCGTCAAAATATGTTGCCACGGCCAACGTTCTTAGAACTTAGTTTAGTCAGAAGACCTCCATATTTCCCTTTGGCACACCCTACAGGGCACATTTATGATCAGACTGCTTTGAAACCTGGTATGCTTGTTTGGGGTGACCTCTAGATGGGAGCTATCGATTTTCTTTCATTTCCGTCAAAAAATGTTGCCACGGCCAACGTTCTTAGAACTTAGTTTAAACAGACCTCAATATTTCCCTTTGGCACACCCTACAGGGCACATTTTTGATTGGATTGCTTTGAAACCTGGCATGCTTGTTTTGGGTGACCTCTAGATGGGAGCTATCGATTTTCTTCCATTTCCGTCAAAAAATGTTGCCGCGGCCAACGTTCTTAGAACTTAGTTTAGTCAGACCTCAATATTTCCCTTTGGAACACCCTACAGGGCACATTTATGATCGGATTGCTTTGAAACCTGGCATGCTTGTTTGGGGTGACCTCTAGATGGGAGCTATTGATTTTCTTCCATTTCCGTCCGTCAAAATATGTTGCCGCTGGCAACGATCTTTGAACGTAGTTTAGTCAGGCATCAATATATTCCTTTGGCATGCCATAAAGGGCACATTTATGATCAGATCGGTTTGAAACTTTGTATGCTTGTTTGGGGTTACCTCTAGATGGGAGTTATCGATTTTCGTCAAAAAATGTTTCCACTGGCAATGACCTTCGATGAACTTAGTAAAAACTTAGTGCAGTTAAGCATCAATATTTTCCTTTGACACACCCTGCAGGGCACATTTATGATTGGATCGCTTGCAAACTCGGTGTGCTTGTGTGGGGTGACATCTATATGGGAGCTGTTGATTTTCTTCCATTTCTGTTAAAAAATGTTGCCGCTGACCTTTGAACTTAGTTTAGTCAGACCTCAATATTTCCCTATAACACACCCTTTAGGGCACATTTATGATCAGATCACTTTGAAACTTGGTATGTGTGTTCGGGGTGACCTCTATATGTGAGCTATTGCTCTTTTTTCATTTCCATAAAAAATTATTGTCGTTATCACCAGGCTTTGAACTTACTGCATTTGTGCATCAACTTATCCCTTTTGCACTCTCTGCAGGGTATATTTATGAATTTCCATAAAAAAACCCCATTGCCACAAGCAATGACCTTCTACGTAGTGCATTTGTGCATAAACATCTTCCTTTGTCATGCCTCTGAGGGCATATTCATTATCAGGTTGTTTTGAAACTTTGTAAGCTTATGCAGGGTGACAAAGATAGGAGGGGGCGCGGTGGCTCAGTAGGTAGAGGTGCAGGCTGCAAGCCGAGAGGTCCTCGGTTCGAATCCCACCTGCGGCAACCCGCATTGTGTCCTTGGGCAAGACACTTCACCCCGCTTGCCTACATGGGGGCACGATGACGCTGTGTACTAAGGCGTACTGCACATCAATGATGCACATGTCTTCAACCAATTTAACCCTGCCTGTGCCGTGGTGCAGAGTTCAGAGTTACGATGTTGGGGAGCTGACAGCTGCTCGTCGTTGCTCGGTGGTTCTCTCCAGGTACTCCGGCTTCCTCCATCCGTAAAACTGTCACCGACATGATATGACCCTGGCTGTTGATGTGTCATTAAACCCAAATAAAAAAAAAACAAAAAAAAAAACAAAGATAGGAGCTATTGATTTTCTTGTCATTTCCACCAAAAACTGTTGCTGTTAGCAACAATCTTTGAATTTATTGCATTTGTGCATCAACATTCTTTGACATGGCCTGCAGGTCACATTTATCATAGGATTGTTTTTGAACTTGGTGTGCTCATTAGGCAAGACCTTTAGATAAGAGCTATTGATTAGCATTCATTTCTGTGAAAAAAGTTGCCATTTACAATAACCTCTGAACATACTGCATTTGTGTATCAACATTCTTCCTTTAGCCAGTCTTACAGTTTACATTTAAAAATGCATGGATTACTCTGACGTTGTGCACACACAGTGCTGTTATGTTGAAATTTCATCAAATAACATTGGTACCAATGATCTTCAATTTTGCCATTTCATTTATAACTTAACAAGTTCAAGTTTGTCAAGTTGAGCTACAGTGTCATTGACACTTTCATTTATTTTTGTAATTATTTCTCTGCCATCAAAAGTTCATGTTCTTGGTTTGTTTTATGTGTTAGGCCTCATATTCTACAGAATAGCATGGGTGGTGGTGTATTTCATCCATTGAGTGCAAGAAGGCCTTGCAATGCTAAAGCATTGCAAAGCCTTGTTGAACTCAAGTGACAGATTTATCAGTTTTATTGATGTGGGTAAAATATCAGACACAAACCATTTAGTTTTTATTTTTAGATCACCTGGCCCAAAGGGCCATGTGAGCTATTGCCATCACTTGACGTCCGTCGGCATCTGTCATCGTCAGTAAACTTTTCACATTTTTATCTTCTCTGGAACTGCTGAATCGATGTGAACCAAACTTGGCAGGATTGGTTTATGGAAGGTCCTCAACAAACATCCTCATTTTGTTCCCATCAGATGAAAAACATGGCCGCCAGAGGCATTCTTTGATTCTGATAGGTGGATTTTCAAAAATCTTCTCTGAATCTACAAGGCCAAATGTTTTGAAACTTCACATGATTGATGACTGGTACACCCACTACCAACGATCCTCATTTAATGTTGATCAGGTTGCATTAACATGGCTGCAGTTGTGATTTATAGTTACCATAGAAACCGTATGGGAAATAATTTACATCCATTATTATACCCCCGCTTCGAAGAAGTGGGGGCTATATAGGAATCGCCCTGTACGTCCGTACGTCCGTCCGTCCGTCCGTCCGTCCGTCCGTCCGTCCGTCCGTACGTCCGTCCGTACGTCTTTCCAGACATGAAATTCTTGTGTGCGCAACTCCTCCTACATTTATCAATCAATTTGGACAAAACTTTTCAGACATCATCACTACTAAGTGAACATGCGCATATTCCAAGATTTTTGATCTGCGACAATTTTAACCAGGTTTTCTCCCTTTGACTTAGATTTATTGTGTCTTTCCATCCGAACAAATTCTTGTGTGTGCAACTCCTCCTACATTAATGAACCGATTTTGATGAAACCTTTCAAACATCATCTCTACTAAGTGAACATGTGCATATTCCAAACTTTTTAATCTGCGACAATTTTAACCAGGTTATCTCTCTTGAACTTTGATTTAATATGGGTTTCTACATGAAATTCTTGTGTGCGCAACTCCTCCTACATTTATCAATCAATTTGGACAAAACTTTTCAGACATCATCACTACTAAGTGAACATGCGCATATTCCAAGATTTTTGATCTGCGACAATTTTAACCAGGTTATCTCCCTTTGACTTAGATTTATTATGTCTTTCCGTTCGAACAAATTCTTGTGTGCGCAACTCCTCCTACATTAATGAACCAATTTTGATGAAACCTTTCAAACATCATCTCTACTAAGTGAACATGTGCATATTCCAAACTTTTTGATCTGCGACAATTTTAACCAGGTTATCTCTCTTGAACTTTGATTTAATATGGGTTTCTGCATGAAATTCTTGTGTGCGCAACTCCTCCTACATTTATCAATCAATTTGGACGAAAGTTTACAGACATCATCACTACTAAGTGAACATGCGCATATTCCAAAATTTTCGAGCTGTGGCAATTTTAACTAAGTTATCTCCCTTTAACTTAGATTTATTATGGGTTTCTACATGAAATTCTTGTGCATGCAACTCCTCCTACATTTATCAATCAATTTGGACAAAACTTTTCAGACATCATCACTACTAAGTGAACATGCGCATATTCCAAGATTTTTGATCTGCGACAATTTTAACCAGGTTATCTCCCTTTGACTTAGATTTATTATGTCTTTCCGTTCGAACAAATTCTTGTGTGCGCAACTCCTCCTACATTAATGAACCGATTTTGATGAAACCTTTCAAACATCATCTCTACTAAGTGAACATGTGCATATTCCAAACTTTTTGATCTGCAACAATTTTAACCAGGTTATCTCTCTTGAACTTTGATTTAATATGGGTTTCTGCATGAAATTCTTGTGTGCGCAACTCCTCCTACATTTATCAATCAATTTGGACAAAAGTTTACAGACATCATCACTACTAAGTAAACATGCGCATATTCCAAAATTTTTGAGCTGTGGCAATTTTAACTAGGTTATCTCCCTTTAACTTAGATTTATTATGGGTTTCTACATGAAATTCTTGTGCGTGCAACTCCTCCTACATTTATCAATCAATTTTGACAAAACCTTTCAAACATTATCACAACTAAGTGAACATACGCATATTCCCAAATTTTTGATCTGCGACAATTTTAACCAGGTTATCTCCCTTTAACTTGGATTTATTATGGGTTTTCAAATGGGATTCTTGTGTGTGCAACTCCTCCTACATTAATGAACCGATTTTGAATACATGTTGCACATCGTAAATGTGTTTTTCCAAATGTAAACCATATATGTGTGGGCTCTTTAAGTATTCAGTGCTGTTCTGTGGAAGGCCACATGCAAATACAAATTTCAACAACAAAAAATGATCTTTATGTATACATTTCCTTATGGCCTTCGTCTACATGATCAGAAGTGCATTCCTCTAAAAACCCAAAGCGGGGGTATTAATCACCTTCAGTGATAGTTCTAGTTTACAGAGTTGCAGAGTTATGGCTCTTGACTTACATGCAGATTAGATGGCTGAGTTATGTAATATTCAAGATTTTAGCTGTGACAAACAGCTCTAGAATATGTGGCGATGTATTTTGTCTGTTTTTAAACTCAATAACTTTTAAAATACATGGTGAATTGACATCATATTTAGTATGCAAGTGTATCTTAATGATGTCTAGCCCCATATTCTATGCAAGTGTTATTCAGTGAATTTTTGTAGAGTTATTTCCCATGATGGAATTTGTTTCATCTTTCACATGCAATGCAGCCTAAGTATGAACTCACAATATTTAAATGTTTCCAGATAAAATCTGTTTCAAACAACCATTTGTTGTCTCGGTTTCAGATTTCTGGCAAATATGTACATTAATAATACCCAGACCAACTCGATTTTTATACTTGTGTCTTATATAGTTTAGGAATTATATCCTTTGAATTACAAAAATTGTTTAAATTTGTTTTTTTTAGCTATCACAAGCAGCACTTTCTTTCTTTCAAAGTTCTTGATGGAATGACGTCATATTTGGTATACAATCTTATTGATGTGTGCCATACAGGTGTTATTGAGAGTATTTTTGTCAAGAGTTATAGCTCTTTATGGACTTGGGCTTGGAGTTTGTATCATTTTATCATCCCTGACTGCATAGGTGCAAACTCACAATTTTTCTTTAGTTTCTATCAGATAATATCCGAAGAAAGAAATATTTATTTTTAAACCTTTGGAACCACAAGAGGCATAATTCTTTTAGCACCACAAATTGTTTTTTAGTCCCCTACCGGCATCACTGGAGGGGACTATAGGTTTGCACTCTGTCCATCTGTCAGTCTGTCAGTCCGTCAATCTGTCAGTCTGTCAGTCACACTTTAGTTTTCCGGACTTTTTTTTGGAAATGCTTCAACCGAATGATTTCATTTTTGGTAACCTACTATAGAACGATGACTTACAGATCAAGTTTGAGTTTCATGCTGATTGCATTATTCTTGTGTGAGTTATGGCCCTTGGAAATATGGAAAAGCGCCAAAATATCAGTTTTCCAGACTTTTTTTGGAAACGCTTTAACGGAATTCATGCTGATCACATCTAACATTTGTATAATTTTTAATGCTAATTAGTCCGGTAGGGGGACATTTTTTTGCTTCAGCGATATGTGAGCTCTTGTTTAAATTAAAAAAATCTCCAGAACTACCAAACAAAATCGTTTGATACTTTGTATACAACATCCTTAGAAGGGTCAGATTCAGGTTTGTTCGAAAAAAGATCCTGGGTTCATATTTGGGCTCTCAATAGGAACCTGAATTTTAACTTTGTGCATCCCCAGGGGAACCCTGGGAAGTGAAGCAGTGCTTATTTACTGTGGCAAACAAGCTCTGTTTCAGTGGTAAAATAGGACTCAGTCACCAATTCCAGGGGTGGAAGTCCTCGTAAATGGGCAATATGGGTATAAAAGATTGGCTGGGCCTGACTTTATATCCATGTTGCAGTCATGGCTAGCCATTGTACAGAAATATGTGATCTAAAACAGCATTAAATAAATAAATAACGTCGTGCAATATGAGGAAATTTCTTTAAAAACTTGCTTCAGATCCACCAGTCAAAATCACTTGATATTTACCACACCCTTAGGTGCATCAGATTCAAGTTTGTTAAAATCAAGGTCACTGGAGTCCTATTTGGACTCCCTGTCAGAGACTAAATATTAACTTGGATTAATATAAGGAATATTCTTTTAACATCTTCTTTAGATCCACCACTCAGAATCTATTGATATTTGGTATGTTGCACCCTTAGTAGCTTTCAGATTCAAGTTTGTTTTAATGAAGTCTCTGGGGTCCTTGTTTGTCTCCCCTGAATTTTAACTTCGTGCAATATGAGGAAAATTCTTCAAAAACCTTCTTCAGATCTACTGTCCAGAATCTTTTGATCACTGGTTTGCAGAATCTTTTGTGGGGGTCACATTCAAGTTTGTTCATATCAAGTCCCCTGGTTTAATATTTGGGCTTCCTTTGAGTTTTTAGCTCACCTGACTGCAAGTCAGTGGGAGCTATTGCCATCACTTTTGTCTGTCGTTAACTTTTGCAAACTTTACTTCTTCACAACCACTAGGCCAAATTCAAACATATATTGTACAGACCATCTATGGAGTATATCCTTTCTATTTTGTTCAAATGAAGCAGCTGCCATATTCGGGCTCTGGTTCATGCTCCAAAAGCTTAAAAACCTTTAAAACATTTCTCATGAACCACCAGAGGGAATGCCTTGATATTTGGTATGGAACATCCTTTGGTGTAAAAGATTAAAAATTTGTTCTAGGGAAGTTGATAGGTCAATATTTGGGCTTTCTGTGGGGGCATATCTATTTCAAGAACCTGTGGGCCAATTTCAACCAAATTTGGCATGTTGTATAAGTGGGTCCTAAGTAATTGATTGATGCCCCCCTCCCCACCCCTCCAAATTTCTACAGCCCTATGGCAACCCCAGGGGCTAAAAACAGAAAAAAATCAAAAGCCCATATATCCAAACCATAAGGAACATAGAACTGTTATTTGGTATGAAGCATCCTTAGGACCAGTAGAAGGGAATGGTTAAAAAAAATCGCCATCTGTTCAATCGGGGTGCCCGGTAGAGGGTATTGAAGAAATGATGAGTTAGCATTTTTGCAGCAGTTTATCCTGGAGAAAAATTTCATTCACTGAGAGCCTTGATTGGCATCTAGAATAACATTTTCTTAAAACAACAAATTGCTGCCAGACACATTCTAATATGTTATTATAATCAGGAAATGAAATTGTTCAGAAAATGTGATCAAACCCTTTCACTGCAGTGCACATATATGTTTTTTCTGGTTCCATGGAAAAAATTGATCTGATTTCTGTATGAATATCTTTAATTTAACCCCTCTCAGCTTGTTTTCCAAAGATTTTATTTCATGTTGAACCCATTCAATGATGTGCACATATATTTTTTTTCTGGTTTCTTGGAAACATCTCATTCCTGTATGCATGTCTTTATTTAACCCTCTCAAGACTGCAATGAGGGTTCCAAAGATTTTATTGATTCCATGATCAAACACTTTCAGTGCTGTGCACATATATGTCTTTTTCTGGTTTTCTAGGAAAACAATTGATCTATTCCTGTATGAATATCTTTAATTTAACCCTCTTCATGACTTCAGTATGTTTTCCAAAGATTTTATTTTATGCTGAACCCTTTCAATTTTCTGTGCACATGCATGTTTTTCTGGTTCTCTTGGAAACATTTATCTGATTCCTGTATGGATGTCTTTAATTTAACCCTCCCAAGGCTTCAGTGTGGGCTTCAAACATTTTATTGATGCCCTGTGAACATATGTTTTTCTGGCTTCATGGAAAAAATCTATCTATTCCTGTATGAATATCATTAATTTGACCCTCTCAAGGCTTCAGTGTGGGTTCCAAAGATTTTATTTCATGTTATACTGTTAATGAAAACCTATTTCTGATTTCTTTAAAAATATTTTAACCCCCCCCCCCCCCCCTCCCAAATAAGCTTCCATAAATTCTCTTTCTGTTTTGTTTATTTTTGATGCTTTAACCATTTTCACATTTTGAATTTACTGGTAGCAGTACAATTCTGTTTCTTTAGTTTGAAATCTTTCTTCTTCTTTAAATCCACTGGGACAAATTCATTCATTTAAGGCACAGACCATGTTTGGAGTAAACCTTTTCTCCTTTGTTCAAATAAAGCTGCTGCCATTTTCAGGCTGGTGGAATTTACTTTTCTGATTTTTCCTTTAAAATCCTCTTTTTCATAAGCCCCTTGCAATAATACTTAGACTTCTTGTTTGGAACTTTAGTGATGCTGATTCACTTTTTTTTCAAAGAAACTCGGTAAGTCAAAATTTGGTGCTCATAATTTTGGGCTACACTCAAAATTTCTGTTTTCATATTCAAACGGCAGATGTGAACCATATTTGGCATGTAGTATATAACTGGGTCATAAGTATTTCATTTATGCCGGAATTTTTGTTTTGTTTTGTTTTGTTTTGTTTTGTTTTTTTTTTGGGGGGGGGGGGGGGTTAGAGAGAACCACAGTGGTTGAAAACAAAACAAAAATTTCATTCGGTAGTTGTTTTTAGCTCACCAACTTTAGTTGTGTGAGCTCATGGCATGGCTCGATCGGTCGGCGTCGGCGTCAGCGTCGGCATCAGCTTCAGCGTACGTGTCCAGTAATGTTAAAGCTTCTGTTTAGGTCACTTACTCACCATATTTCCATATCATGGCCTTTATCATGCTGCTATATGATGATTATTATCATTCTACCATGATTTAACCCCTCTACTCTGCATTTTAAACATTTTTCTTGCAATTTTTTGTTGCATTTAGTTTTCTGTTTAGCTCAGAATTTCATGTTTAACTTAGTGCTCAGGTCAGCTGCTGTGCTCCTTCTCTTCCCATGGCACTTATATTCATCATACGTGTTCCTCAGTATCATTTTTCCATGATTAACCCCTCATACACTGCATTTTAAACATTTTTCTTGACATTTTTAGTTGCGTTCAGTTTTCTGTTTAGCTCGGAATTTCATGTTTAACTTAGTGTTTAGGTCAGCTGCTGTGCTCCTTCTCTTCCCATGGCACTTATATTCATCATACATGTTCCTCAGTATCATTCTACCATGATTAACCCCTCATACACTGCATTTTAAACATTTTTCTTGACATTTTTACTTGCATTCAGTTTTCTGTTTAGCTTGGAATTTCCTGTTTAGCTTAGTGTTTAGGTCAGCTGCTGTGCTCCTTCTCTTCCCATGGCACTTATATTCATCATACATGTTCCTCAGTATCATTCTACCATGATTAACCCCTCATACTCTGCATTTTAAACAGTTTTCTTGACATTTTTAGTTGCGTTTAGTTTTCTGTTTAGCTCGGAATTTCATGTTTAACTAAGTGTTTAGGTCAGTTGCTGTGCTCCTTCTCTTCCTATGGCACTTATATTCATCATACATGTTCCTCAGTATCATTGTTCCATGATTAACCCTTCATACCCTGTATTTTAAACATTTTTCTTGACATTTTTAGTTGCATTTAGTTTTCTGTTTAGCTCGGAATTTCATGTTTAACTTAGTGTTTATGTCAGTTTCTGTGTTTTACTTTTAAGAGGTTGTGTATAGGTCAGCTTTGTCGCATGTTATGAGCCTGTTTGATACAGTTCTTGTGTTTGCCAAAGTTACTATCAAAGAGGAATGTTGGTGAGCTATGGGGCGTTGGCATCCTTCTTGTTTAATACTTCACAGAACAGAGCTTGCTAGAAAGCTTTCCTTGGACCAGCAGAAATGATTGACCAAAAAAAGTTGCCTTTGGTTGTGTCATACAGTACGTGGAGAGTGTATTATCACTAAATCACCCACGGAGTGGAGATTCCACTCATGCAATAATTGCAAATTTGTTGCAAAGCATAACCAGCACAATCAAAGTTTCAGCCAATGGACCTCCCGGTTAAACCCGGAGGTCCATTGGCTGAAACATTGCTTGTGTTTTTTGTCGATATGTACAAAATTTGAAAGTTATAGCTTGGGTGATAACTCCACTCCATGGGTGATTTAGTTACAATCCACTCTCCATGTACTGTCGCAAATAAAAAAATTGCTCTTGCTGCTGATTGTTTACTGATACACTCATCTCTTTTGACAACCTGAGGCAGGTGACCGTTTTATGCTCGCTTGAGCGCCTCTGGTTTACTTTAGAACCACCAGTCTTTTGATTTTTGGTATTCAGCATATTTAGTGGGTGAGATTCCAGTTTGTTCAAATCAGCTCCCGAGACTCATGTTTGGGCTTCCTATCTTCTTTAGATTCACCTGGCAGAATCTTTGATATTTGGTATATAGTATTACTTTGACTCCTAGATTAAAGTTTATTCAAAGTGTTAAGCTGGGCTGATTTTGCTGTACACCAGAGGGATTTTAAAATTTAACACAGAACCCAATGGAGAATTTAGTGTTCATGCATGACTGAGCTGACTGTGGTAAACTTTAGTAAGATGTAAATGTAGATAGATAATATTAATGTTTGTTCAAATGGGGTCAGCAGGCCACATGAGGGAGGTGATGGTGGAGGGGGTCCATATTGGGCTTTGGCAGGGGGGGGGGGGGGACTTGAAAACAAGATTTGGGGGATTTAGGGTGACTTGGTGCAAAAATAGAAAAGAAAAAGTAATCCAGTTGTTCTCATGGCGAGGAGGAGTTGGGGAGGGGTCCACCAGGTTTTTTGTTTTGTTTTTGGGGTCTTGTTTGCTTTAAAATGAGTTTTGAGGGGTTTTGAATGATTATACACAAAAAACCCAACTTCACCCAACATGTGCCAACAGACCCTTTCCTTCCCCCTTCCCTTCCCCCTTCCCATCCCTGTCCCCACCCACCCCACCCCCTCACACGTAGATGCTGAATGTAACCTTAAATTTTTCCATAAACAACTTTCCTGGGTGAGTGATTAAGGCTCCTTTGGGGCATCTTGTTTGGTTTTCTTTATCTTAAAACTGTTTGCTTTATCTGGTTATGTTTGGGAGTGCAGTGGCTCAGTAGGTAGAGGTGCAGGCTGCAAGCCGATAGGTCCCTGGTTCGAATCCCACCTGCGGCACCCACATTGTGTCCTTGGGCAAGACAATTCACCCCCAGAGCTCATGTGGGGGGCACAGTGGCATTGTGTACTAAGGTGTACTTCACGTCGATGGTGCACCTGTCTTCAACCAATGCTAACCCTGCTTGTGTGGAGTTAGTTTGTTGGAAAGCTGACAATTGCTTGCCATTGCTCGGTGGTTCTCTCCGGGTACTACAGCTTCCCGCATAAAACTGTCGTGGTCATGATGAGCCATTGTGCAGAGATATGTGACCTTAAACATCAATAAATAAATAAATAAATAAATAAATATCTGGTTATGTTTAGTCTTCATGAAATCATTTAAGGAGACGACTCATATAAGCCTATGGCTTCCTGTCAAATCCTTGTCTACTTACAATCCTGATTATTTCTGTTTCTGTTATGCCGTGGTACAACCATGAAAACTGTTTGCCGTTCTGTGATATTATTATTATGTAATGTATACATGTAACACTGCTTTCTGAATAAATATTGTTTAAACTAAATCATTACTAATGGACTTACACATGCCAATTTTTTCTATTAATATTTTGTTCAAATGAGGATGCATCTGGTGTCGGGAGTTAATTTTTTAATTCTGATAGTTTAAACTTTTAATAGTGATCAGTTTGTTCATTCAAATAACTACCAAATACAAAATGCAAACCAAGTTCATTTGTCAGGTGTATTTGGGGGGTTGTGTCCCTTGAACTGAAAAATCAAAATGGTTTTTAGTTACTACCCATTAAGAATTTTTCTATGCCAGCGATTGTTTTTTTGGGTACATACATGTTTGTCCGTGCATCTGTCTGTCCTCAATCGGTGCATTTATTTGTCTCTTAATGACACTTTTATTTTCTTTCAATAACTTTTGAACAACAGCAACTCTGAATTAGATAATTAGGGAATATTTTATTAATACAATATACAGGTCAATTTTGATTTTGAACTATTTGTCAATTTTTATGCCCCCCCCCCCCCCCCCACACCTATTTTTTTCCCTCCAATTCTTGTAGAGTCCTTGTTAATCACTGCCTATACATCCCATGTACAGTGCCTGTGGTTTCTGACAGGAAGAATTGTGCCTCTAACGTCTGATTGCATGTATGTCCGATTGTGCTTGTAGTTTCCAATACTCTGCCACTGATTCAAGTTTCTTCAAATCAAGGCCATTGGTTAATAATTAGGCTTTCTGTGGGAGCGCAAATTTTAACATACTGCAATTTGGGGAATAATCATTAAAAAACTTCTTCTTCAGATGCACAGTCAGAATCTTTTGATATATGATACACATCCTTATGGATATCAGATTCAAGTTCGTACAGATCAAGTCCTTTGAATAATATTTGGGCTACCTATTGGAGCCAGAATTTTTATTTGGTGCAATATGAGTTATATTCTTTAAAAATATTCTTATGAACCTCCAATCAGAATCTTTTAATATTTGGTATACACTTTCCTTAGTCAGATTCAAGTTTGAAAAAATCAAGTCTGTGGGTTAATATTTGGGTTTCCTGTTGGATCCAAAGTGTTAACTAAGTCCAATATGAGAATAATCTTCAAAACTCTTCTCCAGAACCACTAATCAGCATCTTTTGTTATATGATATACAGTACCCTTACGGGGGCCAGATTCAAGTTTGTTCAAATCAAGTTCTTTGAATAATATAGGGACTCCCTAATGGAGCCCGAATTTTTACTTGGTGTAGTATGAGGAATATTCTCTAATAAATCTTCTTTTCATGAACCCCTAGTTGGAATCTTTTGATATATGGTATACACCACCTTTGGGGAAGTCAGATTCAAGTCTATTAAAATCAAGTTCCTGGGTTAATATTTGGGCTCCCTATTGGAGCCTGAATTTGAACTTTGTCCAATATGGGGAATAATTGTGGGGGGGGGGGGGGGGGGGGGGGGGGGGGGGGGGAGGAGGGGGCCAAATTTTAACATAATGCCATATAGGTAATATTCTCAAAATCTTCTCTAGAACTACCAATCAGAATCTTTTGACATTTAGTGTACAGCATCCTTTGTGGGGAGGGGGATGGGGCAATTTCAAGTTTTTTCCAAATAAAGTCCCTGGGTTAATTTTTAGCTTAATTTGACAAAGTCAAGATGAGCTATTGGCTTCACATGTGTGGAAGTCTGTTAGTCTGGGAGTCTGTGAGTCTGTTAACATTTTCCTTTAGCACAGGCCACATCCCGTAGTTCTTATCCGATCATCAAAAAATTTCATATGCAGGTTTGAGGTCATGTCTAGATGAGAACATCCCCTTTTGGTCGCGATCGCACAACCGTGGTGGCTGCCCGAGCCCAAAACCTGAAAACCATTAGCACAGTCTACAGGTCGTATTTATGAAGGAATTTCATTGTAACTTGGTAGGATGCCTCTGTATAATATCTAGATGAGAACGTCCTCTTTTGGTCATGATCTGTCAACCGTGATGGCTGCCCATGCCCGAAACCAAAAACTTTTAGCACAGTCTACGGGTCATATTTAATATGGAGAGATTTCATTGTAACTTGGTAGGATGACTCCGGATGATGTCTAGATGAGAACTTCCCCATTTGGTCGCAATCTGACGACTGCCCAAGCCCAAAACCTCAAAACCCTAAGCACAGTCTACAGGTCGTATTTATGGAGGGATTTCATTGTAACTTGTTAGGTTGACTCCATATAATGTCTAGATGATAACGTCCCCTTTTGGTCACAATTGGTCAACTGTGATGGCCACAGGGGCCCGAAGCATGAAAACCTTTAGCACAGTATACAGGTCATATTTATGAAGGGATTTCATTGTAACTTGGTAGGATGACTCCAGATAATGTCTAGATGAGAACATCCCCTTTTGGTCGCGATCATTCAGCCCTGACAGCTGCCGAGCTCAAAACCCGAAAACCTTTATCACAGTCTACAGGTCGTATTTATGGAGGGATTTCATTGTAACTTGGTAGGTTGCTTCCATATAATGTCTAGATGGTAACGTCCCCTTTTGGTCGCGATTGGTCAACTGTGATGGCTACAGGGGCCCAAAGCCTGAAAACCTTTAGCACAGCCAGAGATAATGCCTAGATGAGAACATCCTTTTTTGGTTGCGATCATTCAACCATCACGTCTGCCCGAGCCCAAAACCTGAAAAACTTTAGCACAGACTACAGGTCATATTTATGAAGGGATTTCATTGTAACATGGTAGGGTGACTCAGTATAATGTCTAGATGAGGACATCCCCTTTTGGTTGCGATCGGTCTACCATGATGGCTACAGGGAGCACAGCCTACAGGCTGTATTTATGAAGGGATTTCATTATAACCTGATAGGATGACTCATTTTGGAATAATTTCACTGTAAATTGGTAACTTTTGTTGATATACATTAACTGTGAGGGCCACATACATTAACTGTGAGGACCACATTAACCCACCCCTTTAGTATAGTCTACACCTCATATTATTTTTATTGAGAACATAGCATACAGGGAACAGAACTTAACATTTTCTCAATTATCAAAATTCTTGTCTTATTATCATAATCCTTTTATAAACATTGAACATTATCCTTTTCATCAAACATAACACACAGACAAGTTAAGCTACAGTGTCATTGAGCTCCTGAGCAGTCCTAAGCCCAAAATTTTTACTTTTTGCCAAAGAGGAATATTCTTTGAAATCTTCTTGAGAACCTAGGGATCTGCGAATCACAAATTTCTTTTCAAATCGAATCTTGAATCGAATCGTGTCTCTGATATCGACATCGAATCGAATCCTGAATCGAATCTTAATAGACAAGTTATTTCATATTGCATCAAACGGAAGTTACGGAACACTGTGATGACCCTTACGCGACAGAGTGAACACCTTAAACACCAATAACTAAATATTCTCTGTAGCACCATCGCTGAAGCAGCTAGGCCTATTGTCCATAGTTTTAGTTTTTGAAGGCCTAACTCGTTACTATTCACGTTCTTAAGAACGTGAATAGTAACAAGTTAAGCCTTCAAAAACCAAAACTATGGATAATGTTCTGGGCCAAATTCACACCTTACCTAACAATTAAACATTGTCAATTACTCAAATAAATAGGAATTGAGCCTACATGAATGAATTTTTTAATGACAGTTTTATCCTATTTTTGTTGGAAATGTAACAAATTGAAGTTAGTACGAGAGATTCGAAAAAATCGAATCCTGAGACTGATTCTGGATCTATCTCGAAGCATACGTATGGTATCGATATCGAATCGAATCTCGAATATTCGCAGGACCCTATGAGAACCACCATTCAGAATGTTTTGATGCTTGGTATACAACACCCTAGCCAGACTCAGATTCATGTTTGTTCAAATTAAGTCCCTGCATTCATATTTGGGCTCCCCACCAAGGCCCTAATTTTAACTTTGTATATGACGAATAATCTCCTTATTTAGATCCACCGTTCAGATCTATTGATATTTGGAATACCACATCATGGGGATGGAGGGAGACGGGTGAGATTCAAGTTTGTTCAAGTTAAGTCCCTAGGTTGATATTTGGACTCCCTAGTTTTGTATTAAATTTGGGAATTATTTCTGTGGCAGCATCCCAATACTAGAGAAAATCTTCTGGGATGGACAACAAGAGTTATAAATAATTAAATAACAAGTTTGGTCAGTGGGAGCGTGTTGGCTCAGTGGTTACTGCATTGGACTTTAACCCTTTACCCAATGCAGACGATATCAAAATTTATTATTTTAAATATCATTTTTTCAAATTTTTCAAAAAATTTCAACAAAACCATATCATGTGGACCCTCGTTGGAACGAGCTCGATGAGCTCGTTCCAACAAGGGGTCACACGATATGGTCTTGTTGAAATTTTTTGAAAAATAATATTTTTTCAACTTCTGAATTTGCATATTACGCGGGCAGATGCGGCCGATTCGTTGGGTAAAGGGTTAAACTGAAAAGGCCATGGTTCAATTCCCTCTAGGGGCAACTACATTGTGTCCTTTGCAAGGAACTTTTTCCTGTTTGCTCATGTGGGGGCAATGTAACGCCGTGTACTAAGGCGTACTGCACATCAATGGAGTACTTGTCTTCAACCAATGGTAACCCTGCATGTATGGAATTTGTATGTTTGGGAGTCTGATAGTTGCTAGCCATTGCTTGGTGGTTCTCTCTGGGTACTCTGGCTTCCTCCACCTGTAAAACTCTAACACAAAGTGACCCTGGCTGTCGAAAGTGTTGTTATTACCCCATTAAATAAATAAACAAATTTGGTCAGGTGAGCGCCTCAGGTCCCTTGGGGCCTCTTGTTCTTCATGCCAATGTTTATGCCAGTATCTTTCAAATTCACACAGTTTATAAGTCAGTGAATTCCGCAATTGTGAAATACATTTACAACCATATTTGGTGTTGAGAGAGTTTACCAGTGCAATTTGTTCCTGTTATACAAACTGTGGGAGTACAATGTTGCTCTCAATGAAATTTTCATACATAAAGAACTGCCTGTTACCACTTATCAGTAAAGGACAAAACAAAGGTTATTTTTTTAGGGCTACACAATGTAGATCTTCTGTTTCTCAGGCCATTATTTGTGAAATTGCATGCGGGCGAGCGGCTTTTTATTTTATTTTTTATTTTAGTAATTACTTTTTTGCCATCAAAAGTTCATGTTCTTGGTTCAAGTTTTAGGCCTCATAATCTACAGAATAGCATGGGTGGTGGTGTATTTCATCCCTTGAGTGCAAGAAGACTTTGCAATGCTAAAGCATTGCAAAGCCTTCTTGCACTCAAGGGACAAATTCATCAATTTTTTTAACTTGAGTAAAATATCAGACATAAACCATTTAATTTTTATTTTTTTAAAGTTTAAATTGGTTATAAAAAGAGAGCATGCGGCAGCCAAAAGGACCATGCGGGAGGGCCTGAGAAACAGTTTTTTTATTTTTTTAGGCCTAGGCTAAGTTAGTTATTCAAAGAAGTCATCAGCTGGTTGTGTAAAGTACAGGATTGCATTGTCATTCTAAATTGATTTCACATACAACCAATTGAAAATTAGA
The DNA here is from genome assembly GCA_031216915.1 of Pictodentalium vernedei. Classification (NCBI taxonomy): domain Eukaryota; kingdom Metazoa; phylum Mollusca; class Scaphopoda; order Dentaliida; family Dentaliidae; genus Pictodentalium; species Pictodentalium vernedei. The sequence continues at coordinate 256,675,855 of CM062288.1, forward strand.
TGATTATTAATGATAATATGAACATGCAAAAACATGTTAGATATGGATGAACCTGATGAGATACAGTTATTCTTCAAAATATTATAAGTTACTGTTTTATTATTTATTTATTGGTGTTTAACCATTTACCTAACATGAAAAGCAGACGACACTTGCAAAAAAAATTCTTGAATAACTATTTTTTTTCATTTTTTGTCTCAAAAACATAGGTTATGACCCCTCATTGGAATGAGCTCATTCCAATGAGGGGTCATAACCTATGTTTTTGAGACAAAAAATGAAAAAATAATTAAAATTAATAGGCGATTTTTGAGAATAGTGCTGGCCGGTTTTGGCCGTTACGTTGGGTAAAGGGTTAAGGTCACATACTTACGCGCAACGGCTAATCATGACCGTGACAGTTTTACGGGTGGTGGAAGCCGGAGTACTCAGGAGAGAACCACTGAGCATCGACCAGCAACTGTCACCACCTCAACATTCTGACTCTGTTCAAGCTCCACTCAAGCAGGATTACAGTGGTTGAAGACGTGCACCATCGACGTGCAGTACACCTTAGTACACAGCGTCATCATGCCCCCATGTAGGCAACCGGGATAAAGTGCCTTGCCCGGGATAAATGCGGGTTGTCCTCGGGACCTCTAACACAGAAGTCCAGCAATCTACCACTGAGCCACCACGCTCACAGTTACTGTGATGAATTGACAGTAATGTTGTTTAACTGGTAGAGTGCTAAGTTATTTTTGGTTTTCAAAATTTGTTCATGTGTCTTTGCCTTGTTACAATTTATGGGAGAGTGCCAAGAGGCTCTCTCCCATAAATTGTAACATGGCAAAGCCATATAGACTAAGTAATTTCACTTCTAAAATAATGTGAAACACATCCACAGAATATGACACCTTCAGGCTGGGGTACCTGCTCTTCATATTAACTGGTAGAGTGCTGAATTATCAAAATTTGTTCATGCATCTTTGCCTTGTTACAATTCATGAGAGAGTGCCTATGGGCACTCTCTCATGATTTGTAACAAGGCAAATCCTAACAGACAAAATTATTTAACTTCAAAGGTAGTATGAAGCTCATTCACCAAAAATGATGCCTTTAAGTTGAAGCAGCTGCTCTTCATAATAAAGCCCAAATATGGGCTTCCAGCACTCTACCAGTTAAAGCCCTGATAGTGGCTTCTAGCACTCTACCAGTTAAGGTTTGTGGCTTTGAGTTTATGTTCAGCCGAGAGCCTCTTGGTTGAACGTAGGCTCCGAGCCCGAATCCTCAGACCATGTTACAATCAATTCATCACAATAATGTATATGTTCCAATAAGACTCTACCCATAGCCGTAAATCTGCATTGTGAAATGAACAAGGCAACATTTAACGATAAAATTCTTGGGTACCCCATGACTTCACTAGACAAATAATCAATAAAGTTGCAGTCACTCCCCCTTAGTTAGAATCATAACTGATTTGTCATTCCAACAACACTTCATTTGGAATATCGTCTTCTGCAGATGTGAAAAATGTACAAAAATGAAGGGTTTGCAAGTCACATTCATTGCTGAAAGAATTGTGAAATGGGCAACATCATTTCAAATATTTTGCATGGTGACATCCAATGGTAACTTCTGTTACTGGCAGGCCTGAAAATAAGCAGTCTGACATAGGGCTGTCGCGATTATTCGATTAGTCGACTAACCGTCGACTATTGAAGTAGTCGGCGTTTTTTATTTTTAGTCGATCGTCGTTCAATTTCAAGATGGTACACGTCTACTGCACGTCGGGGCTAAATTGCATTGTTTTGTGAGGTGAATGATCAATGAAGGTGAATAACTTTAAATATCTAACCATAGTTAACATTCATATCCGGAAGACTGTACGACTGTCACTGACTGTGTAAGAAAGAACACTCACAGTTACTCGAGAAGAATAGATTCTTCTGAATTTCTCCAGTCTTGTACACACGAATGCACCCATTGGAAAACCCAAAGCACGGAAGTGACAAAATTATGACGAAAGTCAGAACGTCAGATCACTTCTCAAAGTTCGGAACTTCAGACTAAGATCCAATTTTAACAACTGACGAGGGAATGCATAGATCTCAATGTTCAAAATTTCGAGAAACTTATTGCAGAAAGGAAACATGTGCAGGAACATTCTTTGGTAAATTCATTTTAATTCATCGTCTTCAATCTAGTTCAAACTTGGACCCGCAGTCAGTAATATTATTTTTGGGGTTGGTACGTCCTACGGGACGTACCAACCCCAAAAATTATATTACGGACTGTGGGTCCAAGATTGGACTACATGTAGCTCCAGTCGTGACCGATTTGTTGTTCCCACAACCCCACTTCGTCTGAACACACTGGTGCCATTGTCATTTTCAGAGTTTTACGAACAGAAGAATGATTTGCTAAAAAATCATGGGAAGCGACTATTAATTGACTAACCGTCGATTACTGGTCACGATTAGTCGATTACAAAAAATGATAGCCGCGACAGCCCTAGTCTGACATTTGCAGAATGAGGTTCCCAGAGTGTGAATTTGATAATGCTATCCCACACAGTGGGTCAATTTATCCTCTGGGTACCTCTCTCTGTTTAGTTTTGAGACCCTGATTCAGATTGAGGTTCACAGAGGGTAAATTTAGTGATGCTACCCTGCTGAACATCACTAAATTCACCCTCCGGGGACCTCATTTTGCAGATGACAGTATGCTTATTTTCTGGCTTGGTTACTGGAGCCATAAACATAGAAACCACTACATGAGCTCTAGTCCAATCAGAGGTCGTACTGAAACATAGAACCTATTCCAGTTCCTACAATGTGGTGGCTTTATCTTGCTTTTACCCCAGTGTTCATCTTGACACTCAAGGTATAGGAAGGTTTCCTGAATTTCCACTACTTCTAGCTCTGCCTGAAAGTTTCAAGTCAAAAATGGTAAAGTCGGTGATTTCTGGGTATCATCAGAAACCAATATACCCATTTCAAAACATACCATGAAATCTGTTTTGAAACATAAAAATCGGCAAATATAAAAATTGTTTAGAAATTTATTGCTTGTGTTCATGCAGACTTTTTGTGTTTTGTTGAAGTTCTTGCTCCTTGAAGAATTATAATCTCCCCTGTGATGTATTCTCCAAGGTTAATTTGAAAAGCCAGAGTGATAGATCGCCTCTACTTCTCCAGTCTACATGCACCTGTCTGTAGGGTTGCTTCTGCAAGAGCAAGTTAACCCTTTACCACCCAGCATTAAATGAACAAAACCGAGCAGCACTATTCTAAAAAATTGCCTTTCAAATTTTAAAATTTTTTTCCATTTTTTTGGTCTCAAAATGTAGCTTTGAGCTCATTCCACTGAGAGGCTACAATCTATATTTTTAAGCAAGAATAGTTTTGTTTATTATATGCTAGCCTGTGGATTATCACAAATTATCTAAAAGATATTTCTCAATATCCATCGGCTTGAAGGATATCGAGGAATATTCCACGTTAGCTTCCTAAATGACATCATGCTTTGGCACATATGACATCACCTTGAACATCATCTTGAAGAAACGATCAGCAGATCTTTGTTATTGTCTTGAAACTGTATGCAGTCAAATTTATTGCACAGTAAAATGTCGAAGTAGCATATAATAAAAGGAAAATCTATGCAAGCGCTCATGAAAAATAAAACTTTCAGGTCCACACTCATGAGGATAATTCCTTTTATTACATGCTCATGCAGTTTCTCTTATGCAATACGGCGTGCAATACGGCCGTGCAATACGGAATTCCGTATTGCACACCAACCTTTTCCAACTGGGACTTTTTTTATGCAATGCGACTGCATAAAGTGCATGGTGTTTACCGTTGATAGAAAAGAAAATTAGGTCAGTAGGTGCTTGGGTCATGTAATAAATACAAAACCACATGTATGTTTCAATGAGTCGTTTTGTATTCAATTCGTCAGATGTGCGTAGAAAGAAAACGTCTCGACCTTTGGTCTCGAGGTTTTCTTCCTACGCACATCTGACTCATTGAATACAAAACGACTCATTGAAACATACATGTAGTTTTGTCTATATATTCACTAGAACAGTGTAGATATCCTCTATTTATTATTCTAGAAATGTTTTTGCAAGTGCTGTCTACTACTTGGTTTAGCTAAAGGGTTAAAACAAAAATTGTTCAGGATTTGAATACTTAGTTAATCTTTGTGTATTAAGTTTTATAAGGGATAAGTTATAAATGAGCGAATATATTCACCTTGAGATTGAACCTATTCATTGACTGTCAGTTCTTAATTGCAAAACACATATTTTTAAAGAAATGGTAAATGAATTCATAGAAATAAAATTTGACAGACAATACATAAAGATATACCATTTTGGAGGTTTATGATCATATTTCATTTACAGTTCAATGTCATATATTTTACTCGATTACTGGAGGCTTAGTGCATGTATGCCTATGGCAATGTTAACCCACTATTTAGTCTGTAGGCCAAATTTACCAAGGTCTGTACGCAGAAACCACTCTGTGAGAACCCTAGGAAATATAGAAATCTCCCTGTGAAGGATGAGCTATAGCAATCACTCACTGTCCGTTGTCCATAAACATGGTGTTTGCACCTTCTCTCCCAAAAATTCTGAATCATTTTCAGTTAAATTTGCGGTGATTGGTTGTTCTGACATTGCATTTTGTTTTTATTCAAATCTACTTGCCCAGCTCCATAGGGAGCTGGGTGGGGGGAAAAAGCTCCCAAATTTTTAAAAAATTTTTCGCTTGAACCAGTGGGTACCATGAATTGATATTTGGTATTGAACTTCCTTTTGAGGCGTAGAATCCAGTTTGTTCAAATGAAGTTCGTGGAGCAATATTTGCCTTTGTAAGGGGAGGGTTAAGATTTTTAGCCCCACTCAAAATTTTTGTTTTCTGAACTGATGAGCTGATTTGAATCAAATTTGGAACATAGTATTATTGAGTCCTAACTACTTGATTCATACAAAAAAGAAAAATTCCAGGTATCTCCGTGGGAACCCCAGGAGCTAAAAATATAAATATTTTCAAACACTCATATTTCCCAAACCACACAGAACAGTGATCTGTTAGTGTTATTTGGTATGAAGCATCCTTAGAACCAGTAGAATGGAATGTAAAAAAAAAGTTGTCATCGATTCTGTCATAGTGTACTGTAGATGGAGTCGACAAAATGCTGAGACCGCATATATGCAAAATTTTAAAAAAATTTCTTTTCCAGATCCACATATCAGAATCTTTTGGTATTGTATATACAGCATCCAAAGGGTATGTGTGTATGGGGAGGGGGGGGGGGGGTGGGGTGAGGGGGACAGATTCCAGTTTGTCAAAAATAAGCCGTTTGTTAAAATTAAGTGCTTAGTCAGTTCACTTTTGTTCATGTTAACCCTTTACCCAACGCAGACGATATCAAAATTTATTATTTTAAATATCATTTTTTCAAATTTTTCAAAAAATGTCAACAAAACCATATCATGTGACCCCTCGTTGGAACTAGCTCGACGAGCTCGTTCCAACAAGGGGTCACATGATTTTGTTTTGTTGAAATTTTTGGAAAAATATTTTTTCAACTGCTGAATTTGCATATTACGTGGGCGGATGCGGGCGATTCATTGGGTAATGGGTTAAGTCACTAGATTGATATATGGGCTCCTTTACTGCTAGAAATCCGGGCATTATTTGTGTGGCAGCATCTCAGTACCAGAAAAAATCCTGTTACTGGACATCAGAGTTTGGAATAATTACTTGATAATAGTTGCTCTGTAGTATTTACTACCTATAGGTACTAATTATTCATTTATTAGTCGAGTTGTGACAAAGTCAAACTCGACTTATAGTTTGATGAATGTCAGTCGGGTGGGCAGTTGGGTGGGTGGGTGTGCAGGCAGGTGTAAACAATTGGTTTCTGGATGATAACTTGATAATGGTTTGACCCACGTTCATGAAACTTCATAGGTAGGTTGGCCAAGGTGAGAGGAAGAACCCTATTTATTTTGGACTCACTAGGTCAATGGTGAAGGTCACAGTGACCTTGAACATTCTAAATCCTAAACAATTGGTTTCCAGATGATAACTTGACTATGGTTGAACCCACATTCATTAAAATTCATCTGTAGGTTGGCCTTCGTGAGAAGAAGAACCATATTTATTTTGGAATCGCTAGGTCAAAGGTCAAGGCCACAGTGACTCAACATTGTAGATCAAAACACTTGGTTTTCGGATGATAACTTGATATTGGTTTGACCCATGTTCATGAAACTTCATAGGTAGGTTGGTATCAGTGAGAGGAAGAACCCTATTTATTTTGGACTTGCTAGATGAAAGGTCAAGGTCACAGTGACCTTCAACATAGTAAATCATAAACAATTGGTTTCCGGATGATAACTTGATAATGGTTTGACCCACATTCATTAAACTTTATAGGTAGGTTGGCCTAGGTGAGTGGAAGATCCCTAATTATGTTAGACTCGCTAGGTCAAAGGTCAAGGTCACAGTGACCTTGAACATAATAAATTGTAACAGTTGGTTTCTGGATGATAACTTGATAACGGTTCCACCCGCGTTCATGAAACTTCATAGGTAGGTTGGCATTTGTGCAAGAAAGAGCCCTATTTATTTTGGAATCACTAGGTCAAAGGTCAAGGTCACAGTGACCCTTCAAATAGTAAATTGTAAACAACTGGTTTCCGGACAATAAGTTGATAATGATTAAACCCACTTTTGTGCTGTCACAACTCGACATTGGATCGGTGATCATATCAGGATTTTTAGCTCAACTTTGGCGAAGCCAAATTTGAGCTTATGCCATGGCCCGTCGTCCGTCTGTCCGTCTGTCCGTCAACAATTGGATACGGCTTGGGCTAGAGGTCGTATTTATGAACCGATCTTTATGAAACTTCTTGGGTACCTTTGTTATGACTGTGGGACGAGAACGAGTGTTTTTGGGTGCAGTCCGAAATTCAAGATGGCTGCCAGCTGCCATTTTGTACCGACGATGCAGAAATCTGTTTTTTGTACAGAACTTCCATATGAAAGCTCTGATTTGAATAATTTTTTGTGTGAATGTTTAGTACCATGAGATACATCACATATAATACAGGTTTTTTTCTCGTGCGTAAATTATGCAAATTAGACTAACTTTGATGTTTTTTGGTGTTACTTTCAGCACTGTAAGTGCAAATGCCAATACGGCTCGGGCTAGAGGCCGTATTTATGAACCGATCTTTATGAAACTTCTTGGGTACCTTTGTTATCACCGTGGGACGAGAACAAGTGTTTTGGAGTCCGGTCCGAAATTCAAGATGGCTGATGGCAGCCATTTTGTACGAAATTTGGTGCAATCAGATTTTTGCACAGAACTTCCATATGAAAGCTCTGATTTGAATAATTTTTTGTGTGAATGTTTAGTACCATGGGATACATCACATATAATACGGGTTTTTTTCTCGTGCAGAAATTATGCAAATTAGATGAACTTTGATTTTTTCAGTGCTGCTTACACACAGTAAGTACACATGTCAATACGGCTCGGGCTAGAGTCTGTATTTATGAACCGATCTTCACGAAACGTCTTTGGTACCTTTGTTATTACCTTGGGACGAGAACGAGTGTTTCTGGGCACGGTCCAAAATTCAAGATGGCTGCCAGTGGCCATTTTGTATCGAAATTAGGTCTAATCAGTTTTTTGTACACAACTTCTATACGGCTCAGGCTAGATGCCGTATTTATGAACCGATCTTTACGAAACTTCTTGGGTACCTTTGTTATTACCGTGGGATGAGAACGAGTGTTTTTGGGTGTGGTCCGAAATTCAAGATGGCCACCAGCAGCCATTTTGTACCAAAATTAGTGCAATCAGTCTATGTACAGAACTTCTGTATGAAAGTTCTGATTTGAATAAATTTTTGTATGAATGTTTAGTAACATGGAATACATCACATATAGTACAGGTTTTTTTCTAGTGCAGAAATTATGCAAATTAGATGAACTTTGATTTATTCAGTGCTACTTATACTCTGTAAGTGCACATGTCAATATGGCTCGGGCTAGAGGCTGTATTTATGAACCGATCTTCACAAAACTTCTTGGGTACCTTTGTTATCACCTTGGGCCGAGAACGAGTGTTTCTGGGCGCGGTCCAAAATTCAAGATGGCTGCCAGTGGCCATTTTGTACCGAAATTAGGTCCAATCAGTTTTTTGTCACAACTTCTACACAGCTCATATTTGTGAACTGATCTTCACGAAACTTCTTGGGTACCTTTGTTTTCACCTTGGGACAGGAATGAGTGTGTTTTGGGGTGCCTTTGTTATCACTGTGCTATGAGAACAAATATTTTGGGGTTCAGTCAGACCCACTCTGGGACTCAAAGTTTTCTTTTCTAGTTTAGCATCTGACTGTCACCCACCTTTACAATACTTTACCTATACATTTGTTACAGGCAACGGTCAGTATTTATGTACAGACCGTTACAATACTTTATATGTACCTTTGTTATCAGGTCATTACCTAGATGTTTGTCATTGCTGTGTCACATACTATACATGTACATGTCTTTGTCTTGACAAGTTGAGCTACAGTGTCATTGACACTTTCATTTATTTATTTATTGGTGTTTACGGTCACATATTTCTGCACAATGACTAATCATGACCACGGCAGTTTTACGGGTGGAGGAATCCGGAGTACTCGGAGAGAACCACTGAGCAACGGTGAGCAACTGTCCACACACCAACATACTAACTCCACACAAGCAAGGTTGGCATTGGTTGAAGCCAGGTGCACCATCGACATGCAGTACCCATTAGTACACATTACCATGCCCTCATGTGGGCAATGGGGGTGAAGTGTCTTGCCCAAGGACACAACGCGGTTGCAGCAGGTGGGATTTGAACTGAGGACCTCTCGGCTTGCAACCTGCACCTGTACATGTTGAGCCACCGTGCCCCGACAGGTACTAATTAAATCCTTTTTAGCTAAACTTTGGCGAAACCAAATTTGAGGTATTGTCATGGCCCGTCGTCTGTCTGTCCATCGCACCGTCAACACGGCTCGGGCTACAGGCTGTATTTTTTAACCGATCTTTATGAAACTTCCTGAGTACCTTTGTTATCACTGTGGGATGAGAAGGAGTGTTTTTGAGTGCGGTCCGAAATTCAAGACGTCCGTTGGCAGCCATTTTGTACAAAATTAGGTGCAATCAGATTTTTGTGCCGAACTTCTATATGAAAGCACTGATTTGAATAATTTTTTTGTATGAATATTTAGTACCATGGGATACATCACGTATAATACGTGTTTTTTTCTCGTGCGTAAATTATGCAAATTAGATTAACTTTGATTTATTTAGTGTTACTTTCAGCACTGTGAAAGTAAATGCCAATACGGCTCGTGCTAGAGGCCATATTTATGAACCGATATTTACGAAACTTCTTGGATACCTTTGTTATCACCGTTGGATGAGAACGAGTGTTTTGGGGTCCGGTCTGAAATTCAAGATGGCCACTGGCAGCCATTTTGTACAAAATTAGATGCAATCAGATTTTTGTGCAGAACTTCCATATGAAAGCGCTGATTTGAATAATTTTTTGTGTGAATGTTTAGTACCATGGGATACATCACATATAATACGTGTTTTTTTCTCGTGCATAAATTATGCCAATTAGACTAACTTTGATCTATTTAGTGTTACTTTCAGCACTGTAACTGCAAATGCCAATACAGCTCGGGCTAGAGGGTATTTATGAACCGATCTTTACGAAACTTCTTGAGTACCTTTGTTATCAACGTGTGACGAGAACAAGTGGTTTTGGGTGCAGTCCGAAATTCAAGATGGCCACCAGCAGCCATTTTGTACTTTAGTTAGTGCATCAGTTTTTTGTACAGAACTTCTGTATGGAAGTTCTGGTTTGAATAAATTTCTGTATGAATGTTTAGTAACATGGAATACATCACATATAATACAGGGTTTTTTCTCGTGCAAAAATTATGCAAATTAAATGAAATTTGATTTATTCAGTGCTACTTTTACACAGTAAGTGCGCATGTCAATACGGCTCGGGCTGGAGTCTGTATTTATGAACCGATCTTCACACGTAACTTCTTAGGTACCTTCGTTATCACCTTGGGATGAGAACGAGTGTTTCTGTGTGCGGTCCAAAATTAAAGATGGCTCCCAGTGGTCATTTTGTACCAAAATTAGGTCCAATCAGTTTTTTGTAAACAACTTCTATACGGCTCAGGCTAGTGGCCATATTTATGAACCGATCTTTACGAAACTTCTTGGGTACCTTTGTTATCATGGTGGGATGAGAACGAGTGTTTTTGGGTGCAGTCCACAATTCAAGATGGCCACCAGCAACCTTTTTGTACCAAAATTAGTGCAATCAGTTTTTTGTACAGAACTTCTGTATGAAAGTTCTGATTTGAATAAATTTCTGTAGGAATGTTTAGTAACATGGAATACATCACATATAATACAGGTTTTTTTCTCATGTAGAAATTATGCAAATTAGATGAACTTTGATTTGTTCAGTGCTACTTATACACAGTAAGTGCACATGTCAATACGGCTCGGGCTAGAGTCTGTATTTATGAACTGATCTTCATGAAACTTCTTGGGGTACCTTTGTTATCACCTTGTGACAGGAACGAGTGTTTTTGGTTTGCCTTTGTTATCACTGTGCTATGAGAACAAATATTTTGGGGTTCAGTCAAACCCACTCTGGGACTCAAAAGATGTCTTTTCTTGTTTACCATATAACTGTCGCCCACCTTTACAATACTTTGCCTACACATTTGTTACAGGCTACGGTCAGCATTTATGTACAGACCGTTACAATACTTTACATGTACCTTTATTATCAGGTCATTACCTAGATGTTTGTCATTGTTGTGTCACATATTACACATGTACATGTCTTAAACAAGTTGAGCTACAGTGTCACTTTCATTAGTGTTTCCCGTATTTAAAAATGGGCTTTGTCAAATCAAGCTTCAATCTGAATCAAGATCTCATGCTTAAACAGAAAGAAGAACCCAGAGGATATATTGGGGAATTTTAACCCACTATATGGGGTATCATTAGCAAATTCACCCTCTGTGGACCTCCATCTGTCAATGACTGATTGCTTATTTTCAGACTTGGACAGGATTAGTCTTGCTGCCACAGAAATAAGTATAATCTGGGCAAATTTAATTAAATTTTCTCTCTGTAAATTGCATGGATTTTTTCAACTATTATGAGTTAAATCTAAATGAATTTTTCATTAAATCTGGTTATGGCTGCTTCATAGCAGCCGTGAAGTCCACAAAATTGCGGTTACAACCCCTCTCTCCCCATACTTTAAATTTTCTGTATGTTCATAGTGATGTCAGGTCCCCTGTATGAACTCCAGGAAGTGAAATGGAGCTTAATTGTTATATGTGGTAAGCAAGTTCAGCTTCTTTGGTAAAATAGTACTCGGTAACCAATGCCTGGTGTTGAAGTCCTCTTATAAAGGGGGAAGCGTAGGTGTAAACAATTGACTAAATGTGACTTCATAACATTGTTGTAGTCATGATAGAGTCATACATGCTAAAAGTGATCTTAACCCTTTACCCAACGAATCGCCCGCATCCGCCCGCGTAATATGAAAATTCAGCAGTTGAAAAAATATTATTTTTCAAAAAATTTCAACAAAACCATATCATGTGACCCCTCGTTGGAACGAGCTTGTCGAGCTCGTTCCAAAAAGGGGTCACATGATATGGTTTTGTTGAAATTTTTTTTAAAATTTGAAAAAATGATATTTAAAATAATAAATTTTGATATCGTCTGCGTTGGGTAAAGGGTTAAACGCCAGTAAAAAAAAATAGTGATGTCCGGTGTATAACTCTAGTTCAGTTGACTGCTGTTTCATTTCCTGTACTACTTATCACCCTTTCTAGAAAATGTCTTTCAGTAGCTGCAAGTCAAACAGTTTGGTTGAATGATAAAATTAAACTTATGTTATAATTTATGTCAGTGAAAACAAAACATTCTGTTTTGAAGACTGTGTCTTTGAAGAAATTTCAGTTGGAGCTTATCAAACAAATCTCCACATGTGTTTGCCCATTATAACTAAATAAATATCTCTAGGCTATAAGCTTATCTCAGAATTCATTCTGTAACTCATATATACCAATAGATTGTTGGTTATCATCAGGGGCAATCCACTATTTAACTTCAGAGTACTATTTGAACTTACTAAATACTTTTGTAGAGGGTTCATTGTTAACCACAGTAGAAATCTTAGTTGTTATCTAAAGCACTGGTGTCTTATAATGCTTACTCTGGTTTAACCTTCAAGTGCCTGGACACTTGTCTTGAATTCCCACCTGACCACGTGTGCTACATGTCCAGTGCTTCAGCAGTGATTTCTAGTCAAGTCGTGACTAGAAACCACTGCTTAGATAACACGTCTATTGTCAGTAGGACCTCCACTTGATGGGCTGTTAAGGGCATCCATCTGTTTTGAGGTCATAAAAGTCAGACGTTGACCTTTAGGAAGTAATTTTTTTTTTTTTTTGAGGTTTAATTACACTTTCAATAATCAGGTGAGATTGTGCCTGACAGTTTTATGGGTAGAGAAAGCTGGAGTACCTAGAGAGAACCTGCAAGCAGTGGCAAGCAACTGTCCGAGGAGTTAGCAGCGGTTGAAGGCAAGTGCACCAGTGATGTATGCAGCAGGCAATCAGGATTAAGTAGCTTGCTCACAACACAGTTACAGCTGGACAGAATCGAACCATTGACCTTTCAGTTTAAAGTCCATTGCTCTAACCACTAAGTGACCACACTCTGCTCTGGTATAGAGGGCTTTTGGCACTTTTCTCCGCCAATATGAACATGATTTGATCAAGGTATACCCGAAGGAAATTAGCTTTCAGGGTTTTAACACAATGGCAGTATAAATAGGAACCTGAGAAGTTTCAAACTTTGATTCGATTTGGAATCAACCCCTTGATTCAGATTCAATTTGAGCTCAAAATGCTGCCAAGTTTCTCTTCTTGAACTCTTCTTCTGTCATTAACTGGTAGAGTGCTGAATTATTTTTGGTCATCAATATTTGTTCTCATATCTTTGCCTTGCTACAATTTATGGGAGAGTGCCAAAAGGCACTCTCCCATAAATTGTAACAAGGCAAATCCTAACAGACCAAATAATTTCACTTCAAAGGTGATATGTAGAACATCCACAGAATATGAAGCATTTAAGATGTGGTACCGACACTTCAGAATAAAGCCCAAATATGGGCTTCCAGCTCTCTACCAGTTAAAGCAGTTACCCCTGGCAGGGATCGAACTGTGGGCCTCTCGGTTTGAAGTTCAGTGCCATAACCATTAGGCCACTATGCTCCCTACAGTTATAAAATAGGTGTTGTTATATCTACAACTTGAAGAGCAGTAAGATTCGATTTGATTCATTTTGAAATCCTCGGCCCAAATTGTTTTGGGATTCAGTTCCAACTGCAATTTTAGATTTAACCCCCTGCACAATGATGTCAAAATATCTAAATATCAGGCAGAAAAAATTTCCCATAATGCATCTAGAAATTTAACCAATTCAAACTCATTTGACAGAGCTCATTGAGCTCTGTCAAACGAGACTGAATTGTTTAAATTTCTAGATGCATTATGGGAAAAAAACAGCTTCCTGAAATTTTGGTATTTTGACATCAGAGTGAAGGGGGTTAAGTATAAAGGTGTTCTTGTCAAAGACAGTACTCTTTATATCCCAAGCAGGGGTATATAGGATTTGCCTTGTCCATCCATCTGTCTGTCCTTCCATCTGTTCGTCTGTCTGTCATTCCATCCATCTGTTCTGAAATTCAATCATGAATAACTTATAAAGTACTTGGTTGAGAGACTTGATATTTGGTATGCAATTGTGTCCTATTTCTGTATACCCATAGTGAAATGCAGGTTTTGTTCGAGATTTTATTGCCAGACAGTCAGTCATTGCCCTTTATGGACTTAGAATTTGTCCGCCTTAAAATTAATTCATGAATAACTTGCAGAGTACTGAATGGAATGACTTTGTATTTGATGTGCAACTCTATCTTATTTATGTCTAGGTCCGTCCATCAGTCCACCTGTCCATCCATCCGTCCGTCCTGAAATTCAATCATGAATAACTTGTAAAGTACTTGGTTGAGTGACTTGATATTTGGTATGCAAGTATCCTATTGCTGTATACCCATAGTGAAATGCAGGTGTCATTTGAGATTTTATTGTTAGAGTCAGTCATTGCCCTTAATGGACTTAGAATTTGTATATACCCCAAAACTGTATCACCTGGAGTCAGGCTTGCATTGTTAATTGAATAGGGGTATCTTTTTGTGTCACCGTATGGTGACACTTTATTTTCCTCTCCTTTTCTGAGTATCAAAATGAAGCACTTATACAATGTGCTAACATATTTTTAAAAATCGTCTTGATAGCAATCTGTATTTTGGGTTGGCCTGCACATTGCAGGGTTTTTTCGTTTCCTGTGCTTACGAACAGGTCTAGTTTAATTCTAAACCTGCTGAGTATTTTCTTGAATATCTTCATAAAATCCAGCCTTTAGTGGATTAGATGGGAAATTCAAACAAATGAAACCCAGAAATCACTCATGAAATGATTGAGAGATTTCCCAAGAAATAAAGTTTGAGCTTGGAATTATCAACAGAGGAGAATGGGATGAAAATTTACTTGTGGTATTCCTACAAAATTAGGGATGCATAAATTGGGTAACCCTGCGTTAAGTTTCTCCAAAGGTTATCCAAAACTTTTCTAGGATAACTTTTTCCTGCTCTTCTAAAATCACCCAGAGTTTCAAATAAATTTATTATAAACCCTTAATTTTCCACTGTCGATTATTTTCTTTCTATTTTTATGCCCCTGCCAATCTGGCGAGGGTCATTAAGTGTCACTCTTGTCTGTTCGTACAGGCATGCGTATGCACATCACGCCCATCCGTTAATCCATCCTGAATATGGTTTCTGGATGATAACTTTAGTTTGACTGAACAAAATGAAACAAAATTTTTTACATAGGTTTATAATCAAATAATACATTTTGGGATTGATATAGGGCTTGGTCCGATATTTTTTGGCAGAGTTATGGTCCTTTTCCAACTTAGGAAACATCTTGATATTGGTTTCCGGATGGTAACTTGAGTTTCAGGTATCCAACTTCATTCAAACTTGGTGTACCTTATTGTAGACAATATACCAGATGGGTTTGATTTTGAGTGTGCTGCGATAATTTTTACCTCAGTTATGGCCCCTTTTTGGACTTTGTTAACCACTAATAATAGTTTATCATAAAGCGGGGGCATTAGTGTCCCATGGACACATTTGGTGGCCTGCTGTATTGGTGCTATGGTTTAATGGAGATAAGATATTTATTAATTTAGTATCAACAGTGATAAATGACAAGAAACTCATGCTTGGCAGTGGGGTGGGGACATAGTCACCCTTGGCATCACCCTTGGCGTTGCACTTAGTTTTTTTTTTTTTTTTGTTCTTTGTTTAATATTTGTTGCTTATCAGTATTTGGGTATTACTCAGAATTTAAGGGATAATGCTTTCACTTGTCATACTGGTGGTGTATTTTGAAGACATAAGTTATACATTGGACCAGTTACATACTTGGCCAGGGAAAGGTGGAGACACCACAATATACTTGTAGAAAAAAGGGTCAAATGAACAATTGTAAAGATAGACATTTTATTTTTGTGTTCATTAACTGTCAGAGTGCTGGAAACCCATATTTGACCTTATTCTGAAGTGCTAGTGCCACAACATAAAGGCTTAATACACTGTGGCTCTGCTTTGTGTTATCATTGAAATGAAATGATTAAGTCTGAGTAGATTTGCTCTGTGACAGTTTATGAGAGAGTACTTATAGGCACCAGTGTGCAAAATTTGACGAGAATGATTGTTTCGTTTGCATGGTGGTTACGCAAATTTAAATCTATGCGAACGGATGACCGGTTAGCCAAAAGTTGCATCTTGAATGGTAAAGTCTGAGTAACTTAACTGGTAGAGTGCTAATTTTTTTCTCAGCCTCAAGAGTTGTTCACACATTTTTGTCTTGTTACAATTTATGGGAGAGTGCCTATAGGCACTCTCCCATAAATTGTAACAATGCAAATTGATGGAGATGAAGTAATTCTACTTCCGGGATAATAAGAAGGACATCCACAGAATATGAAGCCTTCAACTTTCGGTACCTGCAGTTCAGAATAAAGTCCATATATGGGCTTCTAGCACTACCAGCCTTTCTTGTGTCTTGATACATTTTGAGTCTATATATATATCAATTCCACGCAATATATGAATACTTGTTAATAATAAAAAAGCAGTTTCCCAAGAATTTTTACATAGTTGAGCGTTCGGTAAGCCATCTCCAAACCACGTGAATGGTCAGTCGGTTAGAGTCATTTTCAAAATTTTGCACACTGAGACACTATCCCATAAATTGTAACAAGTCAAAGACAAGTGAGAAAATTTTAATAACCAAAAATAATTTAACACTCTGCAGATAAAAAAAAGACAGTGACAAAGAAGAGCTCAGTGAGATTGGGGTTATCTCAGCTTAAAAGGTTATACAATTTTTGTGAGCATAACCTTTGTGGGGTTATCTTCTTAAATTTTCAACTTGAACACCCCAAAAATATTTCACCTGGTAATTTGAGATCCCAACTCTGTGACTTTATTTTATTATTCAAACCTTTGCCAGCTCTTACAATTGGAAAAGGTGTGCTAAAGTTATAATGATGAAGGTTAGGTTTGCATTGGGGAGAAAATATTGAGGCTGCTGTGTTCGAGAAAATCAGGATTTCGTAAAATGAAGAAAGATTTTTTGTTTATCAGTCTGAAACACTATATCTTAATTGGCACATGACAAAAGTCAGAATCTTTTGAGGGGTAGAGTGCTGACACCCCCATAAGAACCCCAAGAAGTGGGGCAGTGCTTGTTTACTGTGGTAAACAAGCTGTAAAATAGGACCTGGTCACCAATGCCTGGGGTGGAAGTCCTCTAAAATGGGCAGCATAGGTATAAACAATTGGCTGGACTTGACTTTATCTCCATGATGCTGTCACGATTAGCCATTGTGCAAATGTATGTGATCTTAAACACCTATAAATAAATAAATAAATAAATAAATAAATAAAAAGAGTGTTGACAAGTGCGAACATATAATGCCAACAAATTGCCTGACTTTACACAATTCGACTTTTTAAAAAAAATTTCTGACATTGTGATCTTGAAGTGGTGAACATGAAAACAAGACGGTGATTCTTAAATTTGATCACACAAAACATTGTCCGGTAAACATACTTCAAGGTTTACGCTGACTGATTGCATGTGATAATTCTTTCCATCACAGTGGATCATCATGTGTCAATTGCTACACCACCAAATCCACATTTAAGGAGATGGAGACTGGAAGAAACTGCCAAACAATTAATGGTTCTATTATCTTGATGTTACTGTTGGGTACAACTTGGTTGAGGAAAAGTTGAATTGGGCTGATAATGGGAAGAGCACTGATTTACTTTGGGTTGACAAAATTTGTTCAAATGTCTTTGCTTTGCCTTCTCTGTTGGCACGCTCCCATAAATTGAAACAAGGAAAATTCATACAGACATGACAATTTCACTTTAAAGATAACATGAAGCACATTACAGAGTATGAAGCCTTCAAGTTGCAGTACACACTCTTCAGAATAAGCCCCTAATAAGGAATTTTAGCACTCTACCTGTTAATGGGACCAACTGCCTCAATGGTGGATACCCTGATAAAGAATTACTGAAATGCTAAAAGAGTAATTTTTACAGATGTTCTCCTCTGTTGGAACCCCAAGTAGTAGAGCAGTGCTTGTTTGTTGTGGTAAACAAGTTCTGCTTTACGGGTAAAAAGGGCCTGGGGTGAAAGACCTCTATAGTGGGTGGCACAGATGTAAACAATTGGACAAACCTGACCTCATTCCTATGTTGTGGTCTTGATCTAGCCATAGATGATGAAAATTATCATGAACACTAATAAAAAAAATTACTGTTCAACATATCGTCGGCTGAGTGCCGTATGGGACATAGAACATTCTAGCACTCAGCTAACAATATGTTAACATGCCTGGTCAAGGGTTCTTGTGAGACTTGAGTTATTCACTTTTGGTCTCTTTAACCCTTTACCCAACATAATGGCCAAAACCGGCCAGCGCTATTCAAATAATCATAATTATTTTTGTCATTTTTTGTCTCAAAAACATAGGTTATGACCCCTCATTGGAACGAGCTCATCGAGCTCATTGCAATGAGGGGTCATAACCTATGTTTTTGAGACTAAAAATGGAGGCGCAGTAGGTAGAGGTGCAGACTGCAAGCCGAGAGGTCCTCGGTTTGAGGCAACCGCGTTGTGTCCTTGGGCAAGACACTTCACCCCCATTGCCCATGTGGGGGGGGGGGGGGGGGCATGGTGGCGTTGTGTACTAAGGTGTACTGCACGTCAATGGTACACTTGCCTTCAACCAATGCTAACCCTGCTTGTATGGAGTTAGTATGTTGGGGAGCTGACAGTTGCTCGCTGTTGCTCGGTGGTTCTCTCCGGGTACTCCAGCTTCCTCCACCCGTAAAACTGTCGCAGTCATGATTAGCCATTGTGCAGAAATATGTGACCCTAAACACAAATAAATAAATGAGACAAAGAATGAAAAAAAAAAATAGTTATTTTTGTGTGCGAGTGTCATCTGCTTTTCATGTTAGATAAAGGGTTAATAGTAATATTTTATTGAAATCTGAATAAAAAAGTTTTATAGAATGGATACAATCTGAAGCACCTGTTTTGGAATTTTAACCTTACATAACATTTAATGGAATGACGTACATGTCAAATCACACATTTATAGCCTATTAAAAACAAACATTAGCAGGCATTTATGGTGTACTCTACCATTTTATGAACACAATTACTCAAATCAAAGTGATCTGTAGGCAAGTAGAACACAAAGGGGATTTTTTGCATGATTAGATATTCATTCCTTGCTATTGAAAATTGCTCACCTGAATATTGAGTGCATATTGAATCCTGAGAAATAGCTGTCCACCTTTCACTTTTGGCTGACGAATATGTAGATATTTTTCAGAATGAACGATTTGATGAATTGACTGAAATGGAGTATTAAATTCTCTGATAGAAACCCATTTGCTGGCACAGATCTTAACCCCTACATTAAGAGTTTTCCAAAAACAACCAGTTTCTCTTCGTCACCCACTTTCAAAGAGATATTTTTAGCTTAACTTGACAAAAGTCAAGATAAGCTATTGCCATCACGTGTGCGGAAGTCTGTCAGTCTGTTCACATTTTCCTTTAGCACAGGCTACACCCTGCAGTTCTTATCCGATCGTCACAAAATTTCAAATGCAGGTTTGAGGTCATGTCTAGATGAGAACGTCCCCTTTTGGTCGCGATTGGTCAACCGCAGTGGCTGCCCGAGCCCAAAACCTGAAAACCATTAGCACAGTCTACAAGTCGTATTTATGAAGGAATTTCATAACTTGGTAGGATGCCTCTGTATAATATCTAGATGGGAACTTCCCCATTTGGTCGCGATCTGTCAACCATGACGACTGCCCGAGCCCCACACCTCAAAACCCTAAGCACAGTCTACAGGTCGTATTTATGGAGGGATTTCATTGTAACTTGGTAGGTTGATTCCATATAATGTCTAGATGAGAATGTCCCCTTTTGGTCATGATTGGTCAACTGTGATGGCTACAGGGGCCCAAAGCCCAAAAACCTTTAGCACATTCTGTAGGTCATATTTATGAAGGGATTTCATTGTAATTTGGTAGGATGACTCCAGATAATGTCTAGATGAGAATGTCCCCTTTTGGTCGTGATCATTCAGCTGTGACAGCTGCCCGAGCCCAAAACCCCAAAACATTTAGCACAGTCAACAGGTCATATTTATGGAGGGATTTCATTGTAACTTGGTAGGTTGATAATAACGTCGAGATGATAACGTCCCCTTTTGGTCGTGATTGGTCAACTGTGATGGCTGCAGGGGCTCGAAAACCTTTAGCACAGTCTACAGGTCATATTTATGAAGGGATTTTATTGTAACTTGGTACGATGACTCCAGATAATGCCTAGATGAGAACATCCCCAGTCATGATCATTCAACCAGGACGGCTGCCCGAGCCCAAAACCCAAAAAAATTTAGCACAGACTAGAGGTCATATTTATGAAGGGATTTCATTGTAACTTGGTAGGATGACTCAGTATAATATTTCTAGATGAGGACGTCCCCTTTTGGTTGCGATCGGTTAACCGTGATGGCTACAGGGGCCCGAAGCCCAAAAACCTTTAGCACTGTCTACAGGCCATATTTATGAAGGGATTTCATTGTAACTTGATAGGATATGACTCGTCTTGGAATAATTTCACTGTAAATTGGTAACTTAACACATACATTAACTGTGAGGACCACATTAACCCACCCCTTTAGTATAGTCTACACCTCATATTATTTTTATTGAAAACATAGCATACAGGGAACAGAAATTAACATATTCCCAATTATCACAATTCTTGTCTTATTTCATAATCCTTTCATAAACATTGAACATTATCCTTTTCATCAAACATAACACAGACAAGTTAAGCTACAGTGTCATTGACACTTTCATTTAAGCCTTTACCTGATGAATTGTCTACATCCACCCTCAAATTGAGTAGTTCAAAGGAAATGTGTTCAAAAAATTTTAACAAAGTCCTATTATGAGACCCCTTATTATAGCCCCCGCAAACAAAGTTTGGGGGGGGGGGGGGGGTATATAGGAATCACCCTGTCCGTCCGTCTGTCTGTCTGTCCATCTGTCCATCCTTGTAAGCACAACTCCTCCTAAACTGTTTGAAGAATTTTCATGAAACTTTACACAATGGAAGAACTTCCATCCTTGTAAGCGCAACTCCTCCTAAACCGTTTGAAGAATTTTCATGAAACTTTACACAATGGAAGAACTCCATATGAAGATGTGCATGAAGCAATATAATTCCGTTCTGACATTTCCAAGGGGAGATAATCTAACTTATACCGTCTGTCCATCCTTGTAAGTGCAACTCCTCCTAAACCGTTTGAAAAAATTTTCATGAAACTTTATACAATGGAAGAACTCCATATGAAGATGTGCATGAAGCAATATAATTCCGTTCTGACATTTCCAAGGGGAGATAATCTAACTTATACATTTCAGGTGCGGGGGGTATCACTTTGTGAGTTTGCTCACAGTACCTCTAGTTGGAACAAGCTTAAGGAGCTTGTTCCAATTGTAGGGTTTACATGATATGGTTTTATTGAAATTTTTTTTAAAAATTTGAAAAAAATAGCATTTTCTTATGAGGTGTGTTGGGTAAAAGTTTGGTTAATAATGTCTTTGCCGAGGTTTTGGGAGAGATCAGGACTGAGCCTTCCATAAAAATTTCACTACATTGTTCTTCAGAAGATGTTTTTAAAATCTTGAAAAAGTATGGAAATTTGTGTTAGTCTGAAAAAGGTCTTGGAAAAGTATGGAAAATAAGCTGTCAATCCTCATGGGTATTGAAAAAGTACAGAAACTAATTTTTTTGTTTAAACATGAAAAACATTTGAATTTAAAAACCTTGCTTGTGTGGAGTTAGTACATTGGGGATTCTGACAGTTGCATGCAATTGCTCGATGGTTCTCTCTGGGTACTCGGGCTTCCTCTACCCGTAAAACTGTCTGACAGGAGGTGACCCTGGCTGTCAAAAGTGTTGTTAAACCCCAATAAATAAATAAATAAATACTGGTCCTAGGGAGGCTTCATACCAAACAGCTCTCTGTTCCTTATGGTTTTGGATTTATGGATGATTGAAAAATTTTCCACTTTCAGTTCCTGGAGTTCCCATGAGTATGTGGGAAATTCTTTTTTGCATTGATCAAGTTCCTATGATCCAATAATGCACCATGCCAAATTTGGTTTAAATTGGCCTATCCTTTCAGAAATTATAAATTTTGAGTGGGGCCAAAAGTCTTTCCTCTCCCAGTACAACTGAAAATATTGATTCCCCCTCTCTCAAACCTCTGTTGAACAAACTTTAGTGTACATTTCAAAAGAAAGCAGAATACCATATAGCAAATATTAAGTTATTCCATCCATCCGCTCATGAGAAGATTTTAAAAAAATTTGGGGCAATTTTTCCCCATCCCTTCCCCCATGGCAACAGCATGTAAATTTTAACAGAACTGAAATTCTCCTCCTTAGTCATCATTCACATAAAATTTCATTGGAATCAGTCCAGCAGTTTGGGAGGAAAAGACTCAAATGCCTACTTTTCGCCAGCTGCCAATCGACAGACAAAAAGTGATCACTATTGCTCATCCTCACATTCAGGCAGGTGAGCTAAAAATAGTGTGTAATTAACTGCAGCCAAAGACCTAAGTTCAGAGGGTTGTAAACCCACTCTGGATGGCTAAGTACACAACCACCAAGTTGCAATTAACCCAAGCCATCCAGAGTGGGTTTACGGCCCTCTGAACTTAGGTCTTTGGCTCTATTTAATTTCACACACTATTTTTAGCTCATGTAACTGAATGTCAGGATGAGCTATAGTGACCACTTTTTGTCCATCGTCTGGCATCTGGCAAAAAGTAGGTGTTTGAGTCTTTTCCTCCTAAACTGCTGGACTGATTCCAATAAAACTTCCTGTGAATGATGACAAAGGAGGGGAGGGGAATTTCAGTTCTGTTAAAATTTATATGCTGTCGCGATGGGGGAAAATTGCCCCAAATTTTTTAAAAACCTTCTTCTCATGATCGGATGGATGGAATAACTTAATATTTGCTATATGGTATTCTTCTTTCTTTTGAGATGAACACTAAAGTTTGTTCAAGATGGAGGGGGGTGGGGGGGGGCAATGTTTTCTGTTGTTCTGGGAGAGGAAAGAGTTTTGGCCCCACCCAAAATTTATAATTTATAAAAGGATAGGCCAATTTAAAACAAATTTGGCATGTTGCATTATTGGGTCATAGGAACTTGATCAATGCAAAAAAGAATTTCCCACATCCTCATGGGAACTCCAGAAGCTAAAAGTGGAAAATTTTTCAAACGTCCATAAATCCAAAACCATACAAAACAGAGAACTGTTTGGTATGAAGCCTCCTTTGGACCAGTATTTATTTATTTATTTATTTATTTATTTATTTATTTATTTATTTATTTATTTATTTATATATTTATTTATTTATTGGGGTTTAACAACATTTTCAACAGCCAGAGTCACCTCCTATCAGACAGTTTTACAGGTGGAGGAAGCCGCAGTACCCGGAGAAAACCTTCAAGCAATTGCATGCAACTCTCAGACTCCCCAACGTACTAACTACACACAAGCAGGGTTAGCATTGGTTGAAGACAAGTGCACCATCGTGATGCAGTATGCCTTAGTACACGCTGCCACTGTGCCCCCATGTGGGCAGTTGGGATTAAGTGTCTTTGCCCAAGGACACAACACCATTGCCGCAGGTGGGATTCAAATCGAGGACCTCTCAGCTTGCAGCCTGCTTCTCGACCTACTGAGCCACCACACTCCCATAGAACCAGTTGAACTGAATGAGCAAAAAAAAAAAAATGAAATGGGTTGTGTCCAGTGGGGAATAAGAAAATGCTGAGTCAGCATATTTTCAAAAACTTAAAAAGATCTTCACCAAAGGCACTAGTCAGAATGTTTGGATATTTGATATATAACATACTTAGGAGGATCAGATTCACGGTTGTTCAAATCAAGTCCCTGGATTCATATTTGGGCTGCCTGTTGAAGTCAACTTAGTGCAAATTAGGAATATTGTTTAAAACTCTTTTTCTTCTGATCCACCTATTAAAATCTTATGTTTTTTTTATGGGTGTAAGATTCAAATTTCATCAAATCGAGTCTGTGGGTTCATATTTGGACTCCTTATCAGAGCCCAAATTTTATCTTGGTGTAATATGAGGAAAATAGGAAACTTCTTTGAAAATTTTCTTCTGATTCACCCATGAAAATCTGTTGATATTTTGTATTCACCATCTTTATATTAGCAGATTCAAGTTGATTCAAATCAAGTCCCTGAGTTCATATTTGGGTACCTTATGAGAGCCCAAATTTTAACTTATCATAATATGAGAAAAATTCTTTTCTTCTGATCCATCTGTGAGAATCTTTGTTGTGTAGTATTCAGCATCTTTATGGGGGTCAGATTCAAGTTTGTTCAAATCAAGTTCCGGAGTTCATATTTGGGCCCCTAAATTTTAACTTAGTACAATACAAGGACTATTGTTTTAAAATCTTCTTCAGATCTACCAGTCAAAATTTCTTGATATTTGTTATACAGCATTCTTTCGGGGGTTATTTATTTATTTATTTATTTATTTATTTATTTATTGGGGTTTAATGATACTTTCAACAGTCAGGGTCACCTCGTGTTGGACAGTTTTGCAGGTGGGGGAAGCTGGTGGTTAGATTCATGTTTGTTCAAATCATATCCCCTGGTTCGTATTTGGGCTCCAATATTTTAAAATCTTTTTCAGATCCCCCAGTCAAAATTTCTTGATATTTGTTATACATTATCCTTAGGGGTTCAGATTCATGTTTATACAAATTATGCCCCCTGGATCATATTTGGGCTCCCTATTGGAGCCTGCAACCTGAATTTTTAATTTAATGCATTATGAGTATAATTCTTTAAAAATCTTATTCAGATCCACCAATCAGAATCTGTTGATATTTTCATATCCACCAGTCAGAATCTGTTGATATTTGGTATATGAAGTCCCCTGTGAGGTTAGATTCAAGTTTGTTCAAATTAAATGCTTATCAATCTGGCCCGGTGTCATTTTAACCCTTTCAACTTTTTTACTCTGTATTCTGTGGAAATTTGTAATTTTCTTTTTCTATTAAGTATTTGTAGTAATGCAGTTTAGTGAGCTCACTGGCTCAGTAGTTAAAGATGCAGACTGCAGGCCAAGAGGTCCTCGGTTCGAATCCCACCTGCCACAACCACATTGTGTCCTTGGGCAAGACCCTTAATCCCAACTGTCCACGTGGGGGCATGATGGCGTTGTGTACTAAGGCATACTGCATGTCAATGGTGCACTTGTCTCCAACCAATGCTAACCCTGCTTGCGTGGAGTTAGTACGTTGAGCTGACAGTTGCTTGCCTTTGCTCATTGGTTCTCTTTGGGTACTTCGACTTCCTCCAACCGTAAAACTGTCCAGCATGAGGTGGCCCTGGCTGTTGAAAGTGTCATTAAACCCCAATAAATAAATAATTAATACAGTTTCCTTGTGGGTACTCTGAGATGTTTGGCGGTGCTTGTTCTCTCAAAGCACAGCCCCAGTCAGTGAAAAAAAATAAGAGGAAATAGTAAGCGACAAATTATTGTTAACTGGTAGAGTACTGAAAACCCATATTTGGGCTTTATTCTAAAATGCAGGAACCTTTATGCAAAGGCTTCATATTCAATAGATGTGTTTCATATTATTTTTAAAGTGATAGCATTTAGTGTGTATGGATTTACTTTGTTACACTTTATGGGAGAGTGCCCATAGGCACTCTCCCATAAATTGTTACAAAGCAAAGGCATGTGAACAAATAGCAAAAAAATAATTTAGCACTGTACCAGTTAAAAAAATTCTTAAATCATTTTGTGGATGCGCGGTGGCTCAGTGGTAGACTGTTGAACTTCTATGCTAGAGGTCCCGAGTTCGATCCCCATCCGAGACCCATGTTGTGTCCATGGGCAAGGCACTTTATCCCGGTTGCCGACATGGGGGCATGATGATGCTGTGTACTAAGGCGTACTGCACGTCGATGGTGCACATGTCTTCAACTGCTGTAACCCTGCTTGAGCAGAGCTTGAACAGAGTTGGAATGTTGAGGAGCTGACAGTTGCTTGTTGATGCTCGGTGGTTCCCTCCAGGTACTCCAGCTTCCTCCACCCGTAAAACTGTCACGATTAGCCATTGTGCATAAGTATGTGACCATAAACACCAATATATAAATAAATCATTTTGTGAATAATCAGTGGACCTTTGTGTGGTATGCACCCTAGGCCCCTTGTGGCCTCTTGTTTTAATCGAAGCTACCAAGTGAACAAAACCATTTTTGATCAAATGCTATTGAGATAAAAAATATGTATGTTTTAAAACTTATTTAGTGCTGTGATACAGTTGCATTACTTCAAGAATAATTCAACAGAATGCACTTGAGAGATGTTAGACTCTGGAAAAATCCTTCAATAGAAAATACCTTGGAATTTTAAACTGTTGACGTCATTCTTGGCGGGCTCTGAGATAACACTAGGTATTTATTGATCAATTGTCACCCAATCAATTGAGTGACATTTGAAAAGACTTACAGCGAAGTACAAAATACGGCTGTTGCAATGTAATTTATACATTCAGGAAAAGCCAATTTTATTATCTGTTGATTGTCCCAGGTAAACAAACCTTACAAAGATTGTACACTGTCAACATTAAGTAGGAATACCATTGTCTCCTTAAAACACAAATATTATAGTTTCAAGTATATCATTTCTTGCAAGTGATAAAAATAGATTGTTTGTCACCAGTGATGATTATTTCTGATCATGCTGGTAGTTATTGGACCAGCACAGTCATTCATTTTCTGTTTGTGTACAAACGGGCATAGCTGAAAGCACCTGTTTTTGTGAGAGTTTTCGTTGTCCCTATTCAGTTGATAATAGTTTCAATGAATTAAACCCTTCAATGTAAGTAGATATAAGTGTGATATATTTATTTACCCATTGGTCTTTATGTGTGTTCTTTAAAAATTTGAAAGATTTCACCTTCTACTGTGGTAGTTTAATATTTTTCTTGTATAGACATGTCTTCTGTCAGCTACCTACCATAGTGTATGTTATCTCTTCTAGTGCTATGGACTCTGAATTAAGTTTGTTACCATGTCTCTTGTTCTCATGAAATCTTCTCAGATAAAATTTTCAACAGAGGTTTAGTGTGTAACAACAGAAATGCATTGAAATATTACTCTTTGGGACAACAACAAGGCTATATACACTGTTAAATAAATTGGGCATCGGCATTAAACATGTTAAAAGTAATATGCCTGTTAGACTTCACCTTGGGCAGGATTGTATGTTTTTCCTTGATTGTGTGATTTTAAATGTTTGTGTCCGGCCTCTTCCAGAGCACCTGTTCCTTGGTGGAAGCTTTTAACTTGGCTATAAGTAGAATTGATTTTTCGAAAATGACTTGAATAATTGACTTTCCAATCCAAGCTTTATCACCAAATTGCTGTGAAATTGAAAAGATATGAAAATTTGACAGTTCTGCATCATGTGGGCAAATTTTGAGTGATATATTATAGTTTCGTCTGGATTGGAAAAAATAGCAAAAATGTCCTTCCTTGAGGTATGCATAAGTTTCCAAATATTTTTCAGCCTTCACTTAAAAGTTTTTTCCTCTCAAATTGTCATTTTAATTCCGCGGTATTTTTTTGGTGTTTATTTTAAAGCTTTAACTCAATAATATTTGACTTTTCAAAGAATTTCTGAACACTTGTGTGTAGCTGAATGTAAATCCTGTTGATTGAATTTTGTTAGTAAAATATATTCAGAAACCAGTGAAATTTTCCTGTGTCCAACAACAGGAAGTGGAGAAGTGCTTGTTTAATATGATTGACTAGTTCTGATTTATTGGTATAATAGGTCCCGGTAACAAAAGTCTTACAGTTAAAACTAGAAGTCCTGTCACGAACTGTGCGTTTATCTAGGCTTAATTGAGCGTAGGAATTGTGTGCAATTGCCATATTGAATGGCATCTAAAGCATGGCAAGTTCTCCTGGTTACTCATAGCAAACACAGGCAATGTTTCTGCCAATGGACCTCTGGGTTACTTGGAGATCCATTGGCTGAAACATTGCTTGTACACAGGCCAAGTGTACAGAATTTGATAGCCTTACTATGGTCATAACACATAGATTAACGTGCAGATCGACGTGCTATTTGGGCGCATTTCATGACATGACTTCTAGTTTTAACTGTAGGTGAGAGACTTCTAAAAGTAGGAAAAAGTACTTATAAATAAATGGCTCAATTTTAGGGAGTGCAATGGCTAAGTGGTTATGGCATTGGACTTCAAACTAAAAGGTCCATGGTTCAATCCCTGCCAGGGTAACTTTGTTGTGTCCCTGGGCAAGGCACTTCATCCTGATTGCCCATGTGGGGGCACGGTGGCATTGTGTTCTAAGGTGTACAGCACATCTCTGGTGCACTTGTCTTCAACCAGTGCTAACCCAGCGTGTGTGGAGTTAGTATGTTAGGGAATCTGACAGTTGCTCGCCATTGCTTGGTGGTTCTCTCCAGTTACTTTGCCTTCCTCCACCCATAAAACTGTCCGACACTAGGTAACTCTGGCTGTCAAAAGTGTTGTTAAATCCCAATAATAAATAAATAAATATATTGGCTCAATTTTACTATACACTTGTCTTGTGGTCATGAACAATATAAACATAGATGCTTAAAAACCCCAAACATATCAAGTGATCCCCCGCAGAAACGAGCCCCTAGTCAGCTCATTCTAATGGGGGGGGAGGTGGGTCACATGATATAGTTTTGTTTATATTTTTTGAAAACTTTTTTTTTCCAACTGATCAATTTGTAAATTACAGGGGTGGATGTGGGTCGATTCTTTAGCTAAAGGGTTAAACTGTAATGAACAATGAAACAAAGTGCGAAATTCTGATATTCAGCAATTTATGGTAAAATAGGAATATAATGTATAATATTTGGCAACAGTGTCTATAGATTTTATGAACTACAAATGCTAACTTTTTGTAGTTTTATTTAGTGTGTGAGTGCGCATCTATATTGTAATGGTCTGCAAACTTTGTTTACTTATGTTGTTGTTGCATTATCGCTATAAAGGCTGAAAGAGACCTTAAACCCCAATGAACAATAAACAGACATTAGCTTCGTGATGTCCCCCATCGGAGCCTTGGGAAATGGTGCAGTGCTTATTTACTGTGATAAACAAATTCTACTTTCACCTTTATCTTGCTAAGCTTTAATGGTAAAATAGGACTTGGAACTAATGCCTGAGATTAGGGCTGTCACGATTTTTCAATTTAGGAATCGATTAATCGTCGCAAATAATCGATAATAATCAATTAATCGTACCTAGATGACCCCCACCTCTCTCCCTCTCTTTGAAGTTGATAAAAATGAAGTTCAAATCAGCTGACCTACCTCAAGTAAACAACGAAGACGATCAACTTTTAGGTACATTCAAAGCTTTGATGTTCTGAACTTTTGAACCGTCAGTGTAATAATCAAGACCGGTCGGCAGTTGCGATCTTTGCAACTGCCGACCGGTCTTGATTATTACACTGACAGTTCAAAGATTCAGAACATCAAAGCTTTGATGAATGTACCTGGAAGACAAATGCTTCCAACGGCTTCTTGGGGTTTAACATCGATGTTCTTAACTCAATACCTTTAGAAACAATAGTTTTTTCATCAAATTTTCTTTTAATTATTAAACATCTAAAACGGGATACAATTTACCAATTATTCGACAACGAAAAATACTAATCGATTTCGCTGTGACCGATCAACAATCGATTAATCGATTGATCGTGACCGCCCTACCTGAGATAGATGTTCTCTAATCTGGGCAGCATAGGTATACATGTAAATGATTGCTAAACTTGACTTCATACCTATGTTGCAGTAATGGTATAGCCAAAATGTGCTGAAAATGGCCATAACTGGTTAAGTGCTAGAAGCCATTATCATGGCTCTATTGAAAAGTGCTGGAAGCCACTTTAGTGGCTTTATACTGTATTGATTTAGCTAGTTTGCTGAGCAGCAGAAACACAAATATGTATAATCAAAATTGTTTTGTTACAATTTATTGGAGAATGTCAACAAGCGCTCTCCAATAAATTGAAATCAAACAATTGTTTATGAACAAAATGTTAATAAAATTGTGCTCCCTTTGCTGGAAGTATGATATCCTTGAAAAAATATACTCATGTTTCTGATAAGCGTCACCTTGACAGTATGTACCACATCAACCAGTTGTGATTATCTAGTTAAGTGGGACACACTACTGTGTGTTGTTGCTGACAAGCTGGATATTTAAAACAAACAATTATGAGTGTTAATTTAACAACACAGCAGTACATATCTCAAAATGATAATAAAGGGGAGCCCACTTAATTGGATATCTCTTAACTGAATAATCCTGTTAACTGAATATAATTTCCCAACACAAATCCATTTACTCCAGTGCAAATTTGCCCTGTTAATTGAATTTTGGTTATAGAGTAAACTCCTATTAATTGAATAAAAAAATCTTGTAACCTGTCGAGAAATTACCCTGACTGTCCCCAGATTTTCTTTGTTTACAGATCTATTTGGCCTCAGTACATCCAATACAGGCATTTAATCTATTATATCTTGTTTGATGGAGCCCATGGTGCTCTGTCAAACAAGATAGAATGAATACTAAGTTTATCTCTAGAATACAGGAAAGTGACACAATCCCTGTTAACTGAATACTCCTGTTAATTGAATAATTTTCATTGGCAAAGTGGCTATGCAATTAAGAGGGTCTCACTGTAATCATATTCTCCCCTGTTGGAATCCCTGGAAGTGGAGCAGGAGCATGCTTACAATGGTAAGCAAGTTGTAGGACCAAGCAGCCAATGCCTTTGGTGTAAATCTTCTAAACTGGGCAGCAAAGGTGTATATTATTGGCTAAACTTGACTTCATACCTATGTTATGGTCATGATCTATCCAAAGCTGCTGAATGTGACCTTAACCCTTTACCTAACATGAAAAGCAGACGACACTTGCAAAAAAAATTCTTGAATACCTAATTTTTTTCATTTTTTGTCTCAAAACCATAGGTTATGACACCTCATTGGAATGAGCTTGACGAGCTCGTTCCAGTGGGGGGTCATAACCTATGTTTTTTGAGACAAAAAATGAAAAAATAATGAAAATTAATTGGCGATTTTTGTAAAATGTGCTGGCCGGTTTTGGCCGTTACTTTGGGTAAAGGGTTAAACACCAATAAATGAATAAATGAATGTTGTATTCTGGTTCAGAAACTAAAGGGTATGGTGCCATTGAAGTTATTTGTGTGATCAAAATGGGAGTGATAGGGGGCGCGGTTTCTCAGTAGCAAGCCTGAAAATAAGCAGACTGTCATCTGCAAAATGAGGTCCCCAGAGGGTGAATTTGATGCAGCAGGGTGGCATCACAAAATTTACCCTCTGTAAACTCAGTCTGAATCCAGGTCTCAAGCTAAAACAGAAAGATTAACCTAGAGGATAAATTGGCCCACTGTATGGGATAGCATCAGCAAATTCACCCTCTGGGGACCCCATTCTGCAAATGACAGGTTGCTTATATTCAGGCTTGCTCAGTAGGTAGAGGTGCAGGCTGCAAGCCGAGAGGTCCTCGGTTCGAATCCCACCTGCGGCAACCGCGTTGTGTCCTTGGGCAAGACACTTCACCCCCATTGCCCACGTGGGGGCACAGTGACATTGTGTACTAAGGCGTAGTGCACGTCGATGGTGCACTGTCTTCAACCAATGCTAACCCTGCTTGTGTGGTGTTAGTATGTTGGGGAGCTGACAGTTGCCCGCCGTTGCTCGGTGGTTCTCTCCGGGTACTCCGGCTTCCTCCACCCGTAAAACTGTCGAGGTCATGATTAGCCATTGTGCAGAAATATGTGACCTTAAACACCAATAAATAAATAAATAAATAAATGGGAGTGATAATCTTTCCACGAATTTAGGGTGTGGGTACAAATTGAATTTTTTTGCAGTTTGAATTGATAATCAGACAAAGGTTGCTGAGAATCTTTCACTCCTATATAATTAGCAAGAATAGAAGTAGTTTTTTCAGCAGCTGATTGTCAAAAATTTATATTTGCAACACTCAAACCATTTGACTACCAGTACATTCAGTGCATTTAAACTGTAATGTCTTGTTTTTAGGCCTTGCATTTTGAAATAATGTCAGGACCTACCACTTGGTCCTCTTAATGGATTTTCAGGGCCTACTTTTTTGTGTCATTAGGGCCTATTTTCATTAAACTTAGTCGTAAAATGTTATTTTGTGTAAGCCACAAAAAACAATTTGGGGCTTATCATGGAGTGTATCAACCCAGGCTCAACAAAATGCAGGGTCAGTTGTTTGGCAGAATACTTTGAGCTCCATCAAATAAGATATAATAGAATGAATAATCAATTCATTACCAGAATGCATGAAACGGGCAAATTTTGGATAATTGAATACACCTGCTAACAGAACGTTTTCCACCCATAAAGTCTATTCAATTGACAGGGTCCTATGCTCTAATAATAATAATAATATGGAGTTTTTGTATAGCGTAAAACCACATAGTTGTGCTCTAAAATGCTTTACATGGAAAAAAAAAAATACATTCAAGAGCCCTACTATACGCATAAAAGTAAACAAACAGATCAAATCTAAGTAGCTCAAACCTTGTAAGCCTCTTGATAAAGGTGGGACTTGAGATTTGTTTTAAACTCATTTAAACTTCTGGAAGACTGGATATGTGTTAGCAGTGAGTTCCAGAGTCGTGGCCCTGCGAAGGAAAAGGCCCTGCTGTTCACCAAGGTAGAACAGGAAAAAGGAACATGTAACCGAAGTTGTTCGGATGAGCGGAGATTCCGCTTCGATGACTGAACATTCAAAAAGTGAACCATTGCACCCCATCTTCGGAATGAGTGGTTTGAATAGTTTCCCCCCTCCTCTCAAGTCATGGATACACAAAGATACTGTCTCCATTCTTGATTGGTATTTATTTATTTATTGGTGTTTAAGGTCACATATTTCTGCACAATGGCTAATCATGACCATGACAGTTTTATGGGTGGAGGAAGCCGGAGTACCCGGGGAGAACCACCGAGCAGTGGCGAGCAACTGTCAGCTCCCCAACATACTAACTACACACAAGCAGGGTTAGCACTGGTTGAAGACAAGTGCACCATCGACGTGCAGTACGCCTTAGTACACAGCGTCACCCTGCCCCCACGTGGGCAATGGGGGAGAAGTGTCTTGCCCAAGGACACAACGCGGTTGCCGCAGGTGGGCTTCGAACCGACGACCTCTCGGCTTGCAGCCTGCATCTCTACCTACTGAGCCACCTCGCCCCATTCTTGATTGGACCACAGCACTTGAAAGTATTTAACTAGTAGAGTGCTAAATTATTTTTTGGTGGCATAAATTGTTCACATGTGTTTGCTTTGTTACAATTTATGGGAGAGTGCCTCTGGGCACTCTCCCATAAATTGTGTCAAGGCAAATCCATACAAAATAGAAATTTAACTTTCCAGATAATATGAAACACATCCATAGAATATGAAGGCTTTAGATTATGGAACATGCACTTCAGAATAAAGCCCAAATATGGTCGTCTTGCACACTACCAGTTAACCTTTTCGCTGTTATAGGTCCTTACTGAATATGGACACAAATTTTGATGCCGTGTGCTGTATGTCCGTTCTGATTATAGAGTTATTACATACATAGAATGGATACACTGCACAGTGTTATTCTCAATACAGTGCACATTGTAACAAATGTAAGAGACAGGCAGGGAGCATGGTGGCTCAGTGGTAGACTGTTGGACTTCTATGCTAGAGGTTCTGAGTTCGATCCCTGTCCGAGATGACCCAGGTTGTGTCCTTGGGCAAGGTACTTCATCCCAGTAGCCTACATGGGGGCACGATGATGCTGTGTACTAAGGCATACTGCCCGTCGATGGTGCACATCTCTTCAACCACTGTAACCTTGCTTGAGCAGAGCTTAAACAGAGTTAGAATGTTGAGGAGCTGACAGTTGCTCGTCGATGCTCGGTGGTTCTCTCCGGGTACTCCGGCTTCCTCCACCCGTAAAACAGTAAAACTGTCATGGTCACGATAGCCATTGTGCATAAGTATGTGACCTTAAACACCAATAAATAAATAAATATAAATAAGAGACAGGCAATATGACGTGAAAGATTTTTTCTGGTATTTTCCGTTGTCTTTACAGAAATACCCAAGTCAACCGCATGTCAAGTTTCCAGTTAGAGTTACGTTTCCTGATGTTCTTGAAATGTAAACATGTCTAAAAAAAAAATTACAACCAATGAAGTTGTTGTGGAATTATTTGCTGACAATGATAGTGATGCAGGCAATTTAGATAATTCAAGTGACTTTAGTGAATCCAGATATTACTGCTCAGCCTGTCGAAGTGGCCATGGACTATGTTATTACCCATGTTTCAGGTTATACCACACCAAAATTAGGTATTGGAATTACCGATAAACTTTAGACTCCAAAAGTGTTCAATTTTTTTCTGGCAGGTTTAAAATTTCAAGTTCTTTTACATTCTGTCTGTTTTCAATTTCTATCATTTTCTACCATTTTTCCCAATATATGGCTCAGCACAGGTTTATTACAAAATTGTGCAGCAGTGAAGGGGTTAAGGGTTATTGTTTACTGTAGTCTTGTATTTGTCATAGTTTCAAGCTTCATCAAACAATGGAATATATTTGTTGTTTCTGTTTGCACTATTGCTTCAGCAGTAAACCTGAACATCAACAAGAAATGATTGATGCTTGATCATCATGCACCGTTACCAATCAATAAACCTGTTTTTTTGTTCTTCAAGTAGAGAAAATATTGTATCAATCAACCCCATTAGTGCCATCCAGGGATTTCCTGAATGCATTACATGTGACAAATTCCTTCAGTTGTCCTTTCTGAGTATAATGGGAAATAAATCTGTAACCTTTCACCTTACACACATCAAAGAAAAAAAGGGTAACATCTTGAATTTAAGCGTAACTCATAATTTCAGTGTTTTTCCATGCAAACCCAGTCCGGGTAATTCATCCTTGTTTCCTCGGCCAAAAAATTGCTGTAGAAAACTGATGCTTCTACGGCAATTACTGTGAAGCCTGTTCGATTGTATAAATATCATCAGGGGGCAGGGCATAGTCTCAATTGCCATGTGTATGTAGTACATGGTGAAGTGAAACCTTTCAAGTAACTTTATCATGTGAAAGTAGTTTGAGATACATGTGTATATAATCACAATCAATGTGCAGAATCTTTCACTCAATTAGATCATGCCAATATCATGAACCATGTGAATGCTAAGAAAAAGTTTTGGAAATAAGCAGGCGTCTTGCCCAATATGTATACTGTGAGTGAAAATAAAATGCAGCATAACCACAAACTAAGTATCTGACTGCTTCTGTGTTGATAACACCAGAATCTGACATCAGTTTCTGGAAAGCTCTGTAAGAGCTTTCCAGAAACTGGTGTTTGCCCAATATGTATATTGTGAGTGAAAATAAAATGCAGCATAACCACAAACTAAGTATCTGACTGCTTCTGTGTTGATAACACCAGAATCTGACATCAGTTTCTGGAAAGCTCTGTAAGAGCTTTCCAGAAACTGGTGTCAGATTCTGGTGTTATCAACACAGAAGAAGCAGAACACATAGTTTCTAATGGTTATGCTGCAACTTGTACTGTAAATTGTAAGATTAGCAATACAGCGTAGTGCAACCCACATGGTTTGAATCCTTGTGTAACCTGGAAGTTGTGCAATTTTTTCCACCACAAAGCTTTCTGAAGAAGCCATCCTTGGCAGTATTTTTGCTGTGGATATTATTCATTTCCTTGGCATTTTCCTCGGCACTGTTGATTGCTGAGGGTGAATTACCAGGGCTGCAAACCCTAGCTTATATAATGGGTAACAACCATTAACTCTTTGCCTGCTGTAGGCTGATTTTCATGCTAACTACAAAAGTACCCTGTTACTTCGAGGAGGTATAATTCTGGCTCTTTATGGCAGACTCTTTTGAATTTTTCATTAAACCAAGCCATGACTTAATTTTATGAGAAATTCAAGAAAACGCTGTAGAGGTTAAAAGATAACCCCCATTTGTGCCACCAGTGCTTTTCTTACATGTGACAAATTTCTTCCCTTGTCTTTTCTGGGTTTTATTGGTAGTAAATCTTAAACTTACATTGTATATAACAGTAAAATTATAAATTTTATGTACATTGATGTAACTCAAAATTTCATTGTTTTTCCTCTGAACCATAGCTTATATAATTGGTAGCAATCTTTAAACCATTTACATTGCCTAAGTTTCAGGCAATCAGTATCATAACGTCTGCTCTAAATAATTTTGGGGTTATTTTTTTCCAAATGCATTGCTTTTGGCTCCTCCTTTGAATAATCTTGACATGATCAATTCATTGTTAAGATCAACAGTGCAGTGATTCATTGATCAGTTCAAGAGTGTCAAAAGGCCAACATTTTGATCATGACCCAGGTCATCTGTATATATTGTCTCCAGAGACTTCATTCTGAATGCCTATGTGGGAGCATGGTTGTGCTGTGTACTAACTTGCCTTCAACTGATTCTAACCCTGCCTATGCCGGGTTACTAAGTTGAAGAGTGACAGTTACTCACTATTGCTGAGTGGTTCTCTCTGGGTACTCCTGCTACTTCCACCCATTAAATGTCTCTGGCTGTTGCAGGTGTTGAGAAAACACCAATAAGCAATAAACAAACAAATGGTAAGTGTAAAAAATGAAAACAGTGAAGTAGTGTACAATCGATGACCTCTGACCGATTACTGGTTATTTCAGCTCACACTCGACTGGTTCTGATGCCGATTCTGATTGTAATACTGTGCACTACTAGACAAGTCGAGGCTTGAAAGAACTACATTAAATTGAACATATTTCACAGTGTTAAACGTCGTTGACTCAGGTCGCAGAAAAATGACCAGACGTACACTTGGGTGATAAAATAAAATATGTACCGCCGAAGTGCGTACGACTGGTCATTTTACTGCGACCTGAGTCAAGGGAGTGCAACCTTCACTTTTTCGAATATGAACTGGCGATTTCTGCAAGTACTTTCAATTGTACGCTTCACATGTCGTTTAACTTCTATATCCCGTAAAGTGGGCGTCTGGAGAAATTAAAAATACACTTTGTGGTTGTTTCTCACCTCCATTGAATGGTATCATTGACATCATTTTACATTAACCCTTTACCCAACGCAGACGATATCAAAATTTATTATTTTAAATATCCTTTTTTCAAATTTTAAAAAAAATGTTAACAAAACCATATCATGTGACCCCCCATTGGAACGATCTCGACGAGCTCGTTCCAACGAGGGGTCACATGATATGGTTTTGTTGAAATTGTTTAAAAAATAATATTTTTTCAACTGCTGAATTTGCATATTACACGGGTGGATGTGGGCGATTCGTTGGGTAAAGGGTTAACAATTGAACAATTGCAGAAGATAATAAAATGCGGTTAATGAATCATCACAAAAAAATGCTTGGCAACAATTGGTTGAACCAATGTTTCAGGAGCCGTTGCTGTTGTCATCCGAATGCCCACAATTGGCCGACTGGAGTGGCCGATTCCGATCATCGGTTGAAAACTACAGTAAATGAATGGTAATTTTGTGTGTAGTGTTGGAAAGTTAAATTGTTAGGTAGTATATTAACCCGTCTGTTCACCAAATCCCCCAGCATTATTCGCAAAAATCACTGTTTAGATTTTGCTATTTCTTAACCATTTACCTGTCGTAATGGTCAAAACCAACCAATGGTATTCATAAAAATCGCCATTCATTTTTCATTTTTTGTCTCAAAAATATAATTCTTAACCCGCTGAGTATTTTCAAGACATTTTTCACCAAATCTAGTCATGGCTGCTTTTAACCCTTTACCCAACATAACGGCCAAAACCGGCCAGCGCTATTCTCAAAAATCGCCAATTAATTTTCAAAATATTTTCATTTTTTTGTCTCAAAAACATAGGTTATGACCCCTCGTTGGAACGAGCTCGTCGAGCTCGTTCCAATGAGGGGTCATAACCTATGTTTTTGAGACAAAAAATTAAAAAAATTTAGTTACTCAAGAATTTTTTTTGCAAGTGTCATCTGCTTTTCATGTTAGGTAAAGGGTTAAGCAGCCATGACTATATTTGATTAAAAAGTCTTCAAAACTTAATTCAAGAAATCATTGTTGAAAAAATCCATGCAATTTACATGGGAAAAATTTGATTAAATGTACCAAAATGATACTCATTTTAGTGGTAAGTGAAATTATGTCCTGGGTCGGAATATCCACCAGCAGAATGCAAGGAGTTAAATGTCATAACCAATGTTTTTGATGCAAATAATGAAAAAAAATTAGTTATTTAAGAATTTTGTTTGCAAGTGTTGTTTGCCTTTCGTGTTAGGTAAATTTTTGCTTCCAAAACAAAGCTCACAACTCCATATATTGGAATGAGCAGATTAAATCAACATTTTAAGTTACTGAAGGAAATTCTTTGGAA
Source organism: Pictodentalium vernedei (assembly GCA_031216915.1). NCBI lineage: Eukaryota > Metazoa > Mollusca > Scaphopoda > Dentaliida > Dentaliidae > Pictodentalium > Pictodentalium vernedei. Next base: position 256,714,331 of record CM062288.1, read on the forward strand.
GTGTCAGTTCATTTTGTGTTAGCTAAGGGTTACCCTTTCATCTGAAACTCCCCTGTGGTAAACCAGTTCCGCTTTACTAGTAAAATAGGACCCAGTCACCAATGCTTGGGGTGAAAGTCCTCTAAAATGGGCAACATGTAGATCAACGATTGACTAAACGTGACTTCATCTCCATGTTGTATCACGATTAGCCATGGTGCATAAATATATGACGTTAACCACCAACAACCAACCAATCATTTCATCCGAAACAGTAACTGTCACTTTTCCTAATCTAACAACCCAAACTGGCCAGTTCTGTTCACAAAATTTTCCTTTGGGAATCCCGGGAAGTGAAGTAGTGGTTTTTCACTGTGGTAAACCAGTTCTGCTTCACTGGTACAATAGGACCCAAAACCATTGGGTGGGGAGGAAGTCCTCTATAGTGGGCAGCATAGGTATAAATGATTGGCTAGACTTCATCCCTGTGTTGTGGTCATGAGATAACCAAAGATGCTGAAGTGACCTAAAACAACAACAAATAAATAAATATATCGATAAATAAATTCACAAAGATTGCCATTCAAATATTATCATTCTTTTCATCTTTTATCTCCCAACCTATCTTATGACTTCCCACTGGAATGAGCTGGTTGAACATATTGCAGTGAGGGATGATAAGCTATGTTTTTGTTATAGAAATATATTGTTACTCCTCATGATCTGCTTATTTGAAGAATCATAAACTTAACCCTCTCTACAAAGATGTCAAAATATAAAACTTATTACCTGCAGATTTTATCCACAATGCAACTAGGAAGTCAACCAGGCCAGTCTTGACTGACAGAGCTCATTGAACTCTGTCAATCAAAAGTGCATTATGGGAAAACTTCTTTGCTTGAAATTTGGTATTTTGACATCATTGTGCAGGGGTTAACCCTTTACCTTACGAATCGCCCGCATCCGCCTGTGTAATATGCAGATTCAGCAGTTGAAAAAATATTATTTTTCATAAAATTTCAACAAAACCATATCATGTGATCCCTTGTTGGAATGAGCTCATCGAGCTCATTCTAACGAGGGAAAACCATGATATGGTTTTGTTGAAATTTTTTGAAAAATTGAAAAAAATGATTTTTAAAATAATAAATTTTGATATCGTCTGCATTGGGTAAAGGGTTAATTATGTTCCAGAAGGAAGCGCAGTAGCTAAGTGGTTACAGCATTGGATTGGACTTCAAATTTGAGATCATGTCTAGATGAGAATGTCTCTTTTTGGCTGTGATCAGTCAACCATGATAGCTGCCCAAGCCCAAAACCTGAAAACCTTTAGCACAGTCTACAGATCATATTTATGAAGGGATTTCATTGTAACTTGGTAGGATGACTCTGTATAATGTATAGATGAGAACGCCATGATCTGTCAACCATGATGGCTGCCCAAGCCTGAAACCCAAAAACTTTTAACACACAGTCTACAGGTCATATTTAATATGGAGGGATTTCATTGTAACTTGGTAGAATACTCTGTATGATGTCTGGATGAGAACTTCCCCATGTGGTCGCGATCTGTCGATCGTGATTGCTGCCCAAACCCAAAACCTGAAAACCTTTAACACAGTCTACAGGTCGTATTTATGGACGGATTTCATTGTAACTTGGTAGGATGACTCCAGATAATGTCTAGATGAGAATGTCCCCTTTTGGTCATGATCTGTCAACTGTGACAGCTATTGGGGCCCAAAAACCTTTAGCACAATGTACAGGTTGTATTTATGAATGGATTTCATTGTAACTTGGTAGGATGACTCCAGATAATGTCTAGATGAGGACATCTCCTTTTGGTTGTGATCGGTCAACCGTGATGGCTACACAGGCCCTGAAGCCTGAAAACCTTTAGCATGGTATACAGGCTGTATTTATGAAGGGATTTCATTGTAACTTGATAGGATGACTCGTTTTGGAAGTAGTTCACTGTAAACTGGTAACTTTGGTTGACATACATTAACTGTGAGGGTCACATAAACCCACCCCTCAATTCTTTAGTACTGTCTACACCTCAAATTAATTTTATTGAAAACATAGCATACAGGGAACAGAAATTAACATATTCTCAATTATCACAATTCTTGTCATATTTCATAAACAGTGAACATTATCCTTTTCATTAACCCTTTACCCAACGAAGATGATATCAAAATTTATTATTTTAAATATCATTTTTTCAAATTTTTCAAAAAGTTTCAACAAAACTATATCATGTGACCCCTCGTTGGAACGAGCTCGATGAGCTTGTTCCAACGAGGGGTCACATGATATGGTTTTGTTGAAAAATTTTTGAAAAATAATATTTTTTCAACTGCTGAATTTGCATATTACGCGGGCGGATGCGGCCGATTCGTTGGGTAAAGGGTTAAAGACAACACGCATTCAAGTTAAGCTACAGTGTCATTGACACTTTCATTTATTCAGTTATCCTCTCGATTTGTGATCCACTTCATTAAAGTGGAAGAATACAGTTTAAAATGGGTCAGTTTGTTCGGAGAAATTCACCTTGCTTCCATGATATGCCAAAAAATTACGGTTTAAAATTGATACACAACGGACATATTTTTCAATAGTTAATAACACTGATCAATATCCTTCTTCACGAGTCACAGTAGAGGCGTCTATTCCCAGAAAGCTCTGAATGGTATTTGCACAGTTCAAAACAGAATTATGTATTACTGACGTAGGGATCTGCGAATCACAAATTTCTTTTCGAATCGAATCTCAAATCGAATTGTGTCTCTGATATCGACATCGAATTGAATCCCGAATCGAATCTTAAAAGACAAGTTATTTCATATTGCATCAAACGGAAGTTACGGAACACTGTGATGACCCTTACGCGACGGAGTGAACACCTTAAACACCAATAACTAAATATTTTTTGTAGCACCGTCGCTGAAACAGCTAGGCCAATTGTCCATAGTTTTAGTTTTTGAAGGCCTAACTTGTTACTATTCACGTTCTTAAGAACGTGAATAGTAACAAGTTAAGCCTTCAAAAACCAAAACTATGGATAATGTTCTGGGCCAAATTCACACCTTACCTAACAATTAAACATTGTCAATTACTCAAATAAATAGGAATTGAGCCAACATGAATGAATTTTCTAATGACAGTTTTATCCTATTTCTGTTGGAAATGTAACAAATTGAAGTTAGTACGAGAGATTTGAAAAAAATCGATTCCTGAGACTGATTCGGGATCGATCTTGAAGCATACATATGGTATTGATATCGAATCGATCTCGAATATTCGCAGGACCCTATACTGACGATGAGAAAAAACATTGATCCCCAAAGGTCGAAACGTCCCCTCACAGAAATTGGTGCACATAAAGAAACACTACAAACAACACTAAATAAGGGGAAGTTGGATTAAATTGCGTGCATCCTGAAAAATGGAATTACACTTTATTGTCCATTCCAGAAGGGAATGATATGCTTGTGCACTTTGGTCAAATTGTAACCACAGATAGTGGTGTGTGTGTGGGGGGGTGGGGGGGGGGAGTGGAGGTGACTTGAAAAAAGTGGGGGATGAAGTATTCGAACCAATGATTTTTTAACATGGCACATATGCAAATGTTTAGCCTATGAACCACTGGGTGCTGAATTTTTTTAGTTCTTCTTATGTATAATGTTCACACACATACGTTCATTCAATTTCCCCCAAAATCACGCTCAGGTTCCCTGAAAAACATTTTCTGAGGTTAACATTGAGACATTTTTTTAAAACATTCACATATTGTCTAGAATCACAAAGTACAGGTCAAGTCTGCAAACATGTCTGATTGGGACATTTTTAGCTTAACTTGACATAGTCAAGATAAGCTATTGCCATCACACGTGTGGAAGTCTGTTAGTCTGTGAGTCTGTTCACATTTTCCTTTAGCACGGGCTACACCCTGCAATTCTTGTCTGATCGTCACGAAATTTCATAGGCAGGTTTGGGGTCATGTCTAGATGAGAACGTCCCCTTTTGGTCGTGATCGGGCAACCGGTAGGGCTGCCCGAGCCCAAAACCCGAAAACCATTAGCACAGTCTACAGGTCATATTTATGAAGGGACTTCATTGTAACTTGGTAGGATGCCTCTGTTTAATGCCTAGATGAGAACGTCCCCTTTTGGGAAGGATCTATCAACCGTGATGGCTGCCCAAGCCCGTATGGATATGGGGTCAATTGGGGGAATTTTTTTTTTTGGGGCCTTAAAATTAGTTTTGAAGGATTTCAAGTGTTGTTCACACAATTGCCCCAGTTTGGGAGGAGGTGGAGGTGTGAGGATCCATCTGGTGAGTTTATTTTCATGCCCTTGAAAAATTTTTTGGGGGGCATTTTGTGTTTGTCATTTACGTCCATCTGTCTGTCCGTCCATCAGGAAGATTTTCGTGTCCCCCCCATACTCTGAGATGTTTCGTTGGATTTTGTTGAAACTTGGCATACAGGTTGCTTATGGGGAGTCGATGTGTCATACACAAATTTTTTTATTGTTCGATGGAGGTCATGGTCACAGATCTCTTGTTTTGCTTTAAACTAGTTTTGGACGATTTCAAGTGATGATATGCAAAGAAAAAAAAATTCACCCAATTAATCTTCATCTTGAATTTTAATGAATTTGTCCATTGGGTGATTTTTAAAAATTTTAGTTTGCCTTCTTGAAGGTTTATTGTATAGCGAGGACATTAATGTCCTAGGGAGAAAGATGGTAGGATGCTGCACTGGTGTGTGAATTGGGAATGGACAACTATAACAATGAGGTAGCCATAGTTGGTGTTATTCTAGTTTTTCTGAGTTTCAAGATTATAGTAATTATTCACAATTATACCTCATATGGGAATGTATTATTTTGTAGTAGCAGTGAAATGTATGAAGCAGTTGATTCGGAATACAAATATTAATCAAATGTGTGCTTAACAGTGATGTAGTTAGGCCCTACAAAGTAAATCTTCTGTTTCTCAAGCCATTTTTTTGTAAAATTGCATGTGGGTGGATGGTTTTTAGCTTAACTTGACCAGGTTAAGATAAACTATTGCCATCATGCGTGCAGAAATCTGTGAGTCTCTTAGTCTGTTTACATTTTCTTTAGCACAGGCTACAGCCTATAGTTCTTGTCTGATCATTTCATATACAGGTTCGAGGTCATGTCTAGATTAGAACGTCCCACTTTGGTCATGATTAGTCAACTGTGATGGCTGTGTGGGCCCAAAACACGAAAACCTTCAGCACAGCCTGCAGGTTGTATTTATGAAGTGATTTCATTGTAACTTTGTAGGATGACTCTGTGTAATGTCCAGATGAGAATGTCGTATTTTGGTTGGGTTCAGTCAACCGTGATGGCCACAGAGGAATGTTATCTAGATTCCTTTAGCACAGTCTACAGGTTGCATTTATGAAGGTATTTCATAGTAAATTGGTAGGATGACTCAGTATAAGATCTGTATGCGAACATTCTATTTTGGCCACTATCAGTCAACCGTGATGGCCGCACATGTGACCTAGGTTTGTTTAGCACAGTCTACAGCTCATATTTATGAAGCAATTTCATTGTAACTTGGTAGGATAACTCGGTATGATATCTAGATGTGACTGTCCTATTTTGCTCACAATCAGTCGGCTGTTTCCACTGCTTGGGCATGTGACCTAGATTCGTTTTGCACTATCTACAGGTTGTTTTTATGAAGGGATTTCATTGTAACTTGGTAGGATAACTCAGTGTGATATCTAGATGAGACTGTCCAATTTTAGTCGCGATCTGTCAGCTGTGACCATCGGACCAGCATGTGACCTAGATTCCTTTGGCAAAGTCTACGAGTCATATTTATGAAAGGGATTTCATTGTAACATGGTTGGCTGAAGCATGGCAAAGCATTGTTGCACTCAAGGGAAAAATTTATCAATTTTATTAACTTGGGTAAAATACATAAACCATTTAATCTTTATTTTTTTAAGCTTTCATTGGTATAAAACGAGAGCATTCGGCAGCCAAAAGGACCATCTGGGAGGGCCTGAGAAACAGATTTTTTACTTTTTTAGGCCTTTTTCAATTTTATCTTTACGATACTCTTACTGAAACAATTTTAACATATGTCCATAAAAAGTAAATTAATGCTCATATGTATTCAAGTAGTCTAGTTCTCTTGTACAAATAACCCTCAAAGCTTCAAATTAACTTTGGTAATAATTACTACCTTCCATGTAGATTACTTAACAATTTACCCAATGAATCGCCCGCATCTGCCTGCATAATATGCAAATTCAGCAGTTGAAAAAAATAATATTTTTAAAAAAATTTCAACAAAACTATATCATGTGACCCCTCGTTGGAACGAGCTCGTCGAGGGGTCACATGATATAGTTGTGTTGAAATTTTTTTAAAAATTTAAAAAAATGATATTTAAAATAATAAATTTTGATATCGTCTGCATTGGGTAAAGGGTTAACTGTGTTTCTCCATCATTGTTAGCTCTTGTATAAGCAGTTAAATATGATGAAAAACAAAAAAATGCAGTCTAAGTTTACTACTGCCCTTGCCTTCAACCTCTGCTGACTATGTTTGTGCCAGGTTAGTAAGTTGGAGAGTCTGGCAGTTGCTTGCCACTGCTCAGTGGTTCTCTCTAGGTACACTACCTTCCTGGGAAGTTCCTCCCTGTAATACTGTCTGACATGGTATAACCCTCGATGTTGAAAGAGTCATTACACACAAAAAACACAAACAATAGTGAAGGTAAAAGTTTGTGTTCTTTGTCTGGAAAGATGGTGCACTGTGATGGAAAACACTGTTGGCAAGGGCTTGGAGAGCCCTTTCCAACACTGTTTTACATCCCAGCACCCTATTGGATCGATCAGTGAAATAATTTCATGAAATAAGCTGTAGTCTACTACACAGCTCATCTCATCTCAGGTTTTGGACTAACACTGACCCACATATCAGCGTTTGTCTCTTTGTTTGTTTATTGGGATTTGAAGACACTCAACAGTCAGGGTCACATCATGTCAGACAATGTTATGGGTGGAGGAAGTGAGGAAGTCAGTGTACCTGGGGAGAACCATGGAGTAGCAGCAAGTAACTGTCAGGTTTTCTAACTTGCTATGCACAAACAGAGTTAGCATCTGGTGGAAGGCAAGTGCACCATCAACATTCAGTATGCCTTTGTACACAGTGCCATACCTCGACATGGTATTAAATGTCTTGCACTAGGACACAACATAGTTACTGCAGGTCATGATTGATCCATCAACCTTTCAGTTTAGAGTCCTGTGCTTTACCACTGAACCACCACTTATCTGTGTTACTTCCTCATGCTCAAAAAATTAGGATTACGTGAAAAAAATTAAGCTAATACATTTTTAGGTTACCCTAATTTATAATTTGTACAGGCCTGTCATAAGATATGTTTTGGAAGCAAAAAAATGATATTATATTTTCTAGGAACAACTATAAAAAACCCCACATGAGCACATAATCAAGAGAAAGGCAGTGATAATGAAGAGATAAATATATTAATGTTCTGATATGTGGGATCCTGTATATTAAAGGGAACCTGTAAATTCCACAAAAGAGTGAATGGCTCCAAAATAACGATGACCAGTTTTCAATTCAAGCTACCGCTTGCCTGCATGAAGTTTATCCAGGATTCCTATAGTATTGTGTTTTAAAAAGAAAACTTTTTCAGCGGTTAACCCTTTTGTGACTCGTTGGCGCACGCCGCGCCAGTGGTAAACTGACACTACAAACCCGTTGGCGCGCTGCGCGCCAATGGCATAGTAATACATCTACTCTCACCTCAGTCCACGTGTGCTATCTCTATCAGTCCACAGAAGTAATTTCATGCCTGAATGAATTTAGAGTTGTTTCCCTTTAGTTGATTGGCTACAGTTTTAGTGCATATTGCACCTCACAGTAATTCCACGGACGAAGATGACAGTTGACAGCAACATGGAAAAAGGATTCTGCGGTACAGTCTGGCTCAAATCAAGATGACACATATGACACTACTATGAGTGCTGGACGTTAGATTATGTTGCCAGTAATAATCCACATGACAGTGTGGAATAGGACTGGCCAGTGGCAGAAAAAGAAGTGCTAGTCAGGGACATGGCAGAATACGAGGGAGCTGGGTGGTCGTGGAATTGGTCCAATTTTTCAATGGGAAAAACGCACAGATTTTGTTCCACCAGACATCCCATGTTCTGAAGCTGGGAAGATAAATCTTGACTTACCTGACAATCCAAATGAATGGAACGTTTTATACCTTTATCTAACAGACGAGATGATCCTGAAATTAACCCCAATATCCCAAGTCTGGGGGGTCGGTTTGGCTGAGTTGTGGAAGTGTTAACTTTGACACGTATATGTTGGAGAAGTGAAGTCGTCTGATCATAAATTCCCTGAAAGTATCTGTTCATTTTTTTCGACTCCTTTTTGCTTTATTCAGTTCACAGAAAACATTCAGTAGTTGAACTGTTGATGACTCAGAGCTGCCGATACACTGTGAGGGGATGCACCGGGAGGATGTAGGGTAGTGCATTTCCAACTAGGGGAGGCACTGGGAGGATGTGAAACCCCCCTCCTGGTGCCTCCCCCTAGTTGGAAATTCACCACCGAGAAAAATATTGAATACGAAGCCATGAAAAGGGGGATAAAATTGATTCTAGTAACTGAAATGCCAACACCTTTATGATAGAATTAACAGGTTGTTATTGTTTGTTATTATTCTGGGCATTGAATATGTGCTAAACAAATGCTCAAGCTGAGAACTTCAAGCAATTCACACTGTCCTAACATTAAATCAGATCTTATGCATGAATGATCAATTTTCGACATTTCATCATTTTGTAACTGTGAATGAAGGAATTAACTCAGATAATGATTTTACATGATTTGATTTTCTTGAAGTGTTTCAAGGATTTTTTTTTATTACGATAAGTAAACGTACTATAGAAATCTCATACCGATTGACATCATGCATACCTGTGAAGCTCAATATTGCGTCCAATGTAGTTGTAAATAGTAACAGTTAGAATTTTTTGCAGATTTGAAACCGAGTTAGAATTTTGGGAAGTAAAGGAGACATCACCAAAGAAGCTTTAAAATCCCGATAGATTAAATTTCCAACCACTCCTGACTTACCCTCTGAATTTCCAACTATTGGAAATTTTGGTCAGGAATGACACACCTCCCCCCCACATCCCCCCCCCCCTCTCACCATATCCCTGGTCCCAGATACCCATGTGATGTCTCATCTCTAAAAGTGATATGTAGAAATTCTCTCAGTTTACATTGGAATTCCCTCAGTTTTTTGCTAATTTTACAGAAAATAAAAAACTTCAACATTTGATACTTTTAAATTTCCATCTACGGTAGATGTGCCACCACTCGGTAAAACACTTAATGGTGTATATGCCCCCACAAAAATGAAGAAGATTGCAGAAAAAAGCTCTATTTGTACAGTATGGTAGATTTAAAAAACTGTCAATGAATTATGCTGTCTAAAGGGTTAACACCTTCCATGCTGCTGACTGTTATTCCCGTCCAGCACAGGGTTTCTCTTGTCACTGATATAAATATAATTTGGGCATATTTAAACAAATTTTCCCCTGTAAATTGAATGGATTTTTTCACCAATGATTTCTTGTTATATTTAGATTAATTTTTCGTCAACTCTAGTCATGGCTGCTTTCCAGCAGCCATGACTAGATTTGATGAAAAAATATTTTGAATATACTCAGCGGGTTAAGAGTTAAACATTGATTACTAATTGAATACAAGAGTATGATGGCAGTTATCCCGACTTATTGATTTTCTCATCATCTCTGACACCAACCCTGCTTAATGTTGATGAGATAATTTTTTGTAGATGTTGTTATGTTTATGCTGGGTATTCCATACAACACCAGGTAAAAATAGAAGCATTCCCAGTTAACGATGTGATTGACTTTCCATTGGCTGGCTGATTCACTTTTGCATAACTTGAGTAATTACTGGTCATGCAAGGATCATCTTTCCGCCTTTGGATAAAACATATTGGCATCATAATAGAATCTAACGATTAAGACTTAATGTGTTGAGTAACAGAGATACAGTTAGAATGAAATAAGTGTATCATTTACTCGCATTCCACGTTTAAAATTACAGGACCAGTAAAAAAGTTAGAAATTGATGATTTTCCCATTTGTTTATTTACTTATTGGTGTTTAAGATCACATATGTCTACACAGTGGCTATTTGTGACCGCAACGTGGATATGAAGTCAAATCCAGCCAATCGTTTATACCAGTGTTGCCCATTTTAGAGGACTTCCACCCCATGTATTGGTTACCAAGTCCTATTTTTCCAGTAAAACAGAGCTTATTTATCACAGTAAACAAGCACTCCTTCCCTTCCTAGGGTTTCCACAGGGAGATTTTTAGCTCAACTTGACAAAGTCAAGATAAGCTATTGCCATCATGTGCACAGAAGTCTGCCAGTCTGTGAGTCTGTTCACATTTTCCTTTAACACAGGCTACACCCCGCAGTTCTTGTCTGATCATCACAAAATTTCATATGCAGGTTTGGGGTCATGTCTAGATGAGAACAGACCCTTTTGGTCCCAATCGGTCAACCGGTATGGCTGCCTGAGCCCAAAACCCAAAAACCATTACCACAGTCTACAGGTCGTTTTTATGAAGGAATTTCATTGTAATTTGGTAGGATGCCTCTGTATAATGTCTAGATGAGAATGTCCCCTTTCAGTCATGATCTGTCAAGTGCTATGGCTGCCCAAGCCCAAAACCCAAAAACTTTTAGCACAGTCTGCTGGTCATATTTAATATGGAGGGATTTCATTGTAACTTGGTAGGATCACTCAGTATGATGTCTAGATGAGAACTTCCCCATTTGGTCGCGATCTGTAAACCGTGACGACTGCCCGAGCCCAAAACCAAAAAAGCTTCAGCACAGTCTACAGGTCATATTTATGGAGGGATTTTATTGTAACTTGGTAGGTTGACTCCATATAATGTCAAGATGAGAACGTCCCCTTTTGGTCGCGATTGGTCTTCTGTGATGGCTACAGGGGCCCGAAGCCTAAAAACCTTTAGCACAGTCTATAGGTCATATTTATGAAGAGATGTCATTGTAACTTCGTAGGATGACTCCAGATAATGTCAGCCATGACAGCTGCCCGAGCCCAAAACCCAAAAACCTTTAGCACAGCCTACAGGTCATATTTATGGAGGGATTTCATTGTAACTTGGTAGGTTGATTCCATATAATGTCTAGATGATAATGTCCCCATTTTGATCATGATTGGTCAACTGTGATGGCTACAGGGGCCCCGAAGCTCGAAAACCTTTAGCACAGTCTGCAGGTCATATTTATGAAGGGATTTCATTGTAACTTGTTAGAATGACTCCAGATAATGCCTAGATGAGAACGTCTCCTTTTTGTCGCGATCAATCAACCATGATGGCTGCCCGAGCCTAAAACCCGAAAACCTTTAGCACAGACTACAGGTCAAATTTATGAAGGGATTTCATTGTAACTTGGTAGGATGACTCAGTATAATGTCTAGATGAGGATGTCCCCTTTTGGTTGCAATCGGTCTACCATGATGGCTACACAGGCCCAAAGCCCAAAAACCTTTAGCACAGTCTGCAGACTGTATTTATGAAGGGATTTCATTGTAACTTGATAGGATGACTCGTTTTGGAATAATTTTACTGTAAATTGGTAACTTTCGTTGATGTACATTAACTGTGAGGGCCACATGTAAATTAACTGTGAAAGCCACAGTAACCCACCTGTTTAGTAAGTCTACACTTCATATTATTTTTTATTGAAAACAGAGCATACAAGGAACAGAAATTAACATATTCCCAATTATCACAATTCTTGTCTTATTTCATAATCCTTCCATGAACATTGAACATTATCCTTTTCATCAAACTTAATGCACAGACGAGTTAAGCTGCAGTGTCATTGACACTTTCATTAAATTAAATTTTGATTTTTGAATTGTTTTTAACTCCTTGCATGCTGTTGGCAGATATTCCTGCCCAGGAGAAGGAATAGTTGCCAGTGAAGTATAATTTGAGCGCTTTTATCTAAATTCTCCCTTTTAGATTGGTCTATGTGTTTGACCAATCATTTTTTGAGTTAAATTTATAAAATAATCCACATCCAGTCATGGCTCCTTCACAAATTCCCCCCTTTAGATTGGACTATTTGACCAATAATTTCTTGAGTAAAACTTACAGGAATTTTTCACCACATCTAGTCATGGCTCCTTTACAGGAGCCATGACTATATGTGATGAAAAATACTAAAAATATACTCAGTGGGTTAAGAGTTAAATTTACCATCTACCCACTGATGTCAAAATACTGAAATTTTAGGCCTAAAAAGGTTCAAAATATGTTTCTCAGGCCTCCCGCATGGTCCTTTGGCTGCCGCATGCTATCTTTTTATAACCAATGCAAACTTAAAAAAAATTAAAATTAAATGGTTTATGCTGATATTTTATGCAAGTTACTAAAATTGACACATTAGTCCCTTGACTGCAACAAGTCTTTGCGTATGCTTTAGTATTGCAAAGCCTTCTTGCACTCAAGGGACGAAATACACTACCAACCATGCTATTTTGTAGATTATGAGGCCTAAAATATGAAACAAACCAAGAACATGAACTTTTGATGGCAAAGAAATAAGTACAAAAATAAAAAATAAAAAAAAAACCCCACCCGCCCATATGCAATTTTACAAAAAATGGCCTGACAAACAGAAGATCTACTTTGTAGGGCCTTAAGCAAAACATTTTTCCCAGGATGCATCTAGGAAGTTAACAACTTCAATCTTGTTTGCAAGATTGAATAAATTAAATTCCTAGTTCCATAAAAGCCAAAAATAAAAAATAAAATAAAAAACCACATGACCATATGCAATTTTACAAAAAATGGCATGAGAAGCAGATCTACTTCGTGGAGCCTGAAGCAAAACATTTTTCCCACGATGCATCTAGGAATTCAACCTCTTCAATCTTGTTTGCAAGATTGAATTAATTAAATTCCTAGTTGCATTTGGGGAAAAAAATTGCCTTGAAATTTTTATATTTTGACATCAGTATGCAGAGGGTTAAGTTGGGGCTTATAAAAAATATATCTTATGCAAAAAATTTTATTTTAAATAATTGAAAAGAAAATTGATTTACTGACAAAGATGTTATTCAATAAATTTGTTTTGACATTTTTAGGGTTATCCAATCTATCCAAGTAGAATTTTAAAAAAAAATCATCATGGCAAGACAAATTTTGTTTGTTAACCCCTTAAACACTGGTAATGCAAAGGACTTTTTTCCAATCACTCTGTTTTTCTCTTGTTTAACCCTTTACATAACACGAAAAGCAGACGACACCTGCAAACAAAATTCTAGAATAACTAAATATTTTCATTTGTTGTCTCAAAAACATAGCTTATGACTCCTCATTGGAACGAGCTCATCATTTATTATCAAACTGCATTATGGGAAATATTTGCTGGTGAAAACTTGCCACTTTGACATCAGAGTGCAGAGGGTTAATGGCTGTATCCCCCTTTCTTTTTAGTTCACCTCGACAAAGCCAAGCTGAGCTAATCTCATCGCTCTCGGTCCGTCGTCCGTCAACACCATGTTTTGGTCTTCCCCTCCAAAGCCACTGGGCCAATTCAAGTGAAAGTTTGTGTGAGTGATGGTCCCAAAGGGTCATTTCATTTTTGTTAACTCAACATGCCCAGCCCCATAGGGAGTGAGTGGGGGAAAATGCTCCAAAATGTTTTAAAAATCTTCTTCTCAAGAACCAGTGTGTACAATGACTTGATATTTGCTATGGCGTTTCCATGTGAGGTGTAGAATCAAGTTTGTTCAAACGAAGTTCGTGAAGTAATATTTGGCTTTGTAATAGGAGGGGTAAGATTTTTGGCCCCACCCAAAATTTCTATTTTCTGAACCGATGGTCCGGTATGAACCAAATTTGGTTTGTGGTATTATTGGGTCATAAGTACTTGACCCATGCAAAAAAAATTTCCGCATCCCCATGGGAACCCTGGAAGCTAAAAATAGAAATATTTTCAAACGCCCATATTTCCCAAACCACACGGAACTGTTATTTGGTATGAAGTATCCTTAGGACCAGTAGAATTGAATGGTAAAATAAAATTGCCACCGGTTATGTTAGGGTGTTCTGTAATGGGGCATCGAAACAATGCTGAGTCAGCATATTTGCAAATATTTTTAAAAATCTTTTCTCCAGAACCAATCATCAGAATCTTTTGATATTTGGTATACAGCATTCATAGGGGGTGCGGGAGGGGGGGGGGGGGGGGGGTCAGATAAAAGGTTGTTGAAATAAAGCTCATTGGTTCATATTTGGGCTCTCTACAGGAGCCCGAAGTTTTAACATAGGGTAATATGGGGAATATTCTTTAAAAATCTTCTTCACATAGGGTAATATGGGGAATATTCTTTAAAAATCTTCTTCTTCAGAACCACCAGTCAGAATCTTTTAATGTTTAGTATACATCATTGTCATGAGGGTCAGATTCAAGATGGTTCAAACCAAGTCCCTAGGATAATATTTGGGCTTCCTACAGAAGCCCAAATTTTATCTTTGTTCAATATGGAGGGTAATTTAAAAAATTCTTCAGATCCACCAGTCAGAATGCTTTGATATTTGGTATGCAACATCTCTAAGGGGGTCAGATTCAAGTTTGTTCAAATCAGATCCCTAGGTATATATTTGGGCTCACTATGGTAGCCCAATTTTTTACTTAGTGCAATATGAGGAAATTTCTTTAAAAATCTTCTTCTTCAGATCTACCAGTCGGAATGCTTTCATATTTTGTATACAACATCTCTAGGGGGGTCAGATTCCAGGTTGTTCAATTCGAGTGCCTAGGTTAATATTTGGGCTCCATATGGGAACATGAAATTTAACTTAGTACAATATGAGGGAATTTCTTCAAAAATCTTCTTCTTCAGATTTTCCTGTCAGAATGCTTTCACATTTGGTATACAACATCTCTAGGGGGGGTCAGATTCAAGTTTGTTCAATCGGATCCATAGGTTAATCTCACTATGGTAGCCCAAATTTGAACTTAGTGCAATTCGAAGAAATTTCTTTACAATTTCTCTTCTTCATATTCGGTACACAACATCTCTAGGGAAGTCAGATTCAACTGTGTTCAAATCAAGAGCCTGGGTTAATATTTGGGCCCTCTATGGGATCCGGAATTGGCCATTTTGCTGAAGAATTAAAAATTTTGTATTCAGTACCCTCTAGAGGTGTGTAACTAAAATTAATCCACATAGGTTGTATCAAGGGGCTTCATTGGGGAGCTCTACATTTTACTTTATGATCAACTGAAGAAAAGGCATGATGCCCAGGTTATTTTTGTCACTCCTGAGGGACTCAAGGATTGACAGTGTAGCCTATGGAGATGGCTTGCTTAATGTAGACTCATTCTTGGACTCTGTTTAAATAATGTTCTGTTCAAGATGAGCACTTCAGGCCCCGTGGGGCCTCTTGTTTATAAATTCTTTTTCAGCCTATAGCCAAGACATACATATATGTATAATTATGAATTTATGACTGAATAAATTGTTTACCCAATGTGCACATACTCTCCAAGAATTCCCCTTTGACATATCTTCCATGAGTGGATGGAACTCACCACAAACCTTCTTTGGTATACCCTCCATGGGCAGATATAAAGCTCCTTGGTGAGTATAAGTCGCCTTTACCCCATTGACACAAATATCAAACAAAAAATCCTGCATTGGTGGATATGATGCGCCATGACTTCAACATGGATATTGAAAAGGGGCTGGCTGGAGGGGAGGTGGAAGGGATTTTTTCCTAAGTTTCTTGCAGTGCTACAACAGATAATATTGGATGGACCACGTCTTGATTGAGCATGCTATTGACCAGTAAATTACCTGACTGTCATAATTTATTTATTGGTGTTTTAGGTCACATACTTATGCACAATGGCTAATCATGACCGTGACAGTTTTATGGGTGGAGAAAGCTGGAGTTCCCGGAGAGAACTACCGGGCATCGACGAGCAACAGTCAACTCCGAAAACATTCTAACTCTGCTCAAGCTCCGCTCACGCAGGGTTACAGCATTTGAAGACAGGTGGACCAACAACGTGCAGTACGCATTAGTACACAGCGTCATCGTGCCCCCTGACTGTCATAAACAAAGGATGATGAGATAAAAGAGAAGAAAACAAAGCTCATTCAATGAGGGTTCATATACTGCATTTTGTGGTAAAAAAAAATGAAATTGTCAGTTATTTATGTTAGGTAAAGGGTTAACCCACTGTGCACTGATGTCAAAATATCAAAATTCAAAATCGTAAATTTTTTAACAAGGAATTTAACTAATTCAATCTTGTTTGACAGAGTTCACTAAGCTCTGTCAAAGAAGTTATAATTGGTTGTATTCCCAGTTGCATTATTTGGCATTATAGGAAAAATCTGTTGCTCAAATTTTGATCATGGGCATTGCCAGGATTTATCAAAATGGGGTCGACTTTGATGAAAAAGGTACACCGAGGGTACACTTGTCAGATGCCACAGGCACAAGCATACTAGGGGTGGGTGTGGGGGTGTAATGCCCCCCCCCCCCCCCCCCCCCCCCGAACAATTCTTAAATTTAGTATCAAATGGAACGCTCTGGTGGCCTTTTATGAATTTATTTGCATTCTCCGTTCTTGAAAAAAATGTAAAAGGCAGTTCGTTCTCACCCCCTCCCCTCTTTCACCTGGCGACTGCTATGTTGATAGTTTGACATCAGTGTGCAGACGTTTAATTGAGTGCCCACACTTTTCAATTGTACCCGAATATGGACAGCTAGCACCTAACCAGTTAAAGTCGTGTTAACCAATAATTTAGCTGTTGTTTAGCAGTGTCTAGTATGTCACTCCAGGAGGCAAAAGAACACCTTACGAATAATGAATATTAATGTTAATACTTGCCATTCTCAAGTCTTCACAATGTAACAGCTTATTAGAAATTTGAGAGATGACAATTTATCATAAACCAACCCATAAAACACTGGAAGCAAATATATTTATACAAACTACTCAGCTTTAAAAAATATATTATATCGTGGAGATGAGTTGTTCGCTTATCTTCTCAGAAAACAAGTATGGACAGGCTATAATTACTTTTTGCAGCACACGATAAATTGCCACGGTTAGAAAATTTCTTAATTAATTTATTCACCTCTATTTGATTACCTGTGCTATTGTTGTAAAGTATGGTATATTTGTTTACCCTGAGGCAGTACACTTGTTTGGTCAAGAGAGCATTCAGTACTGAATCTTTTTCCCAACAAGTTGGCTACACACAATAAACAAAATGACATTTACAGCTCCTATAAAGAAATATCTCATCAAGCTAATGTAAATGGTTACACACAATTAGCTACAGACAAGCAGCTACACACAATTGTTGACTGACATTTCATTCTTTGAGTGCAACAAAGTGCCATCTGCAATGCTGAAGCATTGCAGATGGCACCTTGTTGCACTCAAGGGGTGATATTCAGCCCCAATAAAGAAATACCCTGGACCAATGACTACACACAATCGGCTACAAGGGAGCGTGGTTGCTCAGTGCTTATGGCATTGGACTTCAAACCGAAAGGTCCATGGTTCAATCCCCACCAGGGGTAACTGCATTGTGTCCTTGGGCAAGGCAGTTAATCCCAGTTGCCCATGTGGGGGAACGGTGAACTTGTGTACTAAGGGGTACTGCATGTTGATAGTGCACTTGTCTTCAGCCAACGCTAAGTCTGTTTGTGTGGAGTTAGTACGTTGGGGAGTCTGGTAGTTGCTGGCTGTTGCTCGGTGGTTCTCTCCAGGTACTGCAGCCTTCTCCACCCGTAAAACTCTTGACACGAGGTGACCCTGGCTGTCAAAACTGTCCATAAATCCCAATAAATAAATATAAACATGACATTTACAGCTCCAGCAAAAAAATCAATCATTGCATGCTGACACACAATTGACTTCTGACATTTCATCCTTTGAGTGCAACAAGGTGCCATATGCAATGCTAAATCACTCAAAGGACAATATTCTGCCCCAGTGAAACACCTCTGATAAATGACTACACACCATCCTCTACATGACATATCATCTCTTGAATGCAACAAGTGATGCATTGCAGATGGTGCCTTGTTGCACTCAGGGGATGATATATAGCTCCATTGAGGAAATACCTCACTGAGTTTTGTTTTGTTTTATTATATAATCCCCAAACAGTATTCCAGTGATGAAACCCTTGTTAAAAGTATAGAGAATATGAAAGAAACATATCTTTCTTTATTTATCAACCAAGAGAACTAATGATATATGTGCATATATTCTTTATTGAGGTTCAAAATGGCATACATTCTTTGGAGCAATGTTTATGGTACACATTTTTCAATTCATTTGTGGATGCAAAGGTACAATGAAAAGTGGAAATAGAATGGGGGCTCAAATACTGATACCTGAAGTAGGATTTCCTTGATAACATTATGGGTAGACTTTTAATGTCAATCAATCAATCAATAATTGATCGATCGATCGATCCACCCAGTGAGAAGTTGATTTAGACTGTGCGAGTCAACGCCGAGAAGCCACAATGCCAAGTCCTAAACTTGACATAGTCGCCTCCATGTGTTGATTCCCACCTTTTTGAAAGAATTCCTATTTAATAATGATGAGCCGAAATGGGGGCCTATGTGAAACGATTAGTGGAAATGATGGCCCATGGCCTAGGATGGCCCTCCAGTATTCGAAACCCCAGTCCTAGGTGACATCTGATAGGGTGGTGGAGGGGGTGGTGGTGGGTGAGAATTATAAATGCTGCTGTTCTTTGATTCTTCCAAAGTTTTTGTGATGAAGGCTTGTGGGTATCGTTAGTCAGAATAATCCTGGCTATCGATTGGTCCAATTTGAGCTGGTCAGTGATACTGGATTCTGCGCAGGGCATAATGTAACATAAGCCTACATGTACATGTAGGTGTACAACTAAGTATTGGTACCTGTGGATCTATATTTAGATTACCCATACCACGATTACAGCAACTTGCAATGGTCAATGCGACCTGTAGAAGTTTTAGCTGTTACAGACAAACAGGGGTACCATGCAGGTTCTCAAGGTTGATAAACCCGCGGAAATACGTGCATTATTTCCTTAACATTATTGAACAAGAAGGAGTTATTTCCCTTCAACTGAACTCAAACATTGGGGAGACTTCAATTCAAGGACATTGGGAAATAACACGTTATTATTGTGAGACACAACTTGACTTTAGAAGTGTTTATTTGATACAGAAGTGCATTGTGTGTCTTGGAGAATCGGGGACACTAGATTCAAACTTGTACCAGTGCTTTAATAAGTTTCACTGAAGAGATCATTCATATAACGAGATAGTTCGCGTGCTTCTCAAAAGCGCAACGGATCTGTAGTGTAGAAACATCACAACAGAATCCCTCTTCTTGACAGTAAAATTGGACGTTGGGTGTATGTGCACATGTTTTATTTCAAGTTTTAGGAATATTTTCATGAAACAATATTGTTCTCATTTTGTGAGTCTGAATATTTATTATTACTGACAAAACTGTTTGAGGTGATGGGTGAAAGGGAAATCAGCGAAGTGTACCATAAAATGTCTGTGAACCCCTTTTTGCTGTCACGTGATATTCGCATACACCCCATTGAACTTGGTAAACCCCCAGTGGGGGTTAATCCTGATTGTACCTTAGTGGCAAGCCAGAAAATAAGCAGACTGTCATCTGCAAAATGAGGTTCCCAGAGGGTGCATTTAGTGATGCTACCCTGCACAGCATGGTAGCATCACTAAATTTACCGTCTGTGAACCTCAATCTGAATCAGGGTCTCAAACCTAAACAGAAAGAGGTACCCAGGGGATAAATTGGCCCACTGTATGGGATAGCCTCATCAAATTCACCTTCTGGGGACCTCATTCTGCAAATGTCAGACTGCTTATTTTCAGGCCTGCTTAGTGGATGCATTGGTTACTGACCATCAGGAAGTTTGTATAATTTTAAAAAGGTAAAAAAAGTGGTTACACAGGGAGCACAGTATAATTTTAAAAAGGTAAGAAAAGTGGTAACACAGGGAGCACAGTTTATCAGTGGTTACGCCACTGAACTTCAAACGATTGACTGAACTTGGCTTTATCTCCATGTTTAGCCATTGTGCAGAAATATGTGACCTCAACCCGTTACCCAACACAGACGATATCAATTTATGATTTTAAATATTATTTTTTTCAAAATTTTCAAAATATTTCAACAAAACCATATCATGTGACCTCCCATTGGAATGAGCTCTACAAGCTCGTTCCCATGAGAGGGTCACATGATATAGTTTTGTTGTAATTTTCTGAAAATTAATGTTTTTTCACCTGCTGAACTTGCATATTACGTTGACAGATTCGGCCGATTCTTTAGGTAAAGGGTTAAACATCTAAGTAAATAAATACATTGGACTTCAAACCGAAAGGTTTGTAGTTCGATCCCAACCAGGGGTAACTGTGTTGTGTCCATGGATAAGGTGATTGATCATGATTACCAACATGGGGAATGGGTGGGGGTCATTGTAACACAATGTACAAACTGCATGTTGATGGTGCACTTTTCTTCAACCAATGCTAACCATGCTTGTACAGATTTTGTACATTAGTGAGTCTGACAGTTGCTCACCACTGCTCCGTGGGTCTCGGCCTCCAGGTACTCTGGCTTCTACCACCCATAAAATTGTCCAGCACAAGGTGACCCTGGATGTAAAAAGTGTCATTAACCCTTTACCCAACGAATCGCCCCGCATCCGCCTGCGTAATATGCAAATTCAGCAGCTGAAAAAATATTATTTTTTGAAAAATTTCAACAAAACCATATCATGTGACCCCTCTTTGGAACGAGCTCGACGAGCTCATTCCAAAGAAGGGTCACATGATATGGTTTTGTTGAAATTTTTTTTTTAAATTTAAAAAATGATATTTAAAATAATAAATTTTGAAATCGTCTGCGTTGGGTAAAGGGTTAAACCCCAATAAAAGGGGAAAAAAATGGTTACACATAACTGCAGGACATACAACTCCAGTGAAGAAATATCTCACTGAGACAAATAGCTACACACAACTATATCACATATACATTAGGGACCTGCGAACCTTCGATTATTCGATTTGATTTCGAATCCTTGCAGCTATTCGATTTGATTCGATGCTGGTGTCATGGGTTCGAAATTTTCTAATCTCGTCGGACTAGGTCGGGAAAACTTTTTTCACGCCACTGTGCCGATATGTGTGTTTCTGCTCCGATAATAGGCTTGCAATCACGTTTGTTTATCAGTTAGTTAGGCGCGTGCATCGGAGTAGCACCCCCACCCAATCCCATCCGGTAACATTCCCGTTATAATATAACCTCGCAACTTGGTCTTCAATCGGCATGCTCGCATGATCGCATCATATATGCATTATGCACACCACTGCGTGTTACGGGAGTTCGACAAAACCAGCATGTTTTACAGTAAAGTGTAGTATAATAGAATTACCCCCCTTACATTGCAATTTGCAATGAAGCGGTCACGCGTTTACATAAAGACGCCGACACGGAATGTATATAAAACGGAGAGGTCAATGTGCATTTATATGCGTCGTGAATCACTCGTGATTAAAGATCAGGGGAAGTTGGTAACAGCAGTTATACGGCTACCTCGAAAAATGACCAAGTATGTTTCCGTTTCCCGCCAGTTATCACTGCCGGTCTATTATCCAAAAATGCCAACGATCCTACGGCACCCGAAACAACAATTGTCAGCATATACACGACCACTATTCGACATTCGATTCGATTCTAAATCCTCATTCACATTCGATTCGAGATTCAATTCGAGACAAAATTTGATATTCGCAGGTCCCTAATATACATATACATTTTCATTGAAGAAATACCTCACACAAATGGCTACACATTAACTACTGACATGTACTGTTCAAATGAAGAAATTCCTTAATAAGACACATTGTCTACACATAATCAGCAACTTGACCTTACCTCCACCACAGAAATACCTCACTCTAGTGAAATATATCACTTACCCACTTGGCTACACTCAACTCCTAACTAGTACATGACACACAAGCTGAATGATGAAACACCTCACTTTCACAAATGGCTTCACACAATTGACATATACAATTCCAATGATAAAATACCTCACTTACACAAATGGCTTCACACAAGTGACATATACAGTTCCAATGATGAAATACCTCACTTAAACAAATGGCTGGGAGTGTGCATGGAGGCTGAGTGGTTGGAGCATTGTAATTGCATTGTGTCCTTGGGGAAGACACTTAATTCTGATTGCCATGTGGAGTGGGTGTTGGGGGAGGGGCATGGTGGTGCTGTGTACTAAGGAATACTGTACATTGCTAGTGCACTTGCTGCTAGCCCTGCTCATGCAGAGTTAGAAACCTGGGAAGTCTGACCGTCGCTTATGCTGCTTGGTTCTCTCCAAGTACCCTGGCTTCCTCCACCCATAAAACTGTCCAACATATTGTGACTGTAGAAATTATCATTAAACCCCAATAAAACAAACAAGCAAACAAAACCAAAATAATTTCACACATCTACATATGACACACACAGCTCCATTGACGAAAAACCTTACTTAGATTCCCTGCGACTGTGCATGATTGTGTATTTTACTCTTTACTGCAGGCCCATTTTTTTCTGCAGAATACAAAATACTATGTATGGTTGAGGTTGTTGGAGGTATGTAAATCACGATTTTGAGGTAGAAATGCAGTGACAGCTGTATACTTCCCCCTCCCACCCCACTTACACACACTTTATTCAGCCTGGCTGTGACCCTGTCCTTGGCCAGATATTTCTACTTTGTTTGGTGAATGATTAACCCTTTACCTAACATGAAAAGCAGACGACACTTGCCCAAAAAATTCTTGAATAACTATTTTTTTTCATTTTTTATCTCAAAAACATAGGTTATGACCCCTCATTGGAACGAGCTCAATGAGCTCGTTCCAATGAGGGGTCATAACCTATGTTTTTGAGACAAAAAATGAAAATATAATGTAAATTAATTGGTGATTTTTGAGAATGGCGCTAGCCATTACGTTGGGTAAAGGGTTAACCCTTTACCTAACATGAAAAGCAGACAACATTTGCAAAAAAAATTCTTGAACAACTAATTTTTTTCATTTTTTTGCTCAAAAACATAGGTTATGACCCCTCATTGGAACGAGCTTGGCGAGCTCGTTCCAATGAGGGGTCATAACCTATGTTTTTGAGCCAAAAAATGAAAAAATAATGAAAATTAACTGACGATTTTTGAGAATAGCGTTGGCCGGTTTTGGCCGTTACGTTGGATAAAGGGTTAACTGATTGAGTACTAGAAGCCACTATGAAGGCTTTCAAAAAATGAGGGTGCCAGAGCAAAAGCCAAAGTTTTCCTTGCTCATATTTCATATTCAGTCAAATGCAAATTATATATTTATATTATATAAATTTGTTTCATTACAAATTATTGCCTGTGGGCACTGTCCAATAATTTGTAATAAAACACATTTTGAATAACAAATTCAGGCCACCAAAAATAATCTAGCCCTCAACCAGTTAACAGGGCTCCATGTACTCAATCTCATGATGAGAAGTTTGATATGCAGTAGAATCCTCTTAATTGAATATCCATTTTGCCATTGAAAATTATTCAATTAACAGGAGTATACAATTAACAGGGATTTGGTCAGTTTCCTTGTTCTACGAGCTCTGTCAAACAAGATATAACAGAATAAATGCCTGTATTGGATGTAGTGAGGCCAAAAAGGTTGATAAATAAGGGGAATTTAGTGCCTGTCACACTAATTTTCTCGACATATAACAAAAATTTATATGCAATTAACAGATCAAATTTGTACTGAAGGTATGGTAAATGGTTTTGTGTTTAAAAATTATATTCAATTAACAGGGATATACAACTAAGAGATATCCAATTAAGTGGGCTCCACTGTACTCATCCATTCGCTATTATGCACTTGTCAGATAATGTGAGGTCCTCAGTGTTACTCATGAAAAATAGTTATGGCTTCTTTGGGGTTATGGAATACTACTTAGTGCATCAGAATATTTCAAAGATAGCCGGGTATTCTAAAGATTAAAGGAAAAGTAATTTTATTCTATATTAACAGTAATTGAAGATGACTCCCAAATATTATCTGACTACATTAGGATCTATGGTTAATTTTCTTAGTTATTACTCTCTGTTGGTTTGTAAATATTTAATTAACCTTATCGAATTATCAACACTGTCTTATAAAGCATTGTGTGTCGAATCTTAAATCTACTGCCTCCCTACTTTACTCAAGGTGATATTATTAGGTGAAATTTATTGGCCTCTGCCTTCAGTTGGTGGAGTATAAAGGCCTGTCTGTACCTGTTTGGTCAGAACTGGATATTACGTGCAGTAAAATGGATCAGTCTGTCAGAAAAAGTATTTCTCGAAGTTTTTTGGAAGGAAATTTTTAGCACTTCTGAAGAAAAGTTAAATGTGTTATAGAAAAATTTTATGTGGATTAATTTTTTCCGGAAGAGATTTTCGCTTGATTGTTTTTACAAGAAAAGATGAGAAAAGAGGGAAATATATTACCGAAGGAGGATTCAGAGCTGTGTTTCTCATAACCCAATTTTAAAATCTTGCTTTTTGAGTTTCGAAAAAAAAAGGTCCATCGCTACAAATATATGCCATTTGTTTTAAAATATTTTTTGTCACCACTCTTCAGCACAGGGATAGAGAGTGTATCTTCCTTTGATGGGATGTCAGTTGAGTGTTTTTTTTTGTTTTTCTGTTTAAAAAGTGTTGAGAAACATAGTGGACATATTGCAAATTTTAGCTGCAATTAAAAATATACAAATCTAAATGAATTTCAAGAGAAGTAAAAGATAAAATGCCTCTTCCAGTTAAAAAATCCCTCCTTCCAAGTGCCAAGATGACATAAATATCCCCAAACCCAAAAGTGGACCCAACATTTTCATCTCTGGATTAGTTGACAGATTGTGGATATATTCATGTTTTGATATTCCTGAAGACTGTTGGAACATATTAGCCTTCCTGATATACTGACTTAATTGATAGTGTTTCCAACAAATGAGTGGTAATGTTCAAATTAAGTTCACTACAATTAGTTGGAGTAGAGAAGGAGGAAGGCTTAATGATAAGCTGGTTACCTGATGGTCTTATGATTGAAATATCACAGTCAAAGGTAAAAAACAATAGATTTACGTACCTTTAAATTGGGGATCTGCGAATCACACATTTTTTTTCGAATCGAATCTTGAAACAAATCGTGTCTCTGATATCAATATCGAATTGAATCTCGAATCAAATCATATAAGACAAGTTATTTCATATAGCTCCAAATAGAAGTTACGGTACTCTGTGATGACCATTACAAGACTGAGTGACACCTTAACTGGTTGAGTGCTAAATTATTTTTGAACATAAAAATTTGTCCAGTTGTCTTTGCCTTGTCACAATTCATGGGAGAGTGCCTATGGGCACTCTCCCATAAATTGTATCAAGGCAAATTCTAACAGACTAAATAATATCACTTCAAAGATAATATGATGCATAGTCACTGAATTTGAAGCCTTTAAGTTGGGGGTGCCTGCACTTCAGAATAGAGCCCAAATTAGGGCTTCCAGCACTCTATCAGTTAAACACCAATAAATAAATATACACTTGGACTACTTCCCTACACTATTGACTGCAATACTTTGTTGTATGGGACTGAACATTACAATACTAGGGATAATCGAGTAATATTTGAAACAGCACATAAGTTCATTTTAAACTTGGGCAGGTTCACCTGACTATCCAGCCTAAATACATGTCTTTCCACTCGAATATCAGTTATCGACTCGGAATTATCTGTTATTAGCACCCTGACTGTGATGATTATATCTGTGTACAATTTTAATAACACAGTTGCCCCCAGTGTTTCCAATAAGACCCCCTACTCATTGACGACCTCATGATAACACACTTGCTGGGATTCCTGGGGCAAGGCGGCCATTCGCGACAGCAACTGACACAGGACACTTTCTTAGCTTCTATACTTCTGTTCATCCAAGGTGTGTGGAATTCAATATAATGCAAAGATTTTTTTCTATTTTGAAACTCAATACCTTGGATGAAATTTAAATCTACTTTTATTTCTAACTTCCTTCATACCCTCTGACGATTAATAGTACTTCCAGTATTTGATATCCTAATAAATGTATACATGTAGTTACCATCCCGTCCTCTGTATCTGTAAATGCCTCACCAGTGGAAACGACCTTGTAAAAGCTTATAGCTTACTGTCGGATCCACACACACTTTATTGTTATTGAATGTAACTCAACGAAATTGGAAATAAATACTATTTAAACTAAATAAATATTCTCGTTGCTGAAACAGCTAGGCCTTATTTTATCCATAGTTTCAGTTTTTGAAGGCTTATCTTGTTGCTATTCACATTCTTAAGAACGTGAATAGTGACAAGTTAAGCCTTCAAAAACTAAAACTATGGATCACGTTCTGGGCAAAATTCACTGCTTACCTAACAATTAACCATCAATTAAATATGAATTGAGCCTACATGAATGAATTGTCTGATGTCAATTTCATACAACTTTTGTTGGAAAGGTAACAAATTGAAGTTAGTACAAGAGATTCGAAAAAATCAAATCTTGAGACTGATTCGGGATCGATCTCGAAGTAGACGTAAGGTATCGATATCGAATCAAATCTTGGAATATTTGCAGGATCATACTTTCAATACACAAACTTAAAATGTAATGATTAAATTTATGTCTATAACAAACAGTAGTGTCACTTTGTTTACACATTTTTAACTTTTTTGCCTTTATCAAGTGGAAAAATGTGATGGCTGCTTATTGCGAAAAGTCTGTGTTCAGCATTAAATGTCCTCAGTGATTATGAACAAGAAGTCATCACACGTGTTTCATTTGCTATAAAACCCTCAAATATTGAAATAGATAACCCATTGAAGAGGACAATATGTTATTTAGTAGGTATCACAGAACTAAATATTTTCCCATAGGCGACCTTATTAATGTTCAGGCGGAAAAAAATATGATCGCATCACTTTAGTTTTGGCATTCAAATATCTCTGTCAAGTATAGCCCTTCAGACAACTTTTTCTGATCTGAAAACAGGGGTCATGCAACAAATAAGAGAGAAAAACTTACACAAAGGGAAGTACCGGTCACGTGCACATATTTTTCAGGGAATTCCCTACAAAAACACACAAAAAGTAAATTATATTTTTTAGGTCCAAAAGTCATCAAATCACACTCTTTTTTATCAGGAATATTCAACAATAATGCAAGATGTCAATAGAATCTTTCAAATGTTTATTGAAACAATGGATTTTCCCAAGGCTGTTTATTTTTAGAGATTGCATCATTTCCGAGTGCAACATTTTAAGGCGGTTCACTCTAATTTCAATATTTAGTTCTGCGATACCAGTACCAAAATTCCCTGCCGTTCAGTCTGGAAAGGCAAAAAACAAAATCAAGATATATGTCATAGAAACAAGCCTTTACATTGGCAGCTTTTATTGTTATGTTACGAAATCCTTAACCCTCTGCACACTGCAAAATACAAAAAAATTCCAAGTATCACATATTTCCATAACGAAACTTTCATTATGCCTAAAAAAGTTAAAAAATCTGTTTCTCAGGCCCTCCCACATGGTCCTTTTGGCTGCCTCATGTTCTCTTTTTACAGCCAATGCAAACTTAAAAAAATAAAAATTAAATGGTTTTTGTCTGATATTTTACCCAAATAAATAAAATTGATAAATTTGTCCCTTGAGAGCAACAAGGCTTTGCAGTGCTTCAGCATTGCAAAGCCGTCTTGGACTCAAGGGACGAAACACACCACCACCCATGCTATTCTGTAGGTTATGAGGCCTAAAACATAAAACAAAACAAGAACATAAACTTTTGATGGCAAAGAAATAATGACAAAAATAAAAAATAAAATACAAAAATGCCTGTCCACATTCAATTTTACAAAACGTGACCTGAGAAATAGAAGATCTACTTTGTGGGGTCTCATGGGGCAAATTTGCCAATTTAAATTTGGATATTTCAACATCAGTTTGCATTGGGTTAATATTAGTCACATTGCGGGATTTTATTTAAAAGTATTTTATTGTACTGTTGAATGATTTAAAAGGCAAAACAACCAGATATTATGGTTGTAACTAAATCTCTGTTTGCTGCTTCTGTTACTTGAGACATCCTTTGATGCAGTGTGCTTGTCTCCGTGAGAGCTGTGGAAAGTGTTTAAATACTATATTAAGTGAAGTCTGTTTAACTGGTTAACTTGCGCCCAGAAATCAGTCATCAGGATCAAAACAAGAACAATACTTATTCAGAAAAATTTCTTAAATTTTAAATAGAGCCACAGGTAAATAACCCTTTACCTAACAAATTGATGGCATCCACCCGCTTAATTACAAAGCAAAGTGAGTAGTTAAAAAACCCCAATATTTCTCAAAAAATTTCAACAAACCCATATCATGTGACCCCCTCATTGGAACAAGCTCTTTGAGCTTGTTCCAACGAGGGGGTCACATGATTTTATTTTGTTGAAAATCTTTTGAAAAATTTGAAGGAAAAAAATTACGTAAATCAGTTGATCATTGTCTTTTTTCCTGCAGCAAAATGTGGTCCACGAGTAATTTTTATACAACATTTACAAATAAGTCTTAAAGAAATGACAGAAATTTGTGTGTGCTCGTATGATTAAAATGATCGCTAAGAGATCCAGCAGTGAAATACTTCATTAACCCTTTTAAAACCAACACACTTGATATCAAAATTTATTATTTTGATTACAGTTAAACCTGTCTTGAGAGACCACCTGTCTTGAGAGACCTCTCTGGCCAGGTACCAGTTGGTTTCACTCTGTAATGGACCTGTAATGAGAGACCACCTTTCTTGAGAAACCACCTTTCTTGAGAGACCACAGAACTGTATTGTTTTTTCAAATTTTTGGAATGAGCTCGTTCCAGTAAAGTGCCACATGATATGGTTTTGTTGAAGTTTTTGGAAAAATATATTTTTTCCAACTACAGTAGAATCCTCCTAACTGAATAACCATTTTGCCAGTGAAAATTATTCAATTAACAGGAGTATACAATTAACAGGGATTTGGTCAGTTTCCTGTGTTCTGGAGGTAAACTGAGCATTTATTCTATCATATCTTGTTTGACAGAGCTCATAGAGCTCTGTCAAACAAGATATAATAGAATAAATGTCAGCATTGGATGTAGTAAGGCCAAAAAGGTTGATAAATAAGGGGAATTTGATGCGTGTCACAGTAATTTTTTTGACATATTGCAAAAATTTATATACAATTAACAGGAGTTTACTCTACAACCCATATGCAATTAACAGATCAAATTTGTACTGAAGGTATGCTAAATGGTTTTGTGTTTGAAAATTATATTCAATTAACAGGGATATACAATTAAGGGATATTCAATTAACTGAGCTCCACTGTATTTAATTTATATATTATTCAGTCGGATGTGGCCGATTCTTTATATAAAGTAAAGAGTTAAAACCTTTGAAAGACTGTACTCCACTATCAACACTTGTTGACAATGAACACAATCTGGGTGCAAATTATCCTCCAACAAAAAAGGAGTGTGTCTTGTATGTCCAAGATGACTTGTATGACCAAGATGACACTCGATCATGTCAAAATTAAATAATCTTTTCTACAATGGTTACTGGATGGATATTTATCATTGATATTTGGTGTGAAGCGAGGGAGCATGTTATTAGTTGCCCCATTGCTGGAAGCCCATATTTGGGCTTTATTCTGAAGTGCAGGTGCTGCAACTTAATGGCTTCATATTCTATGGATTTGCGTCATATAATTTTTGAATTGAAATTATTTAGTCTGTGAGGATTTGCCTTGTTACAACTTATGGGAGAGTGCCACTAGGCACTCTCCCATAAATTGTAACAAGGCAAAGAGACGTGGACAAATTTGAATGACCAAAAATAATTTAGCACTCTACCAGTTAATACTCAACACACAGATGCTAAAATTCCAAAAATTCAGGCAGCAAATTTTTCCCATATTGCAACTGGGAATTGAACCAATTCTGTTGTCTTTGACAGAGTTCAATGAGCTTTGTCAAACAAGTTTGAATAGGTTAAATTCCTGGTTGCATAATGGGAAAAATTTACAACTTAAAATTTTGCTCAGTGTGCAGGAAGTTAAACCAATGAAAGGAATTTGAAAATCAGTGACTGACTATTTTAACCCTTTACCAAATAAATCGGCCACATCTGTCCACACATTTGAAAATTAAGCAGTTGAAAAAATATTATTTTAAGAAAATTTTAAAATAAACTATGTCATGTGACCTCTCATTGGGACAAGCTTGTTCCAATGAGGGGTCTAATGATATGGTTTTGTTTAAATTTTTTGAAATATTTGAAAAAATAATATTTAAAATAATAAATTTTGATATCGTTTGCATTGGGTCTTCGGTTAAGGTCTGTTTTGTTGCACCGTGTTCCCTGATGTTACTGGATATACCAACATTTTCTCTCTGGGTACTTTGGCATCCTCCACCCATAAAATGATGTGATCCTTGCTCTTGAGAGTATTCCTTAAATGCTGTGTGGTGGCTCAGTGGTTACAGAATTGGACTTTAAACCAAAAGATCCATGGTTTGATCCCCACCAGGTGTAACTGCATTGTGTCCTTGGGCAAGGCACTTAATCTTGATTGCCCTCATGGAGGCACAGTTGTGCTGTGTACTAAGGCGTACTGCACATCGATGGTGCACTTGTCTTCAACCAATGCTAACCCTGCTTGTGTCGAATTAGTATGTTGGTGAGTATTGGTTTCAGATTTTTAGGGGATATACCATGCTATCAGTTCGGTATCTGACTTTACTGAGATTTGATAGTACCAAAGGGGATTTTAAACTTGGAAAACACAGAATAAATAATTCTTGTATCATTCTACCACAAATGCCACTGCCAATGAACTCAATATTGGCATTCATTTGCCAACATAAATCATATCTACACAAATTTTGTGACCAGTTCCACACACCCCTTAACATTCAAAGGCCTATTTCAGACATTTGCGATCTCAGAACATGTGCCATTAACACACCATTATTAGGAGGTTCTGCTGACAATAGATAAATCACCTGAGAAGTGATTTCTAGTTGAGTCTTAGCTGCCTTAATTGGCAGCCAAGACTTGACTAGGAATCACTGCTAAGCAACTGGACATGTACAAGTTTTAGTCTTGTGGAAATTCAAGACAACTTCCTCTGCCCGTAATGGTTAACAAAATTGAAAAGAAAATCAATCACTTCATTCATGAAAATGAACCCTTCAACTGCTATTTAGTCTCAACAAGGCCTTATAAATAATAAATGTAGAAAAATATGAAAATTCAGACACTTTTCCTCTTCAATGATGGTTTGGTGCAGTTTTTTGGTATACCCATGATATTTGTGTTGGAAGTTTTATTCAGTTAGGTAAGGCCTAAAAAAA
Source organism: Pictodentalium vernedei (assembly GCA_031216915.1). Taxonomy (NCBI): domain Eukaryota; kingdom Metazoa; phylum Mollusca; class Scaphopoda; order Dentaliida; family Dentaliidae; genus Pictodentalium; species Pictodentalium vernedei. Next base: position 256,746,030 of record CM062288.1, read on the forward strand.
TAAAAAATCTTTTTCTCAGGCCCTCCCGCATGGTCCTTTTGGCTGCCGCATACTCTCTTTTTATAACCAATTTAAACTTTAAAAAAATAAAAATTAAATGGTTTTTGTCTGATATTTTACCCAAGTTAAAAAATTGGTGAATTTGTCTCTTGAGTGCAAGAAGGCTTTGCAATGCTTTAGCATTGCAAAGCCTTCTTGCACTCAAGGGATGAAATACACCACCACCCATGCTATTCTGTAGATTATGAGGCCTAAAACTTGAACCAAGAACATGAACTTTTGATGGCAAAGAAGTAATTACTAAAATAAAAAATAAAATAAAAAAACGCTCGCCCGCATGTAATTTTACAAATAATGGCCTGAGAAACAGAAGGTCTACTTTGTGTAGCTTAACAGGGTTATTCAATTAAGCTTCACTGTATTACCGTGCCTTTTTTTCCCATAAAAATGCCATGAAAAGGGTTGCAAGAAAAAAAGTGAAGGTAAGGCCAAAAAAAAAAAAAATTGCTTTTGATTCTCAGAGACCACCACATTGATTTTTAGCTCACCAACGAAGTTGTGTGAGCTTATGTCATGACCCGAGAGGTGTTGGTGTCAGCACTTGTGTTAAAGTTATTGTACCAGTCCACTTTGACTTTCAGTCCTGTTGCTATGCACCTAAGACTGTGTTTCTATGGCTTACAATTACCCACAGACCCTTAACCCTTTTGCGACTCAGCCAAACCGGCCCCCCCCAGGCTTGGGATATTGGGGTTCATTTTGGGATCATCTCGTCCATTCGATAAAGGTATAAAAAGTCCCATTCATTTGGATTGTCAGGTAAGTCAAGATTTATCTTCCCAGCTTCAGAACATGGGATATCTAGTGGAACAAAATCTGTGCATTTTTCCCACTGAAAAATTGGACCAATTCCATGACCACGCCCACTCCCTCATATTCTGTCATGTCCCTGACCAGCACTTCTTTTTCAGCACTCATAGTAGTGTCATGTGTGTCAGCTTGATTTGAGCCAGACTGTACCGCAGAATCCTGTTCCACGTTGCTATCATTAGTCATATTCGTCTGTGGAATTACTGTGATTCTGGTGCAATATGCGCTAAAACTGTAGCCAATCAACTAAAGGGAAACAACTCTAAATTCATTCGGGCATGAAATTACTTCTGCAGACTGACAGTGATAGTACACATGGACTGAGGTAAGAGTAGATGCATTACAATGCCATCGGTGCCCTGCGCACCGATGGGTTTATAGTGTCAGTTTACCACTGGCACAGCGCACGCCGACGAGGCTAGAAAGGGCTAACCAGTGATATTTTATTGATTTTTATGTGTACCCATACTATGTATGGTACACATAATGCCGGCATCCGGGGTGACCATCCGTCGTTCGTCCATCCTTTGTCCGTCCGTCTGCCCATCCATCTGTCCGTCCGTCCGGCATCCGTATCCATTTCTTTGGCATTCGATAACTTGAAAAATATTGCTTGGATTGTCAAGTTGCATGCCATGCATTGGTGAGCTAATCGGGATGGACGCACCCCTCTTGTTTTCATGAGCGTTGGTAGATTTTAATAGTAATTTTCAAATATCACTGTTGGTTGTGCCACGAAAATAGGAACCTTGAATGTGTAAAGTCAAAAATTCCTGGATCGATTTTAACAGGCTCTAGAGCTAAAATGTGTGAATCTGGAAGCATGAATCACAAAGTGGAATTGACTTTTGTTGAAAAGTTTGAGTAAAAAATTCCACAGTTTCCGAAAATATGAAGTCGTCAAATTGAATGAAATGAACCCAAACATTTGTGTAGACATGCATACAAGTGAAAATGTCACTGGGGTATATTTCTAACTCTGAGTATACCGGGTAATTGCATTGAATGACATCCTCATTTGAAAGATTTTTGTCGTTTACTTTTGTCGTTTACTTCAACATTTGTGTGGTATTATATGTCTCCTGCTTCACATTTTAATATCAAAATTTTTATTTAAAAATGCATCTCTATATAACATCAGTTCAGTGATCTGAACATAGCAGTTACGTGGAGTAGCCGTTACATTCAGATCGCTGAACTATAAATAACATGACACTCCGGGCTGGGTAGCTACGTACCTCATAACTCATAGTCCTGATGGTAATAACAAATAAAAATAAAATCCACCTTCCCTCACTGATTTGAAAAAAAAATTGTGTGAGAAATTTTTTTTTTGCCTAAGTCTCTTCTCTTTCGGATGTCTTAGTTTCCGCAGACCTGCTCCTGCCAGTTGGTAGTTTTCATTGGTAACTCGTGAAACGCCCGCGCATATAGGCTCCTTTTCCATATAATACAAGGTTTCAGTTGCGCAGAAATGCAATATCCACCAACACTATTGTGGCATACCAAGCAGACATTCACCATGAAAGGTACATGACTGTAGCGATGCACATCACACAATCCAGTCAGAACATCAGTGCTCTTCAATATAGATTTAGATTTATATTCATTTTATATTCTGATCCTGATTCTGCTGCTTCCATCAAACATAAACAGAGACAGGACAGGGAAATAAACTGGATATACTCCCTGAGGGCATTGCAACCATTTGGTCTTTAGGGGGTTAAACATTCATTGGACAACAATGACCGATGTGGAATACATCGCATGGGGTGAACACGTGAGGATTTGGAAAATGGGGATGGTGGGGGGGGGGGGGGGGGGTGGGGGGGGGTAAATTAGACCTTGTATTTTGAAATAATATCAAGGTCTACCAGTAGCCTTGTGAAGTAGACATTGAGGCCTACTTTCATGTTGTTGGGCCCTATTTTCAGTCGACTTAACTGGTAGAGTGTTGGAAGCCCATATTTGGGCTTTATTTTAAAGTGCAGGTACTGCAACTTGAAGACTTCAAATTCAATGGCTGTGCTTCACTTCGTATTATCTTTGAAGTGACATTATTTAGTCTGTTAGGATTTGCCTTGCTTTAAGTTATGGGAGAGTGCCAACAGGCACTCTCCCATAACTTGTAACAAGGCAAAAACATGTGAACAAATTTTCATGACCAAAACTAATTTAGAACTATATCCGTCAATGGTCGAACATTTTTTACCTGGGGCCTGGTTTATGATGATCGGGGGAGGGGCTTTTCAGCAACAGCCTCAGCCCTGGCAGAATGCAAGGCCTGGTAAACAACCCCTTTACCCAAGTTTCTACACCACTGGAAGGCATATAAGTCCATGATACTAGCATTAACCCTCTGCACACTGATGTTAAAATAAACAAAATTTCCAGCCACAGATTTTTCCTATAATGTAACTCGGAATTTAACCAATTCAATCTCATTTGAAAGGGCTCATTGAGCTCTCTCAATTAAGTCTTTAAGATTGAATTGATTAAGTTTCCTGTTGCATTGTGAGAAAAAATGTCAGCTTTAAATTTCATTATTTTGACATCATTATGCTGAGGGTTAATTAGAGTGCATGATTTTCATGAACAGATGTATAAAGACAGATCATGCATGTTTAATGCTGTGACACCATTTATTGTTCTATTCTAATTTTCTCATGCAACCCATTTCTAATTAAGTAGCGAAAAACAACGAAATCAATAGTGATGAAAATTAAAATATGTTTCTATTGATTATCAGTAGATATCTTTGCAGTGTTGGAGAAACAGATGTATTTTTATACCCCTGCATGGGGATATAGCATATTTCTCATGTCGTTTTGTCCATACTTTGTTTGTCATTGGTCTATCTGAGAATCGGTATCTGCAGCCATTTGATCTGCAGTCCATCTATTGGCCATTTTCTACGTCTGCATTCTCTGAGGCTCTCTCTTCATCTATCTATCTATTTATCTTAACGCTTCTCCAAACACGAGAAGCAGAGGACATTTTTAAAAGTTTTAAATATTTCTTCTAAAATATAGCCTATGATATGCTATTGTAACGAGCTTGCTACATTGATGTGCTCATTGCAATGAGGAGTCATAAGCTCTTGTTTGCAAACAAAAATAATGATAATAAGTAAGTTTGAATGGAGATTGTTGTGTATGATATTGGAAAGATTTGGTCACTATATTGACTTATGGGTTAACATGTGGAATCCTAAATTATTTTTTGTATTCAAAATTGCATTAGTATTCTCAAAAACCACCATTCAACAGGGTTCACACAGCCTTGAAAAGTCCTTGAATTTGGAATATTCAGAAAATGCCCTTGAAAAGTACTTGAAAATCAGTCGGACTCCTTGAATGCCCTTGGATTTTTCCTGCTATCATTGCAGTTTGTTTATTTGAGTCCAACGTTTTGCCAAATTTTCAATTTTATTTGGTTTTAATTTTTTTAAAAAGATGGGGAAAGAAAACATGCATATCGGAAATAATGGGTGGAGTGCTGAAAGTCACCATCAGTTTAACTGAAAAGTGAGAGTACTTTAAACAAGTCTTTATATACTTTGTGCAGACTCAGTGCACAGTCAGAGTCAAATGATACTTTCTTCTCATCAATTTACTTTTATTATAAATCATTTGAGAGTGCTTGTAGGCACACTCCGATGATTTATAATAAAATAAATATTGAATAAATTGTAACCACCAAACAGAATCTTGAACCCAGCCAATTGTGCAAAAATAGATTTCAGATGCAGATGAGATTTTTGAGAAATAACAATCACGTCAGAAAAATGCTGCTTACTAAATGCTATTTGTCCTTGAAATGTCCTTAAATTTTTAGCTGCGACTAGCAGCTCAATAAGTGGCAATGTCGGTCTGTCGGTCTGTTGATCGGTCTGTTGGGTCTGTAGTCTGTCGGTCTGTCTGTGACCAATGAGTTTCAAAACTCAACAATTTTTGAAATACTTGATGGAATGACTTTATATTTGGCATGTAAGTGTATCTTATTGATGTCTAGCCTCAATATGTGTTGTTCCAAATATTTTTCTTGGAGTTATGGCCCTTGATGAACTTAGAATTTTGTGAGATTGCACCACCCGTTGCAGCTACGGCGTCGATGTTGCGATTTTTTTTGTCCTGGGGTGTATGAATCTTGCTTGTTCAAGTTCTAACATAGTGCTAACTTTGTCTGTCCACCATTTCATCTTTCCATCATTCTGAAATAACAGCCTTCCAGACAATTATTCACCATACATTGTGATAGTTGACTGATTTCTGATATGCGGCTTTGTGATGATTCCCTACAAATCGAGTTCGAGTTTGGTCCTGGTTGTATCAAGTCAAGCTGAGCTATTGCCATCACATCTCATTCGTTTCTTCAATTTCCATCAAAAAATGTTGCCTCGGCCAACGTTCTTAGAACTTAGTTTAGTCAGAAGACCTCAATATTTCCCTTTGGCACGCTCTACAGGGCACATTTATGATTGAATTGCTTTGAAACCTGGTATGCTTGTTTGGGGAGACCTCTAGATGGGAGCTATCAATTTTCTTCAATTTCCGTGAAAAAATGTTTCCGCGGCCAACGTTCTTAGAACTTAGTTTAGTCAGAAGACCTCAATATTTCCCTTTGGCACACCCTACAGGGCACATTTATGATCGGATTGCTTTGAAACCTGGCATGCTTGTTTGGGGTGACCTCTAAATGGGAGCTATCGATTTTCTTCAATTTCCATCAAAAAATGTTGCCGCGGCCAACGTTCTTAGAACTTAGTTTAGTCAGACCACAACATTTCCCTTTGGCACACCCTTCAGGGCACATTTATGATTGGATTGCTTTGAAACCTGGTATGCTTGTTTAGGGTGACCTCTAGATGGGAGCTGTCCATTTTTGTCCATTTCCGTCAAAAAATGTTGCCGCGGCCAACATTCTTAGAACTTAGTTTAGTCAGAAGACCTCAATATTTCCCTTTGGCACACCCTACAGGGCACATTTATGATCGGATTGCTTTGAAACCTGGCATGCTTGTTTGGGGTGACCTCAAGATGGGTGCTATCAATTTTCTTCCATTTCCGTCCGTCAAAAAATGTTGCCGCTGGCAACGATCTTTGAACTTAGTTTAGTCAGGCATCAATATATTCCTTTGGCATGCCCTACAGGGCACATTTATGATCAGATCGGTTTGAAACTTTGTATGCTTGTTTGGGGTTACCTCTAGATGGGAGCTATCAATTTTCTTTGATTTCTGTCAAAAAATTTTGCCACGGGCAATGACCTTCGATGAACTTAGTAAAAACTTAGTGTAGTTAACCATCAGTATTTCCCTTTGACACACCCTGCAGGGCACATTTATGATTGGATCGCTTGCAAACTTGGTGTGCTTGTGTGGGGTGACATCTATATGGGAGCTGTCGATTTTCTTCCATTTCTGTCAAAAAATGTTGCCGCTGACCTTTGAACTTAGTTTAGTCAGACCTCAATATTCCCCTTTAACACACCCTTCTGGGCACATTTATGATCAGATTGCTTTGAAACCTGGTAGGCTTATTTAGGGTGACCTCTAGATGTGAGCTATCGATTTTCTTCCATTTCTGTCAAAAAATGTTGCCACGGCCAACGTTCTTAGAATTTAGTCTAGTCAGACCACAATATTTCCCTTTTGTACACCCTATAGGGCACATTTATGATCGGATTGCTTTGAAACCTGGCATGCTTGTTTGGGGAGGCCTCTAGATGGGAGCTATCGATTTTCTTCGGTTTCTGTCAAAAAATGTTGCCACTGGCAAAAAAAATGACATTGGTACCAATGATCTTCAATTCTGCCATTTCATTTATAACTTACCAAGTTCAAGTTTGTCAAGTTGAGCTACAGTGTCATTGACACTTTCATTTTGAGGAGTTATAGACCTTGAATTTAATTTATGATGTGAAAACTCAGAGAATCAGTTTTCCAGTCTTTTTTTTGCTCGTGGGGGCATATATGTCTTACTGACGCATCCAGTTTAACCCTCTGGACTCTGATGTCACAATGGCAAAGCTTTCAGCGGCAAATATTTCCCATAATGCAGTTTAATATTTAACCAAATATACCTTGTTTGACAGAGCTCAGTGAGGTCTGTCAAACAAGATATCATTGGTTCAATTCATGAGAAAAACAGAGCGACTGTAAAAATTTTTCGAAGCACTACCAGAGTACTAGGGGTTACAGAATCAAAACAAACTCATTGGTGGCTTGATTGGCATAAACTTAAGAGGAAGATGAACATGACTTTTTGCTTCCAGGTGTTGATCTATTATCCAACTTAATGGCCGAAACCAGCCATTCACAAAAACTGCCTTTCATATTTTATTATTTTTTAACTTTTTATCTCAAAAACGTAGCTTTTGACCCCTCATTGGAATGAGCTCAATAAGCTTGTTCCAGTGAGGGTTCATAAGCTGTGTTAGTGAGACAAAAAATGAAAATGTTTAGTTATTCCTGAAATTTTTTGCATGGTCGTCTGCTCTTAGAGTTGGGAGAGAGTTAAGAAATATGACAAATTTTGTCCTCAACATGCTTTAATCACAGGGTTTAACTTTTGAACACCAGAGACTGCCTTATCGGCCCAGGGACATGGTACATCATACTTCCATTAACCCTTTACCCAACGCAGACGATATCAAAATTTATTATTTTAAATATCATCTTTTCAAATTTTTCAAAATATTTCAACAAAACCATATCATGTGACCCCTCGTTGGAACGAGCTCGACGAGCTAGTTCCAACGAGGAGTCACAAGATATGGTTTTGTTGAAATTTTTTGAAAATTAATATTTTTTCAACTGCTGAATTTGCATGTTACGCGGGTGGATGCGAGCGATTCGTTGGGTAAAAGGTTAAGTGGGATGCCTGCTAAGGTAAGGGTGAGGTAGACCAATCAATATTTTCAATGTGCAGCCCTAAGGCTGCACATTGGAAATACTGATTGGTCTACCCCCAAATTAGGAATATGGACTCTTCCAATTTCTGCATATGAACTGACATGGAAGATACCACCAGAGTTCAAAGGGTTAAATAGAATTTCACATACTATAAATGTTAGAATGACTTGTTGAGCCCTGTTTCATGATGAGAAATTTGATACCCCTCCCTTTTATAATATGCTTACAGATTAAGCCAAAACCATCATAATTTTGCCAGTCTAATTACATCTTTATTGATCTGTGGATTAATCAACCAAACAGTGCAGCAAGTCACAATTTGTGGCACAAAAGGCTTTTCCACAAAATAATGACAACAGTTTTGACTGAAGACAGAAATAACTCTGTCTCCAATTTGAGAAACGATGTCGCATTTTTACCTGTACATTATCAGTGACAATTATATCTGATGCATTTTGGTTTGTTTACAATGAATCGTTGCCAATATTTATGTGATCTACCTATATATTAGGAATTTTTGTTCAGTGTTTGAGCTTGATATAGTCTTTCTGATCAAGGAATAATTCTGCAGGTATTGTTGACATAAATACTTGATAGTATGTAGCATTTTTATGAGGAGTGTCATACCCAAGACATTTAGTAGGTTGTGTATAAGTATCTTACATTCATGTACCACTTACTGTTGACAGATATTTTAAGTATTTTATTTTATTAACTCTCTTACCAGCCAGACAACTAAACTTGCAGCTTACAAAAGTAAAAAGAACACAGTAGCCCACTCTTGGTTGGCTCATCAGCATAGGCATCGTTGACTTTGATGAAAAAGGTACAGGGGTGGTGCCCTTGGCAGATGCCAAAGGCACGAGCATACTGGGGTGGGGAGGGGAGAGTATTTTTAAATTAAGTAACAACTGGAGCTCTTTAGTTTGGGGATTTATTTGCATTCTCTGTTCTTGAAAAAAAAATATAAGGGGAGGGGCAGACTGGTTCATTCCACCCCCCCCCCCCCCTGCAGTGGGCTTGGTCTGATATTTTTTGACAGAGTTATGGTCATTTTTCGACTTAGAAAACATGTTGATATTGGTTTCCAGACAATAACTGTAGTTTGGGTGAATGGAATGAAACAAAATTTTATCCATAGGTTTATAACCACAAAATAAAGGTTGGGATTGATAGTGGCTTGGTCCGATATTGTTCTGAGAGAGCTATGGCCCCTTTTCCGACTTAGAAGACATGTTGATATTGGTTTCCGGATGGTAACTTGAATTATAGGTGTACAATGTCAATGAAACTTAGAGTATAGCTTTCTGTAGATAGTATACCAGACATGTTTGATTAAGAGTGTGGTGCGATAATTTTTATCTGAATTATGTACCCTTTTTGGACTTTGTTAACCCTTTACCCAACGTAACGGCCAAAACCGGCCAGCGCTATTCTCCAAAATCGCCTATTAATTTTAATTTTTTTTTCATTTTTTGTCTCAAAAACATAGGTTATGACCCCTCATTGGAACGAGCTCGAGACAAAAAATGAAAAAAAATGTTAGGTAAAGGGTTAACCACTAAAATATAGTTTTTCATAAAGCTTGGATATCAGTGTTCCATGGACACATTTGGTGGCCTGCTGTATTGGTGCTATGGTTTCTTGGAGATAAGCAAAGATATATATTAATTCAATATCAACAAAGACAAATGATTAGAAACTCCTGCTTGGCAGTGGGGAGAGTGTGTGTGGGGTGGGGGGAATGGTATAGCCACCCTTGGCATTCAGGGATCATCTGTTGGCTGTGCCAACTCATTGTCCTTGTTTCCTGATAAAACTGAAAATTTCAATTCTTTGTTTCTTGTAGTGGAATGAGTTCATGGAACTTGTTCTTTTGAGTTGTCATTAGCCATGTTCTATAAACAATTTTTTTAAAAAATTTAATTGGAATTTGTACATATATTGGTTGCCAAATAGAATCCCAATTTATTAGTAAAAGAATCGGCCAGAATTCCATTGAGGAGCTCATTCATCTTGCCAACTTTACCTCAATTAAGATGCACCTTAAACAGTAACAATGATATAATAACCATTACAGGATTAAACCCAAGTCTCCATCCATTCACATGCTTTGGTGACTAACTAATAACACGAGTTGAGCTGTTGTGATAAAAATATTTTCTGCATGCGATCAGTGTAAAAATATGCCAGACCATATTTTTGTGTGATTTCATTTAACAATCAGCATTTTTGTTTTTACATATTAAATTTTTTTCAAGTTCATAATGTCAGAAAATTTAAAAGAGTTCGGTGGTGTCAAGTCAGGAAGTTTGTTGATATTTTGTATTGGAAATTTAGCCCAAAGGAAGATTCTGTCATCTCTGCTACCTGGCAGTGGTGCTTCAGAGTGATAAAACAAAAAATCTTTGCATGGCACACACCATAGTGTGTGCCATGCAAAGAATTATTTTGTTTTATCAAATCCTGATTGTGTGACTGGCCGCAACATTTTTTCCAACCAAAAACCCTGGATTGGATTACCAAATAGGGTTAATTTTTTCATGTTTGATCTATTCATTATGCTGTATCAGTTATTGTGAAATGCATGATACATTCAAGTGAAGTAAATGTACTATTGAATTATTTGTGTTAAACATATTTTATTAATGCAACCACTTTTATAAAGAATGACCTATCATGTCTTAGTATTTCCTAGACAAATAAACTTTCTTTCTGTTATTGCATAAAGGACATGATTGATCTTTTTCTTTCATACAAATTTGAAAAGAAAAATGCATGTTACTCTAAAAGAAACATTTTTATTTTACTCTGAAGAAAGGTCAGTACCTGTTCGAGTGGGTCTCTGTTAATAACCCTTTATCTAACACGAAAGGCAGATTACACTTGCAAACAAAATTCTTGAATAACTAAAAAATTTTCATTTTTTTGCATTAAAAACACAGCTTATAATGCCTCATTGGAACGAGCTCATTGAGCTCGTTCCAAAGAGGGGTCATAAGCTAATTTTTAAAACAAAAAATGAAAAAAATAATCAAAATTGAATGGTAATTTTTGTGAATTGCATTGGCCAGGTTTGGTCATTATGTCGGGTAAAGGGTTAACCATTCTGGCTGTCTGTTCTTGAATTCTTTTCTTAATAATAATAATTTCCACCCAGAAATAATTATTGAAAGATTTTTGATTAACACTGAGCATAAGTTCAGTGGAGCCCAATATCATTTAATTGAATAAACCTTTAATTGTATATAACATACAAACACCAAACCATTTACTATGCCTTAGGGGCATGGTGGCATTGCGGTAACCGGTTCTCGTCAGATCACTGAAGTTAAGCAACGTCGAGCCTGGTTAGTCCTTGGATGGGTGAGCATCTGAGTGATCGATTCAGACTCCCGCATTGCGTCTTTAGGCAAGGCACTTAACCCCGATTGTGCAGATGGGGGCACGATGACGCTGTGTACTAAGGCGTACTGCACATCGATGGTGCGCATGTCTTTGACCAATCTAATCCTGCCTGTGCTGCAGTGCGGTTTTACAATGTTGGGGAGCTGGCAGCTGCTCATCGTTGCTCGGTGGTTCTCGCTTGGTACTCTAGCTTCATCCACCCGTAAAACTGTCACGGTTATGATTAGCCATTGTTCATCAGTATGTGACCTTAAACACCAATAAATAAATAAATATACTATTACCATGCCTTCAGTACAAATTTTACAAGTTAATTACATATATTTTATAGGGTAAGCTTCTGTTAAAGAGTTAAATGAGCTCTGTTAAACAAGATTTAATAGATTAAATGCTCAGTTTATCACCATAATATAATAAACTGACCCAATTCCTTTTAATTGTATACTCGTGTTAAATGAATATTTTTTTCAGGCAAAGTGGCTATTCAATTAACAGGGTTCCATTGTAATAACTTAACCCACTACTTCACTCTTTTTCTAACATGATTAAATATTTATATATTTTTTAATGGGGTTTAGTAACACTTTCAATAGCTAGGGTCATATCAGACAGTTTTGTCGGCAGAGGAAACCAGAGTACCCAGAGAGCAGCGGCAACTAAGGGTCAGGATCTCTGACTTACTAACCACATGCAGACAGGTTTTGCATCCCTTGAAGCCATGTGTACAGCAGACATACAATTTTGAAAGATCAGGGATAAAAGGGAGGTCACTCTTGACTTTCAGCTCTATAAAGATTGTGACTGGCTATATATAGTTTATATGCAGCTTGTGTGTGATGTTAACAGATACTTGTAGAAAGGAAGATATGACACTGTTCACAGCTTCGTATATTAATAATACACCTTGCGTGATCTCACAATAGTTACATTGCATATGCCTTAGGGATTATTGGTAGGACAGTATTATAATATTTTTAGATCATATAATAATAGTTTTTCTGATAGATGATTCTCCTGGAATTTTTCATGAGAGTCCTTGAAAATTCCTTGAATTTTAATTTTTTGCTCTGATGTCGAAACTTTGAAAGTCTTTTTCAGTAGTGTTGCAAACTTTTGGGGTGAGTGCCAGAGAGTACTGCTGCAGATAAACTTGCATGTATGAAAAAAAGTTCTCATTCTAGATTGGATAACAGCATCAGAACACTTAACCCTTTGAACCCTCGTTTCCTGGAGTGGTATCGTCTTTGTGTACACTTACAGTGAGATGCGTCAGTCCAATATTAATGGGAGGATACAATAATAACTGCAGTCTGCAGCCGTCTAGCTGCAGATTGCAGTTATTATTTTATCATCAATGGCCCGTGTATTGACCTCTTATAATAAGAAAAAAATGGGACAAAATAATGCCTTGGACAGACAAATCGGTCTTACGAGTTTAAAGGTTTAAAGACCGGCTTCCAAATTTGATCAATGTATATTTAGAGGTTATTACTTGGTTAGTTTCATATTGGCTCAGATATCAGCCCAAGGTAACTTCATATCAGCCTGGGACCAAAGACTGAAGGCTGATGTGATGTTACCATTGGCTGATATCACGGCTGTTATGAAACTAACCAAGTAATAACCTCTTTATTTATTAAACCAACACAAATAATTTTAAAATGTTTTCAGATCTGTTACAGTTTTCTAACGATGTTATTGTTTCTTCTTCTTTTCACAAAGTCCAAAGTTTCCTCTTCTCCTAGTTCAGCTATCCGAATGTTGCGGCATCCCACTGGCGAAGCAGCGACGTTCGGATAGTTGAATTATCTCTTCTCCCACGTCGATGAATCTGAATATTACTTTGTGTTGAATTGCCTGTACAGTTAAAACTAGAAGTCCTGTCCTGAAATGCGCACAAATAGCACGTTGATCTGCATGTTAATCTATGCGTTATGACCACAGTACGCCTATCAAATTCTGTACATATGACCTGAGCACAAGCAATGTTTCAGCCAATGGACCTCCGGGTATCCCGGAGGTCCATTGGCAGAAACATTGCCTGTGTTTGCTATGAGTAACCAGGAGAACCTGCAGTACTTTGGTCGCCATTCGATATGGCAATTGCGCGCAATTCCTACGCGTAATTAAGCCTAGATAAGCGCACAGTTCATGACAGGACTTCTAGTTTTAACTGTACATCTCGCTTCTTTCTTCTCTTCATCCACCCAATCCATACTTACTGCCATCATTATTTCCTCAAAATACAAAAACTCAGCTTTAAACTACTTTTGCATGACAAAGCCAAATTTGCTGATTGCGTTCAATGATTTCCATGTAAACAAATTCATTATGCCTAGTAATATATCAAGGGGAACAACTCTAGCTTGGTTCATATCGGCCAAGATCAGCATCATATCAGCTGAGATAGAAGCCATATCATCCAAGTTTGATAAGGGCCAAGTCTGGGACAGAAACCATATCTAATAAATAATACCTAAGAAAAGGTGCCTTAACCCTTTACCTAATGTTAATGGCCTAAAGCGGCCAGTGCTATTCACAAAAATTACCATCCAATTTTTCATTATTTTTTTTCATTTTTTGTCCCAAAAATATAGCTTATGACCCCACATTGGAATGAGCTTGTTGAGCTCATTCCAATGAGAGGCCATAAGCTCTGTTTTTGACGCAAAAAATAAAAAAAATAGTTATTCAAGAATTTTGTCTGTAAGTCTTATCTTCCTTTCGTGTAAGGTAAAGGGTTAACACATCATCTTTGAGTAAAGTTGCAAGGTACAAGCAAAGTACATTAACAGTTGTGTTTAGACAAGTCCCGGCTGTCGATGTAGACAGCCAAAACTTGCTATGATGCAACTGCAAAGTCACCAGGCCTGGCATTCTAGAAAATCAAGGAGTGCAAAACAGTCGCCCTCCTCAGATTGCTTGAGAGTGCAATTGCACCTGAAATTTTCAATGCAAAAACTTGTATGCTATTTTGGTTATATTCACTTCAAGGTATTAATATTGCGAATGAAAAAATTGTTCTACATGCAGATACATAGTGGAAAAATTGGGACACATATCTCTTTATTCAAAATGTTGCATTCAATTATTATTGGACTGTGTTCTATACTCAAAATATATTGAAATGCGACACAGAATGGGTCATGAATTATTGCGAATCAATGCAACATTGACAAATCGCCCCTGAGTTCAAATGTGTTCTCTGTGCCTTCTCTGTGCCAGTAGGCACAGAGAACACATTGGAACTCAGGGGACGAAATGATAATAGATTTTAAAAGCGGTCCCAAATGGGTCTGGGATTCCAGAAAATCAAGGGGTGCAAAAAATTGCCCTCCTCAATTTTTTCTAGGCGTGCAGAAGGCATGCAGCACTCCTGCACTCCTAAAGAATACCAGGCCTGAGTCACTGCAGAGTATGAACCATCATCATGTAGCAAAAATGTATAACAAAATATCCAGGCCTCAAGGGTTAAAAAAACATAAAAACATTGCTCAGCAAGCAAAATTATTTCTGTGAAAATTGATATGGGTGGGCAATTAAATGCGTGCCTTGGTTTTTAAAATTGATCTGATTGATTGCCAAGTAGAACTCAGTCATGTTTGAAAAAATCAATCAGTCGGAAGATTGAAGCTTTTTTGTTTGGATATCATAATGCAGTAATTATGTTTGTGTATTTGTAGATTTTGAAATTTTTGACAGCTTGTATGTTGTGAAGCATATGTTGCATGTAATTCAAAAAAGACCTTTCATTTGCATTTTAATTCATTTTCAGCCTTTGCCCTTCTATTGGTTAAATCTCGGGATAGCTTTAATAAAATATAACAATCGAAAATGCTTGTGTTCTGGTTTATTGGTATTAGTATGCAGGGAGAGAATGGGTGCATTCCATTTTTGACTTCTGATATTGGTTAATCTTTTATCTAAAATGACTTTTGCTATCAGTAATTTTTCGTGAATATATAATTTAAATTTTTTTCTGTAAAACATAGCTTGTTTCTTAATGGAAGGAGCTTGGAGTACTCTTTCAATTTAAGTTCCATTATTTATGTTCTGGAAGGAAAAAAAAAATGAAAATCAAATGTGTGTGATAATTTTGGTGCATTTGGCTGATTTATATCATGAAAGTTGTGGCAGTCTCTTATTGAAAATATTAACAAATCTGCCCGATGGATTATGCTAAACACAAAAATTGCAATTAACATTTTAATTTTTAAAATTTGTGCTTTCAAAACTTTTTCCTATGGCCCATCATTGGATCAAGCGCAACAATGGCAGATTCACATTTCCAGAAGAAGAATATTCTCAAGTATTCTTGAGAAAGAATTTTGTTTTGTTCCATCAATTCCTGATTGGCTGAAATATAAGTTCATTAAAAGCCTAGAATGTTCTGTTCAATCTTAAGTAAACAACTGTGACCTGTTTTATGAGAATCAGTGTTCTAAATATTGAGCCAGTGTTATAGAACTGCTGTCATTACTTAGAAACAATTTGATTTATCTAAGTCACGCCAGTTTATTGTAATTTGTAAATATGTTCACTCTGGTAAAAAATATTTTTACCTTCTAGAAAATTCCACTAACTATAACCTGGTCCCTGTCAAATCCTGTTTTATTTAAAATAATTGAAAGTATAAATTTATCTTAATATTATTTTATTGGGGGCATGGTGGCTCAGTAGGTAGAGGTGCAGGGTGCAAGCCGAGAGGTCCTCGGTTCGAATCCCACCTGCGGCAACCGCGTTGTGTCCTTGGGCAAGACACTTCACCCCTATTGCCCATGTGGAGGCATGGTGACGCTGTTCACTAAGGCGTAGTGCATGTCGATGGTGCACCTGTCTTCAACCAATGCTAACCCTGCTTGTGTGGAGTTAGTATGTTGGGGAGCTGACAGTTGCTCGCCATTGCTCGGTGGTTCTCTCCGGGTACTCCGGCTTCCTCCACCCGTAAAACTGTTGTGGTCATGATAAGCCATTGTGCAGAAATATGTGACCTTAAACGCAAATAAATAAATATATAAATAAATATTATTTTATTGGGAACCAATTATATAGAGTCTAAAACCATCAACAGGGGCCTGTAACACTGGCCTTATGACACTGAAGTGCAAAACTATAATTTATACTAGGAACCAACAAATCTCATATTTCGGGTTAAATTGAATTGTGCATTGAATCAAACAGAGGATTTTGAATCAAATCAAATTGACTCGAATCTCACTGCTATTAAAATTGTAGATATTGCTCCTTCTTACAACAAGAAATATTTTCAGCCTCCAAGTATTGTATTCATGAGTGACTCATCATCTGTTTGGTCAACACAATCAAAAAGTGGAATATTCCAAGAACAGACTCCAAGTATATTTTGCAGCTGGACCTTTCTACACTGTTCCTCTTTTATTGGGTCTCCTGTATAGGAGACCTGATGATAGAAGGAGAGTTTAAGAGACAGTTGGTATGATTTTGAGAATATCTTCATGATTCAAAACTTTTCCGAATCAGTGGGACTTAACCCTTTACCCAACGAATCGCCCGCATCCGCCCACGTAATATGCAAATTCAGCAGTTGAAAAAATATTATTTTTCAAACAATTTCAACAAAACCATATCATGTGACTCCTCGTTGGAACGAGCTCATCGAGCTCGTTCCAACGAGGGGTCACATGATATGGTCTTGTTGAAATTTTTTGAAAAATTGAAACAACGATATTTAAAATAATAAATTTTGACATCGTCTGCATTGGGTAAAGGGTTAAATCGAATCATAAGGATAAGTTTCAGTCGATATGATTTTGAGAATATCTTCATGATTTGAAAATTTCCGAATCAGTGGGACTTAAATCAAATCATAAGGATGAGGTTGAATCAAATTTTGAAGCTTCGCTGGACCCTAATAACTTATTAATCTCACTACCAGTGGAAGGCATGTTGGAGGGTGAGATCAATGAATATAGAATAAATTTGCAGTTTGTCCAAATAAATTTTTGAGCCCACGAGTAGGATTTAACTCATTGCATGCAGCTGGCGGATAATCCTGGCCAGCACACGGTTTCTCTTGTTACTGAAATAATTATAATTTGGTCATATTTAAGCAAACTTTTCCACTGTAAATTGAATGGATTTTTTTTTACCAATGATTCCCAGTGTTACATTTAGATTTACATTGTCATCAAACATAGTTATGGCTGCTTCACAGCAGCCATGACCAGATGTGATGAAAATCTCTAGAAAATACTCAGCAGGTTAAGAGTTAAAAGTCCTTTGCACGCTTGATATGATGCAAGCTTTGTGACAGAGTAATAAATAAAAAATTTTCTTAACAAATAACTTTTTTTATTATCAGTCAAATGTGACATAATATGATGCCTCTGATGGGAGCCTTGTTGCAGAACAAACAAATATTAACAACCACTAATAAGACAAATCTTCTGAGTGAAAAATAACTAATTATAATTTTGATGCAAAGATTTGTTGTGCATGAAAACTTGTTTAACTTCTGTGTTACAATCTTCATAAATGTTGATGATTTCAATTAATAATTTCAGCTTGAGGGTTTACGGAAACAATATGAGGAACAGGTTGCCGTATTAAAAAAAGAACTTGAAAATGAAAGAAAAAAATCAGGATCAGCACCTAGCAAGGACTTGGACAATTTACAGTTCCAATTTATGCAGGTGGGTGTTAACTTAAACATGTAGTCAGGGATGTGGCTAGATGATCTTGAATGGACTGGGGATTATGGTGGTGAGAAAATGTCTACCATTAGCATTTCAGCTGCACCCATCCTTCTTTACGTGGCATTGAATTTCCAGCTCAGAGAATTCTGTTTGCTCTCTGCCCACCCAAGATAAGAAAAATGTAGGCCAGTTTTTCCAATTATGATATGAAATGAGCTTAAGAGCTTAAGTAGCTCATTTTAGAGAAGAGTCATAAGCTGTATGTGATAATAAAATTTGTTAACCCTTTGCATACTGATATCAAAATACATAAATTTCATACAACATACTTTTCACATAATGCAACTAGGAATTTAACAAATTCAATTTTGTTTGACAGAGCTCAAGGTGCGCTGTCAAAACAAGATTGAATTGGTTTAATTTCTAGTTGCATTGTGGATCAAATTTGCAGCTTTAAATTTTGAAAGTGCTGGTCGAATTTGGTCTGATTGTTAGGTAATGGTTAAGCTAAAAAAAACCAACTTCGATGAAATTCTATTCTACTCAAAGGGTGTGTGTTGGCTCAGTGGTTATGGCATTGGACTTCAAACCGAAAGGTCTACAGTTTGATCCCCACCAGAGGTAACTGCATTGTGTCCTTGGGCAAGGTACTTAATCTCAATTGCTGGAATGCCCATGCGGGAGCATGGTGGTCCTGTGCACTAAGGTGTACTGCATATCAATGGTGCACTTGTCTTCAACCAATGCCAAACCTGCTTGTGCAGAGTTAATACGTTGGGGAGTCTGACAATTGCTCACCGCTGCTTGGTGAGTCTGCAGGTACTCTGGTTTCCTCCAATCGTAAAACTGTCCGACACAAGGTGATCATGGCTTTCAAAAGTGTAATTAGACCCGAATAGTAATAATAATAATAATAATAATAATAATTAATAATGATAATAATACTCAAAAAAAGAGTTTTGAATCACCCTAGTTTTCCCAACTTTTTTCAAAAGTGTATATGGCTGAATGTGTTATGAAATGTAAGACATGAATCCCAATAGCTTCACAATTAATTTTGAAGTTGGTCTATGTACTCGCTTGATTGCCACAGCACCCAGTAAGTTGGCCAGGGATAGTGGTTTGAAAATCACAAATCGAGTAGCAACATTTACCTTACAACAAAAACGTATTTCCCCCTATACAAGTAAAAATGTCTGGACAAAATACATACTTAAAATGACATGTGCCTGTGAATGGGTTAATCGATATGGCATGAGTGCCGGTGTTGAAGGACAGAACGAGAGGCTTCCAGTACAAGTAAAAATGTCTAGACAAAATACATATCTGTATTGAGGGTAGCAACTGCACATGCGATCATCCGATTCAGAAAGAGAATGTTTTTTATCTGCACTCATCGAAAACTGATTACACAAGTCGAGGCCACCATTTTTGATAACAGTAAATAAATGATAAATAAATCACCAACTCAGTTAACCCCTTATCCAACACAGAGGATTTCAAAATTTATTATTTTAAATATTATTTTTTAAATTTTTTCGAAAAATTTCAACAAAACCATATCATGTGACCCCTCTTTGGAACGAGCTCGATGAGCTCGTTCCAACGAGGCGTCACATGATATTGTTATGTTGAAATTTTTGGAAAAATAATATTTTTTCAACTGATGAATTTGCATATTACGCAGGCGGATGCGGGCGATTCGTTGGGTAAAGGGTTAAATAACTAGTCCAGATCATTTTTTGCCATGATAACTTTAGTTTGGTCCACTGCGCATTAAACCTGAAAAATAAAACAAAGAAATGTACAGCTGAAACACTACTATCGGTACTATAACTTTGGCTGTAAATGTACAAGTGGAACAATGACTGGGGATTACATCATGCAAAGCTCAAGAACGTAACATAACATGACACCATTATCTTCATTCCAAAAAATTAAGTCATAGATGCTGAATGATTCTCAGAATATATGCGGACAAGCGGGAATATTGTGAGATAAATTAGTTATTACCACCAAGTAGGTTTCTGGATGGTCTATTGAAGTCTTGACCACGCCTCTGGGTCATATATCGACTCATCCTAACAGACGCATCAATATATGCCCAGAGATGAGGTCTCGACTTCAATACGCCATCTTGAAAACCCACATGGTGGTAATAACCTATATGTATTGTATAAAATCCCTGTGCATTTCATCATCAGATCTGTTTAGTAGGTGACTTTTATACACTTTACCCATGTGTTCGATGCTCCAGGGGTAGAATATTATCTGTTCATGAGAGAGGCTGTGTACTCAGGCAATATCAAGCAGACATGTTAACTTTCCCGGAATGCCGGGAAAATTCCGAAATTTCAGTGTAGTTCCCGGCTTCCCGGACAGGAATCAGTTTGGGACCAAAAATCCCGGAAAACAACAGTTGAATATTTCTTTCCCGTTGTAACTTATATAAAATGTTCGGAGTCAAATCACATGCATTTCAAACTCTGGTAAAAACTCGCGAAACAGTAAAATATGGATTCAAGTTAAATTTATTTAAGAAAAGGGTATTTTGTGATGTATATTTCAACTGTGTTAATTTATTTCTGTTTTTTTCTTCGTAATCAGAGATTCGTGATCAATCAATGTGCGAGTGTCAAAGTGAAAATAGGTGACTTACTTTCAAAAAATTGAAAACTCCACCTTTAATGCAGTTTTTTGGTAAATAAAATATATGAAAAGGAATTAAATAATATATATTTATTTATTCATAGAATAGCTTTAATCCTCATTCCTTTTCCAAAGCAAAACGTAAACAACACCTTGACCTCAACTGTTTAACACAGTTTAAAAATAGGTTAAAGTTGCTAAGGGTGCCGAAAAATTATGACTGCATATTTATACACAGTGGACTTATTTTCTAACACTACATTTATTCCGATGTGCTGACTGCAGTACTGTTAACTGTTGGACGTCTATACCCAGAAAATTTCGAATGGAATTAAAAAAAAAAAAAAAAAAAAATCCTTCAATGATGAAAAGGAAAGTTTTGTGCAGGGCACAAGCGTCCACACATGCAAGAAGGATTTTGATAAAGATACTTTCCAAGTACTAAGTTTTCTTGCAGTAACTGAACATTAGGACATCTTTTCCTGTTAACATCTCCAGACTTGAGAAATTATTAGCTTAGTAGACTTTGATAAAAGCAAACCACAGGTGGTGGTGCTCTGTTGGGGGGTGGGGGGGGATGAAGAAGAGGAAGGCAGGGGGTGAAATCAACAATTATTTTATGATTTTTTAAAATACCATGAATGCATCAACATAACTGACAACTAGATCTGGATATAACCTGATGGTAATGGTGGGCCATGAGCTGAAAAGTTTTTTCTTTTGTTTTGTCCCCGCACAAACTTTTCCCTGAAATCCATCCCATTTCCCTGAAAATCATTCTCAGGTTCCCTGAAAAATTATTGTGGAGGTTAACATGTCTGATATCAAGCTAGTATGTAATCAAGAGAGATGGCTAGAAATTTTGGTGCAACATTCTTACCCATGGATGGGTGAAATGGATCAAGTTTGTATACTCCCATTTACAATATGAGGCAGATGTTCTTGCATAAATAAGTGGGCTCCACTGCAGTGGAGTTTTTCAGTCATCTAACAGAATTTTAGAGGGGACGGACAGAAATGAATAGGGGTAAGAGATCTATAGATCTATTAGATTCTAATCAAAACCCAAATTTATTGAAACAACTAGCTGTTACATGTACATTGCCAGTCAAAATGAAACGTGAGATAACTACAAGAAAAAGTCAAGTGATGGTATCATTTGTGTAACAAAGCCTGCATGGTCTCCTTTGGCACTTGATCCTGACTGCCTCAAGCAAGAAAATAAGCAAACTGTCATCTGCAAAGTGAGGTTCCCAGAGGGTGAATTTGGTGATGCTACCCTGCACAGCAGGGTAGCATCACCAAATTCACCCTCTGGGAACTTCATTCTGAATCAAGGTCTCGGGCCTAACAAGAAAGAGATACTCAGAGGATAAATTGGGGAATTGTAGCCCACCGTATGGGTTAGGGTCAGTAAATTCACCCTCCGGGGACCTTATTCTAGGCTTGGACTGCCTATCTGGGAGCATGGTGGTGCCATGTACTATAGCTTACTGCTGACAAATAGAAATGTGTTTTTTGTTATACCAACCACTTGTGCATGTGATGAGTGATACCACGGACACTCTGGAGAATTGGTCAAAAATGATAATTCATTTAGCAATAAATGAATCGGCTTTTGAGAGGTTTATTGCTGTTTTATTATTGTTTCAATTAATTATAATTTTTTGTTATTTATACCGAAATATTTGTTTTATTGGCTGATCAGGAAAATTCTGTAGGCTATTTGTTGATCAAGTTTTTCAGAATAGATGGAAAATTATTGATATTTTGAATAAAAAGTTTTTACACTGAATTTTCTATAATTAACTTGTTTGTCAAAAAATGTAGAAAGCTGGTTGTTGAACCTGAAATTTGACAAAAAGTATTTTGGGTGTGTCAAATAAATTGAGGCTCCCCAGCGACCACTCAGCAAAAAGCTGTTCATGCCACCCCATCCACCACATGTTGATGTCCTAGCATGTTTAGCAAAAGTTGCTTTTTGTGGCCTCAGATCTCTTAGTTTTATAATGTCATGTTGACAGTACATAAATCTGTTCGTGAACTACCGGTTATCAAAATACTTGATTTATTTAGGTATAAGATTAACTCTTAACATGCTGAAATTTTTTTCCATAAAATTTTTCATGAAATCTAGTCGTCATGGTTACTGTGAAGCATGCATCATTAGATTTTATGAAAAATTCAGGAAAATTGAAACTAAAAAAATACTAGTGAAAAAAAATGATTCATCTTCACAAGAGAAAATTTTATTAACTTTAAGTACCCCAAAATTCCCCTTATTCTTGTGACAAGAGATTTGTTGCTCTTGGCGGAAATAACTACTGGCAGAATGTGAGTAGGTAACCCTTGACCTAACCCAGTTTACTGAAGACATCTCCAACATGTCTTCTTTTTCAAAGAAAAATTGGGCCATTTTTTCGAAACACCAAAACATACAGTACAACTGCCATGGTCTGCTCACTTTCTAATGGTAGGGCTGCACGGTAATTCGGTATTTTACCGAAACTCGGTATTTTTTTCGATACCGAGTAAATACCGAGCAATTTTCAACTTAATCGGTATACCGACTTTCACGGTATTATCGATTAAAAAAGTCCATGTGTGCCACAAAAATGCAAAATGAGATGTATGTGGGGCTAACTAATTTCATCTCGGATCAAAGTAAGACTGAAAAATTACATTCTTTAGAGACTAATGCACTCCTGTTAATCTGTCGAAATAAGCTTCCAACGAATGGTGTGAAATTGGTAATTGATAACTTCTCAAAATACTTCTTCAGTACATGAACATGCTGTTCCATTGCCCGTAGCACAATTAAGAGAACAATAAATTCAATGCTTCTTTATTCGAGTACATCCATTTTCAATGTATTCTGTGTAAACTCGATTAGCATTTCTGCCACTAACAATAGAAAAGCCATACTGGTGTTTTATTAGCTGCAAGCGAAGTTAATTGAGATTAAAGTTCAACAATGAATTTCTCTTTCTTGAAATAAAATAAAGTGGCTCATGTTTATATATAAATACTGTATCCATGTCCATTTATTATTCATTTGTCTATCAAGGGATATAATCCACCTCATGTGTGTATCACGTGCTTGCTGTTATTGTTCACGAAGCTCGAGGATATCTGAACGGATAATTCAGAATTTGATCTGTTAATGTGTTATAACTTCCTGATGAAATGACCAAAGTTTTTTTGTAACAAGCATTTTACCAACTAACATTTTTTAACACTTTTGCCGGAGTGAAGAAATTCATAACAGCGGAATAGTTAAAAAAATACATTGGGTCACACAAAGTAGATCTTCTGTTTCTCAGGCCATTATTTGCGAAATTGCATGCGGGCGAGCGTTTTTTTATTTTATTTTTTATTTCAGTAATTACTTCTTTGCCATCAAAAGTTCATGTTCTTGGTTCAAGTTTTAGGCCTCATAATCTACAGAATAGCATGGGTGGTGGTGTATTTCATCCCTTGAGAGCAAGAAGGCTTTGCAATGCTAAAGCATTGCAAAGCCTTCTTGCACTCAAGGGACAAATTCATCAATTTTTTTAACTTGGGTAAAATATCAGACATAAACCATTTAATTTAAATTTTTTCAAGTTTAAATTGGTTATAAAAAGAGAGCATGCGGCAACCAAAAGGACCATGTGGGAGGGTCTGAGAAAAAGATTTTTTAATTTTTTTAGGCCACATTGTCTAAAATGCTTGTTGTAAAAACAACATTCGTTCTTTGTCGAAGCACAGGCATCTGGAAACTTGATCTAAAGAGATATATCACCCCTACTTCAAAATACCCCCTCTTATATATTTAATATACACGTGTATATTATCTATATAAGAAAGGGTATTTCGAAGTAGGTGTGATATATCTCTTTAGATCAGGTTTCCAGAAGCCTGTGATTGAAGTTCAGCTGTCCCGAAAATGTAAAGCCGATGACGCTCACGGTATTTAGACATACCGCAGTATTTTATTTTATACCGTACTCGGTATTGAAAAATCAAATACCGTGCAGCCCTATCCAATGGGTGGGCAGTCTTTCCACAGATGCAATAATATTATCTTGCAAACACTAATTATAGAAATAATCATCAAAAATTTAATTAATGAAGCACTGGGTAAAACCCGGTGCTTCATTAATTAAAATTTTGTTGCTGATGATTTTTTATTGCCTGGTAAATGCATGCGTGGTCATCACTGCCCACGTGTGGATTATGACTAGTCCACAGCGACTGTACTGTGTACTTCTCATTGGAAATGTCCTCACTCGACTTGAAATGTCCTCACTCGACTTGAAATGTCCTCACTGTGCTTGTTCCAATAAGCATGGGGCAGGCTTGTCATTTTGAAAATTGCAGGAGGGGAGGGTCATTATGGTTCGCTTCAAATCACCCCAGAAGGGCCATTTTGGGTTCATGGTTTGCAGGGGCCATTTTGTTTCAGCCTGCTGGGTAGACAACTAATATCATTTTAAGGTACATGGTTTGTGTAATTATGATGTACGTCATCACGTAATGTATAGATGCAGACGTAATCTGTGCCTTTTTCATGAATGGTCTCGTATCCAGTCACACCACCCCTTGTATTCCACGTACAAAACATTGAAAGTTTAACACAGTTTCCTTTTATGAAGGCATCCATTCTGTTTACTCACGCAAAAGTGAAAGTAAAAGTGAGAGTATCGTGTGTGTGAGCTTCCGCGAAGTTTCATCCCCAAACACCAGTTAGTCCAAATGATTCGCCCTAACTCGATTCTTCTCCACGAAATACAAATATTGCATCTTCTTAACCTTAGACTTATTAGGTGACTTCGATTGCAAACCAGTGAGTCTGTGGCAGAGCCAGGGTTACAAACTGAGGGGGTGGGGTGGGGGTGAGGGGCTAGTACTTTCAAGGGGGTGGGGGTTGCAGCAAATGACTGTAATGACAAATTCGGTGGCATGGAGAAATAACATGAACAGTCCCTAGCCACCTCCCCTGCGACTGTAGGTTTCATACTATATCTCCCAGGGAGGACCTTGGCCCCTAGTCTCAGACATCTTACCGCCTTAGGCCTACCTGGGCTGCAATCTCCACACCTACTATTCCGTCCATCGACAGGGCAGTATGTGAGGAATTCATGTTGGAGTGAATCAGTTGGGGGACGAATCGTCCCAGCTTTCAGATTTTGGGACAAAATGTCCCATGCGAATCCTCAGGGGTCAAACTGGCTTGGGGATGATACATCCCGTAATCACGCGTGACACGAGAGTTGTCACAGTCTGATGTACAATATAATAACTAATTACAGCTTTGGAACTCTCGCTCGTATTTGGAAAGTTACTTACTGTCTCTGGGTGACTGCGCCGACGACACACTACAAACATCACAAATTGCGCTTTGTTTCCTCCTTCAAACTGTGAAAATTGCTGTTTGAGACACCCGATTTTGAGGTGCCTTCGACGGAATTAATGGTGCTAGGTGGACGTTTACGGTCCATGGAATTTTGAACTTAGGCAGGCGACTGTGGCCCGGGGCGATCGCCTGCCTCAAAATGACAAGCCTGATGGGGTGGCAGGGGGAAAGGCTATACTTTATGTATATACACTCGAACCCTGTTAATTGAAAAGCCACTCTGCCATTGAGTATTATTCAGTTGACTAGCTGAATGGTAGAAGCCACTGTCAGGGCTGTATTAGAAAGTGCTGAGAGCCATTTTAATATTGCTCAGGAGCAGAAAAAAAAATGTTTTGATAAAACTGTCTTGTTGCAATTTATTGTGGAGTCTTGCTGGTAGCATGGTATTTTTGAAATAAAAAGTACTCATGTTACAAATCACTTTTGAAAAATAATTAAGCACTCAACAAGTTAACAGAAGAATTCAAATGAAAGGAAATTGGTCGTTTTCTGGTATTCTGGGGATATAAACATAGGTAATTCATGTTTGTCAGAGGTATTCTTTGATGGATCACAATAAATTTTTTTTAATTAACTGGAGTTTTGGCCTACTGAATTAACTAAATGCAATTAACAAGTCAAAATTGTTCTGAAAATATGTTAAATGGTTTAGTGTGTAGATGTTATATGCACATAACAGGGTTATTCAATAGAGATGACCAATTAACCCTTTACCGGTGAATCCGCCTACATAATTTACAAACTGAGCTGTTGAAAAACAAATATTTTGCAAAAACTTTCAACTAAACCATATCGTATGACACGTCATTGGAACAAACTTGTCAGAGTCGTTCCAATGAGGGGTCACATGATATGGTTTTGTTGAAATTGTTTGAAAAATTTAAAAAATATTCTAAATAATAAATTTTGATATGGGCTGCATTGGTTAATGGGTTAGGTGGGCTCTACAGTAGTGCCCAAAGAGTTTATATAGAGTGTGTAGAAAAGTGTCTCTCACACCCCAGGAGATTTTTAAACTGAAAACCCTCAGAATAATTGGAGAGCAAGTGCAGAACCATGATCCTAATTGGAATGAAATGTGGGAATTCCCTTTGTATTTTTAAAGTTTTCATTTGAATTGTACTTAATATTCTATGTGAACTTGTCATAAATTAATTTCTTCATTACCTAGTTCAAGAGAACATTAAACAATGCATTCAAATCTTCAAAAGTTTTGATCATCGCGGCAACAATGGTTCTTCTTCATTGTTCTCCCCTTTAAATGTTTTGAACTCTACTGATCTATTTTTAGATGAGGAATACCCCTGCTCCAGTTATTTTTAACAGGCTTTCCCTCCAATGGTGTTTGGTTTCTCAGTTGTTGGCTTTGTTGTGCATGAAAAGGAATGGCACTTCATTGAATTCTTTTCAAAAGAAGGATTATTGCATTGAAAGATTCAAGTAGTAAGCTTTTTACAAAAATACTGAAACATTCTGAAGATGAAATGGTTTTCAGATCTTTAATAATTTAACTCGCCTAAGTTCACTGTACTATTTCTGTATTTGTATTACATGATCAAAATACCCCAAACAATCACAGCATACTAAAAAATAATTATTGCGAGGAGCTGTATGTTATGTAAAACAACCTCAATATTTCTTGGATGTCAGTATTTCATTAATAAGAACCCAGACTAGTGGATCAATTATTTAGATGTGACTGATAGATTTTCCTACCCCCTAAAAGTTAAAGCAATATTCTGTGACTGAGTGCACTTAGTTATGGTAAATTAGGTGCTGGGACATCCTCCCCGTTTGAGCACATGGAAGTGCAGCAGAGCTTGTTTTCTGCTGTAGACAGTTTTTTGCCTAGTACTCATAATTGGACCATGTAACCAATGGCATGCCAGGGTGTTGGGGGGGGGGGGGGTGGTGCAAGCTTACTAGTATGTGCAAGAATAAACAGTTGGCTATACTTTACATTTAATATACTAATACTGGTATTGCGATCCCTCATGGATATTGAAATTGACTCCTCAATAAACAAAGACAGTAGGCTGTCCACTGCTCCATGAGCTCTGTCAAACAAGATCTATTACATGTAGACTAAATTTTCAGTTTATCTCAAGAAAACAGCAAAGTGCTCAAATTCCTGTTAACTGAATACGCCTATTAATTGAATAATTTTCACTGGCAATGTACATGTAGCTATTCAATGAAAAAGGTTCCACTTTATTTTCTAACATCACAATAAAGGTTTTAGACTCTTCAAATATGCTTCATGCACAGGTACATGTAGAAGCACAGCAATAGCATAGACAATATTAGACAGGGTAATGAAGTGGGGGTGGACAACATCTTTTTCTGCAGTTGAAGCCATCAGAACAATCCCCTACACCACCACCACCCCTTCAGTTTGCCTGGGGCTGAGTTGAAGAGTGTGTATGGAGATTTCCCCCAGGAATAGTTTTTTAATTGCCATCTCATTTGGAGCTCCCTGAACACTTTCCTTAAGCTTAAGGACCCCAAAAGTTGGAAGTCATACATGTACATTGTAGCTGCAGCAAAGTGACTCAACAAATACCAGGGAGAGAGTACATAAACCAGAGTGTGGGATGTTTAGATACAGGCGGTACTAATAAACAAAGTTTGACATTTTTCAAGAAACGTGATGGCAGGAAGTTTTACGCAATCCCACCTGTGGTCACCACTAAGGAAGCAAGCAGCATTTTGTTCATATCAATGTTCTCTTTCAGTCTATTGGGAAGTGCATAAGAAACTCTCCAATAAATTGTTCCCAAAGTATTTTATGAATGATTTTTTCAGTGACCAATGTACCAGAAATAAGGAAGAACAAGCATTTCTTCAGCAGGGTGTGGAATGTTTAAGTTCTTATCTCATGCTGGTTGTTATATCTATTTCTCTTCAACTTCAAAACTGTCACAGTCACACCTGATCTGTGAGAGAAAGTCTCAGTGATGTCACTGTACTGTGATGTCATTAACCATTTACGTCACAACAATTATCTTCTTCTTCAGAGCATTCTTGCCTGTATCCAGTATTATATGATTAGTTTTTCTTGTAGCAGTGCTTCAATAGAAGCTAAATTATATAAGTCTTATCACAGATATTTTGTTACATGACCACATAATGCTTG
The DNA here is from genome assembly GCA_031216915.1 of Pictodentalium vernedei. NCBI lineage: Eukaryota > Metazoa > Mollusca > Scaphopoda > Dentaliida > Dentaliidae > Pictodentalium > Pictodentalium vernedei. The sequence goes on from CM062288.1 coordinate 256,775,084, forward strand.
ATTCTCTTGAATAAGTTGAGTTCTCCATTGGTAAGTTATTGATGGCTAATATTACTTGATGAGTACTTATACAGTTCAGCTGCTGTGGACTGGTTACTTTCCACGGGTGGGCAATGTTTATACGAATGCAATAATATTAGATTCCAAACACTAATAGGAATAATGAGAAAAAATTTAATTAATGAAGCACTGTTACCCAATGTAACGGTAAAAACGTCCAGTGCTATTCACAAAAATCGCCATTCAAAGTTTATCTTTTCATTGTTTGCCTCATTAACAAAGCTATGACTCCGCATTAAAGTGAGCTCAAGTTTGTTCCAATGAGGAGATCATAAGCTGTTTTTAATACAAAAAGTTTAATTGTTCAGTCATTCAGAATTTTATTTTTTGCATGTGCCGCCTGCTACTGCATTGTGCAATGGGCTAAATTGAATGAATAAAATATTTTATTTTTGTTGAATCATTGTCTTTTGTCGGTGAAAGTGGTTTCATTCAGAATAGGGCTGTCACGATTTTTAAATTTAGGAATCGATTAATCGTCGCAAATAATTGATAATAATCGATTGATCGTACCTAGATGACCCCCACCCCTCTCCCTCTCTTTGAAGTCGATAAAAATGAAGTTCAAGTCAGCTGACCTACCTCAAGTAAACAACGAAGACGATCAACTTTTAGGTACATTCAAAGCTTTGATGTTCTGAACTTTTGAACCATCAGTGTAATAATCAAGACCGGTCGGCAGTTGCGATCTTCGCAACTGCCGACCAGTCTTGATTATTACACTGACGGTTCAAAGATTCAGAACATTAAAGCTTTGATGAATGTACCTGGAAGACAAATGCTTCCAACGGCTTCTTGGGGTTTAACATCGATGTTCTTAACTCAATACCTTTAGAAACAATAGTTTTTTCATCAAATTTTCTTTTAATTATTAAACATCTAAAACGGGATACAATTTACCGATTATTCGACAACGAAAAATACTAATCGATTTCGCCGTGATCGATCAACAATCGATTGATCGTGACAGCCCTAATTCAGAAGTGGTTTCATTCACTTTGTATGGTGTGTACTATTGCTTGCTTCTTGATATGCCAGTTGTTTCTACAACAGCAAGCCTCACAATGTTTTTACTGTGATGACTTTACTTTTAACCAGTCGGTGCAACAAATTGTTTTTTTTAAAACAACATTAAATGCCGCAAAGGATCTTTTGACCTTCCCCCACAATAAAAACAACAAGAACTTCAGTATTTGTTTTCTGTACTCTTAAGATGTGCCGCCAATTCAATGTTTTTAGAGTATAAATATGGGAATATTTGTTGGAACTGACACAACCACAAGCTAGACTTAAAGAATGACAATGTCGATGAGGGGACTGAAAAATAAATGACCCTTTGGGGTTTGTGGTAGTGAGTGAAAAGGTGACTCTATATACTCTGGTTTTTGTAGGAAGTGGTCACATTCTAAGTGTGAAAGATTACGTGACAGTGACTTGAAATGATTGGGAAATCTTTATGCACTCTACAGCTGGCCCATACTTATACACAGTGCACATGTCAGTACGGCTTGGGCTAGAGTCTGTATTTATGAACCGATCTTCACAAAACTTTTTGGGTACATTTGTTATCACCTTGGTATGAGAACGAGTGTTTCTGGGTGCGTTCCAAAAATTCGAGATGGCTGCCAGTGGCCATTTTTTACCGAAATTAGGTCCAATCAGTTTTTTGTACACAACTTCTATACGGCTCGGGCTAGAAGCTGTATTTATGAACCGATCTTTACAAAACTTCTTGTGTGCCTTTGTTATCACTGTGGGACGAGAACAAGTGTTTTGGGCTGCAGTACGAAATTCAAGATGGCTACCAGCAGCCATTTTGTTCCAAAATTAGTACAATCAGTTTTTTGTACAGAACTTCGGTATGAAAGTTCTGATTTGAATAAATTTTTGTATGCATGTTTAGTAACATGCACATATAATACCGTTTTTTTTCTCGTGCAGAAATTATGCAAATTAGATGAACTTTGATTTATTCAGTGCTACTTATACACTGTAAGTGCACATGTCAATACGGCTAGGGCTGGAGGCTGCATTTATGAACCGATCTTCACGAAACTTCTTGGGTACCTTTGTTATCACCTTGGGATGAGAACGAGTGTTTTTGGGTGTGGTCTGAAATTCAAGCTGGCTGCCAGGGGCCATTTTGTACCAAAATTAGTGCAATCAGTTTTTTGTACAGAACTTCTATTATTATTATTATTATTTATTGGTGTTTAAGGTCACATATTTATGCACAATGGCTAATCATGACCGTGACAGTTTTACGGGTGGAGGAAGCCGGAGTACCCGGAGAGAACCACCGAGCAACGACGAGCAGCTGCCAGCTCCCCAACATCGTAACTCCGCACTGCAGTACAGGCAGGGTTAGATTGGTTGAAGACATGCGCACCATCGACGTGCAGTACGCCTTAGTACACAGCGTCATCGTGCCCCCACACGGGCAATGGAGATGAAGTGTCTTGCCCAAGGACACAACGCGGTTGCCGCAGGTGGGATTCGAACCGAGGACCTCTCGGCTTACAGCCTGCATCTCTACCAACTGAGCCACCGTGCTCCCGTACAGAACTTCTGTATGAAAGTTCTGATTTGAATAAATTTTTGTATGTATGTTTTGTAACATGGAATACATCACATATAATACAGGCTTTTTCCTCGAGCAGAAATTATGCAAATTAGATTAACTTTGATTTATTCAGTGCTACTTATACACAGTAAGTGCACATGTCAATACAGCTCGGGCTGGAGGCTGTATTTATGAACCGATCTTCACAAAACTTCTTGGGTACCTTTGTTATCACCTTGGGACGAGAACGAGTGTTTCTGGGTGCGGTCCAAAATTCAAGATGGCTGCCAGTGGCCATTTTGTACCACAATTAGGTCCAATCAGTTTTTTGTACACAACTTCTATACGGCTCAGACTAGAGGCCATATTTATGAACCGATCTTTACGAAACTTCTTGGGTACCTTTGTTATCACCGTGGGACGAGAATGAGTGTTTTTAGGTGCGGTCCAAAATTCAAGATGGCCGCCAGCAGCCATATTGTACCAAAATTAGTGCAATCAGTTTTTTGTACAGAACTTCTGTATGAAAGTTCTGATTTGAATAAATTTTTGTAGGAATGTTCAGTAACATGGAATACATAACATATAATACGGGTTTTTTTCTCGTGCAGAATAAATTTTTGTAGGAATGTTCAGTAACATGGAATACATAACATATAATACGGGTTTTTTTCTCGTGCAGAAATTATGCAAATTAGATGAACTTTGATTTATTCAGTGCTACTTGTACACAGTAATTGCACATGTCAATACGGCTTGGGCTAGAGTCTGTATTTATGAGCCGATCTTCACGAAAATTCTTGGGGTACCTTTGTTATCACCTTGTGACAGAAACGAGTGTTTTGGGGTGCCTTTGTTATCACTGTGCTATGAGAACAAATATTTTTGGGTTCAGTCAGACCCACTCTGGGACTTCTTTTCTGGTTTAGCATCCAACTGTCACCCCACCTTTACAATACTTTACCTATATATTTGTTACAAGCGGCGGTCGGCATTTATGTCCAGACCGTTACAATACTTTACTTGTACCTTTGTTATCAGGTCATTACCTAGATGTTTGTCATTGCTGTGTCACATACTATACATGTACATGTTGAGCTACAGTGTTATTGACACTTTCATCTCAAACTTGAAGCTCTTGAGATAATTTATGCAAATACATTGTGCTCAGGAAATCAGAGTACCGGTATAGGCTATTACACATTTCTGTTCCTCTGGAAAGGGTGTCCCTGTGACCCTGACTGGTGCCAAATACATCACCTCAGATTAACATTTGCTTGTTAAAGTTGATGTATCCAACTCATTTTTGAATAACCAGCTCTTAAAAGAGTTGACCGAAACAATGTTGTATGAAGTTTTGAGAACAAATAAGTCTACCATTATATGTTTGGGGGAAATTGTTGCCCAGGTAAAGGAGCACAAGAATCCATGCCTGAGTATTTGGAATTGCTAGCGCTGTCAGCCCCAAACACTGGATAATCGCAAGGCCGAAAAAGTCACTTATATTGTTAAAAAATTTTACTTGAGATTGAAGGAAAAAATGTTTTTTAACATATTACATGTATATCTCTTTGTTTTCAGCAATCCAAGAAATTGAAAGGTGATTTGAATAAAAAACAAAAGAAAGAGCTTGATGTCTTGCTATGTAATTTAGAAGAAGTCTGTGCAAAACAATTGATAAAACTGCAAAAAGAAAATGAGGTACTTTCATCAAAGCAATGAATTTATTGTATTCTTGGAACATTGTGACTGCCCAGAGGAATGCACAAAATGAAAAGTTATTAGATAGACCCACTAAGGTTACGCAAAAAAAAAATGCATAGCCGAGGCCTGTCATGATTAATCAAGAATTTGATTAATCATCGGAAACTCCCACAATTGACTACAATTTCAAAGTCAACGATTATGGGTTTTCATCACTCCTTTTCTGATGATTTACTAGTTATTACTCTCCTTCCCATCGTCCTCATCACGCTCGTACAGTTAAAACCAGAAGTCCTGTCATGAAATGCGCACAAATAGCATGTTGATATGCGCGTTAATGTGCGCGTTATAGCCCAAGTAAAGGTATCAAATTCTGTACATATGGCCTGTGCACAAGCAATGTTTCAGCCATTGGACCTCTGGGTAACCCGGAGGTCCATTGGCAGAAACATTGCATGTGTTTGCTGTGAGTAACCAGGAGAACCTGCCGTGCTTTGGATGCCATTCGATATGGTAATTGCGCATAATTCCAACGCGCAATTAAGCCTACATAAGCGCACAGTTCGTGACAGGACTTCTAGTTTTAACTGTAAGAAGTGTCAGAGGCTGTGAAATATCACAATACCTTTTAATTGATAACATGACACCAGGTCTGGCATTCTGAAAAGTATGGGAGTAGAAATAATTGCTCTTCTCAGTTTGCCAAGGAGTGCAATTGTCTTTTTAAATCTCAATGCAGCTATCATTAGACTTTTGATCACGTCAGGTCTAAACCTGAGCCTTTTCTTTTCTGTCCCAGTGACAGTTCTCTGGGAGTGTGGTGTCTCAGTGCTTATTGCATTGCACTTCAAACTTAAAGGTCTACGATTCTATCCCCACCAGGGTAACTGTGTTTTGTTCTTGGGCAAGACACTTAATTCTGATTGCCCACATGGAGGCACAATGGTGTTGTGTACTAAGGCATTCTACACATTGATATTGCACTTGTCTTCAGCCAATGCTAACCCTGCTTGTGGAGAGTTAGTATGCTGCAGCATGTGACAATTACGTGCCACTGCTTGGTGGTTCTCTTAAAACTCCAGCTTTCTCCTCCTGCAAAACTGACAAGGTGACCATGGCTGTCAAATGTGTTGTTAAAACACCAGTAAAAAAGAGAATGACTGTACTCAGTGTGGTTCAGTGGCAGTGCACTACATGTAGTTTGGGGCTTGACCACCCAGTAGACAGACATAAACATACAATAAACAAATTTGCAATCCCTGAATCATTCAGTATTCTATCCAGTGGTCCAAGACTGCAAATTGGAGAGTTGTTTGGGCCTGGCACCGATACAGATAGACATCTGCCCATCTTACAGTTAAAATTAGAAGTCTTGTCACATACTCTGCACTATTCTGAAATCATAGCGCGTCAGGTACCATTAGCACAGAAAATCACCAGAAAATTATAGCTGATGCACTGTAGTCTTTCGTGCCTTCTGCAGAATTGTAATGAGGGACGATTGATTTATATTCACTACTTGTAATTAGCAATCATCAGTAGTAAAGTCATAGCTTACTACTCAAATAGGGATGCAGTTAAATATTAAAATTCAGATATACAGAGGACAGCATGATTTTCGTTAATTGTTTTTGTTCCTTTAATTCATTTATTTTGCGACAATACAGGTCCAAGTGTTTATATACGCCTATTGCATAATTTTTGTTTTTGAAAACTGATGAGAAGATCGTACAAGTCTATTCAAGATGACTAAACATCAAGAAGAACAAGGTATTAATTGAAAATGGAATATGTTTTTCATTTTTGGAATTCACTATAAAACCCAATGAGGGGTCTAAAGCTGAGTTTGAATAGTACCGGCTGGTTTTTAGCTCACCTGAGCAAAGCTCAGGACGAGCTTTACTGATCACTTTCCGTCCGTCGTCGTCGTCCGTCGTCGTTGGGCGTCAACAATCATCTCCTCCCAAACCACTAGGCCAATTTTAATAAAATTTTGTGGGATTGATCATTGGGTGGAACACTCGAAGAATTGTCAAGTGAAATGTACCTTTGCCATAGTTTAGAGCCAATTTGTCAGGTGAGCGCTCAAGGCCCCTTGGGGCCTCTTGTTTCCATTACTTTGGGTAAAGTGTTGTAGGGCTGTCACGATTAATCGATTGTCGACCAGTCATGCCAAAATCGATTAATATTTTTCGTTGTCGAAGAATCGGTAAATTTTACCCCGTTTTAGACATTAAAAAAAAATTGAAGAAAAAACTATTGTTTCTAAAAGTAAAAGGCCAAGAACGTGAACGTTAAACCTCAAGAAGCCATTAAATGCATTTGTCTGTTTGGTACATTCAGAGCTTTGATGTTCTGAACTTTTGAACCGTCAGTGTAATAATCAAGACCGGTCGGCAGTTGCGAACTTCGCAACTGTTAAAAACTTCATTTTTAACAACTTCAAGGAGAGGGAGATGGTTGGAGGGGTCATCTTGGTACGATTAATAGATTATTATCGATTATTTGCGACGATTAATCGATTCCTAAATTAAAAAATCGTGACAGCCCTAAAGAGTTGATACATATGAGATTTACACTAAGACTGTACAGTGCACATGGTTAATTACTCAGTTAATAATGGAAATGTTTTATAACCAGGAAGTGTGTCTAATCCTGTGCATTTTCTGTTTATAAAAAATTTGGTAACCACCATGTTACATTGACCAAGTCTGTTAAAATTAGTTGGTTACAAGTTTTTACATAGGGTGCAGGATTCAAGGAACTATTTTAAAGAAGAGGCCTGCATCGCAAAGTGCTGCTAATGCACCCGATCACAAAAAAATTTCTAAGTCGAAAGAGTGAAAAAGGGCCATACATCTGGAAAAAATGTGTGGAAGAAACTTATGCAACACATGTATCGTTCCCCCATGATGCTCTATTGCAACACCAAATATCCTTCAAATCGGAGTAGCAGTGGCTGAGATGCAAGGGAAAATGTTGGTACGGACGGACGGACAGACGGATGGAGGTCTCCACTAGATACCCCTTCCGACTTTTCAAGTCAGGAGCCTAATAATTATACTGGATTGTGGAAATTATTTTAAAGTGAATTCCAAAAAGAAAACATTCTATTTTCAATTAATAGCTTGTTGAAGAAAGAAGTCTTCAAGAAGTAATCACGTTTTAATATTTTTATACTACAACCCATTGGCCTAGACTAGCTGGTGCAAAAAAGGAGATTTTAAAGCACAGATGTCAGTTCATTGCTGCTGACTTTAGGGCCAAATAAAGAATGATGTTGGCGCCAATTCTGGTCACTTCCTGACTGCTGTGCATGCACAGAGAGTAAAAGTATGGAGGACTAGATTGAACTTTTAATTTTTGGTTTTGCAAGCAAATTTTAGGGATTGGGGGATTCAAAATTTGTGTTTGGCCCTTGATAACTTTGAGTTTTGCACCAGCTAGTCTGGGTCATTGGTAAGTATAAAAAATATACAAATTACTTTAAATTTATAATTTTCGAGAAATGTTTTGCCTACTGCTTATTGCAGAGCACCTATGTCTGTCCGCTGTCCGTCTGTCCTTCCGGGGACAGTTGTATTCCGTGTTCTACAGAGCGTGATTTCGATCGGATTTAAAAAATGTTTGATATACTGCACAACCAGAATAAGATCTCCCGCAAGTTCAAATTTGGGTCATGTTCGACAGTTTTCCTAGTAGTTATTCCCCCTTCAATACTTAGAAATCGAGCAAATTATGCTTTCCGTGCTCTACAGACCGTCAACTTAATCAGATTCTTTTCAAATTTAATACGCAGCTTCATGGCCATAATATCTCGCACAAGTTCATATTTGGGTCGTGTTCGGTTGTTTTCTTAGGAGTTATTGCTCTTTTCATACTTAGAAATCAGTCAAATTATGCTTTCTGTGCTCTACAGTCCGTGAACTGAATCGGATTCTTTTGAAATTTAATATGCAGCTTCATGAGCATGGTATCTTCGGGTCATGTTTGTCGTTTTCCATAGGAGTTATTGCCTTTTAATACTTAGAAATCAGGCAAATTATGCCTTCCCTGCTCTATAGACCGTGAACTTAATCAGACTTTTTTCAAATGTAATTCGCAGCTTCATGGGCATAATATCTCGTTATGTAAATCTAATAATTTGATCTGGAGATATTAATCCTTTATCCATCAAATTAGGCACTCCTCCAATCCATTTCTATATGTACCCATACCATGTATGGTGTACAATAATGTCGGCATCCAGGGTGGCCCTCCGTCATACAGCTTTCTGCTAGTTGCGCGTATGGGTACACATCTGACGATTTCATCGGCCTATTTTTTTTTATTTTGTGAAGACCTCGGATCACTTAATATGAAGGGCAGGGGATTGGGCAATGATTGGATGGGGGGGGGGGGGGGGACAGTCATAGTCGAGTAAACAAATATTTCAAACTTTACCCAAAAGAAACTTGTGCATGGTCCAATTTTGATGGGCGTATGTTGCCCCGCTAGGCGGTGCTCTTGTTTAATGAAAGCTTTAATTTCAAGAGACAGTTGGTGTTCTGTATTAAAAAATATGAATTTGTGTGAAAGCTGAATAAGTGATTATTTTTTCACCGGGAATTTTGAAAGTCAGGTCAACAAAAAGATTCCCACTCCCTTCCCACAGTGCACACTGGAGTACATATTGTTCTGCGTCTCTATCCCTACAAGGAAAGAAGCATAGGTAGCAAACTGCCAACTCCCAATCCACTTCCACCTCTCTGTGCCCAAAGCCCTCTCCACGACCCCCTCCCCCACCACCACCACACACACAAGCTGGCTTTGTTTTTGAAACAAAAGATTTAAAAATTTTTTATTATTCTTGAGTTTTGTGACAAGTGTTGTCTAGTCCTATCAATGGCACTGTTAAACGAAGAGTTAAAAAAATTGAAAAGGAATGTTGGATTGAAAAATGTAACTGGGTAATTATTTTATTTATCATAAGTGTCTGTGTGAGTATGTGAGTGAAAGGGGGAAGCAGAATATATGAAAAAAACTGAAGAAGGGGGAAAAGTACTCAACCTTGGACATTTTTCAATCAACATCTATAAACTATTATGTTTATTCAACCCTTAACTAACATGAATAGGCACGGCAGTTGCCAAAACAATTCAGATTTTTTTTCTCCCTTTTTTCCTTCTGAAACATAACTTGTGACCACTCAATCATGATCTCAAAATCTTGTGGTTGGTTGGGGTGGAGGAAGGATTGAAATTTGATGCGAATTGCTTGTTAAAAATTTGGCGACTGAGAGGTATTATCGGTATTTGGAGTTTTTAGTCACAGTAAATTACGAACAAATTTATCCCTGTTTTCCTAGTCGAACAAAGTCACAGATATTAATTCATAAAATTAATTTTTGTTGGGCGGCTATTTCAAGACGATCATGTGCTGGGCTCTTCATACGTGCACATCTCACAAGTCTCATCCCCACAAATTGCCACAATGAACATAGCACCAAATCAATCATTTAAAAGGAAATTATCATATTTGGCAACAACTTTGATTTCACTGTCCACACTGTTTTCGAAAATTAACACTGGTCATTTTGACCATTTTTTCGCCATTTTTTCTTTAAAATTCATTGTCATCACTAATTTACCAGACAAACCTGAGTCAAAATGATATTGACAAATGTCCGAGTCCAGTAACAACACATTTGTTTTCCTAATGATATGCATCAGAGATCAAAGTTATCGAGCTTGAGAATAGTGCACCACATTCTGCATTACGTAGTGCAAGTGTTATAACATGTTTATCTTCATTTACTTGACCGTTCTGCACTAGTTAGTGTATTAATTAACAAGCATTTTCTGCACTAGTCATGACAGGACTCCTAGTTTTAACTGTAAGTTTGTTTTGAAAAGCTGGAGTTATAACACTTCCAAGATGCAAATTTCATCTGCAAATTGGCCTACTGCACATTTAGCAAAACAGTAAGCAAAATATAGCTTACATGTACTGTTGATTCCAATAACAAAGTTGTGCATGTGGTGGTTGTTCATTTAGGAAACTGTTATCACTAAATATACAGAGGATATCCAGTGTTTTTGCATGGATACCAAAATTTATCTCATGAGTGACCAAGACAAATGTTTATTTTTCGTGAGCGCTTGCACGAGCGAAAATAACCATTTGTCTCGATCACAAGTGAGATAATTTTTGGTATCCACTCAAAAACATTAGATTTTCTTTTTATTATACACTTTTTATAAGAATCTGATTATTCCACTCATTTCAACCTTGAATTGGTACATGAAAGTAAACAGCGCATTGAATCATTGATACACGGAAGTGATTTGATCGATACTCGGAACAGATAGCGTCTTGCAATAAGATTCAGCTGGCGGATTTCTAGTTCAAACATGGCCTGAAAGTCTGTAATATAAGTTTTGGGTTTGGTATGTCCTTTGAAAAGACATACCAAACCAAAAACTTATATTACAGACTTTCAGGTCATGTTTGGACGAGCGGGTTCCATGCATCAATTCAAGGTGAATACATGTTGAATTATTGCTGGAAATGATCGGTATCCACTCAAAACACTCTTTTCATGATATATTTTTAGAACAAATTGATCAATTCCAGTGATAATTTGACTCGTATTCACCCTGAAGTGATGCTTTGAAAGCTGCCATTTTGAGTGATTGGCCTACCCTGAAAATAAAAATGTCAAAATCTTCACAGTGGGGGATACGATTTTTATGTGTACCCATACTATGTATGGTACACATAATGCCGGCATCCGGGGTGACCATCCGTCATTCGTCCATCCTCGTCTGTCTGTCCATCCGTTTGTCCATCCGTCCGTCCATCCATCTGTCCGTCCAGCGTCCGTATCCATTTCTTTGGCATTCGATAACTTGAAAAATATTGCCTGGATTGTCAAGTTACTTTATATATGTGTTCAGGTTACTGATGTGCCAAGCTGTATAGTTTTTGGTGTAAATCGGATAATTTGATCCTGAGATATTAACCCTTTATCCTTCAAATTGAAAATTCCTCCAATCCCTTTGGCATTCGATAACTTGAAAATTATTGCTTGGATTGTCAAGTTACTTTATATTTGTGTTCAGGTTACAGATGTGCCAAGCTGTATAGTTTTTGGTGTAAATTGGATAATTTGATCCTGAGATATTAACCCTTTATCCTTCAAATTGAAAATTCCTCCAATCCCTTTGGCATTCGATAACTTGAAAATTATTGGTTGGATTTTCAAGTTACTTTATATTTGTGTTTAGGTTACTGATGTGCCGAGCTGTATAGTTTTTGGTGTAAATCGGATAATTTGATCCTGAGATATTAACCCGTTATCCTTCAAATTGAAAATTCCTCCAATCACTTTGGCATTCGATAATTGAAAATTATTGCTTGGATTGTCTAGTTACTTTATATTTGTGTTCAGGTTACTGATTTGCCGAGCTGTATAGTTTTTGGTGTAAATCTGATAATTTGATCCTGAGATATTAACCCTTTATCCTTCAAATTGAAAATTTCTCCAATCCCTTTGACATTTGATAACTTGAAAAATATTATTTGGATTGTCAAGTTACTTTATATTTGTGTTCAGGTTACAGATGGTCCGAGCTGTATAGTTTTTGGTGTAAATCGGATAATTTGATCCTGAGATATTAACCCTTTATCCTTCAAATTGAAAATTCTTCCAATCCCTTTGGCATTTGATAACTTGAAAATTATTGCTTGGATTGTCAAGTTACTTTATATTTGTGTTCAGGTTACTGTTGTGCCGAGCTGTATAGTGTTTGGTGTAAATCTGATAATTTAATCCTGAGATATTAACCCTTTATCCTTCAAATTGAAAATTTCTCCAATCCCTTTGGCATTCGATAACTTGAAAATTATTGGTTGGATTTTCAAGTTACTTTATATTTGTGTTTAGGTTACTGATGTGCCGAGCTGTATAGTTTTTGGTGTAAATCGGATAATTTGATCCTGAGATATTAACCCGTTATCCTTCAAATTGAAAATTCCTCCAATCACTTTGGCATTCGATAATTGAAAATTATTGCTTGGATTGTCTAGTTACTTTATATTTGTGTTCAGGTTACTGATTTGCCGAGCTGTATAGTTTTTGGTGTAAATCTGATAATTTGATCCTGAGATATTAACCCTTTATCCTTCAAATTGAAAATTTCTCCAATCCCTTTGACATTTGATAACTTGAAAAATATTATTTGGATTGTCAAGTTACTTTATATTTGTGTTCAGGTTACAGATGGTCCGAGCTGTATAGTTTTTGGTGTAAATCGGATAATTTGATCCTGAGATATTAACCCTTTATCCTTCAAATTGAAAATTCTTCCAATCCCTTTGGCATTTGATAACTTGAAAATTATTGCTTGGATTGTCAAGTTACTTTATATTTGTGTTCAGGTTACTGTTGTGCCGAGCTGTATAGTGTTTGGTGTAAATCTGATAATTTAATCCTGAGATATTAACCCTTTATCCTTCAAATTGAAAATTTCTCCAATCCCGTTGGCATTCGATAACTTGAAAAATATTGCTTGGATTGTCAAGTTACTTTTTATTTGTGTTCAGGTTACTGATGTACCGAGCTGTATAGTTTTTGGTGTAAATCTGTTATTTTAATCCTGAGATATTAACCCTTTATCCTTCAAATTGAAAATTCCTCCAATCCCTTTGGCATTTGATAACTTGAAAAATATTGCTTGGATTGTCAAGTTACTTTACAATTGTGTTCAGGTTACTGATGTGCTGAGCTGTATAGTTTTTGGTATTAATCTGATAATTTGATCCCGAGATATTAACCATTTATCCTTCAAATTGAAAATTCCTCGAATCCCTTTGGCATGAGATAACTCAAAAAATATCAATCCGATTGTCATGTTACTTTATATATTTATTCAGGTTACTGGTGTGCTGTGCTGAATAGTTTTTTATGTAAATCTGATAATTTGATCCGGCGATATTAACCCTTTATCCATCAAATTAGACACGCCTCCAATCCATTTCTATATGTACCCATGCCTTGTATGGTGTACATAATGTCGGCATCCATGGTGGCCCTCCGTCATACAGCTTTCTACTAGTTGCACGTATGGGTACACATCTGACGATTTCATCGGCCTATTTTTATCTTTCTGCAATTTCTTCGATAATCTATTGTTTAGCATATAATAAATAAATTTATGCAGTTCCTTATTCAAAATAATGCAGTCTTGAACACCAGTCCAGACATTGCGAGATCACCGAAGACCCCCCCCCCCCCTCCCTCCCCCCTCCCCCCACCAGCACCAGCTGCACATGTTTCATGATGTTTACAACAGTCATTACTCCTGATGTTTCCACACATATGTAGAATGCTTGGAACATGTACTTAATGTCAATGTTTAATTCTTGCTTTGTATGATGTTTGATCAATCACATCGAATTTTTCTGTTGGTTCACACAGCTACACACACAGTGCTCAGAAGATATTTCAGTTTCTTTACTAGTGTGTGTTAGAATTATTATCAGCACACACTCTTAAAATTACAGTGCACCCACTTAATGATGGTGTGATTTTGTAATTTGTCCACTCCCTGTGTGTGCAAGCACAATAGCACATGTCAAATTGAAGGTCTGGGTATCAGGAACTAATTTTATCTTTGAACAAGGATATATTTACTCCAATACAAGTAAAAGTGTCTAGATTAAATACAAAGAACCAAGTGACTTGTAGCCTGTGATAATGACTCCTTTGGAACTTTGATTGGAAATACATGTAAATAAGTTCATAACCATGATAAAGTCAGGCTTTTTTTATCCTTTTATTATGTCTCCCCTTCCCAGAAGGGAGACATATTGTTTTAGTGCATATTCTTCTTCTCCTTCTTCTTCTCATACAAACTTTGTCCGGGCCATAACTTTTTTGTCTTTTGACCTACACCTTAGATACTTGGCATGTGGATGCATCACCATGAGCTGATGTGCAGTGTACCATAGTAACCTTCATGTGACCTTGACCTTTGACATGAAGGTCAGATTTATATGTTTTTTTTAAGGGAAACATCACACAAACTTTGTCCGGGCCATAACTTTTTTGTCTTTTGACCTACACCTTAGATACTTGGTATGTGGATGTATCACCATGAACCAGTGTGCACTGTACCAAAGTGACCTTGACCTTGACCTGAAGGTCAGATTTATGGGTGTTCTGTAATGGGCATCGAAAAAATGCTGAGTCAGCATATTTGCAAAAATTTTAAAAAATCTTTTCTCCAGAACCAATCATCAGAATCTTTTGATATTTGGTATACAGCATTCATAGGGGGGTCAGATAAAAGTTTGGTGAAATAAAGCTCATTGGTTCATATTTGGGCTCTCTACAGGAGCCCGAAGTTTTAACATAGGGTAATATGGGGAATATTCTTTAAAAATCTTCTTCTTCAGAACCACCAGTCAGAATCTTTTAATATTTGGTATACATCATTGTTATGAGGGTCAGATTCTAGATTATTCAAACCAAGTCCCTAGGTTAATATTTGGGCTTCCTATGGAAGCCCAAATTTTATCTTTGTTCAATATGGAGGGTAATTTAAAAAAATCTTCTTCTTCAGATCCATCAGGCAGAATGCTTTGATATTTGGTATGCAACATCTCTAAGGGGGTCAGATTCAAGTTTGTTCAAATCAGATCCCTAGGTATATATTTGGGCTCACTATGGTAGCCCAAATTTTTACTTAGTGCAATATGAGAAAATTTCTTTAAAAATCTTCTTCTTCAGATCCACCAGTCGGAATGCTTTTATATTTGGTATACAATGTGTCTAGGGGGGTCAGATTCCAGGTTGTTCAATTCGAGTGCCTAGGTTAATATTTGGGCTCCATATGGGAACATGAAATTAAACTTAGTACAATATGAGTGAATTTCTTCAAAAATCTTCTTCTTCAGATTCACTTGTCAGAATGCTTTCACATTTGGTGTACAACATCTCTAGGGGGGTCAGATTCAAGTTTGTTCAAATCGGATCCATAGGTCCATATTTGGGCTTGCTATGGTAGCCCAAATTTGAACTTAGTGCAATTCGAAGAAATTTCTTTACAATTTCTCTTCTTCAGATCCAACGGTCAGAATGCTTTCATATTCGGTACACAACATCTCTAGGGAAGTCAGATTTAACTGTGTTCAAATCAGGAGCCTGGGTTAATATTTGGGCTCTCTATGTGAGCCAGAATAGGCCATTTTGCTGAAGAATTAAAAATTTTGTATTCAGTACCCTCTAGAGGTACTAAGATTAATCCACATAGGTTGTATCAAGGGGCTTCATAGGGGAGCTCTACATTTTACTTATGATCAACTGAAGATTATTTTTGTCACTCCTGAGGGACTCAAGGATTGACAGTGTAGCCTATGGAGATGGCTTGCTTAATGTAGACTCATTCTTGGACTCTGTTTAAATTGTGTTCTGTACAAATGAGTGCTTCAGGCCCTGTGGGGCCTCTTGTTTAAGGTAAACTGTCTGGACCAGAACTTTTTTGTATTTTGAGTCAGGCTTTAGATATTTGGCATGTGGATGTATCACCATGAGCCAGTGTGTAGCGTACCATTGTGACCTTCATGTGACCTTGACCTTTGATCTGAAGGTCAGATTTGTGCTTTTTTCAAGGAAACTTTGTGCGGACCAAAACTTGTTTGTCTTTTGAGCCAGGCCTTAGATATTTGGCACGTGGATGTATCACCATGAGCTGGTGTGTCGCATACCATTGTGACCTTCATGTGACCTTGACCTCAAGGTCAAATTTATGTACTTCAAATAGGGAGTAATTGTCCAGACCAGATTTTTAGCTCAACTTTGACGAAGTCAAATTTGAGCTATTGTCATGGCCCGTCGTCCGTCTGTCCGTACGTCAACAATTGGTTATGGCTCGGGCTAGAGGTCGTATTTATGAACCGATCTTTACGAAACTTCTTGTGTACCTTTGTTATGACCCTGGGACGGGAACGAGTGTTTTTAGGTGTGGTCCGAAATTCAAGATGGCTGCCAGTGGCCATTTTGTACCGATGATGCAAAAATCAGTTTTTTGTACAGAACTTCTGTATGAAAGTTCTGATTTGAATAAAGTTTTGTATAAATGTTTAGTACCATGGGATACATCACATATAATACAGGTTTTTTTCTCGTGCGTAAATTATGCAAATTAGACTGACTTTGATTTATTTAGTGTTACTTTCAGAGCTGTAAGTGCCAAGCTGCTATGGCTCGGGCTAGAGGCCGTATTTATGAGCCGATCTTTATGAAACTTCTTGGGTACCTTTGTTATGACCGTGGGACGAGAACGAGTGTTTTTGGGTGCGGTCCAAAATTCAAGATGGCTGCCAGCCGCCATTTTGTACCGATGATGCAGAAATCTGTTTTTTGTACAGAACTTCCATATGAAAGCACTGATTTGAATAATTTTTTGTATGAATGTTTATTACCATGGGATACATCACATATAATACGGGTTTTTTTCTCGTGCGTAAATTGTGACTAATTTTGATGTTTTTTGGTGTTACTTTCAGCACTGTAAGTGCAAACGCCAATACGGCTCGGGCTAGAGGCCGTATTTATGAACCGATCTTTACGAAACTTCTTGGGTACCTTTGGTATCACCATGGGACGAGAACGAGTGTTTTGGGGTCCGTTCCAAAATTCAAGATGGCCGATGTCAGCCATTTTGTACAAAATTAGGTGCAATCAGATTTTTGCACAGAACTTCCATATGAAAGCGCTGATTTGAATAATTTTTTGTGTGAATGTTTAGTACCATGGGATACATC
This sequence comes from Pictodentalium vernedei, assembly GCA_031216915.1. Lineage (NCBI taxonomy): Eukaryota > Metazoa > Mollusca > Scaphopoda > Dentaliida > Dentaliidae > Pictodentalium > Pictodentalium vernedei. The sequence goes on from CM062288.1 coordinate 256,792,221, forward strand.
ACATATAATACAGGTTTTTTTCTCGTGCAGAAATTATGCAAATTAGATGAACTTTGATTTTTTCAGTGCGACTTACACACAGTAAATCCACATGTCAATACGGCTCAGACTAGAGTCTGTATTTATGAACTGATCTTCACGAAATGTCTTGGGTACCTTTGTTATCACCTTGGGACGAGAACGAGTGTTTCTGGGTGCGATCTAAAATTCAAGATGGCTGCCAGTGGCCATTTTGTACCGAAATTAGGTCTAAACAGTTTTTTGTACACAACTTCTATACAGCTCAGACTAGAGGCCATGTTTATGAAACAATCTTTACGAAACTTCTTGGGTACCTTTGTTATCACCGTGGGATGAGAGCGAGTGTTTTTGGGTGTGGTCCGAAATTCAAGATGGCCACCAGCAGCCATTTTGTACCAAAAATAGTGCAATCAGTCTTTTGTACAGAACTTCTGTATGAAAGTTCTGATTTGAATAAATTTTTGTATAAATGTTTAGTAACATGGAATACATCACATATTGTAAGGGTTTTTTTTTCGTGCGGAAATTATGCAAATTAGATGAACTTTGATTTATTCAGTGCTACTTACAAAATGTGAGCACACATGTCAATACGGCTAAGGGTAGAGGCTGTATTTATGAACCGATCTTCACAAAACTTCTTGGGCACCTTTGTTATCACCTTGGGACGAGAATGAGTGTTTCTGGGTACGGTCCAAAATTCAAGATGGCTGCCAGTGGCCATTTTGTACCAAAATTAGGTCCAATCAGTTTTTTGTCACAAGTTCTATACAGCTCGTATTTATGAACTGATCTTCACAAAACTTCTTGGGTACCTTTGTTTTCACCTTGGGACAGGAACGAGTGTGTTTTGGGGTGCCTTTGTTATCATTGTGCTATGAGAACAAATATTTTGGGTTTCAGTCAGACCCACTCTGGGACTCAAAGTTTTCTTTTCTAGTTTAGCATCTGACTGTCACCCACCTTTACAATACTTTACCTATACATTTGTTACAGGCAACGGTCAGTATTTATGTACAGACCGTTACAATACTTTATATGTACCTTTGTTATCAGGTCATTACCTAGATGTTTGTCATTGCTGTGTCACATACTATACATGTGCATGTCTTTGTCTTGACAAGTTGAGCTACAGTGTCATTGACACTTTCATTTTTGTTTTTTGACCTAGGACTTGGTTATTTGACATGTGGATGTGTCACCATGAGACCGCATGTCGTCTACCTCGATGACCTTCATGTGACCTTAAGGTCAAATTTATGTACTTCAAATAGGGAATAATTATCCAGATCAGAACTTTTTTGTTTTTTGACCTAGGACTTAGATATTTGACATGTGGATGTATCGCAATTGGACCGCATGTCACATGTAATCATGACCTTCATGTGACCTTGACCTCAAGGTCAAATTTATGTACTTTAAATAGGCAGTAATTGTCCAGACCAGATTTTTTTTTTTTTTTGGACATGTGGATGTGTCACCATGAAACCGCATGTCCGCTACCTTGATGAACTGCATGTGACCTTGACCTCTGACCTCAAGGTCAAATTTATGTACTTCAAATAGGGAATAATTGTCCAGATCAGAACTTTTTTGGTTTTTGACCTAGGACTTAGATGAATGACATGTGGATGTATCACAATGAGACCACATGTAATCATGACCTTCATGTGACCTTGACCTCAAGGTCAAATTTATGTACTTTAAATAGGGAGTAATTGTCGAGACCAGAATTTTTTTTTGTTGACATGTAGATGTGTCACCATGAAACTGCATGTCCGCTACCTTGATGAACTGCATGTGACTTTGACCTCTGACCTCAAAAGGAAGGGGAGACATATGTTTTAGTGTGCTAAAACACTTTCTAGTTGCTTTCTAAAATTTTAAAAGGCTGTCACTGCTCATCAAAATATAAAAAATACAGTTTTTCGATTTCAGTATTGCACATGTTTATTATTTTATATTTTAGGATGATCTTTCAATCCAGCTTCAAGCCCTAAAAATCACTCTGGAACAAGTTCATAAAGGAGAACTTCTGCACGTACAGAATGAATTCGAGCAGCACCATCTTGCTGTGGTTTCCAGTTTGAAAAGATCCATGGCAGAATTGGAGAACAGACTTGAGCAGTCAGATGACAGTGATGGTATGTACATGGAAAGCAAAACCGGAAAATTATATAATCACATTTAAGCAGCGCTCTCTGTTTGTGTCAAGTGGTCACCAACCCTCATTCTTAACCTAATTTTTTGAAGGCCCTCAGCTCTCACCTAAAAATTGCTATGAGGGACTTAATCTTTAGAATTGGGTAGAGTCAGTAGAGTCAGTGATAAAGTAAAGAAAATACTGACAGAATATCAGTCAATGGATCTTCAGGTTAGTGTTGAATGAAGCGATTAATCTATTTACCAGTAAGTGAATGCTTACAAACTTTTTCTCTTACAATTTTTGCTTCCTGTTAACCACTTGCTTATGACAGAAGAGTGTATTAATCACAATAGCATCAGCAAATTCGCTCTCTGGGAACCTCATTCTGCAAATGACAGATTACTTATTTTCTGGCTTGATTGGTCATGAAAGACAATGGCAAATACACAGAATGTAATTTATGCAAATCTTGCATAACTTACTTTATCTCACAATCGGGGCATTTTTACACTGTTACACAACTTAAGTTTAATGTATCTGGGCCCTTGTTCCTATTCCGTATCAAGGGCCCCTGATACAAGCATGTGATTCTGCTGTTGCCAAAACAACGGCATTAATACCATTTTTCGATCGCTTCGCGTTTTTCCCTTCAAAGAAAACAATATTAGGTGAGGCGAAGCCAAACCTAATATTGTTTTCTCTGAGCCGTGTATGACACTGTATCTGCCAACTAAACACCCTGTAACGTATTTATTATGCTCGGCATGCTAAAATGTCACTGGGGAAGTTAACTCAACGAATAGTTAAATTATGCGCACTTTTCAGCATCTTGGGCTGGTTTGTAGCCTATTATTGGGATTTTCCTGAACGCTGGAGTCGAGGCTTCTCTCTTGAAGTTAAAGGATTAGCTTTCGCTATGAAATGTGGAAAACTCTATCTCAATAAACGATGAACGGCATATTTTAAAATATAATAAACCTTTACACCAAGAGGGATATTTAATTCACCAGTAATTATTGCAAAAGTGACAACCAAATTCACGTTGACGAAACACACAGTTGCTCCACATCACAAGACAGTATTCAGTAAAGTGAATCCCAGTGACGTAATTTTCTCTGAAGTGTAACACCATCACTGACCTCAATATGGAGATCAATGAATGCTATTCTATTTTTCAATTTGCGTCTTTCCATCGATAAGGAAATGAAAAAGTTCCTCTTAAAATAGTTTTAACACATTTTGTGATCAATATTGTGAGATAAATTTATCATCACCACAGTGTGTGTCTCCAGAAATTCTGATCAAGTCTCGTTGTAGACACAAAATACAAATCTGTATTGCAGAAGGAGAATGTTTGTATCTGCACTTATTGAAAACTGATTACACATGTCAAGGCTACCATTTTTGATAACAGTAATTAAATGATACATAACCAACTCATTGAAATAAAGTAGACTAGATAATTTTTTGTCATGATGGTATTTTTATATAGGCCTACCATGCGTTAAACCTTAAAAATAAAACATAGAATCACGTAGCTGAAACACCACTATAAACTTCAGAGGCTATACATATAGTACAAAGTAGAATAATGAATGGGGATTACGTCATGCACACTGCAGAAACGCAATACCATGAAGTCATGATTTTCATTCATAAAAAATTAATTCACAGACGCTGAACGATTGGCAAAATATATGCGATCAAGTCAAGAAAGAGAAGAATATTGTATGATAAATTGATTATTAGCACCAAGTGGTAGAATGCCTTGTCCATGCTTTTATCACTTCAAAACTGGACTACTGCAACTCCTTACTGTATGGTCTTCCCAGTAAACAAATAAACAGGCTACCGAAATACAGAAGCCTGTATTGTCTCTCTCACTAAACATGTAACACCTGTGCTGAAAGCTCTACATTAGCTACCCATTTCAGCAAAAGTAGAATTCAAGATTATGCTTTTCACTTAAAGGCATGCACTGGTGGTCTAAACCCATCCTATATTCCAGACCTGCTGAATGAATACCAAACAGGCCATACTTTACTATTCTCTTGCCAGAACCAACTGAAGGAAAGTACTTTTGCACTCTCATCATATGGAGGTCATTCATTTGCCTGCTGTGCTGCTAGACTTTTCAATAGGTTGCCAGTCTTTGTGAAGTCTGCCCAGCCAGTGAGCTTATTTAAAGCCAGGTTGAAAGCCTATTTTTTTAAACAGTATTATTGTTAATCCTATTTTCACATAACCACTGAGCTTCTATATTGTGTAATATTCCACCACAATCTTTATACAATGCCATGGAACCTTCCAGTATTGTGATATGTGCACAATATAAATGACTATTGCCATTGCTCGGTGGTTTTCTCCAGGTACTCTGGCTTCTTCCACCCATAAAACTGTCCAACCTGAGGTGACCCTGGCTGTCGAAAGTGCCAGTAAACTCCAATAAATAAATAAATGAATAAATAAATAAATAATTTTGTACTTGTATGGTATTATACATCTCCTGAAGCATTTTAATATTGAAAAAATGCATCTCTATATAACATAAGTTCAGCGATCTGAACATAGCGCCTACCTCACTATGTCTGGTAGCTGCAACGTTAAGATTGCTGAACTTTTTATAACATATAACATTCGAGGCTGGATCGCTATGACAATGTTCCTAAAAATTCATAAAAAAAATAAAAAGAAAATCCTCCCTCCCTCCATGATTTAAAAAACAAAATTCTCTGAGAATTAAAACTATTTTTTTTTTGGCCAGACCCACCAGTTTTACTTTTAATGTTGCAAGAACATATTATTTGTTAAGCTCTTGTTTTCACTATTTTAGAACAATTAGAAGTGAATCAACTGTCTATAGAGAAACTCAACAAGAGACTGAGTGATGAACATAACCAACTTGTGCAGGTAATTACTGAGTTTTTATATTTTCTTTTCCAGTTTATATTGTAATAAAAGATCACTGAAATCTGTTTTAAACTTTTAACTGATGTTTTTGTGCCCCCAACAGGGAGGCATCTTAAATCATGGTTTTCTGTCCATCCATCCATCTGTCTGTCCATCCATCTGTCCATCCATCCATCAATCCATCCATCCATCCCCATCCATCCATCCATCCATCCATCCATCCATCCATCCATCCATCCATCCATCCATCCATCCATCCATCCATCCATCCATCCATCAGTCGGCCACCTGTCCATCCATCTGTCAAAATTTATTTGTCCACGAGGAGCCATAAAGCTGTAATGCTTTGGTGGATTTCCATGAAACTTTACACCAGGGAAAAGACCGACGCTCGAGTAATAAAGGTCAAGGTCACAGGAATGAGAAAACTTAATTCTCTCACAGACTGTATTTGTCCATCCAGAGCCATAATTCTTTTATGCTTGGCTGACAAATTTGTCGTCGGCTTACACACTTTCGTCATTTACAATCCCAGTGTGCTGGGTTTCATTGTTTAAAGGGTCAATCTATATCAGTTAACCCTTTATCCAAGAAAAGTTTTTTAAAAAAAAATAAAATAATTTCCACTCATGGGGAGAAAATTTTATCTCTATTTTCCAATAAAACCATTCAGATATTGTTGTCAAAAGAACTTGTTCATTACAGTTCAAGTCAAAATAAGTTGTAACATAACTGTAATAAACTATGTATACTGCTGCTTGAGCACTGATAAGACCAGAATCTGACATCATTTTCTGGAAAGCATTTCAGAAAATGATGTTAGAGTCTGGTCTTATCATTGTCGGAAGAGAAAGATACATAGTTTATAGCGGTTATCCTACAACTTAATTTTGACTTGTACTGTATGTCAATTCAAGTGACATCCATATGTGTATTGTTCTGTTGAGAAAGTTTCAACATATTAGTGGCTGTATTGACCTTATGGAAATAAGGTCAACACAGCTTTTGGCTTCTATGTTCAGATGTATTTTATTAAATTTGAAACCTTATCGACTATAGTGAGCACCAACTTCAACACAAACCTTTTCATTCCAGTTTTATAGGCCATTTGGCTGTAGGTCTGGGGGGAATCCCTGGCCAGGCAGTCACCGTTAGTCTTGTTTAAAGATTAAAACTGAAAAATCTGAGTATCTCGTAGAAGTATTTTAGATAAAAGTGGTTAGCTGCTATAAATGCAGTTGAAAAGTTGTATGTTATCAAGTTCCTTTACACTGGCAGCATTATTTCTGTAATAATTATCTCCCTTAATGTGCTATGATTTCCCTTGACTGGTAGAGTTGTAGGGTATTTTTTGTAATCAGAGTTTGTTCATCCATAAGTATATTGTTCAAAGTTTTATCAAAACAATTCCTTTTGAACTGAATTTTGTAGATTATGAGGCCTAAAACATAAGTCAAACCAAGAACATAAACTTTTGATGGCAAAGAAATAATTACAAAAATAAAAAATAAAATAAAAAGCCTCCCACCCACATGTAATTTTACAAAAAATGGCCTGAGAAACAGAAGATCTCCTTTGTGAGGCCAAACCTTGTGAGTGCAACCAGTATATATTCTATAGGAAAAACAAACCTCATATGTATATTTTACCAGCGTTTAACCCTTAAGACCCCAGTGCCAATTTTGGTGAGTGTTTTTGTATTACATGTTCATACAGAACACATGTCCTAACCAACATTCTTTGGTGGTGTTGCTGATGGATTTTGGTTTCTAGTGAAGTCTTCACTAGACAATGACACTACTGCCAAGTCAGAGTGTTAACCTATTATGAGGGAGCACAAAATAATTAGGATTTGGCAGGCCTTTAACCCTTTACCCAACGCAGACGATATAAAAATTTATTATTTTAAATATCATTTTTTATTTTTTTCAAAAATTTTTAACAAAACCATTCCATGTGACCCCTCGTTGGAATGAGCTCGACGAACTCGTTCCAACGAGGGGTCACATGATATGGTTTTGTTGAAATTTTTTGAAAAAATGCTATTTTTTTAACTGCTGAATTTGCACATTACGCGGGTGGATGTATCCGATTCGTTGGGTAAAGGGTTAACCTTTAAGGTCCTGGACAAGTGTCCTGAATTCCAACCACCCCACAGCCACTATACGTCCACTGGCTTAGCAGTCCTTTTTAGTCAAGTCTTGGCTGCGTGTTGTATGTCTTTTTTCTGTCCATTTTTGTGTCATTAAATGTTCAGAAACTGCTGGAATGAATACACTCTAAGCACATCAAGGCTGACAAGGCTTTTAGGTTGTAGTCATTTTACAGCCTTATGTGTTGATGCTTCTGAAAAATTTAAAACAATATACACATGAGACTGAAAAGCAAAATCAGGGAGTTGAAAAATGCATGCCTCAAAAAGCAATATCTTTTATTATTTATTTATTTATTTATTGGTGTTTAAGGTCACATACTTATGCACAATGGCTAATCGTGACCATGACAGTTTTACGGGTGAAGGAAGCCGGAGTACCCGGAGAGAACCACCGAGCAACGATGAGCAGCTGTCAGCTCTCCAACATCGTAACTCTGAACTCTGCACCGCAGCACAGGCAGGGTTAGATTGGTTGAAGACATGCACGCCATCGATGTGCAGTACGCCTCAGTACACAGCATCATCGTGCCCCCATGTAGGCAATCAGGGTGAAGTGTCTTGCCCAAGGACACAACGCGGTTGCCGCAGGTGGGATTCGAACCGAGGACCTCTCGGCTTGCAGCCTGCAGCTCTACCAACTGAGCCACCGCTCCCCCGACAAATATCTTTTAGTCAAGTTATTCTGGCATGAAATCTGATAACAATGTTAACAAGTAAGAGCTGAAAACTTTTATTATTGCTTAGTTTGTTGATCAAAACCCTGATTAGCTGTGGCAACAAGGATAGGAATCAGTGTCCGATGCCAGGATTGATCAGTGTGCCAAAATCTCACCATGATGTTACACTCTTGGTCATATCACCTCTCCCCCCCCCCCCCCCCCCCCCCCCCCCCCCCCCCTGTACCCACCCACCCTTTCTGTGCAGATGACCTTTGAGCTGGAACATCCATGGACTGATGTATCTCTTAGGACCGTAAGTACTGTAATCTGGATGAATTATTTTTCACCTGAATGACCATCTTTAGTCATATTTCACCCGCAATTACCGGTTCTCAAAGTGTGAAATCTTGCTAATAATAATATATCTCCCATCAAAAACCTCAAAATATCAATGCAGATGCAAGGAAATGGATATTTTTTTGGACCCTGGAATTCAAGTCCCATGACAGTCTTATTTATTTTTAAACACTTCCTACATGCAATTGACAGGGCAGTTTTGTACTGGAGTTACAGCAAATGAAGTTATGTTTTGAAATCATATGCCATTATCAGGGTTACTCAATCTGTTATATACTACTCAAAGTTTGCTAAGCACCAAGTATATCCAACTACCTGTTTTACGTTTTAATTGAAATATTGTTATGAAAAGTCTATATATTTTATATTTAATTATATCTTTAATGATTTAAGCACAGAAATTAAGATTTTGTTTGTGTTTGACATTATTTTTTAGCTTTTGAATACGATAACCATGGAAAATGGATATTACTGGTAAAAGAGGAAAGTTTTCAAATTTGCCTAAAAGTTGATGGAGCAAACTGATATGGGTTCAATATCGAGTATGAGACCCATTATTGTTAATTACAGCTTGACAACGCCTTCTCATGTTGTGGGATGTTGTTCCATTCTTGGACCAGTATGGCACCAAGCTCCTGGACACTTCTTGGTTGGACTGGACGGAGTGAAATTGCAAGCTGCAACTCATTCCAGACATGTTCGATTGGTTTGAGGTTGGGATCTTGCTGGCCAGTCCATACGCTCAATCCCCTCCCTCTGTCGATACTTCCCAACAGCATGAGCAACATGAGGACGGGCATTATTGTCCATCAAAATGAATCTATCACCCACTGTACCTGCATACAATCTGACGTGGGCATCCAGGATCTCATCAATATACCGGTGTGCAGTCAATGTACCATGGTCAAGAACACATAGCTCTATGTCCATCCCAGCTGATGCTGCCACAGACTGTTATTGACCCTCCACCATAGCGGTCATGCTCAGCCATGCTGGCTGCATGGAATCACTCTCTCGGTCTTCTCCATACCCTAGAACGCCTATCTGTTTCGTCTAGGCAGTACCTTGACTCATCTGTAAAAAGGACAAGTCGTCAATCTTCTCTGGTCCATCCAACGTGATCATAGGCCCATTCATATCGTGCATGGCAGTGGTTCTGGTACAGCTGGGTCTTCTCGATTGGAGACCACCTTCGTGCAGCCTTGCCCGGATAGTCTGCGTCGAAACATTTATCCCGGATGCATTCTGAAGGTCACTGCGAAGCGGGGTTGCTGTGTCAAAGCGTTTCCTACAGGCCTGAATGATCAAAAACCAGTCTTCAGCTGCAGATGTTGCCCTGTCTCTGCCCTCTCTCTGCCACCACCATGTTGTTTGACTGTTGTGCCATTCTTGCCCAGGCTCTGGTGATCACTGTATGGTGCACACCAAGGACTTCACCAACCTGACGATGGGTAGCCCCTTGTTCCACCATCCCTACAGCCCACCACATTTCTGCTTCAGACAAATGTCTTCTTACATTTCCATTCGCCATATTCAATCATTAAATCACAAGGGTTTGTGTTGAAATGAAGACTGAATATCCCACACATCTCATGTACATGTAGACATTACACGAAAACATCATGGAAAGCAAGGGGCACCTTTTTGCATTTTGTCAAGACTCTTATGAACTTGACACACGCTCATGCCTGTAACACGGCTAATTTGGAGCTGCACGCCGGGATGCGGTGTTGGATTCTTCTCCATCCCTTCCTTCTGAGCAGCATGCTGTTCTGAGGTCTGCTTCTTTGTTTGGACCTCAGTTGTTCCATGGTTCCGTGGAAGTTGTCCATGGTGAGGTTCTTCGAATGACCATTCAAAGGACCAGCTTTTGCTACGGGTGGTGGTAGGTTGTTCCAGGCCCGCCAAGCGTCCTGCTGTGTCTGCCATGTTGGCGACGTCGGCTACTCCTTCGGCTCCGTCTGCTCCTTCTGCACAGAAGAAGTGCCGACGCGGCCAGACTCGCTGGCAGCCTCAGGGAGGAAAGTCCCAGGACTCTGTTGCTTCCCGAGGGGGTGGTTTCTCCTCTCGGGGGCCTCGTTGAGGCCGCAAATGAAGGTCCTCACCTCGATTTGCCTCCAGTCAGCATAAGGCTGTCGCTGTTTTACCACTGTTGGACAGAGATAACGTCTGACACTTTGGGTCCTTGACGTCATCCAATCCGGTCTGCGACTATCCTTCCTTCGGCACCCCTGCTTATCTCGGGTGCACCTCCCAACTCAGGTCCCTTCCGATTCTCTACGTCGGGACCTTCTGGTGCAGATCGACAATCTCCTCTCCAAAGGGGCGATGGAGGTGGTCAGGAACACCCTTTCGCCAAGTTTTACTCAAGACTTTTCTTGGTGCCGAAGAAAAACGGCCAGTTTCGTCCTGTCATCGATCTGAGTATCCTGAACGAGTACATTATAGCACGTTTCAGTATGGAGACTTTCCGGTCGGTTCGACATTCAGTTCATCAGGGCGACTTTTCTGCCAGTATCAACCTGAAGGATGCCTATTTCCATGTACCCATTCATCTGGCGCCACGGAAATACCTTTGGTTCTCTTTTCCGGGATCGAGTCTATCAATTCAGAGCTCTCCCGTTCGGATTGAACCTGGCTCTTGGGCCTTCACCCGACTGATGTCACATGTGCTTGCTTTTCACCGTACTCAGGCGGTTGTGACTTCGTCAGCCTTCCTGGACGACATCCTCCAACGGCACCACAATGCTGCTGTTCTGGAGGCCGGTGTCCTCCAGTTTCTTTGCCTACTAGCGTCGCTGGGTTTCAGAGTCAGTCGCGAGAAGTCGGATCTCCTTCCTTCTCAGCAATTTCGTCATTTGGGGATGGATTTCGACACTCCTCACAATGTGGTGTCGGTTCCCAATGCTCGGGCGACGATTCTTTCCACCTTGACTCGGAACCTGCTTCAATCTTCCTCGGTCTTGGCCAGGACTTTCCTTTGGATGCTGGGCCTTTGTAGTTCGGTGACAGATCTCATTCCGCTCGGTTGCCGGTTTGTCCGACCTCTCCAACACTTCCTGTTCGATCATTGGCATCCGAATGTAGATCCGCTGGACCTGGAACTTCCTATTCCTCGGTCCCTGCTTTGTCACCTCCACAATTGGGCTGATGTTCCCTTGCTGACACAGGGTGTTCCGTTGGATCTTCCTTTGGCCGATCGCATCCTTACTGCGGATGCCAGCGATCGGGGCTGGGGTGCGACGTTGGATCCTCTCGGTCTGTCCACTCACAGCGAGTGGGACAGCGAGCAGGTGGTCCTTCATATCAACCAGAAGGAGCTCCTTGCTCTTCTGTTGAGTTTTCGGCTTTGGATCCCTCAACTGTCGGACCACATTGTCCTACTTCTTTCGGACAATTCGACAGTAGTGGCCTACATACAGAATTAAGGAGGCACACATTCGATTCCCATGTAATGGCTATCTCGGGATCTTCTTCTGTTGGCGCAGGATGTAAACGCTCGGGTGTGCATTCGGCACATTCCCGGTGTCTCAATGTCCTAGCAGACTCCCTGTCCCGACGTGACAGTGTCCTTCCCACTGAATGGATGCTACATCGGTTGGTGTTTCGGGCGATTTGTGAGCAGTGGGGGGCATCCTCTGGTCGACCTTTTCGCCACTCGCTGGAATCATCAGGTAGAGACCTTTGTCTCTCCTTGTCCAGATCCTCTGGCATTTGAGGTAGATGCTCTGTCTCTGGACTGCACAGGTTGGATCGGGTATGCCTTCCCTCCTGCACTGATTCTTCCTCAAGTATTGGCGAAGATTCGTGCTTGCAGTTGCAAGATCATTCTGATCGCACATCTGTCTCCACAGAGGGTGTGGATCAATCTGCTGCGGTATCTGTTGACAGATCGGCTGGTTCGTCTACCTCTACGCCGTGATCTTCTTTCCCAGGGTCTTCCTAGGAAGTATCACAGCAACCTGGCGAGCCTTCCCTTCACGGCTGTCTTTTATCAGGTCTTGTCTCCGACGTAGAGGTTTTTCGAGACGAACAGTGGAGTGCATTTCTGCATCGCAGCGACATTCCACTGGCATGACTTATGTTGCAAAGTGGAAGGTTTTCTTCCGCTGGTGTACAGATCACAATGTGGATTACCGTGATCCGTCAATCGCTCAAATTGCGGATTTTCTGGTATACCTTTTTGACTCCAAGGGCCTCCAGCCTATTACCATTAAGGGCTATCTGTCTATGCTGTCTGATATTTTCTCTTATGTGGGAAAGCGGTGCATCGGTCGTAATCTTTTTCTCTCCAAAACTCATTCAGCACTTTTCTTTCAAGAGGCCTTGAGTTTTGCGTCTTACACCCAAGTGGAACTTGGCATGAGCGTTGCACTGTTTGGAGGGGGCGCCATTCGAGCCTTTAATTGAGATCTGCTTGACATGTCGGTGAGCTTAATGCGCTATCTGCTGATTCTGCTTTCTTCAGAAATGAGGCTAACAGTGTCACCTTCACTACTGATTGCTCTTTTCTGGCCAAGAATCAACTTCCTGATTCGGTACCCGCCTCCCATCTGCATTCGGGCTCTCCCTGCTGTTGATGGTCGGAGGCCTCTTCTTTGTCCTGTTCATGCAATCAAGACTTACATTGATTGCACTCAGTTCGTTAGGAGGTGTCGGAGGAGATTCTTTCCGTCTCTCATTCCTAAGAGGCAGTCTGTCTCTTCCCATTCTATTTCCAGGTGGATCTGTCCTGCAATCAAGCTGGCTTATTCCCGCTTGTCTGCCTTGGATCTTGTTTCGAACCAGTTTAATGTTCATGCCATTTGTACATCCTGGGCGTTCGCCAATTCTGTTTCGCTCTGGGATGTTATGAATGCGGCTTACTGGAGGAATGCTTCTACCTTCTCCTCCTTTTATCTCCGACACCTACAGCAGCAATCTGAGGACCTTTATTCTTTAGGTCCTCTCGTTGCTGCTCAGGCTGTTGTGCACCCTCGTTAAATTTGTTTTTATCGGATTTGTGCTTCGCTCGGCCTTGTTCTTCTCAGGTGCCTTCTCTCTATCTTCATTACAGGTTTTGCTATTGTTCTTTGCCCACCTTGCTTTTCTTTCTGCTACTCTTGTTGGTATTGGTTATGTGATTCACCTCCTCCTATTGTTTATTCAGCCAATTGGAAACAATTGTGAGTAGGTTGAAAAGAAATTAAACTTTTTTAGTAAATTTTGTTTCTTAACATACCTACCACAATTGTTTACCGGAGGCCCACCCTCCTTGGTGATACCTTTGATATCGATGCCTCCCCGCTAAATCACAAACTTCTCGTTGGCGGAAATACGGAATTGACGTCACGGTTGTTGTGCATGCGCTCCGTAAATGCAAGAGGTGTGCAGAGAGAGTACCTGTAATTTTGAGCGCCGGTCTCGCTTGACCCTTTTCGATCTTTTTCGTGCTTTTGCACTCTATTACTTTTCCAACTTGTTTGGAAAAGTTTCTTAAGCTTGAGTTAGTTCCGAAGTAGAGCTTGCACATCTGTTACAGCCAATTGTAAACAATTGTGGTAGGTATGTTAAGAAACAAAATTTACTAAAAACTTTTAATATTTCCATTCAAGTGGGCTCCACTGCATTAGAGCAGTAAATGTTTGTTACTCCTGTGATAATTAGGAATGGAAATATGTTAATCCTTGACCTAACACGAAGGGCGGACGGCACTTGCAAATAGAATTCTTGAATAACTAATTTTTTTCATTTTTTGCATCAAAAGCATAGCTTATGACCCCTCATGGGAACAAGCTCAATGAGCTCATTCCAATGAGGGGTCATAAGCTATGTTTTTAAGATGGAAAATGATAGAAAATAATGAAAGAATGGTGATTTTTAGCTCAACTTTGCAAAGCCAAATTTGAGCTTATGCCATGGCCAGTCCGTCTCCGTCAACAGTTCAATACGGCTCGGGCTAGAGGCCGTATTTAAGAACCGATCTTTACAAAACTTCTTGGGTACCTTTGTTATGCCAGTGGGATGAGAATGGGTGTTTTGGGGTCCGATGCGAAATTCAAGTTGGCCGCTGGCAGCCATTTTGTACAAAATTAGGTGCAATCAGATTTTTGCGCAGAACTTTCATATGAAAGTGCTAATTTGAATAATTTTTTGTATGACTGTTTAGTACCATAGGATACATCACATATAATACGGGGATTTTTCTCATGCGTAAATTATGCAAATTAGACTGACTTTGATGTATTTAGTGTTACTTTCAGCACTGTAAGTGCAAATGCCAATACGGCTCGGGCTAGAGGCCGTATTTATGAACCGATCTTTACGAAACTTCTTGGGTACCTTTGGTATCACCGTCAGACGAGAACGACTGTTTTGGGGTCTGGTCCGAAATTCAAGATGGCCGATGGCAGCCATTTTGTACAAAATTAGGTTCAATCAGATTTTTGCACAGAACTTCCATTTGAAAACGCTAATTTGAATAATTTTGTGTGTGAATGTTTAGTACCATGGGATAAATCAAATATAATACGGGTTTTTTTTCGTGCAGAAATTATGCAAATTAGATGAACTTTGATTTTTTCAGTGCTACTTACACACAGTAAGTACACATGTCAATACGGCTCGGGCTAGAGTCTGTATTTATGAAACGATCTTCACGAAACGGCTTGGGTACCTTTGTTGTCACCTTGGGACAAGAACGAGTGTTTCTGGGTGCGGACCAAAATTCAAGATGGCTGCCAGTGGCCATTTTGTACCACAATTAGGTCCAATCAGTTTTTTGTACACAACTTCTATACGGCTCAGGCTAGAGGCCGTATTTATGAACCGATCTTTACAAAACTTCTTGGGTACCTTTGTTATCACCGTGGGATGAGAATGAGTGTTTTTGGGTGTGGTCCGAAATTCAAGATGGCCACCAGCAGCCGTTTTGTACCAAAATTAGTGCAATCAGTCTTTTGTACAGAACTTCTGTATGAAAGTTCTGATTTGAATAAATTTTTGTATGAATGTTTAGTAACATGGAATACATCACATATAATACAGGTTTTTTCTTGTGCAGAAATTATGCAGATTAGATGAACTTTTCTTTATTCAGTGCTACTTATACACTGTAAGTGCACATGTCAATACGGCTCGGGCTAGAGGCTGTATTTATCAACCGATTTTCCTGAAACTTCTTGGGTACCTTTGTTATCACCTTGGAACGAGAACGAGTGTTTCTGGGTGCGGTCTCAAATTCAAGATGGCTGCCAGTGGCCATTTTGTACCGAAATTAGGTCCAATCAGTTTTTTTTCACAACTTCTATACAGCTCGTATTTATGAACTGATCTTCACGAAACTTCTTGGGTACCTTTGTTTTCACCTTGGGACAGGAACGAGTGTGTTTTGGGGTGCCTTTGTTATCACTGTGCTATGAGAACAAATATTTTGGGGTTCAGTCAGACCTACTCTGGGACTCAAAGATTTCTTTTCTAGTTTAGCATCTGACTGTCACCCACCTTTACAATACTTTACCTATACATTTGTTACAGGCTACGGTCAGTATTTATGTACAGACCGTTACAATACTTTATATGTACCTTTGTTATCAGGTCATTACCTAGATGTTTGTCATTGCTGTGTCACATACTATACATGTACATGTCTTAACAAGTTGAGCTACAGTGTCATTGACAATTTCATTTTGAATAGCATTGCCCAGTTTTGGCCATTACGTTGGGTAAAGGGTTAAAGGAGTGCGTTTATTAAAACAACTGTCCTACAGTATTTTGTGTACTTTTTATATGTCCATTTTTAAGAAACGGGAGTAATATGTTGCTGTTGGCCCATCCACACAAACAAATAGGTTATTATGTGGCTAGTTGTTGGTGTACAGCACTGTTATTCACTAGTCTAATTTATGTGACTAGCAACATTAATTTGAACTAACAAATCAGGGTTTATTTGGCTGAAATAGTGGTTTTTGAGGCTAAAATGGTTTATCTGGCTACTTAAAGACAAAAAGTGGGTGTGATATTTTCAAGGATTTTATGTTAGGGTAAGGTTTAGGCCCAGAAAGCTGAAAGGGCCTCAAAGTTGAGAGGGCCACCCAAGAAATTAACCTTGAAAAGTAATTTTTCTGTGTACCCATACTATGTATGGTACACATAATGCCAACATCCGGGGTGGCCATCCGTCATTCATCCATCCTTTGTCCATCTGTCTGTCCGTCCGTCTGTCTGTCCATCTGTCTGTCCGGCATCCATATCCATTTCTTTGGCATTCGATAACTTGAAAAATATTGCTTGGATTGTCAAGTTACTTTATATTTGTTTTCAGGTTACTGATTTGCCGAGCTGTATAGTTTTTGGTGTAAATCTGATAATTTCATCCTAAGATATTAACCCTTTATCCTTCAAATTGAAAATTCCTCCAATCCCTTTGGCATGAGATAACTCAAAAAAATATCAATCCGATTGTCATGTTACTTTATATATTTATTCAGGTTACTGATGTGCTGTGCTGTATAGTTTTTAGCTCAACTTTGACGAAGTCAAATTTGAGCTATTGTCATGGCCCGTCGTCCGTCGTCTGTCTGTCCGTCCGGCCGTCCGTCCGTCTGTCCGTCTGTCCGTACGTCTGTCCGTACGTCAATAAATGGCTATGGCTCGGGCTAGAGGTCGTATTTATGAACCGATCTTTACGAAACTTCTTATGTACCTTTGTTATGACCCTGGGACGGGAACGAGTGTTTTTAGGTGTGGTCCGAAATTCAAGATGGCTGCCAGTGGCCATTTTGTACCGATGATGCAAAAATCAGTTTTTTGTACAGAACTTCTGTATGAAAGTTCTGATTTGAATAAAGTTTTGTATAAATGTTTAGTACCATGGGATACATCACATATAATACGGGTTTTTTTCTCGTGTGTAAATTATGCAAATTAGACTGATTTTGATTTATTTAGTGTTACTTTCAGAGCTGTAAGTGCCAAGCTGCTATGGCTCGGGCTAGAGGCCGTATTTATGAACCGATCTTTACGAAACTTCTTGGGTACCTTTGTTATGACCGTGGAACGAGAACGAGTGTTTTTGGGTGCGGTCCGAAATTCAAGATGGCTGCCAGCTGCCATTTTGTACCGACGATGCAGAAATCTGTTTTTTGTACAGAACTTCCATATGAAAGCTCTGATTTGAATAATTTTTTGTATGAATGTTTAGTACCATGGGATACATCACATATAATACAGGTTTTTTTCTCGTACGTAAATTGTGCAAATTAGACTAATTTTGATGTTTTTTGGGGTTACCTTCAGCACTGTAAGTGCAAATGCCAATACGGCTCGGGCTAGAGGCCGTATTTATGAACCGATCTTTACGAAACTTCTTGGGTACCTTTGGTATCACCGTGGGACGAGAACGAATGTTTTGGGGTCCGGTCCGAAATTCAAGATGGCCAATGGCAGCTATTTTGTACAAAATTAGGTGCAATCAGATTTTTGCACAGAACTTCCATATGAAAGCCCTGATTTGAATAATTTTTTTGTGTGAATGTTTAGTACCATGGGATGCATCACATATAATACGGGTTTCTTTCTCGTGCAGAAATTATGCAAATTAGATGAACTTTGATTTTTTCAGTGCGACTTACACACAGTAAGTACACATGTCAATACGGCTCAGACTAGGGTCTGTATTTATGAACTGATCTTCACGAAATGTCTTGGGTACCTTTGTTATCACCTTGGGACGAGAACGAGTGTTTCTGGGTGCGGTCTAAAATTCAAGATGGCTGCCAGTGGCCATTTTGTACCGAAATTAGGTCTAATCAGTTTTTTGTACACAACTTCTATACAGCTCAGACTAGAGGCCATATTTATGAACCAATCTTTACGAAACTTCTTGGGTACCTTTGTTATCACCGTGGGATGAGAGCGAGTGTTTTTGGGTGTGGTCCGAAATTCAAGATGGCCACCAGCAGCCATTTTGTACCAAAATTAGTGCAATCAGTCTTTTGTATAGAACTTCTGTATGAAAGTTCTGATTTTAATAAATTTTTGTATGAATGTTTAGTAACATGGAATACATCACATATTGTAAGGGGTTTTTTTTCGTGCAGAAATTATGCAAATTAGATGAACTTTGATTTATTCAGTGCTACTTACACAATGTAAGCACACATGTCAATACAGCTCAGGGTAGAGGCTGTATTTATGAACCGATCTTCACAAAACTTCTTGGGTACCTTTGTTATCTCCTTGGGATGAGAATGAGTGTTTCTGGGTACGGTCCAAAATTCAAGATGGCTGCCAGTGGCCATTTTGTACCGAAATTAGGTCCAATCAGTTTTTTGTCACAAGTTCTATACAGCTCGTATTTATGAACTGATCTTCACAAAACTTCTTGAGTACTTTTGTTTTCACCTTGGGACAGGAACGAGTGTGTTTTGGGGTGCCTTTGTTATCATTGTGCTATGAGAACAAATATTTGGGGGTTCAGTCAGACCCACTCTGGGACTCAAAGATTTTTTCTAATTCAGCATCTGACTGTCACCCACCTTTACAATACTGTACCTATACATTTGTTACAGGCAACGGTCAGTATTTATGTACAGACCGTTACAATACTTTATATGTACCTTTGTTATCAGGTCATTACCTAGATGTTTGTCATTGCTGTGTCACATACTATACATGTACATGTCTTTGTCTTGACAAGTTGAGCTACAGTGTCATTGACACTTTCATTTATGTAAATCTGATAATTTGATCTGGAGATATTAACCCTTTATCCATCAAATTAGACACTCCTCCAATCCATTTCTATATGTACCCATACCATGTATGGTGTACATAATGTCGGCATCCGTGGTGGTCCTCCGTCATACAGCTTTCTACTAGTTGCGCATATGGGTACACCTCTGACGATTTCATCGGCCTATTTTTAGTGGGTGTCCATGCTTTTTAAATTCCTGTAATTATTTAGCCATATAAATCCCCATTTTAGACATGAGCATCATATCATCTGTCAGTCCGGGTGAATGACTGTCTGCCCATCCATTAACATTTTTGTATCAAGGCCATAACTTTTTAATAGGAAGAGATATCATGATGAGGCTTATACAATGTATCTACCACCACCACATAGAGTGTTTCAAACAAAATTCATGACTAGCCTACCAAGCTCAAGGTCACAGATAGAGATCAGCATATGGAATCATCATGCACATCAACGTTTTCGTGTTTGGAAAAAAACTTTTTAGTGGAAGGAGATATCACAATGAAACTTAAATAATTTATGGACCAACAGTAGGTGGTATATCGCATACAAAATCAAGGGCCAACCCACCAGGGCCAAGGTCACAGATAGAGGTCAACATATTGAATCAGCATGCACATCAATTTTTTGTGTCTGGGGCTTAACTTTTTCGTGGAATGAGATGTAACAATGAAACTTACATGATATATGGTACACCAATAGACGATGTGTTGTGTATAACAAATTCAGGACTGGCCTATGAAGGTCAAGGTCACTGGTAGAGGTCAACACATTGAAACAGCATTCACATCCAATTTTTCTGTGGGCAATAACTTTTTCAAGGTCAACACACATCAGCACATCCAGGACCTCCTATCAGGTGATACATAATGGGTGTATGATGCCCCACTAGGAGATGCTACTGTTAGAATTGAGCTTTGTTCTTAACTCAGCTGTTTAGCTGTCTGTATTTTTAAATCTTCAGCATATCCATTTCAATTTTTTTGCAGAAAATATCTACAGTACTAAAATCTGATGTACAAAGTAAAGTTGAGAATTTCAAAACACTCCAGTCAGAAGATGAAACAGACTCTGCCAAAGAAGAAGTGATTAACAAAGCTGAGGGTAAGTTTGCCACCTTGTGTAACTTCTAGAGTTTTAGGCCTTTGGACCCTCGTTTCCTGGAATGATATTGCCTTTGTGTACACTTACAGTGAGATGGGTCTGTCCAATATCAGTATACAGGGAGGACAAAATAATAATTACAGTCTGTAGCCATTCAGCAGCAAACTGCTGTTATTATTTTATCATCAATGTCCCCATGTATAGACCTCTTATAATAAGACAAAAATGGGACGAGATAATGCCTTGGATCAAAAAATCGGTCTTGCCAGTTCAAAGGGTTAAACCATTACCAAACAAATCAGCCGCATCTGCTCACATAATTTCAAAATTGAACAGCTGAAAAAAAATTATTATTTCAAAAAATTTCAACAAAACCATATTATGTGACCTCTCCCCCCTCGCCCATTGGAACAAGCTTGTTCCAATTAGTGGTCACACAGTAGATTTTTGTTGAAAATATTTGAGAATGTTTGGAAATCAAATCATTAAAAAAAAAAAAAAAATTTATATTGTGTGCATTGGATAAAGGGTTAATTAATCAGCATTTTTGTTATTGTCTTTATCACCCTGATCCTTTGAGCATTTCAATCTTCGGTATGTCCGTCAACAGTTAACCCTCTACCCAACGAATCTCCCGCACCCGCCCGCGTAATATGCAAATTCAGCAGCTGAAAAAATTTTATATTTCAAAAATTTCAACAAAACCATATCATGTGACCCCTCTTTGGAACGAGCTTGTCGAGTTTGTTCCAAAGAGGGGTCACGTGATATTGTTTTGTTGAAATTTTTTTTTAAAATTTAAAAAATGATATTTAAGGCCTAAAAAAATAAAAAAATCTGTTTCTCATGCCCTCCCGCATGGTCCTTTTGGCTGCCGCATGCTCTCTTTTTATAACCAATTTAAACTTTTAAAAAATTAAAATTAAATGGTTTATGTCTGACATTTTACCCAAGTTAAAACAATTGATGAATTTGTCCCTTGAGTGCAAGAAGGCTTTGCAATGCTTTAGCATTGCAAAGCCTTCTTGCACTCAAGGGATGAAATACACCACCACCCATGCTATTCTGTAGATTATGAGGCCTAAAACTTGAACCAAAAACATGAACTTTTGATGGTTAAGAAGTAATTACTGAAATAAAAAATAAAATAAAAAACGCTCGCCCGCATGGAATTTCACAAATAATGGCCTGAGAAACAGAAGATCTACTTTGTGTGGCCTAAAATAATAAATTTTGAAATCGTCTGCATTGGGTAAAGGGTTAATGCCAATTTCGATTTGATTGTCAGTCTACTGTATAGTATGACTTGTTGAATTGCCCTGATTTGAGATGATAACAACATATAGTGGAGTGCGGTGGCTCATTGGTTAGACTAAAGATCGACAGTTTGATCTTGGCCGGCAGTAATGGCATTGTGTCCTTGGGCAAGACATGTAATCCCAGTTGCTCATGTGTGGACACGGTGGTACTGTGTGCTAAGGCACACTACATGTCAAAGGTTTGTGGGTGTCCATCTGTCTCTAACCATCTGTGACACAATGTCTGCACAATAGCTTGAACAGACTTCTGCTTTTTACCAGATTTGGTGTGTGTGTGTTTTCAAGAATGTTTTGGATGAGTTCGAAAACCAGTCCTGCCAAAAATCTTTTAAGAAGATTGTTTTCTTGTTTGAATTTAAGACTTGCTGGCAGAGTCGGCATGACAACTTGAATAAACATCCGATTTTTGCCATATTTGGTCTGTGAGTTGTGCTTGAGAATATCTTGGATGGGTTTGAAAAACAGTCCTGCCTGGCTGATATTTATTCAGGAATTATGCCTCTTAAATTGCTGTTTTGGCTAAATTTCCGATTTGTGGGCAGTGTCAGCATATTAACTTAAACGTTATCCTATGTTTATCAAATTTGGGCTGTTCTACTCTAGAATGTCTTGGACGAGTTTGAAAAGCAGTCCTGTATGAACTTTTTTTCAGGAATTTTCCTGTGTGAACCCCCAAAAGTGAAGCAATGCTGTGGTAAACAAGCTCTGTAGTACTGGTAAAATAGGAACCAGTAACCAATGCCTGGGGTGGAAGTTCTCTAAAATGGACAACATTGATATAATTGATTGGCTGGAATTGAAGCCATGTTGGGATCACGCTTAGCCATTGTGCCAAAATATGTGACCTTAACCCATTACCCAACGCAGACGATATCAAAATTTATTATTTTAAACATCATTTTTTGAAATTTAAAAAAAAAATTCAACAAAACCATATCATGTGACCCCTCGTTGGAACGAGCTCGTCGAGCTCGTTCCAACGAGGGGGCACATGATATGGTGTTGTTGAAATTTTTTGAAAAATAATAGTTTTTCAACTGCTGAATTTGCATATTACGCGGGCGGATGCGGCCGATTCGTTGGGTAAAGGGTTAAACATCAATAAATGAATAAATAAAGTTTCAGGAGTTAGATTGTTTTCTTGTTTGAACTTCAAACTTGCAGGCAGTGTCAGCGCGATAACTTCACTCTTTCAACACGAGAGGCCGTTTTTCCAGTCCAGGAATACGATACGTCATAATTTCATTAAGTAGGATGGCTACGAAGTGAACGTGTGTGGTAGAACAATTAATAGGCTGCACGTTGAAAATATTAATTGCTCTACCCCCAAATAATGGATATGGACTCTTTCAATTTCTGCCATTTAACTGGCATGGAAGATACCACCAGTGTTCAAAAGGCTAAACATTATCCAATTTTTATCAAATTTGTCCTTCGTCTCTTAGTTTGTTTCCTAGTTTAGTAGTTTCAGGTACAAGCGCAGATTCTTTTTTAGGCACCAAAGCTTGACCCTAGTTGCTCTGATGTGATCAGGGTTTTTTTTTATGTTGAGCTTGAGGTTTTAGTATGCTTCCCCTCTCCCCTTCCGACCTCCAAAGGAGATTTCAGTGGGCATAAAGTTGAAGACTCCATCCATACTACTGTATGAACATTTTGCGTTATAACTCAAGTGTCGGTTGTCAGATTTTGATGTCCTTTGGTATGGTTATCAACCAGTATGGGGAAAGGGGATTCACATATTGCAAGGGAAAGAATATCCTCATACTGAGAGGTCATCAGCTATGTTTTGGAGGTGAAATTTGAAAATGCAATCAAATTTACCTAATGATTTCAGTCAATAATGTTGGAAAAATATGACCATTTTGTTTCGAAAGGGGTTAACCCTTTACCCAACGCAGACGATTTCAAAATTTATTATTTTAAATATCATTGCTGAATTTGCATATTACGATTCGTTGGTTAAAGGGTTAATCATTATGGGGTCTGGAAGACGATGTTTTTAGATCCATAATAAATCTTTAAAAAAAACTATTCTTCAGAGCTGAGTGAATTAGTTCTGTGGTAAACATTTTTTATTCGACATTTTTTAGTTCAATATTGTAAATATAATAGTCTCTTTATTACAGATATACAAAGAACATTAGAATCACAAAGGGAAGAGTTTGTACACCTCCGGGCACAACTTTTAACAGATTATGAGATGGTGCTGCAAACACGGACCGAGTCCATGACTTCCAGTTCTGAAGAAGTGAAAAAACTGCAAGAGGAGATGGAGAAAATACAGGCAGAGAATCAGGAACAGATCAAATCTCTCCAAGCAGTCATAAAGAATAATGAAGGTATTATAATAAAACCTACATTCTCCATGATTAATTCATATTTTACTTAAAAATCTCTTCTCTTGTGCTTTTCAGATTCCAGTACCAGAATATACTGAAATAACTTTTCTTTCAAATCAAAAGTAACTCTTCACCCAACCCTGAATAGCAGAAGGCACTTGCAAAACAAATTATTGAATAACTAAAAAATTCATTTTTTGCCTATAAAACATATCTTTTGACTCTCATTAAAACAAGTTTGTTCCAAGGAGGGGACATAATCCATGTTTTTCTGACAAAAAATGAAAAAATTATAATATTTGAATGACGATTTTTGTCAATAGCATCAACCAGTTTTGGCCATTATGTTAAAGGGTTAACACAAGCTCTCAAGCCACCAGTCTAATTGTATAAGGAATTTGATGCTGTTGTGGCCTGGAACCAGTCTAGTATTTAAATAGTCCTTTGCTTATGTTCAAATTAAATCATCTGAAATACTTCAGTTGGTCAGAAAAGCGAAACTATGGTTCGCTTTTTTGACCAATTGAAATATTCCCGTCGATTAAATCAATAAAACATAAACATTCATTTTCCTTAAATCAGTGCCAGAAAGGTTTCTCAATCCAGACTTGATTTGAACAAATCTTTGATGGCATTCCATTTTGAATGAACTCACCACAGCTGTATTTTTATGATTACTCCACTAATTGTATTAATATCTTGATGGTTTCAAGGTGAGTTAAATACTTACTGTTTGGAATATCTACAATTGGAGCACAAAAGAATATCTTATAGCTTTTTTAGTAAAGTGTCATCACATCAAATGAATGGTAGTCTGTACACTGACTCCATGAAAAGTGGGTAAAAGCCCATAACAGCATCGATTTCCGAACAGAATTAGACTTGTGGTCTGAGAGCTTGGTGTTACTGTGAAGGGCGTGGATAATTTTATCAAATGGCATCACACATTTACCTGAAAGTCTAAAAGCTTGTTAATGTTTTCTGATTAACCCTTTACCCAACGAATCGGTCACATCCACCTGCGTAATATGCAAATTCAGCAGCTGAAAAAAATATTGTTTTTAGAGCTGAAACAGTTAAGGGGTTTTCTTGATCGATTAATCACGTGGATTAGCCATGGTTAACCAATTAATCACTTGTCCAAATAGATATCTGAATAATTGGCGTACTGTTGATTTATTTAGAGCATGAACCCTTTACCCAACGTAACCAACAAAACCGAGTAGGCCTATATACAAAAATATCCATTAAAATTGATTATGTTTTCAATTTTTGTCTCAAAAACATAGCTTATGACCCCTCATTGGAACGAGCTCACCGAGCTCGTTCCAATGAGGGGTCATAAGCTAGGTTTTTGAGTCAAAAATTGAAATTATTTAGTATTTCATGAATTTATTTTGCAAGTATCGTCTGCTACCCGCAATGGGTAAAGGGTTAAGAATGACCATTTCCAGCTACTGATAGAGTATGATTATCATGCAAGTAAACAACTTTGTCAGCAAGTAACTTGCATGCTTTGCTCCATCTCATATGATTGATGTGAGTCAGTGTGACAATGTTTGTCTGTTTTGGAGCAAGTTTGTTCCTTTGTTAACCTATATAATACAGTAGTTCAAAAGTAATGCTTAATCGATCAATTACTTTTTGGATTGATCAAGATGTTGATCATTGATTAATCAATTAATTGGTTAACCGTTCCAGTTCTAATTATTTTTCAAAAAATTTCAACAAAACCATATCATGTGACCCTTCTTTGGAACGAGCTCATCGAGGTCGTTCCAATGAGGGGTCACATAATATGGTTTTGTTGAATTTTTTTGAATAATTAAAAAAAAATTATATTTAAATAAAAAAATTTAATATCGTCTGGGTTGGGTAAAGGGTTAATTGAAATGTGAATAGATCATCAAGAGTTATGGTCCCTCTCATTGAAATTAGTTGGATGAGAACATTGCTCTAATAAAAGTCATACATTGTTTTACAAAAAAACAAACCCCAAATCATACATCCAGTTTTATATCTAATTTGACATTAGCAACGAAACACTTTATTACAGATTACTGATTACATTGTTTATATGAGGTTTTTAGCTGCTGCAAGGAGTGTGGTGACGCTGTGGTTAGGACATTGGACTTCTAATCAAAAGGACAATTTGTTTGATCTCAATCAGATGTAACTTCATTGTGTCCTTGTACAAGGCACTTAATCCTGATTGCCCACATGGGGCATGGTGGCGCTGTGTTCTAAGGCTTGCTGCACATCGATGGTGCACTTTTCTTCAACCAATGCTAATCCTGCATATGCAGAATTAGAATGTTGGGGAGTCTGACAGTTACTTGCAACTGCTTGGTGGTTCTCTCTGAGTACTCCGGCCTCCTCCACCCATAAAAAACTGACATCAGGTGACTCTGGCTGTCGAAAGTCAGATGCTAGTTTTCAGGTTTTTTCCTGATTTTAGACTTTTTGGTGTCACCAACTTGAATAAAAAATATTGGTTTTCGATTTTTTTTCAAAAACCGCTATCCAAGAGTATTTTGTTTATATTTATACTGTTATATTGAGTAAAAAATTCAACCCTTTATCAAATGCTGATTTTAGATGAAACCTAATGACTTTTTGCCTGACATTTCTAGCAGACAGCACTTGAAAAAAATTTCCTGAGCAAGGCCTATTAAAAAAAATGTCTTATTTCTTCGGAACTTTTCCCTCAATTTTATGGTGAGGGAGGGAGGCTTTTTTTCTTTTTTCATTAACCCTTTACCCAACGCAGACGATTTCAAAATTTATTATTTTAAATATAATTTTTTTAAATTTTTCAAAATATTTCAACAAAACCATTTCATGTTACTTCTCATTGGAACGAGCTCGATGAGCTCGTTCCAATGAGGGGTCACATCATATGGTTTTGTTGAAATATTTTGAAAATTTTCATTTTTTCAACTGCTCAATTTGCATATTATGCGGGCGGATGCGGGCGATTTGTTAGGTAAAGGGTTAATTCACAATCCTCAGAATAGTTGAAATTATTTATTTAACTTCATAGACAATTCTGAGGAAAAATTAAATGTTTTAGCAGTAAAAATTACCCATACTGCTGTTGCTAATTAAACCAGCTCGGTGAGCTCTTGTCAAACAAGATATAGTTGGTTAAATCTTTAGTCCTCCAAGTGCAAAGCAGTATCACTGAAGAGATTTCTGGGTAAAAGTGGGGTGATGAGGCAGATTTTCAGTGATGAGGGATGTGCCTGAAAAAGAAAAAAATATTTAATTAGTCTAAGGCCTAAAAAAATAAAAAATCTGTTTCTCAGGCCCTCCCGCATGGTCCTTTTGGCCGCTGCATGCTCTCTTTTTAAAACCAATTCAAACTTAAAAAAAAATAAAAATTAAATAGTTTATGTCTGATATTTTAAAAATTTGATGATTTTGTCCCTTGAGTGCAAGAAGGCTTTGCAATGTTTTAGCATTGCAAAGCCTTTTTGCACTTAAGGGCTGAAATACACCACCACCCATGCTATTCTGTAGATTATGAGGCCTAAAACTTGAACCAAGAACATGAACTTTTGATGGCAAAGAAGTAATTACTGAAATAAAAAATAAAATAAAAAACCGCTCGCCCGCATGCAATTTTTCAAATAATGGCCTGAGAAACAGAAGATCTACTTTGTGTGGCCTAATCAAAGATTTTAAATTTTGATTCCAAAACGGCTTTTGACCTTTCATGGAATGAGCTTGTTGAGATCATTCCAATGAGTGGTCATAAGCTATGTTTTGGGAGGTGAAAAAGAATCCCATAAGTGAGAAACATGGGTATAAACTTGACCTTATACTTGCATTGTCGTCATGATACAGCCATATGTGCTGAAAGTGACAGTAACCCTCTTATCACTGATGTTGAAATATCAAAATTCAAGGTACAATGCAACTGAGAATTTAACCGATTCAGTCATGTTTGGCAGAGCTCATTTAGTTGTCAGACAAGATTGAATTGATTTTAATTACCAGTTGCATTATTAGAAACTTTTGCTGCTTGAAATTATGGTGTTATGACCTTAGTAACAGATCCAATTTTTTATGTGTGAACAATAACTGTATTTCTTTTTAGAAATTTTCAGGGTTTGGCGAACAGGCAACGCTCAGAAAATGTCTTCCCCCATACCAAGTAAACTTACAAAGTTGATGATAACAAAAGTGCACGTACAAAGGAAAACAATACTTTCCAGTGGTTTATTTTGAAAATCTGTTAACCTTCTATTCAGCAAATTAGCTTCTCTCAGTTACACTAAGGGCATTCACTCTTATTTATTGTTTAAGATTAACAGTGGCAAGCTAGAACAAAACAGCATTTACGTACATGTCCTGACCACAGTGAAAATGCACCCAAATAGTGGTAATTGTTCTGCAATTCTGAGGTGTTCAAAAACATTTTGCCAAGTTTTGCAGTGTTTCATCCATTGTTAGTCACTCTTTTCAAAGCACAGGAGTTGCTTATCATCTGGTTGAAACAAAGCATGCAGTTGATAAGTAGGTTTAAAAAAATCGAGACTTTGCCAATGAAAAGCAATGAAAACATGAACTCTGTTTGAGCATGTCACCGAAGTTTGAGATATAATTTTTTACATCTGTTGCATTATCTCATGAACTCCATGCATATCATTATCTTGACGTGGAAGATCAGTAACAAATTAGGAAGTCCCATAACAAAGATGCTTTGATCTACATGTTCTTCTCTCCCACCAGATTGTATTATGATGGGTCCATATTTGCCATGGTGCCCAAATAAGACCAATCACAGAGACAAAATTTTAAAGTTTTTAGCTTAACTTGACAAAGTCAAGATAAGCTATTGCCATCACACGTGCAGAAGTCTTTTAGTCTGTGAGTCTGTTCACATTTTCCTTTAGCACAGGCTACACCCCGTAGTTCTTGTCTGATCGTCACAAAATTTCATATGCAGGTTTGGGGTCATGTCTAGATGAGAACGTCCCCTTTTGGTCGTGGTCGGTCAACCGGTATGTCTGCCTGAGCTCAAAACCCAAAAACCATTAGCACAGTCTACATGTCGTATTTATGAAGGGATTTCAATGTAACTTGGTAGGATGCCTCTGTATAATGGCTAGATGAGAACGTCCCCTTTTGGGCATGATCTGTCAACCGTGATGGCTGCCCAAGCCTGAAACCCCAAAACTTTTATCACAGTCTGCAGGTCATGTTTAATATGGAGGAATTTCATTGTAACTTGGTAGGATGACTCCGTATGATGTCTAGATGAGAATTTCCCCATTTGGGCTTGATCTGTCAACCATGACGACTGCCCGAGCTCAAAACCCGAAAACCTTTAGCACAGTCTACAGGTCATATTTATGGAGGGATTTTGTTGTAACTTGGTAGATTGACTTCATATAATGTCTAGATGAGAAAGTCCCCTTTTGGACGTGATTGGGCAACTGTGACGGCTACAGGGGCCCGAAGCCCGAAAACCTTTAGCACAGTCTACAGGTCATATTTATGAAGGGATTTCATTGTAACTTGGTAGGATGACTCCAAATAATGTCTAGATGAGAACGTCCCATTTTGATCGCGATCATTCAGCCTTGATGGCTGCCTGAGCCCAAAAACCTTTTGCATAGTCAACAGGTCATATTTATGGAAGGATTTTATTGTAACTTGTTAGGTTGACTCCATATAATGTCTAGATGATGGCATCGCCTTTTGGTCGTGATTGGTCAACAGTGATAGCTACAGGCGCCCGAAGCCCGAAAATCTTGAGCACAGCCCACAGGTTATATTTATAAAGAGATTTCATATTTATGGGAGGATTCCATTGTAACTTGTTAGGTTGACTCCATATGATGCCTAGATGTTGACGTCCCCTTTTGTTCGTGATTGGTCAACTGTGACGGCTACAGGTTCCCGAAGCCCGAAAACCTTGAACACAGTCTACTGGTCATATTTATGAAGGGGTTACATTGTAACTTTGTAGGATCACTCCAGATGATGCCCAGATGAGAATTTCCCTTTTGGTTGTGATCATTCAACCATGATGGCTGCCCGAGCCCAAAGCCCGAAAACCTTTAGCACAGTCTACAGGTCATATTTATGAAGGGATTTCATTGTAACTTGGTAGGTTGACTTCATATAATGTCTTGATGAGAATATCCCCTTTTGGACACGATTGGGCAAATGTGACGGCTACAGGGGCCCGAAGCCCAAAAACCTTTAGAACAATCTACAGGTCATAATTATGAAGGGATTTCATTGTAGCTTGGTAGGATGACTCCAAATAATGTCTAGATGAGAACGTCCCCTTTTGGTCGCGATCATTCAGCCTTGATAGCTGCCCGAGCCCAAAAACCTTTTGAATAGTCTATAGGTCATATTTATGGAAGGATTTTATTGTAACTTGTTAGGTTGACTCCATATAATACCCAGATGCTGGCATTTCCTTTTGGTCATGATTGGTCAACTGTGATGGCTACAGGCACCTGAAGCCCGAAAATCTTGAGCACAGTCTACAGGTCACATTTATAAAGGGATTTCATTGTAAATTCATAGGATCACTCCAGATGATGCCCAGATGAGAATGTCCCCCTTCGGTTGTGCTCATTCAGCCATGATGGCTGCCTGAGCCCAAAGCTCGAAAACATATAGCACAGCCTACAGGTCATATTTATGAAGGGATTTCATTGTAACTTGGTAGGTTGACTTCATATAATGTCTAGATGAAAACGTCTCCTTTTGGATGCAATTGGGCAACTGTGATGGCTACAGAGGCCTGAAGCCCAAAAACCTTTAGCACGGTCTAGAGGTCATATTTATGAAGGGATTTCATTGTAACTTGGTAGGATGACTCCAAATAGTGTCTAGATGAGAACGTCTCCTTTTGGTCGGGATCATTCAGCCTTGAATGGCTGCCCGGGCCCAAAAACCTTTAGCATAGTCTATAGGTCGTATTTATGGAAGGATTTCATTGTAACTTGTTAGGTTGACTCCATATAATGCCTAGATGATGACACCCCTTTTGGTAATGATTGGTCAACTGTGATGGCTTCAAGGGCCTGTAGCCCGAAAACCTTACAGTCTACAGGTATTATATATGAAGGGGTTTCATTGTAACTTCATAGGATCAATCCACACAACGCCACAAAACCCGAAAAACATAAGTACAGACTACAGGTCGTATTTGTGAAGGGATTTCATTGTAACTTAGTAGAATGACTCAGTATAATGTTGAGATGAGGACGTTTCCTTTTAGTTGCAATCGGTCTACCGTCATGGCTACACAGACCTGAAGCCCGAAAACCTTTAGCACAGTCTACAGACCATATTTATGAAGGGATTTCAATGTAACTTGATAGGATGGCTCATTTTGGAATAATTTTACTGTAACTTGGTAACTTTCTTTGACATACGTTAACTGTGAAGGCCACATACATTAACTGTGAGGTCATATTAACTCACCCCTCAGTTCTTAGTACCGTGTATGCCTCATATCATTTTTCTTAAAAACATAGCATACAGGGAACAGAAATTAACATATTCCCAATTATCACAATTCTTGTCTTATTTCATAATCCTTTCATAAACATTGAACATGATCCTTTTCATCAAACACAACACACAAAGAAGTTAAGCTACAGTGTCATTGACACTTTCATTGTGCACAGAACCAATTTTTTTTCAAGACATTTACATTTTTTCTTAAACAATGAATTCTTTTTAAGACCTACATATGTCTTATATGCTGTTATGCCATCTTTATTTGCTAATTTTTGTCCCGCGGCACTATTAAAATATTCAGTGTCCATCCGTCCGGGCATCCACCCATCCTACCGTCCGTCCCACTTTGGTTTCCTGATAACTTTAGTTATAGTTGGCCAGATCAAATGAAATTTATTATGTAGGTGTATCTCCATAAAATACAGGTCAAGTATGAATCAGGGTGCGGTCTGATGATTTTTTTCAGAGTTATGTCCCTTTTACGGCTTCGAAAAATTCAATTTTTTTCAAATACCTCACATTGCACACTTTTTTTCGGGGGATGTGTGGCCGAGCAGCCTTTTATTATTATTTTTTTTTATATATATATAAAAGGAGCATAATTTATGACCACATGAGGAAACACTCTCATGAGTTTCTTCTGCCCTCTTTGGAAACAGGTCCTGGGTCTGCAATTGGGGAAAATTTGTGCTCTGAGGACTGAAGTTGAGAATTTGTTTTGAAACAGAAGAAACATACAAAGAAATGAAAGAATAAGAAATATTACCTTTGGATTGAAGTGAGAGCATTAATACAGAAACTTCTACCACTTAATAAATTTTATAATAACGCCCTTCTAAACCATAACACTGTGTTTATTGTCATGATAGAGTTATCCATCCTTTTACCAAAGCAGCAATGTCCTGTGATACATGCAATCCCATAATCTTCTGAATTCAGATGCTTTCCATGCTTTGCTAGGTATGCAGTTATTAGTTTTTGAAGTCCTTATGAATGCCCGATTGTAGATTAAATTTTTGAGTGGCAACAGATTGGGAAATTTTGGGTTGGAAATTTGGAAAAATCATTCTGAAATGCCATTGGGATAGGATCCCATATGTAGCTTCTGTCAACACCCAAAATCATCCCTGGCTTGACAAGATTTTTTCAGTGTGAGTTGATACTGAACTGACCCGAGAAAAAGCCCAGGGGGTGTATGAAGTGAAAGAGGCCAAAAGTATATGGGTGGGCTTATTTTCAAGAGGTCAAGTCTGCAGGAGAATTTGGATGCAAGTTGACATGGAGTTAGGTGACTCTATCAATCGCAGAACAAAGATACATTTACCTTACATATCAGCTACCCACATCTGCATAATCTACAGTTAATCCTTTATCTAACACAAAGACAGATGACACTTGCAAACAAAATTCTTGAATAACTAAAAATATAAATTTTTTGTCTCCAAAACATAGCCTAGGACCCCTCATTGGAACGAGCTTAAAGAGCTTGTTCCAATGAGGGGTCATAAGCTATGTTTTGGGGATCGTTCCAATAATGGGGTCACATGATGTGCTTTTGTTGAATTTGTTAAAAACATTTTAAAGAAAAATAATTAAAATAATAATGGGTAAAGGGTTCTTTTTTGTTGTAACAACTTACCATCATGGCTGCTATCGATATTATCATTCCAAAGTCAAGCTTATTTACAAAGAGGGGACTCTGAAACTGAACGTGGGTGGCTTATTTTTTATTATAGACTTATTCCATGTCAGTACGATAAGCTAAGTCTTTAAACATTGAATTAAACATATGGCGACAATTTTTATTATAAGCTAAACGGTAGATTATCGAATAAATTGCGATAAGATAGAACTCGTATCCCACTGTGGAGATATAGAAATTTTCACTTTCACAGTATCAATCAAAATGGCGGCTTTCAAAGCATCACTTCAAGGTGAATACGAGTCAAATTATCACTGGAAATGATCAATTTGTTTTAAAAACATATAATGAAAAGAAAATCTAGTATATTTGAGTGAATACCGATCATTTCCAGCAATAAATCAACACATATTCACCTTGAATTGATGCTTGAAACTCACCAGCTGAATCAGATTGCAAGATGCTACCTGTTCCGAGTATCGATCAAATCACTTCCACATATCAATTGTTGTTTACTTTCATGCATCAATTCAAGGTTGAAACAAGTGGAATTATCGATAGGAATGAACAGATTCTTATATAAAGTGTATAATAAAAAGAAAATCTAGTGTTTTTAAGTGGATACCAAAAATTATCTCACTCTTGACCGAGATAAATGGTTATTTTCACTTATGCAAGCACTCGCGAAAAATAAACATTTGTCTCAGTCACTCATGAGATAATTTTCAGTATCTACTCAAAAACACTATGTTTTTATGCTAAGGGATGTGATGGCTTTGTTATTATTAACCCTTTACCTAATGAATCTCCCGCATCCGCCTGCGTAATATGCAAATTCAGCAGTTGAAAAAATATTATTTTTTCACAAAATTTCAACAAAACCATATCATGTGACCCCTCGTTGGAACGAGCTCGTCAAGCTCGTTCCAATGAGGGGTCACATGATATGGTTTTGTTAAAATTTTTTGAAAAATTAAAAAAAAAATGATATTTAAAATAATAAATTTTGATATCGTCTGAGTTGGGTAAAGGGTTATAGGCTGGTTATGGAGAAATCCTGGTTATGTAGATATCAATAGTATGTTGGGAATGTGTAACATATATTCAGAATTACATTTTTATTATTTCATTAATAGTTATTATTTTGGATGATGATTGGAATTTCGAAGGTAAGGGAGATAGATTGATAGAAATATTATCATGTATTATTGCTAGTCTATCTCACCTGAAACAGTAAATCACACTTTACTAAAACATTTCATATTATATACACTGCTTAAACTAGTAGAGGCTTCCTGAACTTAAATTCATATCTCAGTTTTATGTTAGTCCCCTGCATTCTACTCCCAATTATTTTTTTTTAATACTAAGCTTTACCTCTTATTAAGGAGGCTTCACAAATTCATCCGAATTAGTAATCATGAATGTGAAATGTTTTGTTGAAGAAAAAAAAATATTTGGCTATTTTCTCAGTTATTTGGCAATTTTAAAGGATAAATGATCTAAGTTTTAAATAATTTAGACATTCATATTCAGTAAAGGGGTGAGTAGGTTTGGTGAAAATATATCCTAGGTGGCTTTAAAGTATATCTAGTGGGATCCTTATATTGCTTGGAATATTTTTCTTCTTGGTTGTTTACACGGTTGAAACTCACCCGTCTTTTATTGTATCTTGCTGATCCTGACCTACAGAATTCTGCGTTATGTTCAACTGTTAATTTGTATTACTTTCAAGGAACAATACCTTGTTGACATTAATACATTTTATGTGTACAAGTCCTCATATGTTTCATATCATCCTGTGAGTGTTACCTGTAATACTTTTAGCATTTCAGATAGCACTTTGTTGCTCTTAAGGGACGATATATCTTTGACAGAAAATGACACTTACCTATTAAATTCCAGCAAACATAATTTGCTGACAACACTTGCAAAAAGGAATATCTTGAATGACTAAATATTTTTTCACTTTTTTTCTTCAAAACATGGCTGATGACACCTCTTTGGAATGAATTTGATCAGCTTATTTCAATGCAAGGTCATATCCTATGTCGAATGGCATGGAGGCAAGAATGGAAAACAATCTTGAAAAATTTGAATGGTGATTTTTGTGAATAGTGCAGGATGGATAAAACTGTTATGTTAGGAGAAGTGTTATTAGCTCACCTGACTGAAAGTCAGGGTGAGCTTTTCTGATCACTTTTCGTCCGTCGTCCGTCGTCCGTCGTCCGGCGTGAAGGTGGTGTTTGGGTCTTTTTCTTCCAAACCACTGGCCGCATGTTAATGAAATTTCATGTGAGTAGGGGTTATATAGCGGCATTTTGATTTTTGGGCAAATTAGGTTTCGGCTCATATTGAGCAGAGGGGTGGGGCAAAAATGCTCCAATTCTTAAAAAATCTTCTTCTCAAGAACCAGCAATAGCAGAGACTTGATATTTGGTATGCAGCTTCCTTTTGAGGTGTAGACTCAAGTTTGTTCAAGAGAAGTTTGTAGGTCTATACTTGGCGATGTTATGGGAGGAGCAAAAATTTTGGCCCCACCCCAAATTTCTATTTTTTAAACCGAGAGGCCAATTTGAACCAAATTTTATGTGAGGGCTTATTGGGTCATAAGTACCTAATTTATGCAGAAATTTTTTTTCCTGTAGCCCCGTGGGAACCACAGGAGCTAAAAATAGAAAAAAATTAAAACGCCTATATCTCAAAAACTGCACGGCAGTGAGAATTTTTATTTGGTGTGAAGCTTTCTTGGGACCAACAGAAAGGATTGGTAAAAAAAAATTGCTATCGGTTTTATCATAGGGTACTTTTTCGGGACTCTGAAAAAGTGCTGAGTCAGTATTTTTTAACACAGTAGGCAATGGGAAAAAAATAAAGAATTGTTTTCTTCCAAACCACTGCTCTAAAAGCTTTCATATTTTACATATAACATCTTTGGAACATTGATTCACATATTTGTAGAAATCAAATTCCTCGGTCCATATTTGGGTTCCCTATGGGAACCCAAATGTTCAAATTAGTGCAATATGAGGGATATATTTTAAAAATCTTCTTCTTCGGATCCACAAATCAGAATCTTTTGATATTTGCTATGCATCATCCTTAGGGGGGTGAGATTGATGTTTGTTCAAGCCAAGTCCCTGAGTTCATATTTGGACTCCCTTTGGGAACCCAAATTGTAACTTAGTGCAATACGAGGTATATTCTTTTAAAATCTTCTTCTTCGCATCCACCGGTCAGAATCTTTTGATATTTGGTATACAGTATGCTTAGGGAGGTGAGATTCAAGTTTGTTCAAGTCAAGTCCTTCGGCTCATATTTGGTCTCCCTGTGGGAGCCCAAATTATAACTTAGTTCAATATGAGGAATATTCTTTAAAAAAAAATTTTTTTTCAGATCCACCAGTCAAAATGTTTTGATATTTGATGTACAGCATTCTTAGGGGCTGAGAGTGAAGTTTGGTAAAGCCAAGTACCTGGGTTCATATTTGGGCTCACTGTGGGAGCCCAAATTATACCAAAATTTTTATTTTCCAAACCAAAAAGTCGATTTGAACCAAATTTGATATGAGGGCTTATTGGGTCACAAATACCTAATTTATGCCATAAATTGTTTTCCTGTCCCCCACGGCAACTACAGGAGCTGAAAAAATTTTTTTTTTTTGAATGCCCATATTTCCAGAACTACATGGCACTGAGAATTTTTATACAATGTGAAGCTTCCTTAGGGCCGGGAGAAAGGAATGGTGAAAAAAATGCCATTGGTTTTATCATAAGTACTTTTCCAGGACTAAAAGTGCCGAGTCATCATTTTTTAACACTGTAGGTAATGGGAATAACGTTGAATAATCTTCTTCTCCCAAACCACTGCTTCAGAAGCTTTTGTTTTTGGGTTCCCTATGGGAGCCCAATGTATAACTTAATTCAGTATGAGAAATATTCTTAAAAAATCTTTTTTTTCTGATACTCCTCTCAGAATCTTTTGATATTTGATTTTTAGTTTTCTTAGAAGCGGCAAATTGAAATTTGTTCAAGTTCTGGTTTATTGATAAAATTGGGCCCAGTAACCAATTCCTGCGTTGAAAGCCCTGTAAAGTGGGCAGTAATAGGCATAAACGATTGACCAAACCTGATATTATAATTATGCCTCTGTAATGATGTAGCCTTAGAAAGTGACCTTAAATTCCAATAAATAAATAGATAAATTATTGAGTACCCAATATGGGGATCTAACATATGAACACTCTGGGTTACTAAGTAGAGAAAACACTTTTATGTTGAAAAACTGATAATAACCACAAGGCAGAATCCCTTGCTATTTTGGTGATATGACTCGGCCAGTATCAGGTGAGCGCCCTCAGGCCCCGTGGGGCCTCTTGTTAAATTAAGTTGCAAGTGACAGTTTTCATCCAACCTGGAAATAAGAAATCTGTCATTTGCAGAATGAGGTTCTCGGAGGATGAATTTGTGATGCTATCCCATACAGTGGGCTAGAATCGCCCAATTTATCCTCTCGCTGGGTACCTCTTTCTGTTTAGGCCGGAGACCTTGATTCAGAGTGAGGTTCACAGAGGGTAAATTTAGTAATGCTACCCTGCTGTGCAGGGTAGCATTAACAAATTCGCCCTATGGGGACCTCATTCTGCAGATGACACCCTGCTTTATTTCCAGACTTGATTCTCATGGATTAGGTTTTTATGGCAGCCTGGTATAAAGTTGAATTCATGCATATTGTCACTTTTGCATTTTATATCTTTTCTTTCAAATTCATTGATTAATGTTTTAGCCAATAAATCGGGTGCGTCCATCCAAGTCCCTGTGGGAACCCTGGGAAGTGAAGCATAAATTGTTTACTGTGGTAAACAAGCTATGTTTTACTGGTAAAATAGGACCAGGTCACCAATGTCTAGGGTGGAGTTCCTCTAAAATGGGCAACATGGGTATAAACAGTGGGTTGGACTTGACGTTATATCTATGTTGTATTGTGGTCACAATTAGCCATTGTGCAGAAATATGTGACCTTAAACACCAATAAATCCACTCACAAATTAAGCATTTGAAGAAAAAGATTTCTACAAAGCCATATCTTGTGACCCCCTCATTGGAACGAGCATGTCAAGCCTGTTCCAATGAGGGGTTGCATGATCTGGTTTTGTTGAAATTTTGTGAAAAATTGGAAAAGGTAACAATTTTAATATCGTGTGCATTGGGTAAAGGGTTTAACGCTTTAAGGAGTATTTCCGACTTTTACAACTAAAGAACAGGTGCCCTTAACATGCCATCATGAGAAGGTCCTACTGTCAATAAACAAATTACAAAGGCAGTGGTTTCTACTCAAGCCTTAGCTGCCTTTTAATGCAGCCAAGACTTGACTAGAATCACTGTTAAGGCACTGGATGTGTTCAGGCTGTGGTCAGGTGGGAATTCAGGACAATTGTTCAGGCCTTTTAGGGTTAAATAAGAATGAGATGTTTTATCTGAATGATATTTTGAAACATGAAGGTTTTTTTACATATACAATTTACTGGTGCACTTGCCTTCAACCAGTGTTAACCCTGCTTGTGGGGAGTTGGTGCACTGAGGAATCTGATATTACTTGCTGCTGCTCGGTGCTTCTCTCCGGGTGCAGTACTCTGGCACCCACCACCCGTAAAGTTGTCCAACAAGAGGTGACCCTGGCTGCCTAAAGTGTTGCAAACCCCAGTTAATAAATAAATAAATAAAAAAAAATTACTGGTTATGTTTTAAAAATAAATTTTAAGTGCCCTTTCAAGTTCCTATAGAGTAGTTTCCGTTACTCCACAGACATCAGATCTCTCTTTACCACCTACTTGCTTCATATTATATTAGTTTTAGTTCAGCTTTTTGTTCTTATAAGACAAAAATTTTAAAATAGAGCCTGGAAGGCCGTCAATTTTTTTAGTGTAGTTTAAAATACCATAGCTTTGCAGGTCTATCTATCACATATCAGACAGCAGTTATCTTTTTTCATCATTTTGCTTCCCATTATTTTTATTAGCTCAACTTGACAAAGTCAAGCTGAGCTATTGCCATCACTTCTCGTCCGTCGGCGTACGTCCGCAATTTCCTTTGACACACCTCACAGGTCACATTTATGATCAGATCGCTTTGAAACTTGGTATGCTTGTTTGGGGTGACCTCTAGATGGGAGCTATCGATTTTCTTCAATTTCCATCAAAAAATGTTGCCGCGGCCTACGTTCTTAGAACTTAGTTTAGTCAGACCTCAATATTTCCCTTTGGCACATCCTACAGGGCACATTTATGATTGGATTGCTTTGAAACCTGGCATGCTTGTTTGGGGTGACCTCTAGATGGGAGCTATCGATTTTCTTCCATTTCCTTCAAAATATGTTGCCGCGGCCAACGTTCTTAGAACTTAGTTTTGTCAGACCTCAATATTTCCCTTTGGCACACCTACAGGGCACATTTATGATCGGATTGCTTTGAAACCTGGCTTGCATGTTTGGGCTGACCTCTAGATGGGAGCTATCGATTTTCTTCCATTTCCGTCAAAAAATGTTGCCGCAGCCAACGTTCTTAGAACTTAGTTTAGTCAGGCATCAATATATTCCTTTGGTATGCCATGCAGGGCACATTTATGATCAGATCGGTTTGTAACTTTGTATGCTTGTTTGGGGTTACCTCTAGATGGGAGCTATCGAGTTTCTTCGATTTCCGTCAAATGTTGCCACTGGCAATGATCTTCGATGAACTTAGTAAAAACTTAGTGCAGTTAAGCATCAATATTTCCCTTTGTCACACCCTGCAGGGCACATTTATGATTGGATCGCTTGCAAACTTGGTGTGCTTGTGTGGGGTGACATCTAAATGGGAGCTGTCAATTTTCTTCCATTTCTGTCAAAAAATGTTGCCGCTGACCTTTGAACTTAGTTTACTCAGACCTCAATAATATATTTCCCTTTAACACACCCTTCAGGGCACATTTATGATCAGATCACTTTGAAACTTGGTATGTTTGTTCGGGGTGACCTCTAGATGTGAGCTATTGCTTTTTTCATTTCCATAAAAAATTATTGTCGTTATCACCAGCCTTTGAATTTACTGCATTTGTGCATCAACTTATCCCTTTTGCACTCTCGGGTATATTTATGAATTTCCATACCCCCCCCCCCCCCCCCCCCCCCTCCTCCCCCCCCCCCCCCAAAAAAAAACAAAAAAAAAAAAAAACATTGCCACAAGCAATGACCTTCTACTTAGTGCATTTGTGCATTAACATCTTCCTTTGGCATTCCTCAGAGGGCACATACATCAGGTTGTTTTGAAACTTTGTATG
Source organism: Pictodentalium vernedei (assembly GCA_031216915.1). Lineage (NCBI taxonomy): Eukaryota > Metazoa > Mollusca > Scaphopoda > Dentaliida > Dentaliidae > Pictodentalium > Pictodentalium vernedei. The sequence continues at coordinate 256,832,424 of CM062288.1, forward strand.
CTTATGCAGGGTGACAAAGAGAGGAGCTATTGATTTTCTTTTCATTTCCATCAAAAACTGTTGCTGTTAGCCACAATCTTAGAATTTATTGCATTTGTGCATCAACATTCTTTGACATGGCCTACAGGCCACATTTATCATAGGATTGTTTTTGAACTTGGTGTGCTCATCAGGCAAGACCTTTAGCTAAGAGCTATTGATTAGCATTCATTTCTGTGAAAAAAGTTGCCAGTTACAATAACCTCTGAACATACTGCATTTGTGTATCAACATTCTTCCTTTAGCCAGTCTTACAGTTTACATTTAAAAATGCATGGATTACTCTGACGTTGTGCACACACAATGCTGTTATATTGAAATTTCATCAAATAACATTGGTACCAATGATCTTCAATTTTGCCATTTTATTCATAACTTACCAAGTTCAAGTTTATCAAGTTGAGCTACAGTGTCATTGACACTTTCATTTAAGCTTACCTTTCTTTCTGGAAACTTATGTACCGGGGTAAATATGTTCAAAAACAGTAATATTTTCCAATGGATTGGGAGTTTAAGATGGTTTTAGAGAACTTAAAAAAAATTGTTCATGTGTTAATTGTACATTGAACGCTGTGGTCATCTTTGCCACCAGCACTTTCTCTGTTAAACCTTTACCTAACACAGCTAGGCAATGGCACTTGCAAAAATTGTTTTTAATAACTAAATATTTTAATTTTTTTATCTCAAAACCATAACTTATGATCTCTCACTGGAATAAGCTTGATGAGCTTGTTGCAAAGAGATATCATAAACCATGTTTTGGAGGCAAAATTCAAAAGATAGAATAGTGCTGGTATTATGTGACCATTATGTTGGATAAAAGGTTAAACATTTTATTACAATATCTTGTGACCGCCAAATTTAACTCTGCATCAAAGTGGCCGCCAAAAATTTAATTATTAAGTGTGGCCGCCAAAAACAACACAAACCACTGTGGCCGCCAACATGTGGCCGCCAAAATCAATCTAATCAATTAATCACCTATTGTGGCCGCCAACCTTTGTGGCCGCCAAGCTGTTTTCAGAGGAAACCTATAAAAGGAGAGCCGCACAGCAGTTCAATCGCCTCTGACGAAGTTCAAATTAGAACGAAACCGGTTAGGCAACTATAGAGTTATACGGGATCTCTGAAGATCAGGCCCTCTCGCACTCACAGAGTCGTTTTTCATTGTTTTTTTTTTAGCTTATCATTCCCTTCAGACAATAAATTTTACAAATTTTGAAATTTAAAACATGTTAAGTTTTTTTTGTATTTTCAGTGGATCCCCAAAAACTTTACATAAACAGTGTTTTATTGAGGTGTTATTCTTATAAAATGATATTTTATCATAGAAGTACTCTTAAACTCCTTTCATGCTGCTGGCAGATATTCCTGCCCAGAACAGGATTTCTCTTGCCATTGAAATAAGTATAATTTAGGCACATTAATCAAATTACCCCTGAAAAGGCGATGGATTTTTTCACCAATGATTCCTTTAGCTAAATTTAGATGAATCTTTCATTAAATCTGGTCATGGCTGCTTCACAGCAGCCATGACTAGATTTGATGAAAAATATCTTGAAGATACTCGGGTCTTAAATTATTTTGGCCTTGAGTCTATGAACCCTGTTGTGAATATACAGTATGTGGAGAGTGAATTGTAACTAAATCACTCGCAGAGTGGAGTTATCACCCAAGCTATAATTTCAAATTTTGTACATATGGACAAAAACACAAGCAATGTTTCAGCCAATGGATGTCTGGGTTTAACCCGGAGGTCCACTGGCTGAAACTTTGCTGGTGCTGGTTATGCTTTGCAACAAATTTGCAATTATTCCTTGGGTGGATTCTCCACTCTGCAGGTGTTTTAGTGATAATACACTCTCCACGTACTGTATACAAGATAAAAAAAAATATAAAAAGAGCGAGAAAAATGAATACTTTATTTAGTGATAATCAGGGATTAGGAAACAGTTCTGCTTATGCTGAATGGCACTTAATAAAGAAATTTCCTCATAATAACAACGTCTGGTTGGACTTTTGTTTCAGAAGTATTTTCTGATCACCACTGTATTGTAAATAAATCTGATAATCTATGGATTAATTATACACTAATACATAATGTTACAGTAAAAGTAATATTGGCAAAACTAAATATAATAATCCATATTGGATTGTTATTTATTGTAAAGGAGACTTTATTTCATTAGAACATTGGATGTTGTTTATCATTTTTTTCTTGACTTTTTCTTCCACTTTTGTTAACCCTTTATCCAATGCAGAGGATATCAAAATTTATTATTTCAATTATTGTTTTTAAAGCTTTTTAAAAAAATTTCAACAAAATCCTATCATGTTTCCCCTAACTGGATCGAACTTGACAAACACGTTCCAATGAGGGGGCTAAAATGGTTCTGTTGAAATTTTTTGAAAAATATGTTTTTTCATCTGCTTTGAAAGTTACGCAGGCAGATGCAGCCAATTCATTAGGTAAAGTGTTAAATCCCTGCTAATACCGTACTACAGAACAGCATAAATCCTTGGGGGGTTAGGGATGTCCCCCAATTCTTTGTCTTATTGGGCAGTGGTCAGCAGAGTATTATTAGTATTGATGTAAAACTGTCTCAGATTGTTGCTAGTTTGGTGATAAGTGAGTCACAAACCAGCCTTATAAGTTAAGCACTACAATCAGCTTTGTCATGGTTAAAGTTGTTGCAGTCTGCCATGGTATTTATCATGACATTGTTGATTGTCATGTCCAATTTCACGAGATAACTGGAACCTACACAACACACACACAAATTTGGAATTTTTGATAGTTCACTACACATTGGAACCCTGTTAATTGAATAACCACTTTGCCTGAGGGAATTATTCAATTAACAGGAGTATCCAATTAACTGGGATTTAGTCACTTTACTGCATTCTACTCTCTTGGGACCCACAGAAAGTGATGCAGTGCTTGCTTGCAGCGGTAAAAACAAGTTCTGTTCTAGTACTTCTACTGGTAAAATAGGACCGAGTCACCAATGCTTGGGGGTGGAAGAATTTATTGGTGATTGTCAGGGTAATTTCTCTTCATATTGAAACATTTTTAGCTCACCGAAGGGAGCTTAACTTATCACTTGTCGTCTGTCGTTGTCGTCTGTCGCCGTCCGTCGTGAACTCTACTTTATCGACTACTCCTCACAAACTGCTGGATCAAATTGAACCAAATTTGGTGTGCATGCTTCCTATCATATGTCAATTCAAACTTGTACAAATAAACTTGCCGCACACACACAGGGGACACCACAAGGGGCATAACTCTGATAGCATCCATGAATTTCTTTCCAAAATTCAAAAAAATCTTCTTCAGATCCACCGGGCAGAATTCTTTCCTATTTGGTATACATCATCTCTAGGGGGGTCAGATTCAAGTTTGTTCAAATTGGCCCCCTGGATTCATATTTGGGCTCACTATGGAAGCCCAAATTTGAACTTAGTGCATTTCAGGCAAATTTCTTAAAAAATCTTCTTCTCCAGATCCAGCAGGCAGAATCTTTTGATATTTGGTACGCAACATTGTGGGGTGGATCTGATTCAAGGTTGTACAAATCGGCCCTCTGGGTTCATATTTGGGCTCAGTATAGGAGCCCGAATTTCAACTTAGTGTATTTCAGGCAAATTTCTTTAAAAATCTTCTCAAGATCCAGCAGGCAGAATCTTTTGATATTGGGTATGCAGCATGCTTAGGGGAGTGAGATTCAAGTTTGTTCAAGCCAAGTCCCTGGGTTCATATTTGGGCTCACTGTGGGAGCCCGAATTATAACTTAGTTCAAACCGAGGAATTTTCTTTAAAAATCTTCTTCAGATCCAGCAGTCGGAATGTTTTGATATTTGGTATGCAGCATCCTTAGAGGGTTGAGATTCAAGTTTGTTTAAGCCATGTCCCTAGGTCCATATTCGGGCTCACTTTGGGAGCTCAAATTGTAACTTAGTTCAAAATGAGAAATTTTCTTAAAAAATCTTCTTCTTCAGATCCAGCAGTCGGAATGTTTTGATATTTGGTGTGCAGCATCCTTGGGAGGGGGGGGGGGGGGTGGGGGAGTGGGGGGATTCAAGTTTGTTAAAGCCAAGTCCCTGGGTTCATATTTGGGCTCCCTGTGGAAGCCCAAATTATAACTTAGTTCAATATGAGGAATTTTTCTTTAAAAATCTTCTTTCGATTCAGCAGTCGGAATGTTTTGCTATTTGGCATGCAATATCCTTAGGGGTTGAGATTCAAGTTTTTTCAAGCCAAGTCCCTGGGTTCATATTTGGGCTCACTGTGGAAGCCCGAATGATAACTTAGTCCAAAATGAGGAATTTTCTTTAAAAATCTTCTTCAGATCCAGCAGTCAGAATGCTTTTGATATTTGGTATGCAGCATCCTTAGGGGGGTATGATTCAAGTTTGTTCAAGCCATGTCCCTAGGTCAATATTTGGGCTCACTGCGGAAGCTTGAATTGTAACTTAGTTCAAAATGAGGAATTTTCTTAAAAAATCTTTTTCAGATCCAGCAGTCAGAATGTTTTGATGTGCAGCATCCTGATGGGGCTGGGGGGGGGGGGGGGGGGGGGGGGGGGGACTGGATTCAAGTTTGTTAAAGCCAAGTCCCTGAGTTCATATTTATTACAATATGTAACAATATTATAACTTAGTTCAATATGAGGAATATTCTTTAAAAATCATTTTTTTTAGATCCACCAGTCAGAATCTTTGGATATTTGGTGTCAGCTTTTCTTAGGAGGGGCAGATGCAACTTGTTGAAATCAATTCCCTGGGTTGATATTTAGTCTGCCTTGTCAGGTGTGTGCCCTCAGGTCCCCTGGGGCCTCTTGTTTTATTTTGTTAACAGGAGTTTATAACCTTTATCAAAAAAATGAATTTTTTTTAGTTACTCAAGCAGATTCTAGAGTGTTTTTTTTTTTTGCAAGTGCCTCGTGTTTGAATTTGATAAAAGGTTAACTCTTTATTACACATCCATTAAACTTTAAACCCTTGTATTTAACTGAATCGTCACCATGTCATAAATGTTTCTGTATTTAACTGGTGATGTACAAGTTGAAACTTTTTTCCCAGCACTGTTCAGACTAGGTCCTTTCCCATCGAGTCATTAGTTATGCTTCAAAAAGTTTCCAAATTTCGTTATGCAACTATCGATCATCTGTCACATAGTGTGAAAATGAAAATGTCCAAAGCAAAATAAAGTCGGTTCACAAAAAAATAAGTTAACCAAAAATGAGATAATATAAAAAACAATCATTTCCAACTATAAACATGTCCAATAGAAAAAATAACGAATGGAATTTAGCCTTGTTCCCTAAAGGTTGTTTTGATTTTTTATTGCTCCATTTGATCAGTACAGCTTCAAACAAAAATAATAGACTCTTCACCTTTTGGTTTAAACATTGAGATTAAAATTTGTTTATGTAAATGATTTTTAATGCATGGGGATGTGTTGGAATGGCATAGTCATATTGTTATGTAAAACACTGATCAATTCAAACACACATCACGTTCTCTCTATTTATCCAACACATTTGATATCAGAATTTTCAATTTCCATTAAATTTTTTCTCAATTTTAAAAGAAAATTGAACAAAATCATGTGTCGCCTCATTGAAATGAGGTTGGTGAGCTCACTCCAATGAGAGGTAACATGGTGTGTTTTCTAGGAATTTTTTGAAAATAATGTTTTTTCAATTATTCAGTTGGTAAATTACACGTCAGATGCAGCCATTTTATTAAGTAAAAGGTTAAATAATCATATCTCTTCAGTGAGAACTGATTTCATCAGACTTGTTAGTATTGTTTTGTTAATGCTGACCAGATTGTCATAACAGATGAAAAATTAATGGCAGCAGATGGCAGCTTTGTATGCTGTTTTATATTTTTTCCAATAACTTGGAACAAAACAAGCCAGAATGAAGAATTTTCATGACAGCTAATAGAGTTTTGTTTTCACAATTTGTCGTTGCATCATCAAAGCTGATTTACAGCAACCATCACTGGGTCAGCTAAAAGATGTCAAGAAATCTAACAGTTAAAAATTGAAACAAATAGAACTTGGGAAACACACAATCTCTCTCAATTTCCGCTGAGTAAAAAGATTTTAGAAATCCAGCAGATTGAACTTTTGGAAAGATTCAAACTCCTTCATATCTTTTACCTTGATATTTTTGTTTATTTTTATGTAAATATATTTATGTTAGTTCCAATAACCTCTTCTCCGACACGAGTAGACCCTGGCTGTCGAAAATGTTGTTAAACCTGAGTAAAAGAACATTTTTTTTTAAAAAAGAACCTCCCCATCATAGCCCAACAATATTATTTGTATTAATATCTTAAATTTTATATCAGCAGTTAATTGCATATAGTTTATAAAGTAAACTGTCAATTGAATAGAAAATTTTGTAATTTGTCAAAGAAATACTCTGTCATCCATTGAGTTCCCCGAATTTATAGGTATTTTTTGTCCTCAGTACATCCAATACATAGATAGTTCACTGCTTGGATTCGAGTACGATTTTTATCCTTGAGTGGGGCGTACTGAAAATTATTTCAGGAGGCATTAGCCAAGTGAAATAATCTGCACTGCCCATGAGAGGATAAAATCATACTCAAATCCAAGCAGTGAACTTTCGTGTTTATTTTATTTTCTCCTGATTTGTTTTCCCAAAACAACCCTTTATAATTGATTCAACTCAACCGATTTGTAAACAATAAAAAAAAAAAAATAATAGTCCATCATCGCTGAGAGTGGAATACGATGTTGGGAGTGGAATAACATTTTCAGTGACTGGGAGTGGGAATTTAGTTTAAACAGTATTTTATTCAAAGAGTAAAAAATAAACACATGCACAACATATACAATAAGGAGATATACAACTTAATAATAGGAACATCGATACAAGTTAAGCATAATTGAATAATGAAAAATTGAGATATTGACAGGATTCGGCATCAAGCCTGAGCTTATTTAAGCCGTCTCCTTTCACCTTCTGCATTCACATTTGAGAAGGAGGGATTGACATTTTGTGAAATGTTCTGTACAAGCTGTATTGGAACTGTTTTTGCTGTGAGAGAGAGAGAGAGAAAAAGAATGTGTGAGAGATAGGAAAGGGAGAACGAGAGAGAGGGAGAGGAAAAGAGAATGAATGAATGGTGCCGGTCGACGTAGGGAGGTAGTAAAAACGCTCCGGGGAGTATAATTATCACAAAAAGGTTGCAGATTATTTGTAGCTGACTCTTTGAAGATTATACAGATCTTTGCCTGTGTGTTCCCCTTTGCAACAACACTGACCGAAAGAGACCGTTACGTGATGTAAAAGGCCTGCAGTGGAGTGGGAATTTGATTTGTTTTGGGGAAGGAAAACAAATGAAAATAAAATAAAGGCATTTAATCTATCATATCTTGTTTGACAGAGCTCAGTGAGCTCTGTCAAACAAGATATAATAAAATAAAGGCTCAGATTATCTCTTAGAATACAGTAAACTGACCAGGTCCTGTTAATTGAATACCCTTGCTAATTGAATAATTCTCATTGGCAAAGTGCCTATTCAGTTTACAGGATTACACTGTATCATGTTAGTTTGAAAAAAATAGTATTTCAGAATTTATTTTTAATATATATATCGCCTGTGTCAAGCAGGAATTCCACCAGGCATAGTACTGGGTCCGAGCCACTGAACTAAAAACTGTAAAGTTTTTTAGGAAGCGGGCCCCAATGAGAGTTGATCCTGAGTCAAAAGCAACCAGTCGCCTAGCCATAAATGCACTGCCACCATACCAACTGAGCGAATGGCAACTCCAGAATTTATATGTATTTTCAGCTCAACTTTGACGAAGTCAAATTTGAGCTATTGTCATGGCCCGTCGTCCGTCTGTCTGTCTGTCCATCCATCCATCTGTCCGTCTGTCCGTACGTCAACAATTGGCTATGGCTCGGGCTAGAGGTCGTATTTATGAACCGATCTTTACGAAACTTCTTGTGTACCTTTGTTATGACCCTGGGACAGGAACGAGTGTTTTTAGGTGTGGTCTGAAATTCAAGATGGCTGCCAGCGGCCATTTTGTACCGATGATGCAAAAATCAGTTTTTTTGTACAGAACTTCTGTATGAAAGTTCTGATTTGAATAAAGTTTTGTATAAATGTTTAGTACCATGGGATACATCATATATAATACAGGTTTTTTTCTCGTGCGTAAATTATGCAAATTAGACTGACTTTGATTTATTTAGTGTTACTTTCAGAGCTGTAAGTGCCAAGCTGCTATGGCTCGGGCTAGAGGCCGTATTTATGAACCGATCTTTACGAAACTTCTTGGGTACCTTTGTTATGACTGTGGGACGAGAACGAGTGTTTTTGGGTGCGGTCCGAATTTCAAGATGGCTGCCAGCTGCCATTTTGTACCGACGATGCAGAAATCTGTTTTTTGTACAGAACTTCCATATGAAAGCTCTGATTTGAATTATTTTCTGTATGAATGTTTAGTACCATGGGATACATCACATATAATACGGGTTTTTTTCTCGTGCGTAAATTATGCAAATTAGACTAACTTTGATGTTTTTTGGTGTTACTTTCAGCACTGTAAGTGCAAATGCCAATACGGCTCGGGCTAGAGGCCGTATTTATGAACCGATCTTTACGAAACTTCTTGGGTACCTTTGTTATCACCGTGAGACGAGAACGAGTGTTTTGGGGTCCGGTCCGAAATTCAAGATGGCCGATGGCAGCCATTTTGTACGAAATTTGGTGCAATCAGATTTTTGCACAGAACTTCCTTATGAAAGCACTGATTTGAATAATTTTTTGTGTGAATGTTTAGTACCATGGGATACATCACATATAATACAGGTTTTTTTCTCGTGCAGAAATTATGCAAATTAGATGAACTTTGATTTTTTCAGTGCTGCTTACACACAGTAAGTACACATGTCAATACGGCTCGGGCTAGAGTCTGTATTTATGAACCGATCTTCACGAAACGTCTTGGGTACCTTTGTTATCACCTTGGGACGAGAACGAGTGTTTCTGGGTGCGGTCCAAAATTCAAGATGGCTGCCAGTGGCCATTTTGTATCAAAATTAGGTCTAATCAGTTTTTTGTCACAACTTCTACACAGCTCATATTTGTGAACTGATCTTCACGAAACTTCTTGGGTACCTTTGTTTTCACCTTGGAACAGGAATGAGTGTGTTTTGGGGTGCCTTTGTTATCACTGTGCTATGAGAACAAATATTTTGGGGTTCAGTCAGACCCACTCTGGGACTCAAAGATTTTTTCTAGTTTAGCATCTGAGTGTCACCCACCTTTACAATACTTTACCTATACATTTGTTACAGGCAACGCTCAGTATTTATGTACAGACCGTTACAATACTTTATATGTACCTTTGTTATCAGGTCATTACCTAGGTGTTTGTCATTGCTGTGTCACATACTATACATGTACATGTCTTTGTCTTGACAAGTTGAGCTACAGTGTCATTGACACTTTCATTTAATTTGACAGCATTACCTGTCATCCTTGAAGGTGCCATCTGCAATGCACTAAAGGGTTGCAGAAGGGTATTTGTTTGGCTTACTGGAACTCAAGGGAGCGTGGCGGCTCAGTGGTTACAGCATTGAACTTCAAACCTAAAGGTCTATGGTTCAATCCCCACCGGGGGTAACTACTTTGTGTGCTTGGACAAGGCACTTCATCCCAATTACCCGCATGGGGGAACGGAAGCACTGTGTACTAAGATGTGCCTATCTCCAACCACTGCTAAGCCTGCGTTAGTAAATTGAGGAGTCTGACAGTTGCTCACCACTGTTCAGTGGTTCTCTCCTGGTACTCTGGCTTCCTCCACCTGTAAAACTGTCTGACATGAGGTGACCCTGGCTTTCAAAAGTGTTGTTAATACCCAACAAATTAATAAATAGATAATTGAACTCACAACTGACTCTCAAATGCCTAATTGGCAGCCAAGACTTGACTAAGAACCACAAATCTCTACAGGTTTGATGCCATATCCTTCGGATTTAAACCCACTGCAGAGTGTTCAAAGCCAATGAAAACTTATAACCCAATAATTTGTACAGGATTTAAATGTTGAGCAGGTTTAAATAGGTACAACCAGGTTTTAATCCACAGCTATGCCAGTTTTGTTTTGTGGGTTTATCCTGTATATTGAATTGATTTTTGCACCAATAATATCTTGAGTTAAATTTGGATGACTTTTTTTATTAAATCTAGGTAGCAGCCATGACTAGATTTTATGAAAAAGATCTTGAAAATACTCTGTGGGTTAAGAGCTAACCCTATCCCCAATGTAACGGCCAAAACCAGCCATTGCTAATTCCTAAAATCACCACTCATTGTTCACTGTTTGTCTCAATAATGTTTATGACCCTCATTGGAATGGCTCATTGAGCTCATTCCAGTGAGCAGGCCTGATATAAGCAGTCTGACATTTGCAGAATGAAGTGCCCAGAGGGTGAATTTGATGATGCTATCACATACAGTGGGTAAGTTTATCTTCTGGGTACCTCTTTCTGTTTATTCTTGAGACCCTGATTCAGATTGAGGTTCACAGAGAGTAAATTTAGTGATGCTACCCTGCTATGCAGGGTAGCATCACTACATTCACCCTCTGGGAACCTAATTTTGCAGATGACAGTCTGCTTTTTAAAGTCCCAAATCTATTTCTTTCACCATTTCCTTATCAATTAATGTCAAATGTTCGACAAAAATTTTTTTGTGATGGTGTGGGGGAAGATATCCAGGCCTCGATATCTTCCCCCTCACCTCTCATCCCAACCAACCCTAACTCAGTGTTTATTCAAAACCATTTTTAAAGTCCCAAATCTATTTCTCTCACCATTTCAATATCAATTAGTGTCAAATGTTTGACAAAAATTTTTTTGTCATGGGGGGGGGGGGGGGGGGGGGGGGGAAGATATCCAGGCCTGGATATCTTCCCCCACCTCCCTTTCCAACCAGCCAGGATCTGTTCTCACCATTTCATCATCAAATAATGTCAAATTAATCAATTTTTTTTTTTATATGGGTGGGGGGGGGGGTATACTAGGATATCCCCCTCCCCTGGGGGGGGGGGGGTAACCAGGGGGGGATATCCTGTTACACCGGCTCAGTGAGACAGTTCCAATGACATCCATATCTGTTAGATTTTAAAAAGCTGTGTTGGGTAAAGGGTTTATATGTGTTATCAATATACAACAAGGGGTTCAATCGTGGTGGCCCAATGGGATCCTGGGACATTCATAGCAGGTATGGATTCTCACAACCATTTTCTCAAGAATCCAAATGGATTCTCCCAAATTTAGATGAAATATAAGCCCTGTCGTCATGTCCATCTTGGTTTGTGACAATTCCATATTACACCATTCTGAAAGGCCAGCCTTGATCAATTATAATTTTATTAGGGAGGTGGGTGTAGGTTTCCCAGTTACTTATCTTGTTTCTAATTTTATGTGATAAATCACCTTTTTCTGAATTGTATAAAATTTATATAACCTTGTGTCAGTTTAAAGAAATATAATGTTTACCACTGCATCATTTGAATATGATATTTTGCTAGTGAAGAATAACAAGATTTTGAAACGTTTTCTTTCATGGAAACATGATTTCATTTGAATCCAGCATAGAAGTCTTAATCTTATCCCTGTTTGAGTTGTCAAGTGGAATTTGTTTGGGCAGGAACTGTAGCTGTCCAGTAGTTACAGATTACAAGTGCATTAATGAGAAGATTAATGCTCATGTAATCTGCTGATTTAGGACAAGCTCTTTTGGTTAGTATTGGATTCATTCCCAACAACTAAGATCTATGTTCTGTTGTCCAGACTGTTTTCAGTGTTTTTAATGGAATATTTATTTGCAGTTCTAATTTTTAGGTAAAATTTGATATGTCAGCAGAGTGATTCTTCTTCACAGTTTTGGTACTGAAATTAATTTTTATGGATCAGTTCTTTTACTCAAATTCTAATTTACAATATGAAGCCATCGCTTATCAAAGAATAATTATAATTTCAAATCTTTTTTTTACATTGATATTAACTGGTTGAGTGCTAAATTGTTTTTTAAAGGTGATTTGAAACATGGGTATTTTTTTTTCAAAAATACTGTGCTGTCAGTGAGAGTAGCCTTAGTTTTACAAGATTTCGTTCATAAATAATAGTTTGGTTACAATTTACTCTCCAATAAATTGCAACCAAACAATTTTATATAAGAAATTTTCCTTCTCCTGCTGTCGAGCTCGTTCTAGTGAAGGGTCATAACCTATGTTTTTGAGACAAAAAATGAAAAAAATTAGTTATTCAAAAATTTTGTTTGCAAGTGTCGACTGCATTTCATGTTAGGTAAAGGGTTAATAGAAAGTATCTTGAAAATATCCAGTGTGTTAAGAGTTAACCCTTTACCCAACGAATCGGCTACATTTGCCCGCGTAATATGCAAATTCAGCAGTTGAAAAAAAATTATTTTTCAAACAATTTCAACAAAACCATATCATGTGACCCCTCTTTGGAACGAGCTCATTGAGCTCGTTCCAACGAGGGGGTCACATGATATGGTTTTGTTGAAATGTTTTGAAAAATTTCAAAAAATGATATTTGAAATAATAAATTTTGATATCGTCTGCGTTGGGTAAAGGGTTAAAGTACTGTGAACATGAAAAAGTGGACAGAGAAATGTTTGCATTTTCAGGTTGTTGACTTTGAAGAAAAATGTTTGATGAAATAATAAGCAGATAAGTCAGATGCATAGGAAATGAATGTGTTTTGTAATATTTTTCAGATACGGAAGACCTACGGAAACGGTTGGAAGAAGAACACTCCGAGGAACTTCAAAAATTGAGAAATGATTACGAGAAACGTATTCAGAATATCGAGTTGTCTTTCATGGATGAAATTGTATCTTTAAAGGCAAGACATGAGATTTCTCACAATCCGTCTGACCCATTAGTGTCGGCACATAAAGATTCTGTGATGGCGGAAGCTCTAGTAAATGGTATAGACAGTACAAAAACACCAACATTGACAATATCTTGTGATGAGTCTTCATCAACAGTAAAACAGACTAATGTACTTCATATTAACCAGTCAGATCATCGTGAAGATCTTAACAGTAGTGAGGTGTCTAATGGAGACAGTGTAAGTTCTGTATCTGCTAAAATGTCAGAGTTAATTATTGAAACAGAGGAACAGAAACAACAAATACAAGAACTCACTCATCAGCATGAGATGCAGCTTGATGCATTACGACAAGACCTTGAACATGAATACAAGATGGAAATCGAAACAATGCAAGCGGAATCAAAAGTTCAATTGGACATTGAAGTGAGGAAAAGTCAATCGGAACTAATTAACGATCATTCAGCAACAATACAGAATTTGAAGGATAAGTATGAGTCTGAGTTGTCTGCTAAAGATGAAGAAATTGCAAAAATTTATGAAAAAGCAATATCTGATTTTAAGGAGAATTTAGTTAATAATGACATAGATGATGAGTTACGTGATGTTTTAGTTCAAAAGTTGAGACCTTTTATCACCGATAGTAGCGATATGTCTCTGGAACAGTATTCATTAGATGATTCCTTTACTGCTGACCAAGTGAATCAACTTAAAAAAGATTTGAAGGACTCTGAGCAGAAATATGCAGATTTGATTGAAGGTACAGTTATTTTATTTATTTTATTTGGGTTTAGTGACACTTTTGATAGCCAGGATCATCTCATGTCAGGCAGTTTTAGGATGGAGGAAGCCAGAGAGAATCACCGAGCAGCGACAAGCAACTGTTAGATTCTCTAAAGTACTATATCCTCACTAGCAGGGTTAGCATTGGTTGAAGGCAAGTGGCCCATAGATATGCAGTTTGCCTTAGTACACAGTGCCACCGTGCCGTGGTGCAAGTGCTTTGCCCAAGGACACAATGCACTTTGAAGTCCAATGCCATAACCACTTAGCCACCGCACTCCCGATTGAAGGTACATTGAAACTCTTGTTAAATGGACAGCTACTTTGCCTGTAAAAAATATACAAATAACCCTTTGCCTTGCGAAGCGGCTGCACCACACTCATAATTAAAAATTGAGCAGTTAATAAAAAACTTCTCAAAAAGTTGTATGCAATTAAAAAGCCTTTTTGACTAAGAATTATGCAATTAAGTGGGCTTCACTGTTATTGAATTTGCTTGGTTAAAAATACACTTTTTTTCTAAAAATTGGAATTTTTGCACTTTCCATTTAGTTTTCTAGGGTTGAATTTATCAGGTTGTGTAATTATCTTGTAGGAAAGTTAAAATTGTGACCGTCTGACGGAAAAAATTAAATAATATTTATTATATGCACCTTAACCCTTTACCTAACATGAAAAGCAGACGACACTTGCAAAAAAAATTCTTAAACAACTAATTTTTTTCATTTTTTGTCTCAAAAACATAGGTTATGACCCCTCATTGGAACGAGCTCGTTCCAATGAGGGGTCATAACCTATGTTTTTGAGACAAAAAATGAAAAAATAATGAAAATTAACTGACGATTTTTGAGAATAGCGCTGGCCGGTTATGGCCGTTACGTTGGGTAAAGGGTTAAAAGATAGTGGGAAATGTTGTAACAGATATTTGTCAGTATCTGTTGTCAGGATAAATGTAAAAGAATATCTCTCTGTAACAGGCACATAGCCAGGATTCTACCCTAGACAGTGTTGAGGGGGGCCAAAGATGATATTTGAAAGGCTGTTGTGTGGGGTTTTGGAGGCCTCCTTTAGTCTGAACTATGACCCTCTGGTCCTTTCCCCTGCACCCATTCCCTCCAGAGGTATGCAGTGACCACTGGGTCACAGCATACCTCTGGTGGGAAATGGGTGCCCCCTTCCCCCCACGCCCAAGAAAATTTTGCAAAATTTAGTACTCTATGAGCAAATCTGTAGCATGTGTAGCCCCTATATTGGCAACCATTTTGGAGCTGTACATGTTGTGTGAAACTTGGAATGTTTTTTTCTTTTGGGGGGGGGGGGGGGTGGAGAGGGTAGTTATATTTTAGAGAGCCCAAACCCAGTTTTAGCTGCGACGAGCAGCTCTATATGTGGCAATGTCGGTCTGTGTGTCTGTCGGTCGGTCTGTCACCAACAAGTTTAAAAAACACCATAACTCCTAAAATACTTGATGGAATGACACCACACTTGGTATGCAAATGTATCTTCATGATGTCTACACCCTCTCAATACTGCACGTCATTCGGATAATTTCTGTCACATTTATGGACTTGTCACCAACAGGTTTTTTTTTGTCACCGAGTTTTTTTGTCACCGAGTTTAAAAAACACCATAACTGCTAAAATACTTGATAGAATGACACCATACTTGGTACGCAAGTGTATCTTCATGATGTCTACACCCTTTCAATAGTGCATGTCATTCGGATAATTTCTGTCACTTTTATAGACTTGTCACCAACATGTTTTTTTGTCACCAACGAGTTTAAAAAACACCATAACTCCTAAAATACTTGATGGAATGACATCATACTTGGTATGCAAGTGTATCTTCATGATGTCTACACCCTCGCAATAGTCATGTCATTGGGATAATTTCTGTCACATTTATGGACTTGTCACCAACAAGTTTTTTTTTGTTACCAAGTTTTTTTGTCACCAACGAGTTTTAAAACATCATTGGCGTTGCATGAATCGTCGCAGCTTCGGCTCTGTGACAGTGCACTCTAGTTATGTCTAACCCTCAACAAACATCACCTGAAGAGGACAGTTACAATATTTTTTCCTTTTCAGGATGTATCCAGGAATTGTGATTAACTGGTTGAGTGCTAGAAGCTGCTATCAGGCCTATAAAAAATGAGTGTACCAGGGCAAAAGCCAACATTTTCCTTGCTCATGTTTCATATTCAGTCAAGCGCAAATAATATTTTGTTTATATAAATTTGTTTAATTACAAATTATTGGCAAGTGCCTGTTCTCTCCAATAATTTGTAATGAAACAATTATTGAATAATAAATTCAGACCACCAAAAATAATCTAGCCGTCAACCAGATAAATGGTTGGAGTGGGAAGTGGAAATCCTTCCCAGTTTGATGACAGGTTCTGGACCACCCATTTCCCTTGAAGTTTGGAGGTTCTCCAAGAAAAAAGGAGTATGGTACACCATGGTATTTATCCCAAACTACACTAGTCTACCCCATTATTTTGGGACAGCCCATGGTGTATTATGGCAGTTTTAAGATCAAGAATATTAGTAATGCCATATTGTATCTTTAGAGTTATTTCCCCTTGTCTGAATTTGCACTTTCTCAAAGAATGAAAGTGGTTCCTGGTAGTTATCTTGAGAATGATTTGTTTAACATTTACGACCTTCCGTATCTCTTCAAACATAGATATCTTTTTATTTGGAGATCTAAATATGAACAAATAATGAAGGTGCAGTGACTAAAATGAGATGGTTGTTAAAAACAATGTTTGCAGACAATATTTTGAATATTTTGCTTAGCACTCACCAAATTGAATTGAATCATTCCATCTGGAGAAAGTTGTGTTATAGCCACAGCAAATTTATGTTGTATTTTTTTCTCTGCTGATAATTCCAACACTTTACATTTTTTTTTTTAAACAAAATTTTATTTCTCAAAATAGAAATAGGGTTTGACAAATAGGCATAGCCTATATCAAAGTCTCTCCCAATACATTTAACAAATTACAAAAAATAATAAATGGGTGCAAGTGCATATGCAATGGAGGGCAACACATAATTCAGATTTCATTAATCACTTTTTACGAAGCCCTTAATTACGTTCTATGCATGTTGCCTCCAAATTTTGGACATTTTCGAACATTGAAATACGAACTGGTCGATTGAATTTATGACAGCTACAGTACAGTTGTGGTTACTGAAATAGGCTGATATTCCCTCTTGCCAGTCCCCTCCTCTCTCTCTCTCTCTCTCTCTCTCTCTTTCTCTCTCTCGAGGGAGAGAGAGAGAGAGATAGAGAGAGAGAGAGAGAGAGAGAAGCTCTCTCTTTTACAAAAAAATGGACACTAAATTATCCTGTAGTTATTCTACAGATTATTTTGGCTTATTGTTGAAGCCAAAGAAAGCTATTAATTTTCCAGTCCAAATGTCAACAGGCAATGTTTCAGTCACTGAAAACAGGTAGGCTGTTAATTTCTCCCAAATAGCATTGATAAATGCCAATGTTTAAAACGATTTTTCGAAGTTTTGTAGTTTTCGGCCATGAATAATTTAGTCAAGTTTCGCCAATGCACACAATATAGCTTAGGGTCTACCTGTTGAATAAAAACAATGCTCTCAGTAAATAAGTTTTAAAAAACAAAGTGTTTGCCAATGAAAAGCAATGTGTGATAAGAGTGTTTTATATGACACTGTTGACACATTGCTTTTCTCTGACAAACCCTGTACAGTATAGCCGCATGGACTGGTCACTTTCTACGGGTGGGCAATATTTCCACAGTCACAACTATGTTAGATTCCAAACACTAATTATAGGAATACTCAAAAAAAATTTAATTATTAAAAAACTTATTAAAATTTTGCTGCTGATTTTTATTACCTTGTAAACCCATGCGTGGACATCACTGCACACAAGTGAATTACAATCGGTCCACGGTGGCTGCACTGTATGAGTATGTACTCAAAGCTTGAGATGTAAAATATTCTTATTTGTGGCAGTTCTGATTAAATGTCCTGCATTATTTATTTATTTATTTGTGTTCAAGGTCACATATATCTGCACAATGGCTAATCCGTGACCACATAATTTACATTTAACCCTTTACCCAACGAATCGCCCGCATCCGCCCGCGTAATATGCAAATTCAGCAGTTGAAAAAATATTATTTTTCGAAAAATTTCAACAAAACCATATCATGTGACCCCTCTTTGGAACGAGCTCGTCGAGCTCGTTCCAAAGAGGGGTCACATGATATGGTTTTGTTGAAATTTTTTGAAAAAATTTAAAAAATGATATTTAAAATAATAAATTTTGAAATTGTCTGCGTTGGGTAAAGGGTTAACTCCTTGCATGATGCTGGTGGATATTCCCGCCCAAGACCAGATTTCTCTTGCCTTTGATATAAGTTTCCCCGTGGGAACCCCGGGAAGTAAGCAGCACTTGTTTACTGTGGTAAACCAGTTCCGCTTTACTAGTAAAATAGGACCCAGTCACCAATGCTTGGGGTGAAAGTCCTCTAAAATGGGCAACATGTTGATCAACGATTGACTAAACTTGACTTCATCTCCATGTTGTGTCACGATTAGCCATGGTGCATAAATATGTGACGTTAACCACCAACAAACAACATTTGATATAAGTATAATTCAGGCACATTTAATCAAATTTTTCGCCTATAAATTAAATGTATTTTTCGCTAATGATTTCTTGAGTAATATTTAACCTAATTTTTCATCAAATCTAGTCATGGCTGCTTCAAAGCAGCCTTGACTTGATTTGATGAAAAATATCTTGAAAATATACAGCGGGTTACGAGTTAAATGACATTCTAGCTTGACAAAGGCCTACTAAGAAATTTTCCTGAATAAACTTTAGCTCAAGGAGAACCGACAGTAGAGGTGAAGACATGTGTAACAAGTGGTTGTGAGAAATATAGGAAACAGATGCTGAGGAGGCAAAATTACCAGCGCTTTTCAAAAGGCCACATTAAACTGGATCCGTATTTACTGTTGTGCCCAGTTTTGATCAGTCTAAAGTTCTGACAGATTTCTAGAAAACAGAGTCTCTCTCCGCAGGTTTTCCCAAGCCAGACTTGTGTTTAGGTCATCAAACTTGAATAGCAGCTAACTTCTGGGAAGACAAACATGCTCACTGATATTCCAGCTCAAAACCTTAAGAGGGCAAGATTTCAAATCATCTGAAATTTTTCTAATGTTTGGTCTGAAAATCATAAAATAGTGCTAAATTTCAGTCAAAACTGCAAATATTCTATCAAAGTTTAACAATTTAGAGTCTGTAATTCACTACTTTTTTTTGCTGAAGACCAAAATTGTCAACTTTCGAATATATAAAGGCATAAAAATTTGGGTGGGAGATTCTCCCCCAAACACCGTTTGTAGCCATATTTCATGGAAATCCTGGACTGTTCAAGTTGCCTTTGGTCATGAAAAAGCTAATTTATAGTCATATTATACAAATTTCTAACTTTATTGTCATATCATTTTAGGTTTAAAAGAGTGGAATATTCCAGATGAAGACGTTTCCGAAATTGTACAAGATAGATTTGACATGCAGCTGGAACTGTCCAAAAATGTAATGCGAGAGGAGTTTGATGAAACTTTTAAAGCTCAGCAGGTACTTCCTTCACTCAACACAAGCTGTGTATAACAGAAACAATATATTTGTCCAAACTAACTGAATCTTTTTTCAACTAAATCTCTGTTTACTATATGCAAGAGAGTTTTGGCAGATGGGGATCGAAGGGGGTGGGGGTATCGATCTTTTTGTTGAGAGGATGAATGTTCACATGTGTTGTTGATTGTGAAAATATGATGGCAAGATGGAACATGTGAACAAGCCTGAAAATAAGGAGTCTGTCATGATCAGTAGCCCTCGCAATTTTTATGTTTGACGGGCATCAATTCATTTGTTTATTATGCCCCCAACCTACGGAGACGGTTCAGTGGACATATCAAGGGCTTTGCGCATCCATTGGCAGTAGTTGTGTATGAACATTTTGCATTATAACTCAAAACATCGGTTAACCCTTTACCTAACGAATCTCCCACATCCGCCCGCGTAATATGCAAATTCAGCAGCTGAAAAAATATTATTTTTCGAAAGATTTCAACAAAACCATATCATGTGACCCCTCTTTGGAATGAGCTTGATGAGCTCGTTCCAAAGAAGGGTCACATGATATGGTTTTGTTGAAATTTTTTGAAAAAAATTCAAAAAATGATATTTAAAATAATAAATTTTGAAATCGTCTGCATTGGGTAAAGGGTTATTGGATTTTGATGTCCTTGGTATGGTGATAGACAAACCATATCATGTGACCCCTCGTTGGAACGAGCTCGTTCCAACGAGGGGTCACATGATATGGTTGTGATGAAATTTTTTGAAAAATTAAAAAAATGATATTTAAAATAATAAATTTTGATATCGTCTGCGTTGGGTAAAGGGTTAACCAAAGTTAGTCTATATATGTGTGTTCATTTGTTTATTCAAAATGGTGAATGTTTTTGACATCTTGCATGATTTTAAAATGCTCCACCAAATTCTTGAATTGTTATCATGTATTGGAAAGCTCTCTTACAAAGAGCTTTCTAATAAATGATAACAAGATTAAATTTTAGTTAGATCTACACCTGCAATTTTGTGGATGATGTACAATTAACATGCACCTGTTATAATCAGGTTTCTCTCAGTAATGGTACACCATACTTTTGGATAGTAATCCTTGTGTCTCATACTGAGTACAGGATGACAGTAACAAAACTGTTGGTACCCAGGGGTTCACTTGAGGGTACACAAGGGCTGAAATTCAGCCCCTTTCCCAATGGGAAAAGGTAAGTTTTTTCTCAATTTGGTGTCTAAATGTCCCAATTGTTATTTATTATCCGGTCATAAATACTGGTTGTTATTCATATTGGCAATTAGGATTGATTATAACAATAACATGATTTTGGAGGGCATTATGGTTCATTAGCGGCCCAGCAGCAATGATGAACAGCCCGAGGGTTTATTAAATGCGACGAAGTCGAGGGCAGTTAATTAGCCCAAGGGCTGTTCATCATTGCTGCAGGGCTGCTAATGAATCATGATGCCTGACAACAATCATGTTATTACTATTATTACCACTCCCTGTTACAGCTAACATGAATCTAAAAATAGCCGGGCCGCGGGCCGCTAATGGCTATTTACACCATTATCTCCCGTGGCCCGGCTCCATCGAATGACATCACTGAAATTATGGGGTTTTAACGGGTCTCCAAACTTATGTTAATCGACTAGTAACTTATAGATTGAGGGGCAATAATAGCATTTAAAAGTGGTGCAGGATAATATCAGCCAAAATGATAATTGCAGTTTTGGGGAAAGAAGGTCATGATAAATGATATAATCATGATATTGTTCTCTCAAGAGGGTTGTATTTATTCAGTAAATGGTGTTAATATGGTTTCATGTATGAATGCAATAGGCTCAACTGCCTTAACCCTTTACCCAACGTAATGCCAAAACTGGACAGCTCTATTCTCAAAAATCGCCAATTAATTTTCATTATTATTTTCATTTTTTGTCTCAAAAACATAGGTTATGACCCCTCTTTGGAACGAGCTCGTCGAGCTCGTTCCAACGAGGGGTCATAACCTTTGTTTTTGAGACAAAAAATGAAAAAAATTAGTTACCGGTATTCAAGAATGTTTTTTCCAAGTGTCGTCTGCTTTTCATGTTAGGTAAAGGGTTAACCAGACATATACTGAGCACATATACTTCGTGTCTCAGTTTAAAATAACTTTGATTTGAAATGTGTCTTGTGAACATGTGTTCATGCATGGTCTACAGATAGAAGGCATTGGACATATCAGACTGTAACTTTTTACCTCCCTTGATGTGTTTATCCAATGTTTACTGGAATGCAGTCAATTAATTAAACATGTTAGTAAACAATTATATGAGACCTTCAAACTTTTTCAAGACTACATAAAAGTTTTCCAATTTTGGTCCTCACAATGCAAAAATTCCCAATTGGAAGGGATCCAGGCCCTTTCCCAATCAGGGTGTGTGGACCCCTGGTACCTGTCAGCTTGACCAGTACACCAAAGAAATTATTTGCTGCTTGCGTGTGATGCATGTATGCCAAAAGAGTAGTAGAAGAATAGAGTACTTTTATTCATTTTCAAAGTGCTGATATTAGGCCACACAAAGTAGATCTTCTGTTTCTCAGGCCATTATTTGTGAAATTGCATGCGGGCGAGCGGTTTTTTATTTTATTTTTTATTTCAGTAATTTCTTCTTTGCCATCAAAAGTTTATGTTCTTGGTTCAAGTTTTAGGCCTCATAATCTACAGAATAGCATGGGTGGTGTATTTATTCCCTTGAGTGCAAGAAGGCTTTGCAATGCTAAAGCATTGCAAAGCCTCCTTGCTCTCAAGGGACAAATTCATCAGTATTTTTAACTTGGGTAAAATATCAGACATAAACCATTAAATTTTTATTTTTTTAAAGTTTAAATTGGTTATAAAAAGAGAGCATGCGGCAGCCAAAAGGACCATGCGGGAGGACCTGAGAAACAGATTTTTTATTTTTTTAGGCCTTAAATCTTTTTTTTTTCCTTTTCTTCCAGAAAAAGTTTATTGATCGACACAGAAAGATGATGGACAGTTTTACAGAGGAAAGAGAAGCTGAAACAAAGAAGTTGAAAGAACTGCATTATTCTGAGCTAGAAACACTTAGGAAAACTCTTTCTGAGGAATGTGAAAATAAAATCAAAACTATGCAGGTTTCACTCACTGCTGAACATGAATCTGCTCGGGGAACATCAGTTAGTCAAGTTGATGATTCAGGCGTTCATGCAAGTGTGTCAGACAATAGAGTGGGAGATTTAATAAGTTCAGAAGAGTTACAGTTACTTCGACAAGATTTAATGGATAAAACAGAATTAATAGAAAAACTGAATGTTGACAGGACTATAAATATAGATACAGATATAGAGGAAAAACATGAGCAAGAATTGAGTGAGATGCAAAAATCATACGAAGCAAAGATAGATTTACTTCAAAAAGGTAAATATAATACACTTATTTGAGTCAGTAATGCCAGGCCTTTAACTGTTTACCCAACACAGACAATATCAAAATTTATGATTTTAAATATTACTTTTTCAAAATTTTCAAAATATTTTAACAAAACCATACCATGTGACCCCTCATTGGAACGAGCTCTATAAGCTCGTTCCAGTGAGGGGTCACATGATATAGTTTTGTTGTAATTTTCTGAAAATAAATATTTTTTCAACTGCTCAATTTGCATTTTACTCGGGCAGATGCAACCGATTCGTTGGGTAAAGGGTTAACTGGTTGAGTGCTAGAAGCTACTATCAGGGCTTTCAAAAAATGAGGGTACCAGAGCAAAAGCCAATATTTTCCATGCTCATGTTTCATATTCAGTCAAACTCAAATAATATTTTGTTCATATAAATTTGTTTTTTTTACAACCTATTGGGGAGTGTCAGTAAGCACTCTCCAATAGGGTGAAATAAAACAAATTTTGAATAACAAATTCAGACCACCAAAAATAATCCAGCCCTCAACCAGTTAAATTCATTTATTTTGGGCACACCATTTTGTCCTAAATTTGGGCACATTAAAACCAGAAATAACAGCCTTATCTTGTTATGTTTTATTGCCGTGCTTTTCTTTGTGTTTCTATGGCCATATGATGAAAGTTATTCTCAAATTTAGAAGAGGCACAGAGAATTTGAATATTTTTCTTGATGTCTTCACACCTTCACCAATTTGGGCAGACCTGTAAACGGTGTGAAATTGGGTTAATCTAAAGGCCTGTAATACTTTTTCCATGTTGGTTTAATGACACTTTCAACAGTCATGGTCACATTATGTCAGACAGTTTTACAGGAGGAAGAAGCCAGAGCAGAACCACATAGCAGACTCTCCAACTAAATAACTCTGCATGAGAGATTTAACAGTGATTGAAGGCAAGTGTGCCACTGATATGCAGTATGCCTTAGTACACAGTGTCACCATGCCCCTATATCAGTAATCAGGATTAACCCTTTCCCCAACGCAGACGATATCAAAATTTATTATTAGCTGCGACTAGCAGCTCTATAAGTGGCAATGTCGGTCTGTCAGTCGGTCTGTCTGTCGGTCGGTCTGTCGGTTGGTCTGTCTATGACCAACGAGTTTGTCTGTGACCAACGAGTTTCAAAACTCAATAACTTTTGAAATACTTGATGGAATGACTTTATATTTGGCATGTAAGTGTATCTTATTGATGTCTAGCCACTGTTCAATGCATAAGTTGTTCCAAATATTTTTCTTGGAGTTATGGCCCGTCTGTCAGTCGGTCGGTCTGTCTGTGACCAACGAGTTTCGAAACTCAATAACTTTTGAAAAACTTTTTGGAATGACTTTATAGTTGGCATGTAAGTGTATCTTATTGATGTCTAGCCACTGATCAATGCATGTGTTGTTCCAAGTATTTTTCTTGGAGTTATGGCCCTTGATGAACTTAGAATGTTTTGAGATTGCACCACCTGTCGCAGCTACGGCATCGATGTCGTGATTTTTTTAAATATAATTTTTTTTAATTTTTAAAAAAGTTTCAACAAAACCATGTCATGTGACCCTTCATTGAAATGATCTCGACAAGCTCGTTCCAAAGAGGGGTCACATGATATGGTTTTGTTGAAATTTTTTTGAAAAATAATATTTTTTCAGCTGCTGAATTTGCATATTATGCAGGCGGGTGTGGCCGATTCGTTAGGTAAAGGGTTAAGCATCTTGACCAAGGACACAGCACTGTTCCTGCTGGTCAGGATTGAACCATCTGCCTTTTGGTTTAAAGACCAATGCTCTAACCACCGAGCCACTCAGCTCCCTAAAGGCAGACAGAGAATTTCAACAGGATCGCTTTGTATTACATAATCAATCTGAAGCGCATATGTTCAAGAATAATATTTTTCTCCAAACCTCCATTGTAAGCTTTAGACTGGTGGAGTGCTAAATTATATTTTGCCTGTCAAAATTTGCATATGTGACTTTGTTTTCTTACAATTCATGGCAGAGTGCCTGTAGGGAATCTCCCATAAATTGTAACATGGCAAAGCCATAGACAGTATAATTTCACTTGGAAGTTAGTATGAAACACGTCCACAGAATGTGAAGCCTTTAACTCTTAACCCTTTTCCCAACGCAGACGATATCAAAATTTATTATTTTAAATATAATTTTTTAAATTTTTCAAAAAATTTCAACAAAACCATATCATGTGACCCCTCATTGGAACGAGCTCAATGAGCTCGTTCCAATGAGGAGTCACATGATATGGTTTTGTTGAAATATTTTGAAAAATTTAATTTATTCAACTGCTCAATTTGCATATTACGCGGGCGGATGCAGGCGATTCGTTAGGTGAAGGGTTAACATGCTGAGTATTTTCAAAATATTTTTACCAAATCCAGTCATGACTGCTGTGAAATATCAGAAAGATGTTTCTGATATTTAGTTTAGTTTAGAAACTAGAATTCATACTTCTATCAGTAATAGAATCTGAGATTCTACTGGTAGAAGTTGGAACTTCAACCTCTACCGGAAGAAGTTGGAATTCAGTGTTCCAGATTCTCAGATGAGTGGCCAGCATCACATAAATGTATTTGCTATTTTTAAATGATACATGAGGTTCCAATGAGCGTGTTTACATTCATGTGTGACTGGGTTGCTGACCTGCAGGCTCTTCAATTGCAGACTTGCAAATGGTTTCTCAAATTTCTTCTGGACTAGTTTATAGAGGTACAAGTAGATGTCTGCCCTTCTGTCAAGGTTTGTAATTGGTCTAATATGGGGACGTTGGCAAGTCAGTTACTATTTGGCCCATTGAAGATTATGTTTGTAATATTGACTGTCTCAAATGTGATTTTATTGGCTTCTCCGAGGGCTTTATTGGTGGCTCAGAATATTTACTAACTCTTGGGGGCCTAATTGCCTTTGCGCAATTTTTAGCTTAACTTGGCAAAGTCAAGATAAGCTATTGCCATCATGCGTGTGGAAATCTGTCATTCTCTTCAGATTTTCTTTAGCACAGGCTACACCCCGTAGTTCTTGTCCGATTATCACAAAATTCCATATGCAGATTCAAGGTCATGTCAAGATGAGAACTTCCCCTTTTAGTCGCGATTGGTCAACCATGATGGCTGCCTGAAACCCAAAAACCTTTAGCACAGTCTACAGATCAGATTTTTGAAGGGATTCCATTGTAACTTGGTAGGATGACTCTGTTTTATGTCTGGATGAGAACGTCCCCTTTTAGGCTTATGACCTAGATTTGCTTAGCACAGTCTACGGTTCATATTTATGAAGCGATTTTATTGTAACTTGGAAGGATAACTTGGTAGATGAGACTGGCCTATTTTGGTCACGATCTATCAGCCGTTACCACCACCTGGTCACGTGACCTAGATTCCTTTAGCACTACAGGTTGTTTTTATGAAGGGAGTTCATTGTAACTTGGTAAGATAACTTGGTACTAGTATGCTATCTAGATGAGACTCTCCTATTTTGGTCATGATTGGTTAAGCGTGACTGTCAAGCCATCTTGTAACCTATTTTCCTTTAGCAAAGTTTACAAGTTATATTTATGATGGGATTCCATTGTAACATGGTAGGATGATTCATTTTGGAATAATTTACTGTAACTTGGTAACTTTGGTTGACATACATTAACTGTGAGGGCCACATTAACTCAGGCCTCAGTTCTTTAGTACAGTCTACACCTCAAATTATTCTTATTGAACACATAGCAGACAGGTAGCAGAATTAACATATTCTCAATTCTTGTTGTATTTCATAATCCTTCATAAATATCAATAATCCTTTCATAAACATTGAATGTTATCCTTTTCATCAAATACTACACACAGTCAAGTTAAGCTAGTGTATTAGAAATAATTCTTCTAATGGAGCAGAAGAATTCGGCTATGTAGCTATACCCTTAATAAGAAAGCCTGACCGGTTTCATTCCAGTTTGAACTTGTCAGAGGCGGAGAGTCCCCCACGGCACATTCATTACTGCAACAGAACAGGTGGACCAACATGTGGTGTCTATGTACACTTGAAGTTGCATTATAAGTCCGTTAGCAGTTTTTTCTTGGCACGTTTTTTCTGCCAAGACTTGGCAAGAAACATCTGTAGAGCCATAGAATATAGAACTTAACTCTCTGCGCTATGATGTCAAAATATCAAAATTTCAAGCCTTACATTGTTCTGATAATGCAGCTAAGAATATAACCATTTTAATCTAATCTTGTTTGACAGAGCTCATGGAGCTCTGTCAAACAAGATGGAATTGGTTCATTTCCTAGTGAAATTAAGTGAAAAAATGAGGCTTGAAATTTCAGTATTTTGGCATCAGCATGCAGAGGGTTGAAGGATTAAATAACTTATGATATAGGACAAAGGGCATAAATGTAAACAAAACTATCAGTTATGCTTTCTAATGCTGGAACATCGGATTTGATAGAGTTGTATGGAGTGCTACATTATTTTTCAAATTTGATTTGTAACATGAGTATTTTTTTTCTAAGATATAATGGTACCAGCAATGGGAGCTTTAATTTAGCAAAATGTAGGGATCAAAATAAGCAGTATCGCATTGCACTTCGCTGTGCAAAATTCAGGAAATGCTATGCAATCATTAAATATGCATAGCAAAATGCGATGCACGTTCTCAAGTTCTATATCATGGTGGACAGTGGGCATTAGTCCTAACTAGTAACTGCTTGTCTGGTAGAAACAGGAAGGCTCAGTGGCAAATCAGCAGTTCATGGACACAGGTAAAATACCTGGTAGTCCATGAACTGCTGATTTGCCTCCCAAGTCCTCAAGTAACCACTCGAGTAAAAAAGTTAATTGGGGATAGATGGCACTCACACAATGGCAGAGTACCAAATCAGTATGTCTGTACCGTATTTGTTTTTCTTCAAGTAGGCCTACGATCAATTTACATGTAACTGAGTGTCAAATGTTTTCTAGAGAAGAAAAGCACTCATTATTGCATATTTAATTTGAAACAAAAATGCTACACAATTGTCAAAAAACGCTATACATTTTTTGACAATTGTGTAGCATTTTTTTTATTTTCTTAGCGAAATGCTATATATTTTTTGAAAATATATAGCATTTCGCTAAGCAAATAAAAAAAAGGATTTTGATCTCTGAAATGTGTTTCATAAATAATTGTTTTATTATTATTTATCGGAGAGTACCTGTTGGCTCTGTCCAATAAATCATAATAAAACAACTTTATATAAACATTTTCTTTTCTACTACTCAGCAGACAACAAACTAACATGTAAAGTCTGAAGCCATGATAGTGCCTCGCAGCACTCAACGAGTTAAATATGTATATTATGACCCGAGTATGGGACCAAATTATGCTTAATTGAATATCTTTGCAGTTGGAATATTTTCTCTGGCAAAGTTGTTATTCCATTAACAGAGTTTACTGTATAGTGGAACCCTGCTAATTGAATGGGCACCTTGCCATTGAAAGATATTCCTATGACAGGTGAGTTCAAGTAACAGGAGTTTCAGTTGGTAGTATGGTCATTTTCCTGTATTCTAGTGATAAACTGAGAATTTAATGTATTATATCTTGTTTGACCTCTGTCAAACAAAAAGTCATAAAGGCTTTATATTCTGTGGATGTGCGTCATATCGTGTCGGTGAATTATTTAGTCCACATGGACTTGCCTGTTACAATTTATAGGTGAATGCCCATAGACATTCTCTCATAAATTGTAACAAAGCAAAGACTTGAGAACACAATTTTACAACCAAAAATAATTTTGCACTTGACTGGTTAAAACACAAAGAAAGAATTGAATAACACTGTTTACATGCTGTTTTATAAAGACTAAAATCCTTGCCCTCTTATTGGATGCAACTTTGCGCTGCTTCTTCTATTTTTACGTCTCCAGTAGCATATGTAACCATCTGATGCCACCACACAAAATATTTGAAATGATGTTGCCCATTTCACAATTTTTTCATTGACGGAGTGACTTGCAAACCGCTTCATTTTTCTAGATTTTTCACACGTTCAGCAGACGATGTTCCAAATGAAGTATGTTTTAAATTACAAATCAGATTACAGTTTAAAGTAAGATGGAGAGACCTTGACCTTTATTATTTATTGATTATTTACCTAGTGATGCTGTGGGGGACATGAGCGGTTAATCTACTAAACTCGTTAATGTTATAGTGTCCTGTTCATTTCATGATGTGGGCTTTGGGTTGTGCATAGGCTCCTGTTTATTTATTTATTTGTTGGTGTTTAACCCTTTACCCAATGCAGTCGATATCAAAATTTATTATTTTAAATATCATTTTTTCAAATTTTTCAAAAAATTTCAACAAAACCATATCATGTGACCCCTCGTTGGAACGAGCTCGTTCCAACGAGGGGTCACATGATATGGTTCTGTTGAATATTTTTTCAACTGTCGAATTTGCATATTACGCGTGCGGATGCGGGCGATTCATTGTGTAAAGGGTTAAGCTCACATATTTCTGCACAATGGCTAATCATAACCATGACAGTTTTACGGGTGGAGGAAGTCGAGCAATCGTGAGCAACTGTCAGCTCCCTCCACACAAGCAGGGTTAGCATTCGTTGAAGAGAGGTGCACCATTGATATGCAGTACGCCTAAGAACGCAATGCCACAGTGCCCCCACGTAGGCAAAGGGTTGAAGTGTCTTGCCCAAGGACACAATGTGGTTGCCGCAGGTGTGTTTCAAACCGAGGACCTCTTGGCTTGCAGCCTGCACCTCTACCTACTGAACCACCGTGCCCACAGTGGGTAGGATCCTTTTGAAACATATACATTATTGTAACGAAGTTACGGTGACAGGGTCTGAAGTTTGGAGCTCGAAGCTTATGTTCAACATTGATGCTCCGCTCTGTGTCATAAACTCCCAGCTGCAAACCGCAGACCATGTTACCATCAATTCATCACAATAGCTTGCCATGTTACATTTTTAAATTGTTCACAAATTCATTTTATAAGTGAGAGTGCCTATTTGCACTCTCCAGTAAATTACAATGAATATTTATGAGCAAAAATCTTGTTTATTCCAGTGAACAATAGAGCTGAAACAGTTAACCGATTAATTGATTAATCAATGATCAACATCTTGATCAATCCAAATTATAATTGATCGATTAACTGTTACTTTTGAACTACTGTATTATATGGGTTAACAAAGCAACAAACTTGTTCCAAAACAGGCAAACATTGTCACACTGACTCACATCAATTATATGAGACAGAGTAAAGCATGCAAGTTACTTGCTGACATATTTGTTTACTTGCATGATCATCATACTGTATCAGTACCTGGAAATGGTCATTCTTAACCCTTTACCCTTTACCCTTTGTGGGTAGCAGACGATACTTGCAAAATAAATTCATGAATTACTAAAAAATTTCATTTTTTGTCTCCAAAACATAGCTTATAACCCCTCATTGGAACGAGCTCGTTGGGTAAAAGGTTATTGCTCTAAATCATCAACAGTAAGGCAATTGGTCAGATATCTATTTGGACAAGTGATTAATCAGTAAAGCAAAGTTAATCCACATGATTAATTGATCAAGAAAACCCCTTAACCGTTTCAGATCTAGTGAACAAATAAATAGTCAACTACCCCCAACAATAAGTATCTCTTTCTGTTTTGCAATATTTCAGAACTAAATGACAAGATAGAAGCTGTTATTCTTGACAATGAAACTACAAAATCTGAATTGGAAGAAGCACATAAACAAGAGATTATAAACTTGCAGAATAGCAGTGAAGAGAAACACCAGAAAGACTTACAAAATATGGAACGTAAATACACAGCTAAAATTGAAGATTTTGAAGACAAACATAAGGTAATTTTCCTTTCAAATATTTTTTTCATTTTTATACCACCATCTAAAATAGGC
This sequence comes from Pictodentalium vernedei, assembly GCA_031216915.1. NCBI lineage: Eukaryota > Metazoa > Mollusca > Scaphopoda > Dentaliida > Dentaliidae > Pictodentalium > Pictodentalium vernedei. The sequence continues at coordinate 256,863,180 of CM062288.1, forward strand.
AGTTGGCCACACACAAAAAAAATCATTCTCAGGCTTGTTTTTTTTTCAGTTCAGTTAGGGTTGAAGGATGTCATTTTTTAAAATCTTTTTATTTTGAATTAATAGCAGAAAGGCAACTCATAAATCAAACCAGATGCATTAAAAATGAACCCATTCCTGTTCAAATAAGAGAATAATAAAAACAAAAAGGTGGTGGTACTTTCTGAATATTCATCCATCTGATGTGAGTAGTCCAGTGCAGTGACAGATTAGGATATAGGATGACTTTTCTGTTTTACGTTGATAAGTATTATTAGTTACCCCGTGTCTGATCACGTGGTACAGGTTTTTACCTACCCGAAGCCTGCTGTATCCCATTCGACCGAAGTATTATTAGTTACCCCGTGTCTGATCACGTGGTACGGGTTTTTACCTACCCGAAGCCAGCCATATCCCATGAGGCCAAAGGCCTCAGGGGATACGGCTGGCTTTGGGTAGGTAAAAATCCAGACACGGGGTAACGAATTTATCTATTGACTTTCCATTTTAGAAGTACAATCTATTTCATGTGTAAACACACACATCATGAGATCTTTTATCTTCCATTGTTGAGCCATACATGGGGGCGCGGTGGCTCAGTTGGTAGAGATGCAGGCTGCAAGCCGAGAGGTCCTCGGTTCGAATCCCACCTGCGGCAACCGCGTTGTGTCCTTGGGCAAGACACTTCACCCCGATTGCCTACCTGGGGGCACGGTGACGCCTTGTACTGAGGCGTACTGCACATCGATGGTGCGCATGTCTTCAACCAATCTAACCCTGCCTGTGCTGCGGTGCAGAGTTCAGAGTTCCAATGTTGGAGAGCTGACAGCTGCTCGTCGTTGCTCGGTGGTTCTCTCCGGCTACTCCGGCTTCCTCCACTCGTAAAACTGTCATGGTCACGATTAGCCATTGTGCATAAGTATGTGACCTTAAACACCAGTAAATAAATAAATAAATATAAATAAATGAGCCATACAGGTTTCTGTGGAATTTTTGTGCGAAACAGTTTTTGTGAAAATATGCCGATATGACTAGTATAAAAAAATTATTGAATTTCTTTTTTATGAACCCCACATTGGAGGGTACTCGACAAGCTCATTCCAATAAGGGGTCATGAACTATATTTTGAAGATAAAAAATTAAAATGTAATACATGTACACTGTAAAACTGGAATGACGCATCTTCTATGGGGTATGGACAATTTGTAGATTTCGGAACGAGGCTTCCACTGGGTATGGGAAATTTGTCTGTGGCTGGGCGGACGTATCGTGGGTTTCAATGAATATGGTCTCATACCACGTACCTATCAACCAATCAAATCAAAAAATTCACTTTAGTCAATAGATAATATTATTTCCTACTCACATTATTATCAAAAAAATTCAAGTTTTACATATTTGGTTCTTTTTTCAAGGCTTGAACACTTGTTGGCTTCCCATACACTACAACCAGTAAAAGATTATTGCTTTGTAAAAATTTTGTAAATCTGTCCTTGTCTTTGAGGTTGATAGGCAAACAATGAATTGATTGTGTTTTATTGAGATTTCATGTACAATCTTCATACATGGTGACATGAAGGTGAGTAGGCTAAAAGTTAAGCTATATCTGCGATACTTCAAAGTACTCGCATGTTGTGTCCTTAACCCTTTACCCAACGCAGACGATTTCAAAATTTATTATTTTAAATATCATTTTTTAATTGTTTTCAAAAAATTTCAACAAAACCATGTCATGTGACACCTCTTTGGAACGAGCTCGAAGAGCTCGTTCCAAAGAGGGGTCACATGATATGGTTGTGTTGAAATTTTTTGAAAAATAATATATTTTCAGCTGCTGAATTTGTATATTACGTGGGCAGATGCGGGCGATTCGTTGGGTAAAGAGTTAATGTTTTACGGAGCAAATATCATGAAAAATTGAATCCTATTTACCAGTAGATAAGTATATAGAGTATTGTCTATTTATACAGGATGAAATGAAGAAGCTTGAGAAACAATACCAGGTACAATTAGTTGACCTTAGGACTTCCTTACAGAAAGTGCAGGAATCTAGTTCAGTTGAGCAACCAATCCAAGTGGAAGAGCACATGGTGGTAACAGCAACATCAGTACAGGTAAATCTGCTTCATTCATTTAACGTTTAGTCCCTTACTCAACTCCAAAAATAGAAGACACTTTGAAAAAAAAAATTCTAAAAATTTCTATTTTGGGATAGAAACATAGCTTATGACCCCCCCTCTCTCCCCCCCCCCCCCCCACACTCCTCATTCAAAAAAATCTCAACAAGCTCATTCCATTGAGGGGTAAGCTATGGTTTTGAGAAAAATTGAAAAAATAATAAAAGTGCTGGCAAATTTTGATAGTTGAAAATCATAAAGTATTAACTCGTAACCTTCAGAGAATTTTCTTGTATTTCTCATGAAATCAAATCGTGGCTGCAACATCCTGTACATCTTAGCACCCTGTGTCCCTTGAGTTGAAATTTAGTACTCTGTTAATTGAATAGCTGCTTTACCAGGCAAACTTTCTTCAATTAACAGGAGTATTCAGTTAACAGGGAATTGGTCACTATCCTTTCATCTAGAGATAAATCGAGCATTTTTTCTACTATATCTTGTTTGACAGAGCTCATGGAGCTCTGTCAAACAAGACATAATAGATTAAATGCCTGTATTGGATATCCTGAGGCTAAATAGGTCAACAAAGCAGACACATTATGTGATTGTCAGTGTAATTTCTCGACACATTCCACTATTTATTATTCAGTGTTTACTCTTTTACCTATATGAAATTATCAGGTCACATTTGTACTGAATGTATGATAAATGGTTTGGTTTTTGAAAGTTATATTCAATTAACAGGGGTGTTTAATTAAGAGATATCCAATGAAGTAGGCTCCACTGTACACATAACATTAAAAGCAGTTGTGAATGACAAAAGTTGGCTAGATTTGTGTTTTACTTTGTTATTGCCTTTTATTTCTACAGATACAGTGTGGGAAAATCTTGTTGAGTGAACGATATTTGCATTTGTAACAATAGTGAGTTGAAACTTGGTATACATAATCAACAGTGGGTAGGTTTGTGTGTAACACAATTTTGTTATGGTTTGGTCCATGCTTCAGAGTTATTCTCAGTGGACTCATTCAGAATTGCTGCATTTACCATTGGTAATCATTTTTGGCAAATTATTTCTGTATTTCTTAACCCTTTGAACTCTGGTGGTATCTTCCATGCCAGTTCAATTGCAACAATCAAAAGAGTCCATATTCATTATTTGGGGTAGACCAATCAATATTTTCAACGTTCAGCCTCTGGGCTGCATGTTGAAAATATTGATTGGTCTACCTCACATGTTTACTGAACAGCCATCGTATTTAATAACGTTACGGCGAATCATGTTCCTGGCCGGAAAAGTGGCCGCTACGGTTCAAAGGGTTAAGTTACTTATTGGTTTGAAACTTGGTATACTTGATCAACATCAGGTGAAGATGTGCATGACATACCGTATTTACTCTATGTATTGGGACACTCTATGATTTGGGACACACATTTTTTACAGAAAACTATATTTTTTTTATGCTCTAAAGTTTGGGACATTCAGGAGATTTGTTTCCAGTTGACCCGTCGCAAGTACCAGACGACACTCATAAAAAAATTCTTGAGTAACTAAAAATTTTCATTTTTTGCTTCCAAAACATAGCTTATGATCTCTCATTGGAACGAGCGCAATACACTCGTTCCAATGAGGGATCATAAGCTATGTTTTGGAAGCAAAAAATGAATATATAAAAAAAATTGGACGGCGATTTTTGTATATAGTGATGGAAAATGAATCACACACAACTTTATTCAGCATCAAATCAAGACCAGGCTGTGTTCTTTTCCCATTTTCTAAGAATTGGGACACCTGTGAAAATAATTATTTTTAGCTGTTCCAATACATAGAGTAAATACGGTAATTTTGTTGCTGATTTCAATCAGTCAACTTTGGCCAATTTGAAAGTAGAAGGCTGGTATCAACCAGGATTTGTAGTACATGTCATTTAGGAATTACATTTATTTGTAGCTTGAAGCTGCAGCCCCAGTGTTACGAGACACCCTCACAGAAGAGCAAAGGACATTGACTTCAGGAGATACATTAGGTCATTCAGCTGACACATCTGTGGAGGGAGATAACTTAGTAAAAATGTTACAGTCAGATTTGGATAACATCAGTGCTGAGAGGTAAGATAATTGTTATTCTTTTTCATTTTTTAGACCTCTAATAAATTTTAGTTTGTAACATGGAATAGATAGGTCTTCAACTCTGTCACAAAACATTTTATTTAACCCTTTACCCAACACAGATGATTTCAAAATTCATTATTTTAAATATCATTTTTTAAATTTTTTTAAAAACATTTCAACAAAACCATATCATGTGACCCCTCTTTATGCAAATTTATTTATAATTTTTACTGAAACAAAAACTGAGAAGAAAAGGCCTGAAAATAAGGCCTACATTAATCCTAAAAAGTCTGGAGATTGCTTATACATCGTTTGTCCTACATTTTGACAGTGTACATCCTGTGTCATTGCAGTTGTTTCTAGGTTAGTCTTGGCTGCGTATTTGGCATCAAAGACATGCTTAGAAACAACTGCCAAGCTACTTAGAGTGTAACGTGTAAGTTTACCCAGAGATTGTTTGTTGGGGCACCTGTTCTATTGAAGTAATAACTGAAACAAAAATTTAGAAAAAAGACCTGAGAATAACTCCTGCACTAACCCTTAGAGGCCTGTAGATTTTTTATACATTTGTCCTGCACTTTGACAGTGTACATCCTTTGCAGTTGTTTCTAGGCAATTCTTGCTGCATATTTGGCCACCAAGACTTGCCTAGAAACAACTACCAAGGAATTTAGAATGTTAGTTTAAGTTTAGTCAGAGACTGCATGTTGGGGCACCATTTCTGTTGCAGTAAAAAGTGATCAAAGCCGAAATTAGACATCTAAACATATGAATCATATAGAAAACAACAAGAATTTCTGGTAGCATGGCTGTAGATTGAGAGGGGAGGTGGAGTAATGGGAGGGGGGGTATGTAGGGGATTAATCCCCTTCCACATTTTGGATTTCAGTGAGGGATTGCCTGAGAATTAAAACATTTGCAGGTGTCTTAAATGTTCTCAAAATCAAAGAAGTGAAAACTGTAACCTAATTACAGGAATGTGCTTAAATTCAAAACATGATAGGTAAAAGTGGATTTTTTTTTCATACTTTCTTATCCACTTTTATCGGAGAGCTGTTTGACCGCTATTTTCAAGCATTAAGGAAGCTTCTGCGAAACAAGAAAATATAATATTTTTGCATTAAATTTTTATTTTATCTTACCAGTTGGTTGAGACTTAGTCATTCTTGTGATTTCAGGCTGTGCTCACATTAAACCAATTAAAGGCCTTCTAGAAACACCTGCTGCCTGTGCTGGACCCTTAGAAATACCTGCTAGACCATAAGTCTTGAGCAGTATGTGATGTTCAATAAATTCATTCTTAAATTTATTTATTTGGGTTTAATGACACTTTCAATAGCCAGGGTCGCTTTGTGTTGGGCAGCTTTTACTAGTGGAGGAAGCCAAAGTACCCTGAAAGAACCACTGAGCAGTGGCAATCAACTGTCAGACTCCCCAACGTACCAACTCCACACAAGCAGAGTTAGCATCAGTTGAAGACAGGTACTCCATCGACATGCAGTTTGCCTCAGTACACATCATTACAGTGCCTTCACATGGGCCATCAGTATTAAGTGCCTTACCCAAAGACACAATGCAGGTACCCCTGGTGGGGATTGAAGTGTCTACCTTTTAATTTGAAGTCCAATGCTCTAATCACTGAGCCACCACACTCCCTCACTCATATATATCAGGAGTTAACCCTTTACCTAACATGAAAAGCAGACGACACTTGCAAAAAAAATTCTTGAATAACTAATTTTTTTCATTTTTTGTCTCAAAAACATAGGTTATGACCCCTCATTGGAACGAGCTCGACGAGCTCGTTCCAATGAGGGGTCATAACCTATGTAGACCCCTTTGAAGACCTATATCGGTGAAAAAAATTTTGGTCATAACTTTTGGTGCCCCTCTACTCCCCCATCCCCACCCCAATACTTTTTGAAACCTCACCATTAGATTCCTGATAAAAATGTACCCCTAGTAGACCCCTTTGAAGATATATATCGGTAAAAAAAATTTTGGTCATAACTTTTGGTACACCTCCACCCCCGCCCCACACACTTTTTTAAACCTCACGATGACCTCCGCCATAAAAAAGTACTCCTAGTACACCCATTTTGGACACTCGGGGTGGCCCCATATTCATTTCTATGGCGGACAGACAGGCAGACATTCTAAAATATAGTATAGAAGATTTTCATTGCAACTTGAAAGGATAACTTAGTATGATGTCTAGATGAGACTGTCGTATTTTGGTCATGATCGGTCAACTGTGACCACCAAACTGTCATGTGAACTAGATTCCTTTAACAAAGTCTACGAGTTATATTTTTGAAGGGATTTCATTGTAACTTGGTAGGATGACTCCTTTTGGAATAATTTTACTGCGACTTGGTAACTTTTGTTGACATACGTTAACTGTTAGGGCCACATCAGTCCAGGACTTAAAAATCTTTAGTACAGTCTACACTCAAATTATTTTTATTGAAAACATAGCCTGTAGTGAACAGAAATTAACATATTCTCAATTATCACAATTCTTGTCTTATTTCATAATCCACTCAAAAACATTGGAACATTATCCTTTTCATCAAATCACTACACACTGTCAATTTTATTTTTGTTTTTATACCTGGACCCTTGCCAGAGCTGTGTTTGTAAACTTTCTGTTGGTGGCAACGGAAGAAAAATGAGATTTTTCTTCAAGAATTTCCATATTTCATTAACATGTATTCGGGTTAAAAGATTTTAATTAAGTTTGAGTTTCAGAAGAATGACGACAGGCGGGATGGTTTGGTCTTCCTAAACGCCGCAACCCGCTTGGTTTAACTATGTTTAACATTCGTTATAGTGTCTTTATTGCACAAAAATACCTTCCTCAGAGAATAGAACTACTGAACAACAGGGTTGGTGCCAAGAGAGGATGAGTGGGGCTACAACCCCCCTCGGTTACAAGGCCTATTCTCTAGAAAAAAATTGGTCCTCGAAAGTTTTGTTTAGCCCCAGAATGCTGGAAATTCAATCTCCGAGCATCTCAGTTTTAAAATTTTTTGGGGGCCAAGGCGACCCCCCGAAGCCTAGCCTGAGTTTCCTGTTTTTTGGGGGGAACTCCCACTTTCATCTATGTTTAAAAGACTAATCTGTATCAGTTAACACTTTATCCAAGAAAGTTAAAAAAAAACAAAAAACTAAATTCCACTCATGGGGGAAAAATTTTTATCTTTATTTTCTAATAAAACCATTCAGATATCGTTATCAAAAGAACTTGCACATTACAGTACAAGTTGAAATAAGTTGTAACATAACTGCAGTAAACTAAGTATACTGCAGTTTCTGGTCTTATCAGTGTAGGAAGAGAAAGAAACATAATTAGTTTATAGCGGTTATCCTACAACTTTAATTTGACTTGTACTGTTTGCCAGTTCAGGTGACATCCAGATGTGTATGGTTCAGTTGAGAAAGTTCCTCCATTTTAACCCTTTACCCAACGTAACGGCCAAAACCGGCCAGCGCTATTCTCAAAAATTGCCAAAATTAATTTTCATTATTTTTTTCATTTTTTGTCTCAAAAACATAGGTTATGACCCCACGTTGGAACGAGCTCGTCGAGCTCGTTCCAACAACGGGGGGTCATAACCTATGTTTTTGAGACAAAAAATGAAAAAAATTAGTTATTGAAGAATTATTTTTGCAAGTGTCGTCTGCTTTTCAGGTTAGGTAAAGGGTTAATAAGTGCCTGTATTGACCGTACAGAAATAAGGTCAATACAGCTTTTGGCTGCTATGTTCAGATGTATTTTATTAAATTCGAAACCTTATGGACTCTGGTGAGCACCAAATTCAACACAAAACTTTTCATTCCAGTATTATAGGCCATTTGGCCATAGTTCAGGGGCATTTTTTGGTTTGTTTCTTCCTCTAGTTGTGTTAGGTAAAGGGTTGAGTCCTTCAGTATTAACTGGTAGAGTGCTAAATTATTTTTGGCCATCAAAATTTGTTCACATATCTTTGCCTTGTTACAATTTATGGGAGAGTGCCTACAGGCACTCTCCCATAAATTGTAACAAGACATGTCCTTACAGACTAATAATATTACTTCAAAGATAATACAAAGCACATCCACTAAGTATGAAGCCTTCAAGTTGCAGTACCTTCACCTCGGAATAAAGCCCAAATATGGGCTTCCAGCACTCTACCAGTTAATAAATTGGCAAAAATTTAGTTTAGGCCATACAAAGTTGATTGTCTGTTTCTCAGGCCATTTTTTCCAAAAAAGCATGCGGGCGAGCGGTTTTTTTTTTTTCTTTTTATTTTCTCCCCGAGAGGTTGTTTGTGGTAATTTGACCCCCACCCAAACGCCTGGTGGACCATGCAAAATTTCGCAAATATATTGGTTATTCACCACAGGGGTGTTGGGTCGTAAATGAAGTGGGGTTTGAATGTTTGTTTTTTCAGTGAAACATGAAAATTATAACACAGGACGAAAGTCACGAAACGCCTCATGGGTGAAACGTCTCGGGTTGAAACGTCTCTGGGACAAATCAAATGTCGAAGTGCCAACTTTCAGAGATTTATTTGACCAAAAAAAAAAAATCCTTTCACAACCTGCCTAATAAAATCGTGAATCACAATTTTTCCCCATTATATTCAAAATTATCACAACCCATTTGAACGGGCAGTTCATCCATAAATCATATTTTTTTGAAATCTGAAAATGATATACAAAACGAATGTTTGCGTGTTTTTATTAACCAATTCGACCGCACATACCTGCCTGTATGCGATTTATTTTCAACTATGACTGTTACTTTTATATCAAGCAACGGTTACTATTAGTTATCCAATTGTCCTGCATCTCAAATGCATTTATTTAAATTAACTGGGAAACTCGTAACGGTTTCAAATAACAGTACACAAATTCCCAATGACGGCCATTTACAATACAAATGTTACTAAAAATAAATGCCAGGAGACTGTGTTCCATTCAACATAGCACCTGACTTTGCAGACTTTATGAGGGTTGGTGCGAATCAAACGTGGTGCGAATCGACCATTCCCCTTTGTGACTGTTTGCTGTCAGACTGAAAGACACCTTCCTTCTTGCTGTCATTATGACTTACCTTTTACAGAATAAAACACTTTCTGTCGTGAATATTGCTAGAACCCACCCACTTCATTAAGGTATGATGTAGAAAAAGCTTGAAGTGTGTTAATTTAAAATTTGCGAACGCATCGATATCGATTTACCGAAATGAGCACAATATCTCAAATTTTTTGAAGATTTTTTTTTGTCATAAAAAGGTTGCATGCGCACCAAAAATGACCATGCGCGCAGGCCTGAGAAACAGAGGTTCTTTTTTTGATGGCCTTAGATTGTGACTTTTGCATTATCTTTGTCACTGGTGTACAACCATATGCCATTTAAAATGTTTGGTGTAGTAGTCTGTGCCAATTTTTTTTAAATTTAAATGCTTTCAGATTTCAGAAACATCCTGAATTTTCACACTTTAGTGTAAACTTATTAATTGTAAATTCAACATTTTTATGAATATTATCTTCATTGAATTATTTTTGTCAGGTGTTTGAAGCTGAATTTTACTGCTGAGAATATTTTTCAATATTATTTCCATAAAATGAAACCTAATTCCCTTGTAATACTCCAGATGCAGTAAATCTCTCTTTGCAATCATTTCAAACTTCAGCTCTTGACTGAACTTCTTGGAATGAATGGTTTATTTTTCTATCCATGTTTGATATATATTTCATTGTTACAGCACAAATATTTTATCAGAGGAGAAATTCACTCAGACAGAAGCTGATGTGGAAGCAGAAGACACATTAAGCTACTGGAGGTTAATGACTTACCTATTTACGTACACACTAATTAAGAGTTTCAGTGTTGAATTTTGCCATGAGAACTGGAAAGTGAAGCAGTGCTTGTGAACTGGCATAGACAAGTTCTTCCACTTCACGAGCACAATAGGAGCCTGTAACCAACGCCTAGGGGGAGAGTCTTGTAAAATGAGCAGAGACATTATAAACGATCTGCTAAACTTGATTTTGTACAGGGTTCCCTCGGGACCTTGGATTCACGGAATGGCCTTCAATTTGACTGAGGGTCATTCAAGGCCTTGAAATCATGGAAAATGTGTCAGGAGGCCTGGAAAAGCCTGGAATATTTCATAAAATAGAAATACTGACAAAGCATATAATCATAACTATATACTGTTAAAACTAAAAGTCCTGTCATGAAATGCGCACAAATAGCATGTTGATGTGCGCATTAATGTACGCGTTATGGCCCAAGTAAAGCTATCAAATTCTGTACATATGGCCTGAGCACAAGCAATGTTTCAGCCAATGGACCTCCGGGTAACCCGGAGGTCCATTGGCAGAAACATTGCATGTGTTTGCTATGAGTAACCAGGAGAACCTGCCGTGCTTTGGATGCCATTCGATATGGCAATTGCGCACAATTTCATCGCGCAATTAAGCCTACATAAGCGCACTATTCGTGACAGGACTTCTAGTTTTAACTGTACTTTTATATGCCAGAGGACTGAAAGGATAAAGTTGTTATGTGAATGGTTCCACCTGCGACAACCACGTTGTGTCCTTGGGAAAGACACTTCACCCCCATTGCCCACATGGGGGCACGGTGGCTTTGTGTACTAAGACGTACTGCACGTCGATGGTGCACTTGTCATCAACCAATGCTAACCCTGCTTGTGTGGAGTTAGTATGTTAGTATGTTGGGGAGCTGACGGTTGCTCGCCTTTGCTCGGTGGTTCTCTCTGGGCACTCCGGCTTCCTCCACCCGTAAAACTGTCATGGTCATGATTAGCCATTGTGCAGAAATATGTGACCTTAACCACCAATAAATAAATAAATAAATAATGTGAATGGTTAACCCTTTCACAAATATATTGATTTCATTCGCCCCCAGAATTGACAAATTAAGCAGTTGTAACAATTTTTTTTTAAAATTTCAACAAAACTTCATCAAGTGACCACCTCATTGGAACGAGCATGCCAAAATTATTCCAATGAGGGGTCACATGATATGATTTTTTTGTTGAAATTTGTTGAAAAATTTGAAAAAACAACAATTAAAATAATGAATTTTTATATTCTATGCATCAGATAAAGCGTTAGTGTAACACAATGCTTTGTTACAATTTATTAGAAAGTACATGTATGTACACAGTATCTCCCAATGAACTGAAGCAGAAATTTTATAAACATGAGTTTGGAATTGTCTTCTTAGCCTGATGAATTCTCATAAATTCCAAGGACAGCAAAGCTTTACAGGGTTCTCAAAGTTTTTCACGTTTTCCAAAAATGGCATCTAACACTGAAACAGTTAATGTCACGTTTTTTGCTAGATGTGTGTGATTTATTCACTTCACTTCATGTGATTTTATGCTTTCATTGTTTAAGTTCTTAATGCCGTTCTCAGTGAAAACTTTTATTTTTTCCAACACAGCCTTTCTCTCAAGGTGCAGAAAGGGTTTTCACTTGAGCTTAAAATAGCCTGGAATGTTAAAACCAACTAGTTAAAATTATCTTTATTTCTTTCCAAAGTGTGATTTACTGGGATTTCCGAGTTTGTTTATAAATGATAACTTCACACGTGAATTATGCAATCAACAGTTGTGTCATGTATCCATGCGCACAACGAAGACACTTTGCCGTGGGTGTAATGGAGACTTCATTGGGGTTTTTTTTTGCTTTTTTTTAACCCTTTACCTAACATGAAAAGCAGACGACACTTGCAATAAAAATTCTTGAATAACTATTATTTTCATTTTTTGTCTCAAAAACTTAGGTTATGATCCTTCATTGGAACAAGCTCAATCAGCTCGTTCCAATGACGGGTCATAACCTATGTTTTAGTGACAAAAAATGAAAATTAATTTGCGAGTTTTGAGAATAGAGCTGGCTGTTTTTGGCTGCTACATTAGGTAAAGGTTAAATAATATAATTATTGTTAATAATGAAAAGTAATAAACAGAGTAATCGCTTGACTGGACTGGTTACATGAAATAATTCATTTGAGGCGAGGGACTATATTGTAAAACACTCGTTCGCATTCGCGCACTCGTGTTTGTACAATGTCCCTCACCTCTCATGTATTATTTCACGTAACGAGTTCATCAAACCATCTAAGTGTATGTGAAGCTCCTTTAAATTGGTTTAGTGCTAGAAGCCATAACTGTGGCTATATTGAAAAGTGCTGAAAAGCCACTTTAGTAGTTTTACATTGTATGTATAAACTTTTTGTTTTCTCAACTGTACTCAAAAATTTTGATTGAAAATTGCTTTCTTACAATTTATTGGAGAGAGTCAACAGGCCCTCGTCAATAAATTTTTACAAAACAATTTTTTAAGGCCTAAAAAAATAAAAAATCTGTTTCTCAGGTCCTCCCGCATGGTCCTTTTGGCTGCCGCATACTCTCTTTTTATAACCAATTTAAACTTAAAAAAAATTAAAATTAAATGGTTTATGTCTGATATTTTACCCAAGTTAATAAAATTGATGAATTTGTCCTTTGAGTGCAAGAAGGCTTTGCAATGCTTTAGCATTGCAAAGCCTTCTTGCTCTCAAGGGATGAAATACACCACCACCCATGCTATTCTGTAGATTATGAGGCCTAAACCTTGAACCAAGAACATGAACTTTTGATGGCAAAGAAGTAATTACAGAAATAAAAAAATAAAATAAAAAAACGCTCTCCCCATGCAGTTTCACAAATAATGGCCTGAGAAACAGAAGATCTACTTTGTGTGGCCTAACTGAAATTTTGATAAACTAAGGCTCTCATTGCTGGTACATGTGACATGATATTACTGACATAAAAATAATTTAGCACTCTACCAGTTAATTGGATGAGTACGGGATGCCCATATTTGCATTTCATTCAGAATTGCAGCTGCTGCAACTTAACCCTTTACCCAACACAGACGATATCAAAAACCCTCATTGGAGCGAGCTCAACAAACTCCTTCCATTATGGGGTGGGGGGGGGGGGGGGGGAGTGGGGGGCTTGACTTTGTTGAAATTTGTTGTGTAAACTGTTAAAGGCTTTAAATTATGTTGTTGTGCTTCATATCTTTAAAGTGAAATTATTTAGTTTGTATGGATTTGCCATGTTTCAATTCATGGGAGGGTGCCTGTGTGCACTCTCCCATAAACTGTAGACAAAGGCATGTGAAAACATTTTGATGACAGAAAATAGTTTAGCACATTACCAGTTAACTGGCAATGTGCTTGAAACCCATATTAGGAACTTACCAGAAAATGCAGGCACCCTGATAAAGAAATTCTTCATAACCAGTACAATCTAATGGTATTTTTTTGGTATATAAAATTTGTCTTATTATAATTTATTGGAAATTTGCCTCAGAAACTCTCCAATCACAGGAATACAAACCAATCTAAATTAACTAATACTTATATGAGAATTAATCTGATACTATATCAGTTAAAGGGACAATAAGACACGAATTTGAAACAAATTAAGCTGAGCCTCTGACAAAACCACATTTTTCATTCTGCAAATGTACTCTCACATTTTATATGTCATTTTTCTGAAAGCGTACATATCAATTAACCCTTAACCCAACACCGACGATATCAAAATTTATTATTTTAAATCATTTTTTAAATTTTTTCAAAATTTACCCAATGTAGACGATATCAAAATTTATTATTTTAAATATCATTTTTTAAATTTTTTCAAAATATTTCAACAAAACCATATCATGTGACCCCTCATTGGAACGAGCTCGACGAAGTCGTTCCAAAGAGGGGTCACATGATATGGTTTTGTCGAAATTTTTTGAAAAATAATATTTTTTCACCTGCTTAATTTGCATATTAAGCTGGCAGATGTGGCCGATTCATTGGTTAAAGGGTTAAATACATTAACTTGAAGACGATTATTTATTGGCATTTTGTAAATCAGCAGGCAACATTTTTTCCTGATCAATTTCTTGGACAGCACAAGTGCATTGTAATTTTCCAAATTCATGGAAATTAGCTTTCTCAGAAAGAGAAAGGTGAAATTTGTGTATATGTCTTCTATTTATATAGCATATGCGTCCATGCATACATATGCAATTTGATTTAAAAATAATGCACAGTGGTTATTTATGGCGGTCAATCAATCGGAAAGCAGCAAAGGCAAAATTATTTCCTGGTGCATTAACTAGTCGAGTGCTGGAAGCCCATATTTGGGCTTTAATCTGAAGTACAGTTAAAACTAGAAGTCCTGTCACGTACTGTGCGCTTATCTAGGCTTAATTGCGCATAGGAATTGCGCGCAATTGCCATATCGAACGGCAACCAAAGCACTGCAGGTTCTCCTCGTTATTCATAGCAAACACAGGCAATGTTTCTGCCAATGGACCTCCGGGTTACCCGGAGGTCCATTGGCTGAAACATTGCTTGTGCACAGGCCATATGTACAGAATTTGATAGTCATAACGCGTAGGTTAACGTGCAGATCGACGTGCTATTTGTGAGCATTTCAGGACAGGACTTCTAGTTTTAACTGTACCAGTACCACAACTCAATGGGCCCAATTTCTGTGGCTGTGCTGTGAATTGTCTTTGATGTAAATTTATTTTGGCTGTAAGCATTTGCCTTGTTACAATTTATGGGAGAGTGCTCAAAGGCACTCTCCCATAAATTGTAACAAGACAAAGACTTATGAACAAGTTCTGATGGCCAAAAATAATTTAGCACTCTACCAGTTAAAAAATTATATCACACTGTTGTGTTTTCTTCTGATCACTTTCAGGCATCTTTACTTGTCTGCATTGAAGTTGTTTAATTCCAGATTTAATTAATTTTGCATTGCTTCTGATGTTTTACACTTTTCATACAGTGTTTTTGTGTCACAGCCCCACGAAGTGGGGAGCGACATATAGGGATTACTTTTGTCGTCTTGCGTCGTCCGCGTCGTCGTGCGCGTCACACTTTCTCTTATCCGCCACTCCTCTTTAACCTATGAATGGATTTTGATGAAACTTTCAGTGATTCTTTATCACATAATGGCATTGTGCACCTCCTATTTTATTTTTTGATCCACTGTATTTTTTCCAGAGTTATGCCCCGTCATCTTGCATCATCCGCGTCGTCGTCCGCGTCACACTTTCTCTTATCCGCCACTCCTCTTTAACCTATGAATGGATTTTGATGAAACTTTTACTGATTCTTTATCACATAATGGCATTGTGCACCTCCTATTTTATTTTTTAATCCGCTGCATTTTTTCCAGAGTTATACCCCTTTTCCACTTAGAATTCTGGTTTGATGAAACTTTCAGTGATTCTTTATCACATAATGGCATTGTGCACCTCCTATTTTATTTTTTGATCCCCTGTATTTTTTCCAGAGTTATGCCCCTTTTCCACTTAGAATTCTGTCTGAAACGCCAGGCGACACACGTCTTCCATGGAAGACTCACATCTAAGTTTTTTAGAAGCTCTTTCACATACAAGCAAAATCTTCAAGTCAATATTTTTTTTGAAGTCAGTGGCTTATTGTCCCTTTAACAGAGTTCCATGTGTTGCATCTCATCAATAATTTTGCAGCTGGTAAGAATGAACTAACTAAGACTGTCTGTTTTTTGCTATTATTTGGAGTTTTTCAGTTTGCCTAATTATGAACTGAGACTTGATGGTGAAATTGTGTTGATATATCTGAAGTGAATAACCCTATTAATTGCATATAACTTCCAAACACTGAACCATTTACTCCACCTTAGGTACAAATTGCCCTCTTAATTGCATATATGTTATAGTTTAAACTCCTGTTAATTGAACAAAAAATCTGTCTAGAAATTACCCTGACAATCACCAAATTCCCCTTGTTTTTTTTGTCAGTTTGGCATCTGTACATCCAATGCAGGCATTTAATCTTTCATATTTTGTTTGGCAGACCTCCACGAGCACTGTTAAGGAAGGTATAATATAATAAATGCTTAGTTCAACTACAGAATACTTGAAAGTGACCAAATGCCTGTTAATCGAATACTCCTGTTAATTGAATAATTTTCACTGGCAAAGTGGCTATTCAGTTAACAAGGTTCCACTGTATATACCCCAGGAACCTTTAAGCTAAAAACATTGCTTGAATAACTGAACCACTGAATTCACTTCGAGACCAAAACTAAAGCTCTGAACATTTATGCATATCCATAGACACCAGTGGAACACTTTGGCATACTTCCAACACTGAACCTTTCATTGGAATCTGTTTCCAGAATAACTAAAGTGGTGACAGTAAAGTCAAATAAAAACTTCTAAACTTTAATGCACGTCTATAGTCCTTGCAGTAACAAGCATGCATAGTTTAAACATTTAAAATTATATGCTTCAAGTAACCGTTGCCTGTGCGACTATAGTTGCATCACTTGAGCCCCTTGGCATGTGCATATCCCAGGATTTTCAATCTTTGACTATTGTAACCAAGTTTTATTCCCTTAACCCTTTACCCAACGAATTGGCCACATCCACCTGCGTAATATGCAAATTCAGCAGTTGAAAAAATATTATTTTTCAAAAAATTTCAACAAAACCACATCATGTGACCCCTCGTTGGAACGAGCTCGACGAGCACGTTCCAACGAGGGGTCACATGATATGGTTTTGTTGCCATTTTTTAAAAATTTGAAAAAAATTATATTTAAAATAATAAATTTTGATATCGTCTGCGTTGGGTAAAGGGTTAAACATACATTTTTTTTATAAATTTTTATAGGAGATTCTTTCATGTACAACTCCTCAAATATTTACAAACTGATTTTGATGAAACTTCACTAACATGACCACTAAGAAATGAACATGTGCATATTCTCAAATTTTTGATCTGTGACATTTTGAACTAGGTTATCTCCCCTTGAACTTAGAAGATTTATTCTTGATTTCCACATGAGGGGCTCAAGGATTGAAAATGTATCCTTTGGAGATGGATTGCTTAATGTAGACTCATTCTTCAACTCTGTTCATAACATGTTCTGTTCAAGCTGAGTGTTTCAGGCCCCGTGGGGTCTCTTGTTTCATTTTTTGTCTCAGAAACATAACTTATGACCCCTCATTGGAACGAGCTCATTGAACTCGTTCCAATGAGGGGCGTCAGATATATTTTTGTCCCAAAATTTTTTTTAAAATTAGTTATTCAGGAATTTTATTTTCAAGTGTCGTCTGCCATGCATTAGGTAAAAGGTTAATGAAAATTAAATGTCCAGCTACCCTTTCTTCCAGTGTCCTATTCCTTTCCTTCCCACTCTTTTTCCTCATATATTTGAATAGGGGGCAACAATATTGAAGGTAGTTACACTATGTGTTGACTCATTCCCTGAGTTTTTCATTCATTATTTCATGAGTCTGAGTGTAAATTCTTATCTGAAACTGAGTAATGGAATGGAAAATGGCTAAGCTATCATAAAAAAAATCTCATTATGCCCTTTGAGTAGTCGATTCCTTTCAGTTCATTCATTATTTAAAATTTGAAGAATGACAAATGGTTAGTTTATTGATATTTGTTCAGTAATGTATTGATTTGTTTGTATTTGTTTTCATTCCTATATAGGCGTATTTAACTAGACATATTCAACCCTTTTGCTAACACAACTAAAAATAATACTTGATTTTGTTAAATAATTTATAAAATAATAATGTAATAAAGAAAATAGTTTATGACCTCTCATTAGAGCAGAAATTGACACAACAAAGTTTGTTTACCATTGAGCTCATTAGGCTTATATAGTAGATAAAGGCCCGCAAATAATATTTTATTTGTATTTGTCATAGTGTTGAGGTCCCAATAGAGTGGTGTACAAATCATATTTGACAAACATATATTTCTGTGTGGGTGTATCAAGCTGCATTAATGTATTGGGCAGTACACCTTGTGGAAGGAACATGTAGGTTTTGATTCATTCATTTCAGGGCCCCTGTGGGGTCTTGGATTAAAGGAATAGCCTTGAATTTGACTGAAGGTTATTCAAAGCCTTGGAATTCTGGTAAATGTGTCAGTAGACCTCTAAAAGCCTTGAATATTCACGAAATAAAAATACTTACAAAGCACTTAATCATACTATTATAATATTAGAACATTTCTTTTCATGTTCTATCAGTCGATAGTATCTGAGTTGTGTGATTTCTGAAATAAAACCTGAAGCAGCTTCGCTGCTTCAGGTTTTATTTCAGAAATCACACAAACTCAGGTACTAACGACCGATAGAACATGAAAAGAAATGTTCTAATTATTTTATTATGCCGAACAAAATATGACTTTCATTGTTAAGCGTTAACTGCAACATGCCATCACTCTTGCAACAACAGTGTAGTCGAATCCAAAAACATGATGTCATTTCGACCGAATGACGTCTCTTCAAAAATGAATTGTCACAATAGTGCCATCGCTTTGGGAGTTTCTACATCAACAAATGTCAATGTTTACAACTGCATCATGCTGTTCATGTTATAATTCATTGTTAATGCTTGTTATGAAGCTTGTGCTGAAAATTTTCGGTTTATATCGCATAAACCGAGGAAAACAACAGTTATTTTTTAAATATAATTGATTGAAGTCATAACTGAGACTCATATTCAGGATTCACTGAAGTGGTGAACAACACGTGAGTGAGTTTTTTAATATTTCGGATTCTTTTGAATTATTGTTTGCAGTTAAAATTGAAAACATACCCACTGAAGATGATATATTTGTTGGTAAGTTTGTGTCTACTGGTGCTGAAAAAAGTTACACGGACACGAAGCCAGCGTTTGGTGTTGAGAAATTCCAATCGACGCTGATCAATGGAAGTGGCGCTTACATTTTCTTCGTTCTCTTGTCTCCAGGGAAAAACATTCCGATAGTACCCGTGTTTTGCCCCAAAACTCCAGTACTATGACTTTTAGAAGGTGTCAAATTGAACAAAAACGGCTGATGTTACAAACTTGAGGCATAATAAATAGTTTTATATGCCAAAGTTTGTGAAGACATAGTGCAAACTAAGACCTCTGGTCATTACTCCCTCCTCCCACTTCTCTTGTAGTGAAATGGGAGGAGGAGGTAATGACTGGAGGTCCTTGTTACAACTAGTAAAGACAGGGCCTTGAAAATCCTTGAATCTGTCAGTTGTGAAAATTGCCTTGAAAATTGCTGAAATATATCTTAGAACTGTCTTGAATAGCCTTTAATTATATTAGTCCTTGCCTGCAGGAACCTTGGATATGAATAACCGTTAATTAAATATAACTTCCAAACTCAAAACCCTTTACCATATGCTGCTAATAGTCCTTTTTTGCACATCCATGTTTGACAGAGTTCCATGAGCTCTGTCAAACAAGATATAATAGAGTAAATGCTCATTTTATCTCTAGAATATAGAAAAGTAAACTCATCCCTGTTAATTGAATACTCTGGTTAATTGAATAATTCTCACTGGCAATATGACAATCAGTTAACAGGATTCCACTGCAAAAGTTTTTATAGTATTGATCCCTGGCATTTAAATAGAACTTTGCCCAACATTTATGAATATATTGTGCATCATTTGTGTTTAATTTCACAGAGACACGATACAGAAAATGAATGATCGCCTATTAGTATTACTGTCAGATTCAGTCAAAACCTCATTCTGTATAGAAGAAACAATCAACAAACATCTTGGTAAAATTGTCAAGTCATCACCAGATACAAGACCAGGAAGTGCAGCTTTGAAAGAAGACGCTAACAGCAGACCAAGCTCCGGTAGCTCTGGTAGAGGAAGTAAAGGGCCACAACCAAGAAATAGCTCCGCACAACGAACTTTGGATGATGAAGCAAGATCAGCCACTCCAATACTTGTTGGTAAGTACTTCTCATATACAATGTATTCCACATACTGGATTAAAAAATAACTCTGTTAAACCTTTATCTAGCACCCAAACCGACAGCACTATTCACAAAAATCACCAAATTTTTTTTCTCCATTTTTTGTTCGGAAGCGTATCTTATAACTCCTAATTGCAATGAGCTTGTTGAGCTTAGTCCATTTAGGGGTCATAAGCTCTGTTTTTGAGGCCAGAACTAAAATTTTTTAATTATTCAAGAAATTTTTTGCAGGTATCATCAAGAGCTGGGAGGTTTTGATTTTTCAGATTCGGTTTCAGGAAACATTCTCTGTTTTGATTCGGTTTTTCTATGTGTTAACCCTTTATCTAACATGAAAAGCAGACGACACTTGCAAAAAAAATTCTTGAATAACTATTTTTTTTTCATTTTTTGCCTCAAAAACATAGGTTATGACTCCTCATTGGAACGAGCTCAATGAGCTCGTTCCAATGAGGGGTCATAACCTATGTTTTTGAGACAAAAAATGAAAAAAATAATGAAAATTAATAGGCGATTTTTGTGAATAGCGCTGGCCGGTTTTGGCCGTTACGTGGGGTAAAGGGTTAACAGGGTTCCCTCTCGAATGAAAAGTGCTTGAATTTCAGTCCCTTCCTTGAAAAGTGCTTGAATTTCAACCCCTTCCTTGAAAAGTGCTTGAATTTCAGCCCCTACCTTGAAAAGTGCTTGAATTTGTTTCTATCCTTGAAAAGTACTTGATTTTTGACAACCTTCCCTGAAAAGTACTTGAATTCAGTTTATCTGTAACCTCTGAGACAAGAAGTTTCCTGATAACCCACCTCAGTTTGGTATGTAGATTCTGTAGACCACTGTAGTTTATTTCATGTGTTTCTGTCTGTAATCTGATAATATGCTGTGAAGTAATACACTGTTGGAAAGGGCTCAAAGAGCCCTTTCCAGCAGTGTGCTACATCACAGCATATCATCATTATGTCATCATAACAGTAAGTTTTATCATCATTAAAATGTAGATGATGGTTCTGGGATAGTTAATGAATGAATAAAATTGCAATGCAAGTCAAGATATTTTTCGAAGATCTAGTAATGTAGTTGAATGAAAAAATGGTCACCTTATTTTAGGCAAAAGACAGGCAAATGAAATGATTTACTCAATATGTACATTGCTGATAGTCATTGACAATTATCATCAAATTTCTTGAAAAGTACTTAAATAGTACTTGAATTTGATTCTATATCAGTGGGAACCCTGATTAACCCTTTACCCAACGCAGACAGTATCAAAAGTTATTATTTTAAAAATAATTTTTTAAAATTTTTCAAAAAATTTCAACAAAACCATATCATGTGACCCCTCATTGGAACGATCTCAATGAGCTTGTTCCATGGAGGGGTCACATGATATGGTTTTGTTGAAATATTTTGAAAAATTTAATTTTTTCAACTGCTCAATTTGCATATTACGCGGACGGATGTGGGCGATTTGTTAGGTAAAGGATTAAGAACAGATAGTAAATAACTCTTCAGACTCCTTAGATGGGAAAAAAATCTGCAATAGAATGTACGACACCACTCACCACAAAAACCCTGTTTGAAAGTATCATCATTGGATTCTGCCTATCTTCCCTTTGATCATTCATAAGGGTTCTTGGGGGATCAGTTGCTAAGCCTATCCAGTCACAAAATACATGCATTAGGGTAACTAATGAATAAAGTTCATCTAGTATCCAGTCACAAAATACATGCATTAGGGTAGCTCATGAATAAAGTTCATCTAATCTGTGTTGTGTTCTGATTGTCATATTTTCTCCCTAATGACTTGTCCACTGGGTGGAAAATTTGACAATGAGAACACGACCTATTCACTCCTTTGCCGGACAGACTAAATGATAGTCCATTTCCCTCCCAGTAAGATAGTTTGATCAGTTTTTGCACAAACAAGGTAAAACTGTTTGCTGGTTTTTGCTGGGTCTTCCAGTTTCTGGTTTGCCACAAAAAACATGGGGGGGGGGGGGGGGAGGGGGGGAGGAGGGGGGGAGAACCAGTCCATTTCTCGGTAAGATAGTTTGATCAGTTTATGCACAAAATGGTAAAACTGTTCGGCCGTTTTTTGCTGGGTCTTCCAATTTCTGGTTTGCCACAAAAAACAGAACTGAACCGGAAAAGAAAAAAATGCCTGGCCCAAGTGTCATCTGTTATTCAAGAAGTTTTTTTTGCATGTGTCGTCTGCTTTTTGGGTTGGGTACAGTGATAGTCCTTGTCTTAACTAAATGGCCATATCAGGTCATCGCTATTCATGAATATTGCCAGTTACATTTCATCATTTTTTGATTTTCGTTGGCTTTTTTGCCTCAAAAGCTTAGCTTACGACTCTTCATTTGGACAAGCTCATTGAGTTTGTTCCTATAACAGTCCAAAGATACGTTCTTGAAACAAAAAATATATGTTTTTAGATAAGCAAGATAAAAAAATGCAGGCATTATCTCCTGGCCCTCTCCAATAAAAAAAAAATTATAGTACATATTCTTTCTACTGAGATAATAACAAGCTGATGCATACAGTGTAAAACCACTAAAGTTGCTTTCAGTGGGGCCTTGATAATGACTTCTAGTACTCAACCTGTTAACAATAGGTTCTATGTTATTTTGCAGAACCAGAAGAACGAAGTCAAGATAGCGATACATTCCAAGAGACCAGTATTGTATCAGTGACAAGTGATGAAGGTTTGGATTTATCTCAACGAATCTCAGGAAACCTTTTCACTGGACCAGATTTAGATTCAGAGGGCGAAGAAGTAATTAATGGTAAGTGTTCATTTAATAGTTTTCATTTTTGTGTTTTGTTGACTAGATCCATCAATAAAATATTAACTGAGAGAGTTTGTTCATTTGCTCTTGTGTCAGTATATTTCAGCTGTGTTGTAAAGGTTGAGTTCTTTCTCTCTTTTTTGAGCATTTGTTAACCTTTAACTCTTAATCTGCTGAGTATTTTAAAAATATTTTTCTTAAAATCTAGTCATGGCTGCTTCACAGCAGTCATGACTGGATTTGATAAAAAAAACTCATGAAAATTTGACAAGAAATCACTGAACAAAAGGTCTATACAGTTTTCAGGGAAAATTTTTGTTAAATGTTCTCAAATTTTACATATTTTTGTGGCAAAAGATTTCTGTCCCTGGGCAGGAATATTCGCCAGTAGCATGCAAGGATTTAAAGGTTTTATTCTGCAAACTGTACGTATAAAACATTTAACAGAATATTTCCCCGATCATTAAAAAACATGGATTTAGAACCAACCTACAGGGGAGCGTGAATTTTAATAGACCCAGAGCTGCCTAAGAAGAAATCCTGCCATATCTCTCCTTTCTTATACATGAACATCGCATTTCAATCTTGTACGTTTTCCGCTTTATTATTCAAACCGTAACTGATGATTTCTAATTGAGCAAGCTCAATCAGCTCATTCCATTGAGGGAGCATGAGCTATAGTGTGGAAGCAAAAATTAAATTTTTGAGTTTTGAAGAAACAAATTTCTAATGTCTTAGAGTGAGGTGATTTCTTTTACATTTGTTGGTAACATGAAATACTGTGGAACTAATTTAATTCAATATCTTGTAAATGAATAACCCTGTTGAATAAACCTTCCAAACACAAAACAATTTACTAAATCTTCAGTACTGATTTGCCGGTTAATTCCTTTTATGTCAGAGAATAAACTCCTGTTAACTGGTTAAGGGCTGAACGCCACTATCATTACTCCGCTAAAAAGTGCTGAAGGCCACTTTAGTGGCTTCGCACATTATCCATTAGCTTGTTTTTCTTAGCAGTAGAAAGAAAATGTTTATATAAAAGGCACTCTCCAATTGATTATAACAAAACTTTTTTTAGAACCAAAATCTTGCTCAAGTAAGATGCCCTTGCCTTGCTTGGAAGAATGATTTTTTTGTAAAAAAAAAAAAAAATACTCAAGTTACAAATCAATTTTGAAAAACAATTTAGTGCGCTACCAGTTAAATGATTAAAAAAAAATCTTGTAATATGTCAGTGAACCGTCTGTCCTCTTTGGGAAAGGATCTGGGGCCCATGCTATTGGGAAAATTTGCATCATGAAGGCTCAAATTGGGAATTTCTTTGGGAGAAGAAAAACACAAAAAATAAGAAATGTTATGTTCATATTGAACCAAGAACATTAATGTAGAAGCTACTACGTTTATAATACATGTACGTTTTATAACAAACAGTCGCATAAAATAATGATTAGTCCAGTTGATTAGTCTCCAATATCTCTATTAAATAAATTGTTCTTATACAGTAGAAACCTCTTAATTGGATATCCGTTTTGCTAGTGAAAATTATTCAATTAACAGGAGTATACAATTAACAGGGATTTGGTCATTTTCCTGTGTTCCAGAGGTAAACTGAGCATTTATTCTATTATATCTTGTTTGACAGAGCTCATAGAGCTCTGTCAAACAAGATATAATAGAATAAATGCCTGTATTGAATATAGTGAGGCCAAAAAGGTTGATAAATAAGGGGAATTTGGACCGTGTCACAGTAACTTTTTCGACATATTACAAAAATTTATATACAATTAACAGGAGTTTACTCTACAACCCATATGCAATTAACAGGTCAAATTTGCACTGGAGGTATGGTAGATGGTTTTGTGTTTGAAAATGATATTCAATTAACAGGGATATCCAATTAAGTGGGCTCCACTGTACCATTAAATGATGAATATATTTACGCATTTTGCAACACTTTGACTGTCTACATTCTGTGGCTTTGCAATTATGTCTATGCAAGTCTTGGCTGCCTATAGAGGCAGCCAAGACTTGCATAGAAACAACTGACCAGGTTCTTGGGAGGGATGTAACTTGCAAATGTGTCAATAAACTGCCTGTTGAGGCACCTGTTTTGTTGTAGTAAAAGGTAATTCAGTTCAAAATTAGGCCTTCAGGAGTTAGAGAAGAATGAAATTTTTATTTGAATGAGGACTGAGATTGGGAAATTTTTTATTTGAATCAGGGAAAAATTATGTTAAAATGCCAAGTCCCTTATTCGGCCCTTGTAGACACCCAAAAGAATCCCTGTATGTTGACAAATTACCCTGATAATCATTGAATTCCATTGGTTTATCAACTTATTTGCCCTCACTACATCTAATACATCTAATACAGGCATTTGATCTATTTTGCCTTGTTTAGCAGAGTACCATGAGCTATGTCAACCAAGATATAATAGAATAAATGCTCAGTGTATCTCTTAGAATACAGGAAAGTGACCAAATTGCTGTTATTTGAATATTCCTGTTAATTGAATAATTTCCAAAGTAACTAATCAGTTAACAGGCTTCCACTGTACTTAAATCCACCAATGTATTTGTCAGTAGGAACGAGGTGCTTATTTCTACATAATGTATGTGTTAGTAATAGCAAGAGACTCATAGTAAGCTTTGTTTCTACATACATATGTGTTAACCCTTTACCCAACGTAACGGCCAAAACCGGCCAGCGCTATTCTCAAAACTCCCCAATTAATATTTTTATACTGTACCAATGACCCAGACATAGCTGGTGCTAACTCTTAAAATATAGGGCCAAACACAAATTTTGCCCCCCAATCCCCAAAATTTGCATCTAAAACTAAAGAAAACATGTCCTGAAAGGCCCTCCACACCTCGCCCCCACTGCGCATGCGCAGTGTCAAGGACGTTCCGAAATTGGCGCCATTTATCATTCTAAGTTTGGCCCTTCATCAGTTAACATCTGACTGATCTTTGTGCTTTTAAATCTCAGTTTAAATGATGCCAGACACATAAATATTAGTGAAATGGTGATTCTAAGGAGGATAGAAAAGGAGGAGAGGAAAAGAATGTGTGACAGAATATTATCAGGGCTGTAACTTAAAATTTTTTAATGAAATTATGTTAAGTTACCTATTTTCAAGGCAGCAGCCATTTTGTTGTCATTCTGATTATTTGTTACACTGTTTTTTCAAGTGTTTTTCCTCTCTCCCTGTCCTTTAAGTTCCCCCTTGCTATTCTCCCATGCTTTTGGCATAGTTTCTGAAATTATTATTACTAAAATTTCTTGGGAGTTTTAGCTTAATAACAGAATGAATTCTGTTCTTTCCCCATGTTTACGTCTTCACCTAGGGGTGGTTAGGCGTTGTGTTCTGCATCTACCATCTGATGTTCTGCAGTTTCTTCCCTGGAAGTCTCTGTTTTGCATCAGATGGTGTATTTTTGGTAACTGATTTCGGGCCTGGGTGCCTGGAGTCTTATTTTAGTGTTTTTACACTCATTGTTTACATTTACAACAGCCCTCTGTGTGAGGGGGGGATTTCTAAATAATAATATCTTTATGTTATTTTAATCATAACTAGATACATTATTATTGTTCGTAAGTGTTGAATAAATTGGTTAAAATATTTTTAAAATTTTTGTCCACACTTAGGCTTGAGATCCATTGGGGCTCAACGTTACTTTTCAGAAACTTGGGCTGTTCTGAAAAAATATTTTTTCAAAATATTTTGATTTCAATTATTTTTTCTATATTAATGGATCATATTATTATTATGTATTTTGATTGCCAGGGGTTAGTGCGAGTACCAGGTCTTGTTTTCTTTTCACATTGAAAGGATATTGATCAATTGTTTTAAGAGGAAGTCTTCCTCTGACCTTATTATCATTCTATATGTGGTCAGTGTACTCGCATTATCTCCTGTTCTGTATCGTACGATTTCGATGACAATATGGGAAGCGTATGTCACGGTATGTTGTTGGGGATTTGGACACTCCGGTCCTTTCCCCGCAGGGTCACTCTACTTTATCAATTTCTATTTCAGACGATCAAGATTAGGGTGATGTATCTGTGATGTCTTCCAACAGTGTGCCTCCGTCGTCACTATTAATGAAGGGCTAGCGGAAAAGTGCTCATGTAATACGCCAATTGCCTAAGAGGACCCTAGTAGGTTCGACGGCCTTTGACGTCCGCTAGCTCGCCCGGTGTAGCGTCCATTCACCGAATGGTTCGGCAGCCGGGTTCGTCCGTTGCGGTCTAGAAGGAATTTTGGGGTGATGCGAGCACTATAAAATTAACTTAATGCACACCCAGTGACGGCGGATCGGAGGGAGAACGGAGGAAGCCTTTAGTCCGGTTCATAGCTCGTTCCGGTCCATCCGGACGGCAAGCGAGAGAGGCCCCTCTCTCGTTCAACAACATCTGGCCCCAGATGTTGTGGTACAAATGTGTCGTTAGCGGAGCATACGTCCGTCGCTCGGGACGCTCCGTTGTATAGGCAGTCCGCTGAGACTGCTAAGGCTTCCTCTTCTCGTCAGCGCACACGACCGCACCTTGGCTGCGTGACCGCCGATATATTACCAGCTTCGCCGATCAAGGATTCTTCGGCGACCAGGTCACACCATCCGGCAGCCAGGGATTCGAGACCGATGGACTCCGGACGTTCGCATAGGAAGTATGCGGGAGCCATCTGATGCGGAGCTGCCCTCGGCGAAGCACCGATAGACTGCGCCTCCGCAGGTCTCGACGCCGGACATTCTTGTGCACATAGCACAGCTTATCGCAGCATCCCAGCAGCCGACAGTAACGGTGTCGGATCGAGAATTATCCGACAGCGCTGGGTCGGTAGCCGGGGACTCGAGGCCTGCAGACTCCGGACGTTCACATAGGAAGTGTGCGGGAGTCAACGTACACGGAGCTTCCAGCGGCAATGCATCGTAAGTCCGCTACTGCACAGGCCTCGGGAACGGACGTGCTTTCCTTAATAGCACAGTTTATCGCAGCATCCCAGCATCAACTGAATCTGTCGCATATATTTTATCCGACGATGCTGGGTCGGGACGCTCCGCGTAAGCGGGTACGGACGTCCGAAAGTTTCATCCGGTCCGACGGGATACCGAAAGGGATTCGGTGGATTTCAAGCTTTCCCTTTCGGAACAACATATGCTGCGATGCCGGATAAGAAACTGATAGCGTCGGTGGACTTAGAAATTTTTGGTTCGGTTCAGGGACATCATCCCTCAGTTCCGACTTAGTCCAATAATGTCACACAAACTTTCGAATTATTGAACGACGCTATATATATTATTATTTTATGCTTGCTATCCAAGCATTTCTGGTTTCTTGTTCGAAGAGTTATGGAGATGTCTTTCAAAAGTGTGCCTCTGTCGTCATAGTTAATGAAGAGTTAGCGGCAATAAGTGCTCATGGAATATGTCTATCGCTTACGGAGTGACATTCGCTAGCTCACCCGGTGTAGCGTACATTCATCGAATGGTTCGGCTGCCGGGTTCGTCCGTTGCGGTCTAGGAACGAGATTTGGGTGATGCGAGCACTTTAATTACTTTAGTACTCACCCAGTGACGGCAGATTGAGGACAGATCGGAGGAAGCCAACAACATAGGGGACCGCATGTTGTGGTTCAGATATTTTACATTCGGAGCATATGTCCGTTGCTCGGGACGCTCCGTTATATTGACAGTCCGAGAGACTGTCTTTAATGCTTCCTCATCCTCACAGCAGGGCACATGACCGCACATTGGCTAAGTGACCTCGAGTATCCGATCAGTTTCGGCATTCAGTGATTCCACAGCGAATAGGTCGCGCCATCCGGTAGCCAAGGGACACGAGGCCTATACACTCCGTTCGCTCGCATATTGGAAGTATGCACGGGGTAACGATCTCGGAGCTTCCTGCGGCAATGCATCGTAAGACCGCTGCTCCTCAGGCCTCAGTGACGGACGTGCTATCCGAGTTAGCACAGTTGTTTCGCAGCATCCCAGCAATTGACGGTTTCTCGGTCGAATCAGGAATTATCCGACGGCGCTGGGTCGGTGCGGTCCGCGGTTGCATCAAGCTACGGACGACCGAACGCTTTATAGGGTCCGACAGGATGGCGAAAGGGATTCGAAAGATTTCGAGTTTTCCCTTTACTAGTATCGGAAGATGCCTTTCTTATCTTCTGGCATTTCTTCCAGTGATTATTTTTCGGACTTCATTGCTGCGATCTTGGATAAGAGACTTATAGCGTCATTGGACTCGGATTTTTCGATCGGTACAGGGACTTTGTCCCTGACTTACCGACGCAGTCCAATATTGTCATTACAACATGTGTTTTATTTTTCGACGCTATATATTATATATATATATACAAGCCTGCTACTAAGCATGATAGTTTAGTTTCTTGTCCGCGTGGCTCATTTCTGCCATTTTATCTTTTTTACATATAGTTTATTTTGGCAGAGCAGGGCATACCGAGAGTTCATATGCGTCTAGACGGTGTGATTAAAGACTGCATATATTCTTTTTCGCCGTTTATGTCTTTTCCAATTTCAATGTTGGGAACGACATTATGTATAGTAGACTTAACTTAGACGCTTTATTATACGTAATCCGCCTTACTGAGGCGTTATCATTACGTCTTCAAGAAAAGATTTACGGGATATTATTCTCAATGTAATTTCTTTTGAGGGCAATAGTTTGTTCACGTATAACTCCGCCCTTCAGTGGCTGATTGGAGTTGGTTAGACGTGATGCAGCCCTAGCTACATCCACGCGTGGATAGTAGGTTAAGAACTCTCTCAGAGTCGCTTCGTTCTCGGAGGAGCTTCTCTTCGACGGCAACTTTCCGGCAATCCATGAATTGCTTGATTTATACATTCTCTTGTCTATCTAGTGTTACAAGAGATTCAGACTGGGGCAAACATTCGGTGGTTGACTCAGAGAGTGCCGCCGCAGTTGCCGGACCCTAGTGTGGCTGTTATGACGGTTGCCAGTCAAACAGATTGGGATATATTCTGATCCCTACGGATTTGAAGTGCCAGGGTCTTTGGGTTCCGCAGTCTTTTAGCTATCAGTTTAACTTCCGCGGAATAATGTTTTTTTTAGGCTTGCTTTATGTCATTGCATGAACATTATTCAGAAACGCATGCCCAAATTCCTGTCCTTTAATTCGACAGTAGTGGCGTATCTCCGGAACCAGGGAGGCACTCTTTCGTTTCCGTTATTCAATTTAATGGAAAGAATCCGTCTGTTGGTTTTAGTACACCAAGTTCAGTTTTGGTCCGTCATATTCTGGGTCGTCTGATTGTTTTATCGCACTCCCGTTCTCTTACGGGTCGCTTGTTGCTGTCAGAATGGACTCTCAACAAACAAGTATTTAATCAGATTTGCTATCTATGGGAGCGCCCAATGATGTTTTATTTATGACACAGCTTGCTAATCAATTGCAGACGTATGTGTTGGCTTGTCCAGATCTCTGAGCTAATACTGTTAACGCTCCATTGATCTATAGGACGGTATGATAGGATACGCGTATCCTCCGGCGCTGTTGTTTTAGCAGGTATTGCTAAGATAAACAACCACAATACATTTCTGTTGATAGCATCTCTATCTTCACAGAGATCATGAGTAATTTACTCTCTTGTCTACTGTGGATCTTAACGTGAAATCTTCCTCTATGTGAGGATCTTTTTTCACTGGGTAAATCGTGTCATCTTTATCACAACCAGCAAGGTCGCAACCTTCATGTATTCCGTTGTGTGGTCCGTATTGCATTGTAAGCACTGTACTGGACGAGCTTTGGACGCGATTTCTTACTATAGGAGATCCTCTTCTTCGCTATTCTATGCGACTAAAGTGGAGGCTCTTCCGTCGTGTTGTAGGGATCATTATGTTCATATGGTTGATCCCTCCATACTACGCATTGCTAGTTTTTAGTATACTTGTTTCACAAGATCTACTGCAGCCTGTTGTTTTTTTAGGTTATAGGTTTATGTTACCTCATACCTATGCACTCTACGATAGTTTACAATTGAGTCTTTTGTCTCTTTATCTAAGTTAGTTAGTAACTTTTTGATAAATAGACTTAGAATCTTTAGATTAAATTCCTATACGGATTTTAACTTCGGTTCTTATTTAGCTAAGTAATCATTTGAGCCTCTGGAAACTGTAGTTTTCAAATTCTGACCTTTTAGACAGTAATTCTGTTGGTTTCTCTTTTACTGTAGAGTCAGTGAGTTTCATGCACTATCGATGGATGATTTTCACTTTCATAGTTTCGGAATCAATACTTCCGTTACTATTTAGGTTGGATTGTTGCATAAGAGTTAGGCTCCTATTATCCGGAACCTATTATTTTAAGGTCCTTCCGTCTTCGTATGGGCATAGGCCTTTACTCTTTCCGGGTACAGTTTATGTATTTATAAACAGATATCTGTTTATTACAAGGGCGTAAGCTTCTTCTGTCTTTGATGTCTAGTAGAAGGACGTTACGCTCCATTTTATTGTTAATGGATTCTATTAACTAGCGTACTGCTTATGGTATATCATTGGCTTAGCAGTTGTGCTTAAGATTTCGGCTCATGAAGTAAGAGTTCTTCTACTTCTTGGGCTTACATTAATAGTGTTGCTATTATAGATTTTTGAAGGCTGCTCATTGCGCTCAGCCATCCATTCATGAATTTTATCTCAGAAATATCGAGTCCATTTCTGGAGGCCTCTATTGTTAGGTCTATTATCTACTGCTCAGAATGTCATTCACTTAACAGTTGCTACTATAGCTAGGTAGGCTGTCTGTTTCGGCAGTGTCTCCGTTCGGCTGCCCTCTTCGCTCTGGGCTATTTGACCCAGGGCAAGAAAAAGGGGGGGGGGAGGGTGTTCCCTTGGGTCACCTGTTTTTACTATGAAAACAAGGGGATACCTCCTCCGGAGTTAGTAATTCTGAGCTGTTATTGGGATGGTTGTTTAGTGAGAAGTTTAAGTTTATAAAATTCATTCAAGTCTTAGTTTTTAAAGTATAGCTTTTGAATATTGCATATGTCAACGGACATGATTATGCAATTCTCACACACTTTTAGGAGTATAAGAGTCTCTATTCTCTAGACTTACTTTATTATTGGCTTACTTTAAAAATTATTAGTATAAGGATTATTGGATATTAATAGAGTACATGGATGTATGAAGCTCAATTTTTGGAAGGTGTTGTATCTTTCTAATTTATCATAAATAAGAAAGATACATGTAAGGCCTATTACTTCTTTTCCCTACAGGGGATGACTCTATTTTATTTTATTGAGCGTATTCCATTTTGCTCTATGTCCTTGGCCCTCCAGCCTTTTTACTATTCAGCTATGTCTGGGTCATTGGTACAGTATAAAAATGTTAAAAAATTTATAGTAATTTATATATTTTTTATACTTACCAATGACCCAGACGGGGATGGCCCTCCCAGGAGTTGGGAACTCTTGCCTCCCCGCTGAGTACATAGCGCTTACCAGGCACTGGTTATTAGAATGATAAATGGCGCCAATTTCGGAACGTCCTTGACACTGCGCATGCGCAGTGGGGGCGAGGTGTGGAGGGCCTTTCAGGACATGTTTTCTTTAGTTTTAGATGCAAATTTTGGGGATTGGGGGGCAAAATTTGTGTTTGGCCCTATATTTTAAGAGTTAGCACCAGCTATGTCTGGGTCATTGGTAAGTATAAAAAATATATAAATTACTATAAATTTTTTAACTTTCATTATTTTTTTCATTTTTTGTCTCAAAAACATAGGTTATGACCCCTAGTTGGAACGAGCTCAAGATTTTTTTTTGCAAGTGTCGTCTGCTTTTCATGTTAGGTAAAGGGTTAATGATGAAGAGTTGATTTACTTGTAGTTTTTGCATCGATACATAAACTAAGAGCTTTTTAGAAGTTACCTTCTTAACTCTTGAAAGCCTATTTCCCACTGATCGATTATACTGCAATAAAACGGGTGCCCCAACATGCAGTAGGCAACTTGCAACCTGCAGTCCAAATACCATGGCAACGGTTTCTAGGCAAGTCTTTGCGGCCTATATGGGCAGCCAAGACTTGCCGAGAAACTACTGCAATGCCACAGGATGTAGACTAGGGCTGTCACGATTTTTCAATTTAGGAATCGATTAATCGTCGCAAATAATCGATAATAATCGATTAATCGTACCTAGATGACCCCCACCCCTCTCTCTCTCTTTGAAGTTGATAAAAATGAAGTTCAAGTCAGCTGAGCTACCTCAAGTAAACAACGAAGACGATCAACTTTTAGGTACATTCAAAGCTTTGATGTTCTGAACTTTTGAACCGTCAGTGTAATAATCAAGACCAGTCGGCAGTTGCGATATTACACTGACGGTTCAAAGATTCAGAACATCAAAGCTTTGATGAATGTACCTGGAAGACAAATGCTTCTAACGGCTTCTTGGGGTTTAACATCAATGTTCTTAACTCAATACCTTTAGAAACAATAGTTTTTTCATCAATTTTTCTTTTAATTATTAAACATCTAAAATGGGATACAATTTACCAATTATTCGACAATGAAAAATACTAATCGATTTTGCCTTGACCGATCAACAATCGATTAATCGATTGATCATGACAGCCCTAATGTAGACTGGCAGTGTGTAATGATCTCCGGAACTTAATGCTTAATTGAAATCTTGACTTCCTCTGGAGAGATTTTTCTGCTCAGTGCTCTTGTGAACACTTCCATGTACCTACTGTATGAATGCAATATCTGAGTCATCGTCATTGATGATATTTCTTATTATAGAGGTTCAGATGTTGGATTCCTCCTTTGCCAGGCAGGGATTGCTGTTCATTTAGTTCTCAGTGTAGAATCAGAAACTAACATTCCAAATTCTATAAAACCATTGTGTCCTTCAAAATATTCACAAAACTGATTACATGAACATAGGTGGGCTTCCCAGCCCCAACATTGACACTCCAGTGGCATTTGAGGGTTTTGGGGGCCCTCCATGGAATTGAGGCAGATAGGGGCCTTGGATGCATTTTGCTGACCATGTTGGGCCCGGTGTGAAAAAATTTTGCTTTTCAGGTATGAAACTCGCCAAATCCTCAACTCGAGACCTTTTGGAAGACTTGTATCTAACAATTTTGGCTGTTTACATTCATATTCAACATAAATATTCCATTTTCTGTTTTACTTCAAATTACACGATACATTTTGTTTCTTAAAACTTAACTGGACTACAAGAACTCCCAAATGGACTTAATTCCCTCTCTCCCTATAGGTGAGCCCCCACTGCCTCATTCCTTCTTCAAAAATGAATCTGGATGAAAATTACAAACCCAACACTCATTGTTATGATTTAGACAAAAGTAATATGAAAGATGACTGTAATAGTGCCGAAGTCTCCTTGTTGGAAACCTTGGATTTGGGGCTGTGCTTGTTTGCTGTGAAAAATGAATTCCTATTTTACTGGTAAAACATGACTTGGTAACCAGTGCCTGTGGTGGAATCTATCTATCTATTGTGATTTAATGACAGTTTCGACAGCCAGGGTCACCTCATGTCGGACAGTTTTAGGGGGGAGGAAGCCAGCATACATGGAGAGAACCACTGAGCAATGGTGAGCAACTGCCAGACTCTCCAACCTACTAACTCCACACAAGCAGAGTTGGCATTGGTTGAAGTCAAGTGCATCATCGACATGCAGTATGCCTTAGTACACAGTGCCACCGTGCCCCCCACATAGGCAATCGGGATGAAGTGCCTTGCCCAAGGACAATGCAGTTACCCCTGGTGGTGATTGAACCATGGACCTTCTGGTTTGAAGTTCAATGCCATACCAACTGAACCACTGTGGTGGAAGTCTTCTACAGTGGGTAGCAGAGGTATACATGATTAGCTGTACTTGACTTAACTGGTAGAGTGCTGGAAGCCCATATTTGGGCGTTACTAAATACCAAAGCTGTGACATCTACACTCTACTGATGGTGGTTTCATATTGACCCTGGCAAGAATCAAATTTTGTCATAGACACCTGGCTCAGTTACATTTGATTGGATAGTGCCTCTTGGCACTATCCAAACAAATGTAACACATCAATATATGCAGGGACCGATCAGGACTATTTAAAATACGCTCTAGCCTTGGAGCCTATTTTTTCAATTCATCCGCCAGATTTCAATTTACGGAGTCACACTGCTGTTTGTAACACACACTGCAAGTATGTAATAGCTCTCATCATTTTCATTAGGCAGCCAAGACTTGATCAGAAACCACAGTGAAGATTAATGCTTGGTAATTAAGACTTGAAGTATTAACTTAAGCACTCTACAACAATGATAAATGATAATCATATATATGATACATGTAAGAGTGTCTCTCTCGATTATCCATCAAAAGAATATCAAAATATGATCGGAGAAGTTACGCGCCAACTGAGCAGCCTATTTCTGAGATTTTAGAGCCAGGTCTTGATGTTTCAGAACCAAATACGCACTGGCTCATGCCCAGGTCTGTCCCTGATATGGTGAAAGGAAATCTGTGGTCAAGAAATAAGTAGATACCAGTTAATTACTGCCTTGTGGTCCCAATATAGGCAATATGGGCATAGAACTTAAAGTGAAGTTGACCACCAGTGAATAAAAATGATAATAAAAATAAAAAATGCCAGAGTTGTTATGCTTCACCCAGGAAACCTCAAACCATTCATGAAGTTTTCATCCTGCTTAGGAAATGCTGTTATGTGACTTATTGTTGGAAAGACCCCTGAGAGCCCTTTCCAACATTGTGTCACATTACTGTTTATTATAAGCAAAATTAGGAGTTCTCTCCCCATTCTTGAACAAGGCATGCCTCGGAAAGAGTTAATTTATCAAACAGTCCAATTGTCTGTCAGTTTTAGCCTAAACTTTTTTTTCACAGAATAGATACAGCCAACAGATACATTTATTTGTCAAACAATGAAAGGATGTTTATATTTCTGCCATTATATTTTGTACATTGACAAATCGAGTTTTGTTGGTTTCAGGTATCCATTTCCCTCCCTTCATTTAAATAATTTATCTGTGAACAAACAAAATTGCCAAGTTTACTGAAGGGTTAAATGCATACTGGTAGTAGGGAAGTTTGTTAAATTTACAAAGTTTTCAAGCCAAAATTTACATTGACTTTTTAGCTCAACTTGACAAAGTCAAGCTGAGCTATTGCCATCACTTCTCGTCCGTCGGCGTACGTACGTACGTACGTACGTTAGTACGTACGTCCACAATTTCCTTTGGCACACCTCACAGGTCGCATTTATGATCAGATTACTTTGAAACTTGGTATGCTTGTTTGGGGTGTCCTGTAGATGGGAGCTATCGATTTTCTTCAATTTCCGTCAAAAAATGTTGCCGTGGCCAATGTTCTTAGAACTTAGTTTAGTCAAACCACAATATTTCCCTTTGGCACACCCTACAGGGCACATTTATGATTTGATTGCTTTGAAACCTGGTATGCTTATTTAGGGTGACCTCTAGATGGGAGCTATCGATTTTCTTCAATTTCCGGCAAAAAATGTTGCCACGGCCAACGTTCGTAGAACTTAGTTTAGTCAGACCTCAATATTTCCCTTTGGCACACCCTACAGGGCACATTTATGAGCAGATTGCTTTGAAACCTGGTATGCTTGTTTGGGGAGACCTCTAGATGGGAGCTATCCATTTTCTTCAATTTCTGTCAAAAAATGTTGCCGCGGCCAACGTTCTTAGAACTTAGTTTAGTCAGAAGACTCAATATTTCCGTTTGGCACACCCTACAGGGTACATTTATGATCGGATTGCTTTGAAACCTATCATGCTTGTTTGGGGTGACATCTAAATGGGAGCTATCGATTTTCTTCAATTTCCGTCAAAAAATGTTGCCGCGGCCAACGTTCTTAGAACTTAGTTTAGTCAAACCACAATATTTCCCTTTGGCACACCCTACAGGGCACATTTATGATTTGATTGCTTTGAAACCTGGTATGCTTATTTAGGGTGACCTCTAGATGGGAGCTATCGATTTTCTTCAATTTCCGGCAAAAAATGTTGCCACGGCCAACGTTCGTAGAACTTAGTTTAGTCAGACCTCAATATTTCCATTTGGCACACCCTACAGGGCACATTTATGAGCAGATTGCTTTGAAACCTGGTTTTCTTGTTTGGGGAGACCTTTAGATGGGAGTTATCGATTTTCTTCAATTTCTGTCAAAAAATGTTGCCGCGGCCAACGTTCTTAGAACTTAGTTTAGTCAGAAGACTCAATATTTCTGTTTGGCACACCATACAGGGTACATTTATGATCGGATTACTTTGAAACCTGGCATGCTTGTTTGGGGTGACCTATAGATGGGAGCTATCGATTTTCTTCAATTTTCGTCAAAAAATGTTGCCGCGGCCAACGTTCTTAGAACTTAGTTTAGTCAAACCACAATATTTCCCTTTGGCACACCCTACAGGGCACATTTATGATTTGATTGCTTTGAAACCTGGTATGCTTATTTAGGGTGACCTCTAGATGGGAGCTATCGATTTTCTTTAATTTCCGTCAAAAAATGTTGCCGCGGCCAATGTTGTTAGAACTTAGTTTAGTCAGAAGACTCAATATTTCCCTTTGGCACACCCTACAGGGTACATTTATGATCAGATTGCTTTGAAACCTGGCATGCTTGTTTGGGGTGACCTCTAGATGGGAGCTATCGATTTTCTTCAATTTCCGTCAAAAAATGTTGCTGCAGCCAACATTCTTAGAACTTAGTTCCGTCAGACCACAGTATTTCCCTTTGACTCACCCTACAAGGCACATTTATGATTAGATTGCTTTGAAACCTGGTGTGCTTATTTACGGTGACCTCTAGATGGGAGCTATCGATTTTCTTCCATTTCCGTAAAAAAATGTTGCCACGGCCAACGTTCTTAGAATTTAGTCTAGTCAGACCGCAATATTTCCCTTTTGTACACCCTACAGGGCACATTTATGATCAGATTGCTTTGAAACCTGGCATGCTTGTTTGGGGAGGCCTCCAGATGGGGCTATCGATTTTCTTCGGTTTCTGTCCAAAAATGTTGCCACTGGCAAAAAAAATGACATTGGTACCAATGAACTTCAATTTTGCCATTTCTTTATAACTTACCAAGTTCAAGTTTGTCAAGTTGAGCTACAGTGTCATTGACACTTTCATTTAATGAGATGCAGAAGCATGGCAAGAAAATGTATGCCTTGCTATTTGCTATTTTTATACCCCCACTCTCCAAGAGAATAGAGGTATACTTGATTAATTGTGTTGGTCTGTGCCTGTCTCTCCTTCCATCCATCTGTCCATCCATCCATCCATCCATTATTCCATTTGTGAGTCCATCCATCCATCCATCCATTGCATCCTATCAAAACGTGGCTTTAACCCTTTCAACACTGGAGCCCTGGATGGTATCATCTCATTCAATACTGACTATGGTGAAATAGGTGAATCCATCCTGCCTTTGTAGGAAGGTTCAGTAATAATTTAATCCCACAGCTGTTTTTGCTGTAGGATATAATTATTACTCAGCCTCACTTCTGATTTATTGCTCTTTATGTCATCTGCTCCTCAACTACCAATTTTTTTTAGCTTAACTTGACATAGTCAAAATAAGCTATTGCCATCACTCGTGTGGAAGTCTGTGAATCTGTTAGTCTGTTCACATTTTCTTTAGCACAGGCTACACCCCATAGTTCATGTCCGACTCCATATAATGTCTAGATGGGAACGTCCTATTTTGGTCAGGTTCAGTCAACTGTGTTGGCCGCAGTGGCACATTACCTAGATTCCTTTAGCACATTTTACAGGTTGTATTTGTGAAGGGATTTCATTGTAAATTGATAGAATGTCTCGGTATAATGTCTAGATGAGAACATACTATTTTGGCTGTGATCGGTCAACCATGATGGCCACACAGGCATGAGACCTAGATTTGTTTAGCACAGTCCACAGTTCATAACTATGTCTAGATGAGACTGTTCTATTTTGGTCACAATTGCTCAGCTGTTACCGCCGCTTGAGCACATGACCTTGATTCCTTTTGCACTGTCTACAGGTTGTTTTTATGAAGGGATTTCACTTTGTAGGATGACTTGGTATGATATCTAGAAGAGACAGTCCTATTTTGGTTGTGATCGGTAAACTGTGACCGCCAAACAGAAACGTGACCTAGATTCCTTTAACAAAGGCTATGAGTCATATTTATGAAGGGATTTCATTGAAGCTTGGTAGGATGACTCATTTTGGAATGATTTTACTGTAACTTGGTAACTTTGGTTGACATATGTTAATTAATCCAGTCCTCAAATCTTTAGTACAGTCTGTACCTCAAATTATTCTTGTTAAAAACATAGCATGTAGGGTACAGAACTTAACATATTCTCACTTATCACAATTCTTGTCTTATTTCATAATCCTTTCATAAACATTGAACATTATCCTTTTCATCAAACACTACACGCAGTCAAGCTAAGCTACCGTGTCATTGACACCTTTGTTTTATAACCCGTTATAACCCGTTTAAAGAATTCTTGGTCCTATTTGCAGCTCACCAGTTTCTTAAATCCTCGAGCACCATTTCCCTTACAAAGATACTGAACCTGTGAGTCTGCGATGCCCCTGTATTAGATTAGACTGAACCATTATTTTGTGAGTGTGATGTCCCCAAATTAGACATCTAAGGGTACTTTCAAAAATTGCTAGTACATTGGAGCCCATTAAACTGGCTGAGTGCTAGAAAAAAATTGTGGGTACTAGGGCAAAAGTAAACGTTTTCCTTGTTCATGTTTCATATTCAGTCAAATACAATTAATATTTTGTTTATTTAAATTTGTTCTATAACGAATTATAGGAAAGCGCCCATAGGCACTCTCCAATAATTTGTAATAAAAACAAACTTTGAATAACAAATTCAGACCACCAAAAATAATCTAGCCCTCCACCAGTTAATTGAATGAACTTGTTTATTGCATATACTTTTCAAACACCAAACCATTTCCCATACCATCAGTACATATTTCACCTGTTCATTGCAGAAAGATGAGACAGTAAACTCCTGTGAAATTAATTGAAATTAATAAAAAATATCAAAAAAGTATTCTTGACAGCCACTGGTTTCTACATATTTATAGACGTATGCAGCCTGTGTACTCAAATATAAGCATTTAATATATTATATCTTGTTTGTCAGAGCTCGATGAGCTTTTTCAAACAAGATAGAACACACTAAATGCTCAGTTTATCACTGAAATACAGGAAAGAGGCCAAATTCCTAGCAAATGAATATTCCTATTAATTCGATATATTTTGTCAGTTCTACTGTTCCATGAAAAATGGTCTGATATTCTTTAGACACACTTCACATTCATTTAAAACCAAAGAGTGTTGTGTTTATGTAGAGTTTGGTACAAAAGGCTCTCTCAAATAAAATGTAACAAAATTAATAGTGTACCCATTTTGACTACCAAAATATATTTGATTGTCTGTCACTGAATCATTCACTGAAAAAAGCTTCATTGTTCAAACATAGTTTGTTACCATACAGCTTGACAAAGGCATTAGCTTACAGTGTTCAGAGAGGGGGCATTTAGGAACAGACATTCTCCAGGAATGTTCCTCAAATACATTAATTACTTTTGGCCTAATTTAGTAGCTGATCAATAAACAGTAGAAGTAGAGTGGGTTAGAAAAGTAACAGTGGAGTAATTGAACTGAACTATATTTGGGGGAATATGTGTCATTGAAAAGAACAGATTGCTGCTATACAGCACAAGAGATAGCCATGATCTTGAAAACACTGGATTCCCAGCCTTCTGTGTTGACACAACTACTGGAGTGGTACCTCTTACCAGAAGCTGTTAAATGATAGGACTTTTACAGGAAATAAGTGCAAAATTGATAGCTTAGTTAAAATTGAATGACTCATGGAATATGATCACTGCTGGTGAAAATTGTGTCGTGGTATTTACTTCCTACATGTATTCAGAGACAAATTTTTGTCTGCATCAGATTAAGTGGCCAGCAGCTGAAATTACACTATGGGAAAATTTAATTTCTTTGGTTGAGTGGTTTTATGTGGATTTAAGTGCACATGGTCTTATGAGGTAGGATTTTTAAATCTCTTTTTTATTATTAACCCCTTATAAAAAGAATCTACTTGTCTTAACTTGAATGACAGACTATTACTTGTAAATCACAGTACCCCATAACAGTTTAAAGGTTGAGAGACATTTGATCAACCGTCTAGTTTTTGAAATTTTGTTGCATGTTTCCTTTCTTTGGGAAGGAATGTCAAATTACTTTTACCAAGTAATGTTCTGAATTATTTTTTGTGATCAAAATTTGTTCACATGCCTTTTGCCTTGTTACATTTTATGGGAGAGTGCAGCATTCTCCCACCATAAACTGTAACAAGACAAATGCATACATTCTAAATAATTTCACTTTCCCTTGAGTTAATTTTACATTAAAAACTATGTATATACATGTACACAGCTGCACATGACTTAACCCTTTACCCAACGAATCGGCCACATCTGCCCACGTAATATGCAATTTCAGCAGCTGACTATTTTTTTAAAAATTTCAACAAAACCATATCATGTGTCCCCTCTTGAGCTTGTTCCTTTGAGGGGTCGCATGATATGGTTTTGTTGAAAATTTTTAAAAAATGGTATTTAAAATAATAAATTTTGATATTGTCTGTGTTGGGTAAAGGGTTAACAATGTTTCTACACTATTGTTGGCTACCTGTAAGCATGGGGAATTTGTTTATTGTCAGGGTAATTTTCTGACATATTACATGATTTTTGTTCAATTACCTGGAGTTTACTATATAACCAAAATGCAGTTAACAGGTCAGATTTGAAATGATGGTTTGGTAAATGGTTTTGTGTTTTGAAGTTGTATTCAGTTAACAGGGTTTTTTGATTAATAGATATCTAGTTGAGTGGCCTCCAGTGTATCCTGTCCAAATTTGTTTTGTTTTTGACATAAATGCTGGAAGTGGCTTTGAATAATTATAATTTTTATTATAATTGAATAATAATAACACAATTGAATAATTAAATAAATAATTGTTTGTGAAGGAAGAACATCAGAACCATCAAGTAAATTTCAGTTAAATGATCATTGGGTAGAGCTTGGTGGTCAAGTTGCTGAAATTTGGTTGTTTGTCCCCTTGTGTATGCTAACATTTCAGTAAAATGTGGCAAATTAACCCTCAGCAGTCTCTTAACAGAAAAAGAATTCTTTTGTTTGTAAATATATTGTTTACGAATGATCAAATATTATTTAACCAGTAATATCTTGTTTGACAGAGATTGCTGAGCACTGTCAAAAAAGGTATAATTGCTTAAATTCCATGAGTGCATTGTGGGAAATAATGCTTCTTAAAGCACTAGTTTTTGACATGATTTCGGAAGGACTTAACACGTAAATTTTCTGTTGATTCCTTGGTTTATGTTTGTTGTTTGTTGATGGTTAATGACACTTTCAATAGTCAGGGTCTCATTGTGTTGGACAGTTTTATGGCTGGAGGAAGTTAGAGTACCCAGAGAGAACCACTAAGCAGTGGCAAGCTACTGTCAGACTCCCTAACTTACTCTGCACAAGTAGAGTTAGCAGCAGTTGAAGGCAGGTGCACCATCGACATGCTGTATGTCTTAGTACACTCCCCGTGGGAACCCTGGCAAATGAAGCAGTGCTTGTTTTCTGTGGTAAATAAGCTCTGTTTTACTGGTAAAATAGGACCCAGTCACTAATGCTTGGGGTGGAAGTTCTGTAAACACCAATAAATAAATAAATAAATAAATGCCTTGATACACAGTGCCACTGCGCCCTCACATGCGTAATCAGAATTCATTGTCTTCCCCAGTTACTTCTGGTTGGGATCGAACCATTGATATCTCAGTTTAACCCTTTACCCAACGAATCGGCCGCATCCGCCCACGTAATATGCAAATTCAGTTGTTGAAAAAAGATTATTTTTCAAAAAATTTCAACAAAACCATATCATGTGACCCCTCGTTGGAACGAGCTCGACGAGCTCGTTCCAACGAGGGGTCACATGATATGGTTTTGTTGAAATTTTTTGAAAAATTTGAAAAAATTATATTTAAAATAATAAATTTTGATATCGTCTGCGTTGGATAAAGGGTTAAAATCCAATTCCCTAACCACTGATCTACTTTTCTACTTTATTCCTTGGAAATTGAATCAAAAAAAAAATATGCCTGTAAATACCTTTAACCCTTTACTCAATGTACCGGTCAAAACCGGCCAGCGCTATTCTCAGAAATCGCCAATTTTCATTATTCGTCGAGCTTGTTCCAATGAGGGGTCATAACCTATGTTTTTGAGACAAAAAATGAAACATTTAGTTATTCAAGAATGTTTTTTGAAGGTGTCCTCAGCTTTTCATGTTAGTTAAAGGGTTAAGAGTGAAATCCCTTGAAGGTTATTACAGGCTGCAGAAAAGAATACCCACAATTTATCCTGATTGAGGGAAAAAAAATTTTTGGTTCTTAAATTCCTGTCTATTGTCGTTCTTTGATTTGGTGAAAAAAATAACAAAATAAACAAATTTGGATGGCCTTTTTGGGGTCAGTCTTAAAAATTCTTTATATCCATTTGTTGTGTATTTTTCATTTACATCAGATTTGTTCTATTGG
The DNA here is from genome assembly GCA_031216915.1 of Pictodentalium vernedei. Taxonomy (NCBI): domain Eukaryota; kingdom Metazoa; phylum Mollusca; class Scaphopoda; order Dentaliida; family Dentaliidae; genus Pictodentalium; species Pictodentalium vernedei. Next base: position 256,906,781 of record CM062288.1, read on the forward strand.
CGGGGTGTATGGTGTAATGCAACAAAACATGCCTTTGAAGAAGGCTAATTTTAAATGAAGAAATGAAAAATACACAGCAAAAGGATAAGAATTTTTTTTTTTATCTATACATTTTTAATTGTAAGATTACATAAAAACTCCATTCAATAAATCACAATAATTTCAAAGATAAATATGATGCTCATTGTAAGAGAGGTTGTTCAACATATCTCTTATGCAGAAATAAGAAATGAAAATTTGAAGGCAGTTTTCTTCTATGTGATGATGCATGCTTTTGTTGACATTGCAAATATCAGGTATATGTAAAGAGTGAAGATTTATTTTAGCTATAAAAAATGTCAGCTTAATCAGTTGTGAAAATCTTTTGGGGAAAGAACACACACCAGTGCTTTTTCCCAGTATGACTCTTTCTTTGGAAGGTTTCACATTGGAAATAAATATTTATATTTCTCACCTAGTTGATCAAATATACCTCCCCAGAGTAGAGGACAAGAAATTTTCTCCTGACTAGATTAACCCTCTGTACAGTGATATCTCAAAATATCAAGATGTCAACCATCAAATTTTTATGCCCGGACATAACATGGTCGGGGGCATATAGTGTTACCCTTGTCCGTCATTCCTTAACCCTCTACCCAACGAATCGCCCGCATCCGCCCACGTAATATGCAAATTCATCAGCTGAAAAAATATTATTTTTTGAAAAATTTCAACAAAAACATATGTGACCCCTCTTTGGAACGAGCTCGTAAAGCTCGTTCCAAAGAGGGGTCACATGATATGGTTTTGCTGAAATTTTTTGAAAGAAATTGAAAAATAATATTTAAAATAATAAATTTTGAAATCGTCTGCGTTGGGTAAAGGGTTAACCCTTTACCCAACAAATCGCCCGCATCCGCCCGCGTAATATGCAAATTCACCAGTTGAAAAAACATTATTTTTTAAAAAATTTCAACAAAACCATATCATGTGTCCCCTCGTTGGAACGAGCTCGATGAGCTCGTTCCAACGAGGGGCCACATGATATGGTTTTGTTGAAATTTTTTGAAAAATTGGAAAAAATTAAATTTAAAATAATAAATTTTGATATCGTCTGCGTTGGGTAAAGGGTTAACAATGTGCTAGTTAGCACGATAAGTTTAACAGATATTATTTGATTGGTTTGATATTCAATATGCAAGTTATTTTTAACAATTTTATGATCAAGTTCGAAAACCAGTATAAGCTGATGATCAGGGGCAGAGTTATGGCTCCTAATTAATCGATTTTAACAAATTTTTCATTCATTAGTAACTTGGCAAAATATTCATTAAATGGGCCAATATTCATTATTTAAGTTCAACCAAAGAATCTACAGGTCATGTTCGAAAACCAGCCTGGTCTGATGATTAGGGGCAAAGTTATCGCTCCTCATTTGTCGATTTTATCGAATTTAACATTCGTTATTGTGATAACTTGAAAAAATATTTATTGATTGAGCCAATATCCGATATTTGACTATATCCAAAGAATCTGCAGGTCAAGTTTGAAAACTAGCCCAGTACAATAATATGGGGTGGAGTTACAACTCCTAATTAGTCAATTTAACAAATATTGTTTGTTAGCATTTTAATGTCAACAAATGTTACTTGATTATGCAAATAGTTGGTATTTGAGTTTAACCGAAGAATCGACAGGTTGACTTTGAAAACCAGCCTTGCCCGATGATTAGGAGCAGAGTTACGACCTGCAATTAGTCAATCTATCTTTAATTTAAACTTAGAAGTACTTTGAATTTCAGTTTTCCCAGATTCTTGGAAGATGGAGATTTGCAAGTGGTTATTCATTTCACCAATATATGGAGATATTGTATACGTTTAATTATGCTACAGCCATTTAAATCCAGCACTCAATTGGGCTACGTCTCAGGGGCATTTTTTTTTAATGATACATCTAGTTTCCTTAACCCTTTAACCTAACAAATCGCCTGCATCCGGCCACGTAATATGCAAATTCAGCAGTTGAAAAAATATTATTTTTCAAAAGATTCCAATAAATCCATATCATGTGTCCCCTCGTTGGAACGAGCTCGTTCCAATGAGGGGTCACATGATATGGTTTTGTTGATATTTTTTGAAAAATTTTGAAAAATTATTTTTAAAATAATTAATTTTTTTATCGTCTGCGTTGGGTAAAGGGTTAATGCAACTAGGAATTTAACCAATTCCATCTTGGATGACAGAGCTCATTGAGCTCTGTCATCCAAGAAGAAATTGGTTAATTTCCTAGTCATTATGGGAAAAATTTGCTCTTTGACATTTTAATTTTTTTACATCAGTTTGCAGAGGGTTAACTCGTGACCTAACAGCACAAGAAGATTGACACTTGCAAAAATTCCTGATTAACTAAAAAATTCCCATTCCCCCACCCCACCTCCCCAAAACATAGGTTATGTATGACTCCTCTGTGGATCTCACTCAATGCACAAATTCCAATGAGAATTTGAATTGCGATTTTTGTAAATAACGCTGACCAGATATTGCTATAATGTTAGATAAAGAGTTAACTCTGTCCATCCCAGTTTGTAAATGGTTGAAAATTTCTATTCCTTTTTAGACATTACATAAGGTAACAGGTTAAAAATCGTCGAAATCCGGATGTGAGAAAAGAGAATATGTTAGCTCGATGTTTAAGATTAAATGTGGTTGCTATAAAGATTCTGTTCACAAAAGTAGTTCCTTTTTTTGTTACAAAATTGGTACAGCATCTATCAACTGTGACAAGACTGGTGTGCAAAGGTAATTTGAATTGCTGGCTAATATTGTGGGCTGGTGCAAAATCCAGTTTGATGAAATCAGAATATTCCGGATCATCTCCAGAGTTTCTTTTATAAATCTGAAGATTATGATATAAGGTTATTATGGCCTGTATGAAGGCAATGCCCTCCATGTAAATGATTGAATGGCAGTATTCCTTTTTAAACTTTACCAAATACACACACAATATAAAGTTTGTGATTTTAATTTCTTTTTTTTTTAGATTTTTCAAAAATTTCCCACAAAACCATTTTATATGAACCCTCATTGGAACAAGCTCGATGAGCTTGTTCCATTGAAGGGTCACATAATATGGTTTTGTTGCAGTTGTTTTGAAATGATTTTTTTCCTTCTCAACTGGTATATTACACACGCAGATTTTCAAATTCGTTGGGTAAAAGGTTATTACAGATAATTCATTCCCTTCAAGAACACTGAGAAGAGGATCAGCCCTTATAATTGGACCCAGTTACTAATATGTGTGTGGTGTGTGGTGGGGGGGGGGGGGGAGGGGGGAGGGGGGTCCTCTAACGTGGGAAAGTAATAATAAATGATTGGACGAAATTACAATTTTATCAGTGTGGTCACAAGAAAGCCATAGATTCTGAAATTACTTTAACCCTTTACCTAACATGAAAAGCAGACGACACTTGCAAACAAAATTCTTGAATAACTAATTTTTTTCATTTTTATGTTTCAAAAACATAGGATATGACCCCTCTTTGGAATGAGCCCATTGAGCACGTTCCATAGAGGGGTCATAACCTATGTTTTTGAGACAAAAAAAGAAAAAAATACTGAAAATTAATTGCCGATTTTTGTGAATAGTGCTGGCCAGTTTTGGCTGTTACATTGGGTAAAGGGTTAAATACCCAATAAACAAAAAACATTTTCTGATAGGCAGTTGGAAATGGCTCTGAAATATAATACACAAAAGAATTTCATCATCAAATACAAAGATATATACCCCAGTGGGAATCCCAGGAAGTGGAGAAGTGCTTGTTTATTGTGGTAAACAAGTTCTGCTTTATTGGTAAAATAGGACCCAGAACCAACTCCTGTGATGAAAGTCCCCTAAAGTAGGCAGCATAGGTATAAATAATTGACTAAACTTGACTTCATACCTATGTTGTGGACATAATATAGCCAAAGATGCTGAAAATGACCTTAAACATTTATAAAACAAAACAAAGATATATAAAGATCTTATTCATGACTGTGGTACTGAAACAGTTAAATAATAATCAAGTTCATGTTTGGAGTTATGAAACAAATTTTGATTTAGAACAAACACAAAATATATTGGATTAAATGAACTGGGGATAAACCAATAATGATTTACTGTATTTCTTAAGCCTTTTTTGGAAAAAAGATTACACCAATTACACATTTGTCTACAGTAACAGTCATATTTTGTGATATTTTACAAAGTAGTTATGTATCAAGGTGCCCCTTGATGTCAAGAAAACACAATTAAAATTGCCTATAGATCTGCAAATTGACATTGACTCATAATTTTCCTAGCATTTTGGCTTATTAATCTTTGCTGTAAAGCTTTGACAGTTGAAAGAGTTTTTATTTAAAAACCTTTTATTTAAAATAAAAATAAGACTTATCTAGCGAGCACCATTAACAACATTAGCGCCCCATGGGAATCTCGAGAAGTTAATTGGTGCTTGTTTACTGTGGTAAACAAGCTCTGTTTTACGGGAAAAATAGGACGCAATCACCAATGCATGGGGTGAACATCCGCTAAAATGAGCAACATGGGTTAACCAATTGGCTGGGCTTGACTTTATATCCATGTTGTGGTCACAATTAGCCATTGTGATGAAATATGTGACCTTATACACAAATAATTAAAAAATTAACAACTTTTGCAATTCAATTTTTTTTAATTCTTGTCACCACAAGCATAGCTTATGACTCCTCACCAAGGGTTTGTATGGCTCCTGGAAAGTGGATGAGAATGCTGCTTGAGTTTTAAAACTGAAATTCCAGGACGGTAAAAGTGCTTGAAAATGAAAATTTTGGGAAAAGGTTATAGAAGGTGCTTGAAAAATATTTCCAAGTCTGTTTTGGTCACATAGTATGCTTATAAATTGCAGCAATTATGTGGGGGTTGTTTTGAGTTTCTTTACCCAGGAAGTCAATTTTGACACTATCTCACTTGATATCATTTCTTGGGAACCTCTCAATCAGAATTTCCCCAAAAATGATGGTAAGGGTTTTAATTACAGTACAGCCACTGTGGACTGGTCACTTTCCACGGGTGGGTAATATTTCTGCGGACATAATAATATTAGATTCCAAACACTAATTTAAATTATAGGAATAACCATTACAAATTTAATTAACTCTCTGCATGATGTCAAAATGGCAAAGTTTTCAGCAGCAAATATATCCCATAATGCAGTTTAATATTTAACCAAATATACATTGTTTGACAGAGCTCAGTGAGCTCTGTCAAATAAGATATAATTGGTTGAATTCATAGTTACACAAGAGAAAAACAGAGTGATTGGAGAAAATTCTGTCATACTTCCAGTGTGCTAGGGGTTAATGAAGCACCGGTTACAACCTGGTGCTTCATTAATTAAAGTTTTGATGATTATGATTTTTATTACCTGGTAGATGCATGCCCATGCATGGATTACGACCAGTCCACGGTGACTGTACTGTGTTATCAAAGGTTGTTAACAGTGACAGAAATCCTGCAAATCATTTCAGCTGATACCTTAGTATGTGTAATGTATCTTGAGTGCAAAAGCGTTGCAGATGGCACCTTGTTGTACTCAAGGGACGATTTGAACATCGGAGATGATTTGAATAATTCATGGTGAAGGTCCTGGAAAGTGCTTGAAAGTTTTTAACTGGTAGAGTGCTGGAAGCACATATTTGGGCTTTGTTTGGAAGTGCAGATACCACAACTTTAAGGCTTCATTTTCTGTAGATGTGCTTCATATTATCTTTGTAGTGAAATTATTTAGTTGTTTCAGAGTGTCGTTGTTACAATTTATAAGAGAGTGCCTAAAGGCCCTCTCCCATAAATTGTAACTAGGCTAATATGTGTCAAACAATTTTTACAACAAAAAATAATTTAGCACTCTACCAATTAAGAAAGTCCTGGAAAGTCCTGGAATTTCTTTCTCTCAGAGGTACACACACCACCATATAATCAGAACAAGCTCATTGAACGCTTTGCACTGAGGTTTCATAAACCATGTATTAGAGGCAAAAACAAACAAATAAATTCGCTATTCCAAGAAATTCTTTTTTTACAAGTACCGGTATTGTCGGCTAGTTATGTTATCAGTAAGTACAGAAGAGTTCATGTACTTTTCTCAGTTTTTTCTTTTAAGTGGCAAAACCAGATTTGAGATTATTCCAGTATCAAAATCAGTTGATTGGGTTCTGTGCCCCCCAGTGGGGTATAATACTGAGGAACTGATAGTGAGTTCATAAACAAAAGTGTGATGAGAGAGATTCTAGAACATTGTCTCATCACAGCCAGTGAAAAAAGTGCATTAACTCCTTGTATGCTGCTGGTGGATATTCCTACTTAGGACTGAAAATCTCATGCCTCTCAATTAAGTATAATTTGCTATAATTAGGCCTAAAAAAGTTAAAAATCTGTTTCTCAGGCCCTCCCGCATGGTCCTTTTTCTGCCGCATGCTCTCTTTTTATAACCAATTCAAACTTTAAAAAATAAAAATTAAATGTTTTATGTCTGATATTTTACCTATGTTAATAAAATTGATAAATTTATCCCTTGCGTGCATTAAGGCTTTGCAGTGCTTTAACATTGCAATGCCTTCTTGCACTCAAGGGACGAAACACACCACCACCCATGCTGTTCAGTAGATTATGAGGCCTAAAACATAAAACAAACCAAGAACATGAACTTTTGATGGCAAAGAAATAATTACATAAATAAAAAATAAAATAACAAACCGCCCGCCCACATGCAGTTTTACAAAAAGTGGCCTGAGAAATGGAAGATCTACTTTGTGTGGCCTTAAGTATAATTAGTATAATTTACTGTTCTCTAAATATTTCCTTGTTAATTGAATGAGCTATTTCAGCCATGATTTTCTGAGTTAAATTTTCATGAATTTTTCATCAAATCTTTATATTTAATGGAAAATATTTTTAAAATACTCAGTGGGTTAAGAGTTGATCCATTTATCAACTTTTTACAACACAGTTCTGTTGATGGGAGATAAAATTCTTAAGAATAAGTTCCAATGTGGATTTGACCCATGAACCTAATTATTATGTTAATGGTTTTTCCATAACCCTTTATCTCACACAACTGAGCTTTATAAATTAATAACACAACTGAGACCTGTGGCGCAGTTGTTTGAGCATTGAACTTCAAACTGAAAGGTCCATGGTTTGGTCCTGACAAGTGGTAACTGTGTCGTGTCCTTGGGCAAGACAGTTAATCTTGATTGAACGCATGGCAGCACTGTGTCCTAAGGAAGACTGCATGATGGTGCACTTACCTTCAAGTTATTACGTTGAAGAGTTGGAAAGGTGCTTGCCATTGCTTGGTGGTTCTCTTCAGGTACTCCAGCTTCTTTCACCCATCAAACTGTCCATCACGATGTGACCCTGACTGTAGAAAAATGTCATTAACCCTTTACCCAACGTAACAGCCAAAACCGGCCAGCGCTATTCTCAAAAATCGCCAATTAATTTTCAAAATATTTTCATTTTTTATCTCAAAAACATAGGTTATGACCCCTCGTTGGAACGAGCTCGTCGAGCTCGTTCCAACAAGGGGTCATAACCTATGTTTTTGAGACAAAAAATGAAAAAAATTAGTTATTCAAGAATTTTGTTTGCAAGTGTCGCCGGCTTTTCATGTTAGGTAAAGGGTTAAACCCCACTAAATAAATAAATTAAATCAACTTTTTACAAAAAAATTCTGTTGATGTCAGAAAAAATACTTAAGAATAAAAGCCAATGTGGGATGAATGATTAGATTAATGGTTTTATGTTAACTCAATCTAACTCTACGAGTGGGAGGGGGATATAGGAATGTATTCCATCCTTCCTTCCATCCATTCTTCTGTCCATTCTACCATCCATCCTATTCACCCATTCATCCTTTCCCATATCTTGTCACATTTTAAAGAAAAATAGTTCAAAATATTTTTTCACAAATAGCTTTTTGTTGATGATATGAATGGGATTGTGAACCAGCTGTATCCATATATTTCTCCAAGAGTTGTCACACTTGTTGGCTTTAGACCTTCTTGTTATCTCTTTACCATTTCATGTCACCAGATTTCAAAGAAAACCATTCCGAGGTTTTCTTTCCAAAATTAATATATGGCCTTTTGGTGAAAATACCATGAAGTGGATTGCAAACTATTTCTGTCCAAGTATTTCTTTGAGAGTTATTGCCTTTGTTGGATTTAAGTGCCAGTGGAATGGCCATCTCATTGCATTGTACTTGTTTCTTTCGCACTGGTAATATCGGCAGAAATACTGGAAATGCCCTTCATCCCAAATAAACCACTAATAAAGCCAAACATAATTAAAAGATGCCACAATAGTTTTTCCTGAGCTAAATAATTCTATTCTTTGCTTCTTAACATATAGCTCATAACCCTTCCTTGGAATGAGCTTAGTAATCTGGTTCTGAGGAGGAGTCATAAGCTATGTTCTGGAAGCAGAAATTGAAAAAAATAACCAATATTTGAACTCCGCTTTCTGTACATCATATCTTGCAAATTTCCCTTTGGTAATAGTTCAACAGAATTAGATAATTTTTTTTCTATACACCTTCACCTGACAAACTGACAAGATCTACCCAGAGCGATACACAAAAAATACCATTCAAATTTTTATTTTCTGTTGCTTTCAAAACATAACTTATGAACCTCATAAAAACAGGCTCCAGTAGATGTTATTTTTACAGACCATAGCTTATGACATGTCTTTAGAATGGGTTTGTTGTGCTCCTTCTAATGAAGGGTCATAAGCTATATTTTGTAGGCACAAACACTGTGGTAAACAGGCTCTGTTTTACTTGTAAAATAGGACCCAGTCACCAATGCTTGGGAGGTGCAAACCTTCTCTAAAATGGGCAACATGGCTGATTAACGCTCACCTCTGGTCTTGAGTTGATACTCATGTTGTGGTCATGATTAGCCATTGTGCAAAAATATGTGACCTTAAACACCAATAAACAAATAAATAAAATAATAAAGTAGTTATTAACTGGTTGTGTACTGGAAGCCCATATTTTGGCTTCATTCTAAAGTGCGGGAACTGCAACTTAAAGGCCTAGTATTTTGTGGATTTGCATCATACTATCCTTGAAGTGAATTATTTCATCTGTAGGGATTTGTCTTGCTACAATTTATGGGAGATTGTTTCGAGGTACTCTCCCAATAATTGTAGTAAGACAAAGACATGTGAACAAATTTTGATGTCCAAACATAGTTTAACACTCTATCAGCTAACCCTTGACCCAAAACACGCGATTTCAAAATTTATTTTAATTATTTTTTTCTACAAATGTTTTTTTTAAAAAAATTTCCACCAAACCGTATCATGTGCCCCCCCCCCCCCTCATAAGAATGAGCTCGTTCCAATGAGGGGGGGGGGGGGGGTCATATGATATGGTCTTGCTGAAAAATTTTTCTCAACTGCTCAATTTGAAAATTGCAAGTGTTGGTGCTGCCGATTAGGTAACAGGTTAAAAAATTGTTTGTGAAAGTGTCACCTCCAGCTGTGTAAGATAAAGTTTTAAAGTATTGCCAGGAGTTTAGCTTCGTTCAGTAAAGGTCATGCTGACAGCTTTCGCAAATTGTTAATTATCAGATCATTACAGGGAATTCTTTTGCAAATTGACGAAGTGTCTTAATTCTCCGCAGGAACCCCTGGAATGGGAGCAGTGCTTCTTTACTGTGGTAAATAAGTTCTGCTTTACTGGGAAAATAGGACTCGAAACCAATGCCTGGGGTGGAAGTCCTCAAAAAGTGGGCAGCACAGGTATAAACGATGGGTTAAACTTGACTTCAGACCTATGTTGAGGTCATAATAGAGCCACAGATACTGAAAGTGACCTTAAACACCAATAAAAAAAATAAAAAATATAACTACATAAATAAATGAGGTGTCTTATTGGTGAAATAATGATGTCTTTTTGTATTATTTTTCACAGATGCGAGTCAAAGACTGCATGCAGCTGTACAAAGATTACTAGAAATGATTGAACAAAGTACAAACCAACTGATGAGTGTGAAGAGCATGCACCAAGAACTCCTAGATGTGCTTGCTGAAAGTAATCAGGAAGTTGAAATTCTTAGAAGCAAGTGTCAAGAAACGGAAGAGAGGCTGAGGGATCAAATCCAAGCAAAGGAGTTTCTTGCTCTTGAATTGAATAAGGCTGAAGGTGAGGTGATAACCAGATAAGACATGACACTTTTGTATGTTTCTCAAGAATTCAGTAGAGCCCACTTAATTGGATATTTTTTAACCCTTTACCTAACATGAAAAGCAGATGACACTTGCAAACAAAATTCTTGAATAACTAATTTTTTCATTTTTTGTCTCAGAAACATAGGTTATGACCCCTCTTTGGAACGAGCTCGAGAGCTCGTTCCAAAGAGGGGTCATAACCTATGTTTATGAGTCAAAAAATGAAAAAATAATGAAAATTAATTGATGATTTTTGTGAATAGCGCTGGCCGGTTTTGGCCGTAACATTGGGTAAAGGGTTAATTGGATAACTCTGCTAACTGTATATGACTTCCAAACTATTTACCATATCTTCTGCTCAAATTTAACATGTAAACCCTTTACCTTACAGGACTAGAAAATTACACTTTCAAATAAAAATTTGGAATACGAGGAATTTTTCTTTTTTGTCTAAAAAACAAGCCCATGGCACCTCATTGGAATGAGCTCACTGAGATGGTTTCAGTGAAGAGTCACAGACTATTGTTTTACCCAAAATTTGAAAAATTAACCCTTTGGACCCCCCTTTTTCTGGTCCATGAACATGATACGTCGTAATTTTATTATGTAGGATGAGTGATAAAAGAATGTGAGGGGTAGAATAATCATTATTTCCAAATGAAACAAAATACTGCATTTTGATTGGCTGAGAGGTACGGTGTAACTTGCAATCCACAGTGGCTTTTTTTTTACACCGTGTTTAACCACTGTGTAAAAACAAGAATATACAAGAGCAAGCTATATGGCTAAAAATGTACCCATTTTTAATTATTAATTCCTACCTTCTGCTCGGTTATGTTAGAACAAAAATAAAAATACAGGAAATTTAATATTTATGTGCAATAAAATATTACAGATATGGATGTCATTGAGCCAGTTGCAATGACATCCATATTTGTCTGGTTTTATTTAAAAAACTTGCAAATTTTCTGTCAGTTTTTGCCCACAATGTAGGTTAAAGTATTAAGTACACCAAAATTCTTGGAAATAAATTCGTTATCCTTTTGTTTTTCAGGGTGTATGGGAATTTTCACTGGTTTGGGAACTCATACACCCTTCGGCTTTGCCTCAGGGTGTATGAGTTCCCAAACCAGTGTAAATTCCCATACACCCTGGAAAACACAAGGATAACTAATAATATTTTCAATGTGCAGCCTCTTGGAAAATATTGATTGGTCTACCTCCAAACAATTGAATAGAGACTCTTCCAATTGCTGTCATTGAACTGACATGGAAGATAACACCAGGGTTCAAAGGGTTAAAAATTGAATGGTGATATTATGAATAGAACTGGCCTTACATGGCTATTACCTTATGATGTCATATTGGTTATCCCTTTACCTATGAATTGGCCACATCTACCGATGTAATATACGAATTCTGTAGGAGGAAAAAAATAATTTAGAAAAAAAAAATTCCACAAAACCATATGAGGCCCATCATTGGAATGAGCTAGGTCCAGTGAGGGGTCACTTGATATGGTTTTGTTGAAAATTTGAGAAAATAATATATAAAATCATGAATTTTGATATTGTCTGGCTTGGGTATAGATTGAACTCATGTTAATTGAATAAAAAAATTGTGTGAGCAGCCGAAAAATTACTTGGGACAGTCACTGAATTTGCCAAATTTATCAGCTTATTTGGCCTTAGTCAGGGTTTCTGCTAAGGTGACATGGGATCCCCTGAACAGCCCCATTCCCCTCGCCCTAAATTCCTCTAACCGTGCATTCCATAGTAGATATAAATTTCTACAAGAAATTTGACATCAGGGAAAAAGTGAAATAAAACTCTCATGCTACCAACACAATGCATTTGATGGTAATAATCACGGTTTACACCAAACAGGAGCAGGAAACTGCATGCTTTTTTATTTCCGCGTGATTGTTTCTGAGTAAACTGTTGTGTTGTTAACACACTCATACATACAATCGTTGTTGAACTGGATCATCCATGCCACCATGGACTGGTATTGTCGGTAAGTACTGTAATCTGTATCAATGATTTTTCACCTTAATTTCTCCTCATTGGTCCTTATTCTTCTGCAATTGGGCTCTTGGAATGTGAAAACCTACATAAATTTTGCTATGAAAAACCTCAAAATATCCCTCAGATGCAACAAAATGGGGGTTTGCCGTTTGGAGACCCTGGAATTTAAAATTATCCTACCACGGGTCAAACCATGGTCAGCCCATGGTAGCGATGGCTCTTGCTCGCCCCATTTTCCCCAAATTACCAGCCCCCCAACATTTTTACCCTAGTGTAAACCCTGCTTTAGTGTATCCAGTATGAGCACTTAATCTATTATATCTTGTTTGACAGGGCTGCATGCACTCTTGCCTCTGTCAAATAAGAAAGAGTGAATGCTCTTTTTACAATCAGAATGTAGGAAAGTGACATTGAATACTGTTAATTGAATATTTTTCAATGGTCAGTTGACTATTCAATTAACTGGGTTCTCCTGTATCACTAAAAGTTTGTTTTCAGTTGAAAGCATCGGAAAGCAGGCAGAATTGTAAAAGGCACTAAAAAATGTTGGAGGTTTTAAATCAGTACGTTTCTTGGCGATCAATGAAATATTGGATTAATCCTCTTGCAGTCAGGCCAGAAAATAACCAATCTGACATTTGCAGAATGAGGCCCCCAGAGAGTGAATTTGATGACAATTTATAATTTTGGCCAATTTATCCTCTGGGTACCTCTTTCTGTTTAGTTTTGAGACCCTGATTCAGACTGAGGTTCACAGAGGGTAAATTTAGTGATGCTACCCTGCTGTGCAGGGTAGCATCACTAAATTCATCCTCTGGGGACCTCATTTTGCAGATGTCAGTCTGCTTATTTTCTGACTTGCTTGCAGTGCAACACCATAAATTAATTTCCTAATCCTGCATGTTTTGCCAGTCAGAGATGACAATCTTTTGGAACAAACTTGACTCCAAGTTTGCACATTGCATCCACATATGAATAGAGTGTCATTCCAATTCATCTTAACAGACTTATCAAAATATATTAAAAAAAACTAACTCACAATTTCGCCGAAGTGAGTTGTTACTATTTATTTTGGTGGAAATTCTCTCAAGACTTAATATGACTTGCAAAGTTAAAATAGAGAAAGCTGAAAAGCATTGCAACACTTTTTTCCTATAGGTTACCACCATGTTATATGACATAACCTGCTAATAGATTAGAATGTCGGCTCCTTATATCCAGGCCTTTGTATAAGTAAAAAATATTTTTAGAGATTACCTTTGGGTACGTGTGCTGCAAGCTAATTAGCAAACAGACCACTTTCATAATTACTGTACCACATTGTATTTCATTCTGTAGGTCTTGTCGAAGGATACAGAGCAGAGAGGGATGAAATGATCCACAAATTAAATGATTTGGAAGAACAGAGAGAAGTTCTGGTGATGGATTTGGAGACAACAAGGAACCAATTGCAGGACTATCAGTCATCACAGCATGAGATAGAGGCTGTGAAGACAGAACTTCAAAGACAGCAGAGTATACTTCATGACAATGCCGGACAAGAATTACAAGGTTTTTATTTGCTCCACTACCTGTTGTTGTTGTTGTTCTACTAGTTGCTATTTTGATACCTATATATACGTGATGTCATATGGTAAGGTTGGACATTCGATCCTGACTTGCTCCATCCTGGGTAAGATGTTTATCCCAAGTGGGAACACAGTGGCATCTTGTACTTTGATGATGGGGTTGCTAGTAGTAAGTTGAAAAGTCCCAACGACTGCTCAGTGGTTTTTCCTGGGTACTCCAGCTTCCTCCACCCATAAAACTGACACATTATCACCCTCGTTTAAATTGTCATTAACTGGTTGAGTGCTAGAAGCTACTATCAGGACTTTCAAAAAAATGAAGGTGCCAGAGCAAAAGTAAATATTTTCCTCACTCATGTTTTGTTTATATAAATTTGTATTAATACAAATTATTGGGGAGTGCCTATGGGCACTCTCCAATAATTCGTAATAAAACAGATTTTGGTGAACAATTTTAGACCATCAAAAATAAACTAACCCTCAGCCGTTTAAATTTAAACCCCAATAAAAATAAATAAAGAATATTAAATTAAATTAAATTTCAGGACATAAATTCCATTTAGTTTTGCGAGAATCTAAATGAGAATCCTCCAATACATTACAAGAAGATGTCAAAAAGTTTGCAAGAATCTTGACGAGAATCCGATTCTGGATTCTCACCGAATTTTAAGCCCTCAGTATAGATGTGATAAAGTACTGAATGAATAGGCCTGTTAAAAATATCTTGTTATACAGTACTGTGAATACAAAAACAGACAGAGAATTTCAAATTGATCACGATTGGATCATGATCTAGTTGAAATTCTCTGCCCTCTTTTCTTCCCACACTACTGTAAGATTTCACTTGTCTGAAAAGAAAAATGAGGACATTGAAGAATCTCAGTTGCTTTCTTTTCTTTGATTGGCTTATGCTTTTGCAAAATTTTATTTGGGACGATAACAATACACTGGTTTTAATGTCCTACACCAATCACCCATACAATTGGTATTGGTACCTAAAATTCATAGTTCACAACCTTTGAGATTACGATTTGTACTTGATTTTGCAAAGCTAAATTTTGGCCAGAGATTCATGTCATGACAAGAACTCGCTATCTATAATAGTAACCAGTACAGTGAAAACCTGTTAATTGAATAACCATTTTGCCAATGAAAATTATTCAATTAACAGGAGTATTCAATTAACAGGGATTGTGTCACTTTCCTGTATTCTGGAAATAAATTTAGCATTTATTCTATTATTTCTTGTTTGACAGAGCTCAATGAGCTCTGTCAAACAAGATATAATAGATTAAATGCCTATATTGGATGAACTGAGGCCAAATAGGTCTATAAACAAAGAAAAACTGGGGAGAGTCAGGGTAATTTCTCGACAGATTACAAAATTTTTTATTCAATTAACAGGAGTTTACTCTATAACCTATATTCAATTAACAGGTCAAATTTGTACTGGAGGTATGGAAAATGGTTTTGTGTTGGGAAATTATATTCAATTAACAGGGATGTACAATTAAGAGATATCCAATTAAGTGGGCTCCACTGTAATCATAATTTTTGCAAAACTTTTCTAATGACTACATGTATCACATACTAGAAAGAATATTGCATAAAAAAAAAACTAAACTCAAAAGACTGATGTGCAGTATTTGGGGTTTGTTATTCTTACCTCGATTCTGAAGTAGTCTCTTCCTTGATTTGTATAATCATTTGGTATAATGTTAACTGGAAGAGTGCTACATTATTTTTAGCTACGACAAGCAGCTCTATATGTGGTAATGTTGGTCGGTCTGTCACCAATGAGTTTAAAAAACACCATAACTCCTAAAATACTTTATGGAATGACACCATACTTGGTATGCAAGTGTATCTTCATGATGTCTGCACCCTCTCAATACTGCATGTAATTCGGATAATTTCTGTCACATTTATAGACTTGTCACCAACAAGTTTTTTTTGTCACCAACAAGTTTTAAAACATCATTCGCGTTGCATGAATCGTCGCAGCTTTGGCACTGTGACAGTGCGCTCTAGTTCAAAGGTGATTTGTAACATGATTATTTTTTTTTCAAAATTATCATGCTACCATAAATTTGTTTTATTACCATTTACTGGAGAGTGGCTATTGGCATTCTCCAATAAATGGTAACAAAACTATATAAACTTTTGTCTATTACTGAGCGCGCAGTCAATGCATTCAGTGTAAATCCTCTATAGTGGCTTTAAGCACTTTTCAATAGGGCCATGATAGTGGCTTCTAGTACTCTCCAATTAAAAATAATAATAGAAAAGGATCATTTGAAATCATTTTACTTCACTGTAGTGAGCATGCTCTTTTTTTGGAGGGGGAGAGGTTGTGTGGTGGGGGAGTTTGGGCATTATTTTACCTTATATGCCTGAAAAACAGACGTAGTTGGACATCTGCTTGTAATAGTAGAAGCATTTCACTTCTATTTTAAATGATCAGTTTTGGCCAGTAGTTAATGGGATATTTGCACGCTCACACACTATTTGGACCAAATACAGATTTTAAAAGTTTTTTTGATAGTTGCACTTTGCAGATGTAACTAGTTTCTTTTTTCACAGTTTTAGATGTAGGTATCTTTGCACGTGTTATGTGAATATCAAAACCATAGTATTTTAATTGTGAAAGCTGTTTTTTGTCCCAAAATGAAAACCTCCAGCATTTTTTAGAAGTCAAGGTTTCCTTTCCACTAAATGCAAATACTGTTTACTCTTTCATCATTCCAGCCATATACAGTAAATCAGTTCTATTTCAGATGTTAAGTTTATAATAATGAATAGTAGCTTTATGAATTAGTAAGAAAAATATTATACTCCCAACTTTTCTCCCCTCGAAAAAATTTCGAGGGGATATAACCGTAACACTGTCTGTAGATTGAGTTGGTTTCCACTCTCTAACTAAAATTCTGCTTGGCCAACTGAAACCAAACTTGTCATGTGGATTAGGCATGCTGAGAGGAAGAACCCTATTTATTTTGGGATCATTGTGCCAAAGGTCAAGGTCACAGTGACATTGACCTTTAATTTTTATCAGTGTTGGTTTCCACTCTGTAATTAAAGTTCCGCTTGGCTGACTGAAGCCAAAGAACCCTATTTATTTTGAGGTCATTGTGCCAAAGGTTAAGGTCACATTTACCAGAGTTGGCTTCTCTAATTGAAATTTTGTTTGCCCGATCAAAACCCAACTTGGCTTATGGATTGAGGATAATGAAAGGAAGACCCCTATTTATTTTTTATGTCATTATGCCAAAGGTCAAGGTCACAGTGACCTTGAACTTAAAATTTTATCAGTCCCGATTGGTAGGGGGGTGACAGGTAGACAGCCAGGGGGTGACAGACAGCCAATTTGGCTATGCCATCCCCTACAGTATACTGTTCACTAAACTTATGAATTATATGTATTTGTAACCATTATTGTAATTGCAACCATCTATGTATACTGTAAATAAATTATCTGAATCTGAATCAAACTTGACACGTCAATCAACACGGGTAATCTCACCTGTATTATTTGAGTAAATAATACCAACAGTGACTGTTAATTTAGTGTAATATTTTACCAAGGTTAGTGTATCAGGGTGATTTTTTGTGGGGGATTGGCCATCCCTGGCTGCTACCTGTAGTTACAAAAGTGGGGACAAGATAAAAAATCACCTGTGTGTCCATCCCGTCCTGTCCTTTTTTGTTCTTGTGTGCATTGCTCCAGGTGTATGAACCACTTTTAAAGATACTTCTCATATGTAATCATTGGCCTGGATAAATATTTTAGGTGCAACAGTTTACAGAATTATTTCTTCCTGAACTTAAAATTATTAGGATTTCTATATGAAATTCTTCTGTACACAACCACTTGGAGATTTTAGAACTGATTTTAATTAAAATTCTTATTTAGTCAAAATAAAATCTGTAAGTAACATTACGGAAATTTCTTTAAAAAATGTGCTGATTTTCTCGAAATTATGATCTAATCCAAACCCTTTTTCTGAAGATGGATTATGTCAACTATGACCTGAAAGTTCTAGTCAAATCTTGTAATTCATGTTCTCTCCGCTTGGTTTATGAGTCATTGGCCAGCTGCCACAAAATGATTTAACAACCAAAAATATGAATAACAGGGATTGCTACCAGAGTTTCAAAACAGATATAATTGGAAATGTGGGTAGTATGCAGTTTGGGAGTAGAAATGTATTTTCTTGATGTCCTTTAAAAACAAAGTGTAATCGCTCAGAAGTTCTGAGCGATTACATTTTGTTTTTAAAGGATATCGAGAAATTAAACTTCCACTTTCAATCTGCATTTCACCCACATTTACTTATGAGACAGAATGGTGTTCATTCAGTGGCATCATCATGTTGTTCGTTGTGTCCATATCTTTGGAGGTCAACACGACTGAATCGATGATGCGTAGAAACTTTGATGAAAGTGACAAGAATGTACACAAACTGATGGTTAATTTAGTTTAAAGCACACCCCCTCTACAGTTTCACTAAACTGTTTCCCCCTTTTACACACAGTTGAATTAACCAGTTTAATTATGGATAATGGCAGATGCAAGTCATCATATTTATTGAACACCATAATGTTTATTAATTTTCATTCAATTTGCAACATGCATTATTTGGGTCATTATTTGGCACCAGAGAGTACTGATCATTTTTGGGTGAGAGAAGAATTTTAGTGACTGCACTCCAGTCATTTAACCACCGGTACACATTGTCTCTTTTTCATACTTGGTAGATGATGTTTAGAGTAACACACACGTTATTTGAAATGTGAGTTAGTTACCACCGGAAGTTCCCTGTCAAACTTGATTTACCTATCTCAGTTGTCAGTTTTACATCTTTTGGTAAACTTTGCAGTTTTGAAGGCATAGGGTTAATTTTTTTCTCTACAGGGAAAAGAGTGATAAATAAATGCAATTGCTTTCTATTTAGCAAAGCAGCAGGTATACCTAGGCACTCAAACATTTCTCTGTTATTCAGCTTTCATCCTTGCAGCAGAAGCTTGGCTAAGTTCAAAAGTATTTGAAAGATACATTTCAATGAAGTCAATTCATATTTTATATTTTCATAATTAGTCCTAAAAAAGTAAAAAATCTGTTTCTCAGGCCTTTCCACATGGTCCTTTTGGCTTCCGCATGCTCTCTCTTTTTGTTACCAATGCAAACTGAAAAAATAAAAATTAAATGCTTTATGTCTGATATTTTACCCAAGTTAATAAAAATTGATAAATTTGTCCATTGATTGCAACAAGGCTTTACAGTGCTTTAACATTGCAAAGCTTTCTTGCACTCATGAGACGAAATACACCACTACCCATGCTATTCTGTAGATTATTGGGCCTAAAACATAAAACAAACGAAGAACATGAACTTTTGATGGCAAAGAAATAATTACAAAAATAAAATAAAAAAATGCCCACCCGTATGCAATTTTACAAAAAATGTCCTGAGAAACAAGATCTACTAAGTGTGGCCTTATTAATATATTTATTTTTGTTGCATTGTTTGCCTGCTTAGTGTTTGTGCTTAAATTGTGAAAAAAATGTTCTCTTTCATTTGCTAACATATTGGTTAAATTAATATTTCTTTGTTTCTAATGAGTTTATGTTTGCATATTTAACGTTGATGAAACTACCTTTTCAACAAAGAACTGAACATAAAGAACACAGGTAGAAATATGTACTTCTGAGATTAATATCTTCCTACAAATTCTTTTCTGTTTTCTTTTGAAAACATTACAAAATAACAGTCTATTTGTTTTAGGGGTTTTTTTTCACTAAAATGAAGTTTCCATTTTGTGAAAACTGTTTTGATAAACCTTGTGTAGAAGATCTATAGTTTTTGCTATTTCAAGTAACATCCCAGACATGACTAAAATTAATTCTCAGTGAAGACCTGGGCTTAAAAACTGATGCACGAATCAGTCGATTGTCACAAATTATTCTCGCAGGAAAAACAATGAGAATCAACATAGATCCCCACAAAATGTTAATTTGATTCTTGTTATAGAGTCTGAAATTGTCCTTATAGGACTGGAGAATTCTCTTTTTATCTTTTACTTTCTCATAATAAGGTTACACTATGCCTCAGCAGTGGTGTCTAGTGAAGTCTTGGCTGCCTATACAGGCAGCCAAGACTTTACTAGACACTACTCCCAGGGTACTGTAACTACCACCAGCAAGACCACCAAAATCCTGTATGTGGGAATATGTGTTCTACATGTACAGCCCAGTTGGCATGGAGTGGCTGTAAACCATGCACGGGCAGTGATGTCCACACATCTGTTAACCAGGTAATAAAAATCATCATCAAAATCATACCTGGCACATCATCAGTTAAATTTTTGATGATTATTCCTATAATTAGTGTTTGGAAACTAATATATTTTTATACTGTACCAATGACCCAGACATAGCTGGTGCTAACTCTTAAAATATAGGGCCAAACACAAATTTTGCCCCCCAATCCCCAAAATTTGCATCTAAAACCAAAGAAAACATGTCCTGAAAGGCCCTCCACACTTCGCCTTTACTGCGCATGCGCAGTATCAAGGACGTTCCGAAATTGGCGCCATTAATCATTCTAAGTTTGGCCCTTCATCAGTTAACATCTGACTGATCTTTGTGCTTGTAAATCTCAGTTTAAATGATGCCAGACACATAAATATTAGTGAAATGGTGATTCTAAGGAGGATAGAGAAGGAGGAGAGGAAAAAAATGTGTGACAGAATATTATCAGGGCTGTAACTTAAAATTTTTTAATGAAATTATGTTAAGTTACCTATTTTCGAGGCAGCAGCCATTTTGTTGTCATTCTGATTAATTAGTTACACTGTTTTTTAAGTGTTTTCCTCTCTCCCTGTCCTTTAAGTCCCCCCTTGCTATTCTCCCATGCTTTTGGCATAGTTTTTGTAATTATTATTACTAAATTTTCTTGGGAGTTTTAGCTGAATAACAGAATGAATTCTGTTTTTTTTTCCCCATGTTTACGTCTTCACCTACGGGTGGTTAGGCGTTGTGTTCTGCATCTACCATCTGATGTTTTGCAGTTTCTTCCCTGGAAGTCTCTGTTTTGCATCAGATAGTGTATTTTTGGTAACTGATTTCGGGCCTGGGTGCCTGGAGTCTTATTTTAGTGTTTTTACACTCATTGTTTACATTTTCAACAGCCCTTTGTGTGAGGGGGGGATTTCTGGAAAATAATGTCTTGATGTTATTTTAATCATAACTAGATACATTATTATTGTTCGTAAGTGTTGAATAAATTGTTTAAAATATTTTTAAAATTTTTGTCCACACTTAGGCTTGGGATCCATTGGGGCTCAACGTTACTTTTCAGAAACTTGGGCTGTTCTGAAAAAATATTTTTTCAAAATATTTTGATTTCAATTATTTTTTCAATATTAATGGATCATATTATTATTATGTATTTTGATTGCCAGGGGTTAGTGCGAGTACCAGGACTTGTTTTCTTTTCACATTGAAAGGATATTGATCAATTGTAATAAGAGGAAGTCTTCCTCTGACTTTATAATCATTCTATATGTGGTCAGTGTACTCGCATTAACTCCTGTTCTGTATCGTATGATTTCGATGACAATATGGGAAGCGTATGTCACGGTATGTTATTGGGGAATTGGACACTCCGGTCCTTTCCCTGCAGGGTCACTCTACTTTATCAATTTCTATTTCAGACGATCAAGATTAGGGTGATGTATCTGTGATGTCTTCCAACAGTGTGCCTCCGTCGTCACAATTAATGAAGGGCTAGCGGAAAAGTGCTCATGTAAATACGCCAATTGCCTAAGAGGACCCTAGTAGGTTCGACGGCCTTTGACGTCCGCTAGCTCGCCCGGTGTAGCATCCATTCACCGAATGGTTCGGCAGCCGGGTTCGTCCGTTGCGGTCTAGAAGGAATTTTGGGGTGATGTGAGCACTATAAATCAACCTAATGCACACCCAGTGACGGCGGATCGGAGGGAGAACGGAGGAAGCCTTTTAGTCCGGTTCATAGCTCGTTCCGGTCCATCCGGACGGCAAGCGAGAGAGGCCCCTCTCTCGTTCACAACATCTGGCCCCAGATGTTTTGGTACAAAATGTTTCGCTTTCGGAGCATACGTCCGTCGCTTGGGACGCTCCGACATATAGTCAGTCCGGAGTAGACTGTCAATAAGGCTTCCTCATTCTCATAGTTGCGCACACGACCGCTCTTGGCTACGTGACCACGGATATCCAGTCAGCTTCGCCAGTCAGAGATTCATCGGCGACCAGGTCACACCATCCGGTAGCCAGGGACACGAGGCCTGCAGACTCCGGACGTTCGCATAGGAAGTGTGCGGGAGTCAACGTACACGGAGCTTCCGGCGGCAATGCATCGTAAGACCGCTACTGCACAGGCCTCGGGAACGGACGTGCTTTCCTAAATAGCACAGTTTATCGCAGCATCCCAGCATCAACTGAATCTGTCGCATATTTTTTATCCGACGATGCTGGGTTGGGACGCTCTGCGGAAGCGGGTACGGACGTCCGAAAATTTCATCCGGTCCGACGGGATACCGAAAGGGATTTGGAGGATTTCGAGCTTTCCCTTTCGGAACAACATATGCTGTTGTGTATGTCATCTGACTTGGTCTTCTACAGCTTCTTTCGTCGGACCAGAATGCTGCGATGCCAGATAAGAAACTGATAGCGTCGGTGGATTTAGAAATTTTTGGTTCGGTACAGGGACATCGTCCCTCAGTTCCGACATAGTCCAATAATGTCACACGAACTTTTGAATTATTGAACTGCGCTATATATTATTATTATATGCTTGCTATAACCAAGCATTTCTGGTTTCTTGTTCGCAAAGTTACGGAGATGTCTTTCAAAAGTGTGCCTCTGTCGTCATAGTTAATGAAGAGCTAGCGGCAATAAGTGCTCATGGAATATGTCTATCGCCTACGGAGTGACATTCGCTAGCTCACCCGGTGTAGCGTACATTCATCGAATGGTTCGGCTGCCGGGTTCGTCCGTTGCGGTCTAGGAAGGAGATTTGGGTGATGCGAGCACTTTAATTACTTTAGTACTCACCCAGTGACGGCAGATTGAGGACAGATCAGAGGAAGCCTGTTAGTCCGGTTCCTGGCTTGTCCAGGTCCGTCCGGGCTGTGAGCGAGAGAGGTCCCTCTCTCGTCCAACAACATAGGGGACCGCATGTTGTGGTTCAGATATTTTACATTCGGAGCATATGTCTTGACGGTCGGGACGCTCCGTTATATTGACAGTCCGAGAGACTGTCCTTAATGCTTCCTCATCCTCACAGCAGGGCACACGACCGCACATTGGCTACGTGACCCCGAGTATCCGATCAGTTTCGTCATTCAGTGATTCCACGGCGAATAGGTCGCGCCATCCGGTAGCCAAGGGACACGAGGCCTATACACTCCGTTCGCTCGCATATTGGTAGTATGCACGGGGTAACGATCACGGAGCTTCCAGCGGCAATGCATTGTAGGACCGCTTCTCCTCAGGCCTCAGTGACGGACGTGCTATCCGAGTTAGCACAGTTGTTTCGCAGCATCCCAGCAATTGACAGTTTCTTGGTCGAATCAGGAATTATCCGACGGCGCTGGGTCGGTGCGGTCCGCGGTTGCATCAGGTACGGACGGCCGAACGCTTTATAGGGTCCGACAGGATGGCGAAAGGGATTCGAAAGATTTCGAGTTTTCCCTTTAGTAGTATCGGAAGCTGCCTTTCATAACTTCTGGCATTATCTTCCAGTGATTGTTATTTCGGACTTCATTGCTGCGATCTTGGATAAGAGACTTATAGCGTCATTGGACTCGGATTTTTCGATCGGTTCAGGGACATTGTCCCTGACTTACCGACGCAGTCCAATAATGTCATTACAACATGTGTTTTATTTTTCGACGCTATATATGCATACAAGCCTGCTACCAAGCATGATAGTTTAGTTTCTTGTCCGCGTTGCTCATTTCTGCCGTTTTATCATTTATTCGATTAGTTTATTTGGCAGAGCAGGGCATACCAAGAGTTCATATGCGTCTAGACGGTGTGGTTAAAGACTGGAAATATTCTTTTTCGCTGTTTATGTCTTTTCCAACTTCAATGTTGGAAACGACATGATGTATAGTAGACTTAACTTAGACGCTTTATCATACGTAATCCGCCTTACTGAGGCGTTATTATTACGTTTTCAAGAAAAGATTTACGGGATATTATTCTCAATGTAATTTCTTTTGAGGGCAGTAGTTTGTTCACGTATAACTCCGCCCTTCAGTGGCTGATTGGAGTTGGTTAGACGTGACGCAGCCCTAGCTACATCCATACGCGTGGATAGTAAGTTTAAGAACTCTCTCAGAGTCGCTTCGTTCTCGGAGGAGCTTCTCTTTGACGGCAACTTTTCGGCAATCCATGAATTGCTCGATTTACACGTTCTCTTGTCTATCTAGTGTTACAAGAGATTCAGACTGGGGCAAACATTCGGTGGTTGACTCAGAGAGTGCCACCGCAGTTGCCGGACCCGAGTGTGGCTGTTATGACGGTTGCCAGTCAAACAGATTGGGATATAATACTGATCCCAACGGATTCGAAGTGCCAGGGTCTTTGGGTTCCGCAGTCTCTTAGCAACCAATTTTCTTCCGCGGAATAATGTTTTTAGGCTTGCTTTATGTCATTGCATGAACATTATTCAGAAACGCATGCCCAAATCCTGTCCGTTAATTCGACAGTAGTGGCGTATCTCCGGAACCAGGGAGGCACTCTTTCGTTTCCGTTATTCAATTTAATGGAAAGAATTCGTCTGTTGGTTATAGTACACCAAGTTCTGTTTTGGTCCGTCATATTCCGGGTCGTCTGATTGTTTTACCGGACTCCCGTTCACTTACGGGTCACTTGTTGCTGTCAGAATGGACTCTCAACAAACAAGTATTCAATTAGATTTGCTATCTATGGGAGCGCCCAATGGTGATTTATTTACGACACAGCTTGCTAATCAATTGCAGACGTATGTGTTGGCTTGTCCAGATCTCTGAGCTAATGTTGTTAACGCTCTATTGATCTATAGGACGGAATGATAGGATACGCGTATCCTCCGGCGCTGTTGTTTCAGCAGGTATTGCTAAGATAAACAACCACAATACATTTCTGTTGATAGCATCTCTATCTTCACAGAGATCATGGGTAATTTACTCTCTTGTCTACTGTGGGTCTTAACGTGAAATCTTCCTCAATGTGAGGATCTTTTTTCACTGGGTAAATCGTGTCATCTTTATCACAACCCGCAAAGTCTCAACCTTCATGTATTCCGTTGTGTGGTCCGTATTACATTGTAAGCATTGTACTGGACGAGCTTTGGACGCGATTTCTTACTATAGGAGGTCCTCTTCTTCGCTATTCTATGCGGCTAAAGTGGAGGCTCTTCCGTCGTTGGTGTAGGGATCATTATGTTCTTATTGTTGATCCCTCCATACTACTCATTGCAATTTTTTAGTATACTTGTTTCACAAGATCTACTGCAGCCTGTTATTAGTAAGGTTATAAGTTTATGTTACCTCATACCTATGCACTCTACGATAGTTTACAATTGAGTCTTATGTCTCTTTATCTAAGTCAGTTAGTAACTTTTTGATATATAGACTTAGAATCTTTAGATTATATTCCTATATGGATTTTAACTTCGGTTCTTATTTAGCTAAGTAATCATTTGAGCCTCTGGATACAGTAGTTTTCAAATTCTGACCTTTTAGACAGTAATTCTGTTGGTTTCTCTTTTACTGTAGAGTCAGTGAGTTTCATGCACTATCGATGGATGATTTTCACTTTCGTAGTTTCGGAATCACTATTCCGTTACTATTTAGGTTGGATTTTTGCATAAGAGTTAGGCTCCTAATATCCGGAACCTATTGTTATTAAGGTCCTTCCGTCTTCGTACGGGCATAGGCCTTTACTCTTTCCGGGTAGAGTTTATGTATTTATAAACAGATATCTGTTTATTACTATGGGCGTAAGCTTCTTCTGTCTTTGATGCCTAGTAGAAGGACGTTACGCTCCATTCTATTGTTAATGGATTCTATTAACTATCGGTACTGCTTATGGTATATCATTGACTTAGCAGTTGTGCTTAAGATTTCGGCTCATGAAGTAAGAGTTCTTCTACATCTTGGGCTTACATTAATAGTGTCGCTATTATAGATTTTTGAAGGCTGCTCATTGCGCTCAGCCATCCACATTCATGAATTTTTATCTCAGAAATATCGAGTCCATTTCTGGAGGCCTCTATTGTTAGGTCTATTATCTACTGCTCAGAATGTCATTCTCTTAACAGTTGCTACTATAGCTAGGTAGGCTGTCTGTTTCGGCAGTGTCTCCGTTCTGCTGCCCTCTTCGCTCTGGGCTATTTGACCCAGGGCAAGAAAAAGGGGGGGGGGGGGGGAGGGTGTTCCCTTGGGTCACCTGTTTTACTATGAAAACAAGGGGATACCTCCTCTGGAGTTAGTAATTCTGAGCTGTTATTGGGATGGTTGTTTAGTCAGAAGTTTAGGTTTTTAAAATTCATTCAAGTCTTAGTTTTTAAAGTATAGCTTTTGATTATTGCATATGTCAACGGACATGATTATGCAATCCTCAGACACTTTTAGGAGTATAAGAGTCTCTATTCTCTAGACTTACTTTATTTTTTGGCTTACTTTAAAAATTATTAGTATTGGATTATATTGGATATTAATAGAGTACATGGATGTATGAAGCTCAATTTTGGAAGGTGTTGTATCTTTCTAATTTATCATAAATAAGAAAGATACCTGTAAGGCCTATTACTTCTTTTTCCCTACAGGGGATGACTCTATTTTATATTATTGAGTGTATTCCATTCTGCTCTATGTCCTTGGCCCTCCAGCCTTTTTACTATTCAGCTATGTCTGGGTCATTGGTACAGTATAAAAATGTTAAAAAATTTATAGTAATTTCTATATTTTTTATACTTACCAATGACCCAGACGGGGATGGCCCTCCCAGGAGTTGGGAATTCTTGCCTCCCCGCTGAGTACATAGCGCTTACCAGGCACTGGTTTTTAGAATGATTAATGGCGCCAATTTCGGAACGTCCTTGACACTGCGCATGCGCAGTAGAGGCGAAGTGTGGAGGGCCTTTCAGGACATGTTTTCTTTGGTTTTAGATGCAAATTTTGGGGATTGGGGGGCAAAATTTGTGTTTGGCCCTATATTTTAAGAGTTAGCACCAGCTATATTTGGGTCATTGGTAAGTATAAAAAATATAGAAATTACTATAAATTTTTTAACTTTTGTGTACGTGGAAATATTGTCCACCTGTGGAAAGTGACCAGTCCATGGTGCCCATACTGTACATACAGGACAAGAAACTCACCAAACATGGAACTAGGCCCTTGAGGGTGAAGCTAGTAAATTTTTAAATAATATGATGTTTGATTTTAAATAGGGGAAATGTACTGGTTAATACACTCACAAGGGTGTAAGATTATTCTTAAATTCTAATCTATTCAAGAATCGAATGTGCTTGTTTTCTGTGGTAAACAAGCTTTGTTTTACTATATTGTTCTTTAAGCTTTCTCAGTAAGGACCTTATTGTTTACATGTTATTTGGTTTTTACATGCAGTATTGTTGTTTTTCGTAAAAAGTGTATTAAGTTTGATTAGAACTTTCATATTTTATTTTGTGTGCCTAATCATTTTACACTTTTTAGAGTTTGAGTAATCGAATGATCTTCTGTCCTAAAAATGGAAGACATGTTATCAAAGTAATTTATTTGGGTGTCTAATATATGAATGAGCTTGCTTGACTAAATATATGCTAATAAATGTTGTGGTGGGCATGTTGATAAAAATACTTCTCGACTCTGTAAACTGTGTGTAAAGCTCGGCTCTGTTAGTAATGTAATCTGTCTTGCTGATTTTGAACAGACTTGTGAATAAGGAATTTTCTCTGCTTTGCTTGTTAACTCTTTTACCCAACTCAGATGATATCAAAATAGAATAAATACCCATTTGCTATTTAAAAAAATAGTTTTTAAAGTTTTTCAAAACATTTAAACAAAACCCTATCATGTGACCCCTTATTGGAACAAGCTTGAAGAGCTTGTTAGAATGAGGGGGTCACATGATACAGTTTTGTTGAATTTTTGTAAAAAAAAAAAAAATTCAGCTTCTCAGTTTTCAAAGTCCATGGGCGGATACAGTAGATTTGTTAGGTAAAGGGTTAACTGCAGATTGAATGTAATGTTTTTTATAGAGTGGAGGACCTTTCATCACTTGTAACAAAGCTCTTTCATTGGTAGGGTGCTTGATTATTATACCGCACCACTTAGTGGGTTGGGAATATGGGAATAGGTTGTGTCTGTCCTTTCCCATTTCTTGTCATTACATTTAACCCTTTACCCAATGTAACCAGCCAAAACCAACAAGTGCTATTCACAAAAATTGCCATTCAGTTTTCATTATTTTTTTCATTTTTTGCCTCAAAAACATAGCTTATAAGCAATGTTTTTGATGCAAAAAAAATGGAAAAAAGTAGTTATTCAATAATTTTGTTTGCAAGTGTCATCCACGTTTCATGTTAGGTAAAAGGTTAAAAGAAAATCGTTGAAAATATATTTTTCTCAATCATATATAACGTTTTGGTGATAATATCATGAATGGGATTGGGTACCAGCCATATTCCAGTATTTCTTCAAGAGTTATTGCCCTTGTTGGACTTAGGCGGGAGGGAATTTGCCATCCCATGGCATTGCACTTGATTTGGGTGGTCGTGGGAATCCCAGGATGTTTAGGAGTTCTTATTTTCTGTGATAGACAAGTTCTGTTTTACTTGTAAAATAGGACCCTACAATCATTGCTTGAGGTGGAAATTCTTTAAAGAGGGCAGCATAGGTATAAACTGTTGACTGAACCTGACTTTATATTTGTGTTTCTGTCATGATATAGCCATAGATGCAGAAATGACCTTAAACATAAATTAATGTTCCCTTGAGGCTATGTTTTGGAGTGATAAGTCTGATGGCATTTGATGATCTGTCAGCCTCCAGGTCTAAATACATATTAGAAATGTCCAGTATCAACAAAACTTATTATATGGGTGCTATTTGTATTTTTATTTTCTTAACTGATTAAGTACACTTGAAGCCCATATTTGGGCCTTATACTGAAGTGCATGTATGATAACTTAAAGGTTTGATATTTTCTGGATGGATTTCATATTTTCTTTCAAGTGAAATTATTTCATCTGTATGGATTAAACTTGCAATAATATATGATAGAGTGCCTGTAGGCACTCTAACATAAATTGCAACAAGGCAAATAAGTGTGAACAACCATATCATGTGACCTGTCATTGGAACGAGCTCTTCGAGCTCGTTCCAACAAGGGGGCATATGATATGGTTTTGTTGAAATTTTTTTTTAAATTTGAAAAAATGATATTTAAAATAATAAATTTTGATATTGTCTGCATTGGGTAAACGGTTAATGCACTTAACTAAGAGGGTATTTGTTTTTCGAGTTTTCTACTTTTTAACTCCTCTAGACAAAATGTCAGCAGAGCTTTTCTAATGCTAAGTTGTCCCTCATCCGTCATCCATTCATCGCCAACATTTTGTTTACTGGCCCCATAGATCAGTTATCAGTCAAGAAAACTTTGATATTTTACTATCATTTTTGTCCAGTCCAAAAATGATCTAATTGGTAGATCTTGTTCACACTTGCTACAATTATTGCTCATGACTCAAAGGTGTGAAGGATTTCAAGTAATTTTATGAAATAAAAAATACCACCCAATTGACATGGTGGGGAATTTATTGTTTGTTTTTGTGGGATCCTTCAAAACTCATTTCGAAGGAAAAAAAAATTCATCAAATTCACACACTTATTCCAGGGTTCTGCATGGTAAGATGATGCTTAAAGCTGATGAGACCCCACTGATGAGGCAGTTGCATTGCATTAGGTAAAAGTGGTGTTTCAATTCTAAAATAAATTTAGTAATAAAACTGTTTGAGTTTGGAGGAATTGCATGATCATTATATGAAGGGATTCTGTTGTGTGTCTACAGGGAACAATATAGAACCATTACGCAATGCAACTTGGGCATCATTTTTCCCAATTTCCAACTCCAGATTTCTCAATCTCAGTCCCCACTCAAACTTGGAACAAAAGTGTACGCACAATTTGTGTTCTGAACTGGGTAGTCATAAAGCTTCAGAAAACCATTGGTTGTATTAAATTTAAATTGCTTACCCAACAAAGCTTAGAAAGTGTCTGAATTCAAAGGCAAATGACAAGTTCTTCTTTAACCCTTTACCCAACGTAACGGCCAAAACCGGGCAGCACTATTCTCAAAAATCGCCAAATAATTTTCAAAATATTTTCATTTTTCGTCTCAAAAACATAGGTTATGACCCCTCGTTGGAACGAGCTCGTCGAGCTCGTTCCAACGAGGGGGCATAACCTATGTTTTTGAGACAAAAAATGAAAAAAATTAGTTATTCAAGAATTTTTTTTGCAAGTGTCGTCTGCTTTTCATGTTAGGTAAAGGGTTAATAGTATAAGAACGTTGTAATACAGACTGCAGAGAATGGGGTGAACACGATTTCACATGATTGTTTGCTAAAAGAATTTACTTGAAGGATACATATAAAACAAATCCCTAATTGGTGGTCCAGTGACGCAAATTTTCACAATGGCATGGGCCCCAGACCCTTTCTCAAAACGGGCTAAAGAATCCCTGATATGCGAAAATGGGAAATTTGCCATAGACTTTCTGCTCTGACAAATCATAGGCTTCAATTCAGTTAAACGTAAACGTCAAATCAGAGAATCTCAGATGCAAGTATTTGTTTTATTCACCTCTATCAGCAAGACATTCAGTACAGGCATATGAACTTTTTCTGTACCATTGAGGAGGATTTCTGTTGGTAAACAATCTTCTGATTGCATAGCCATTTTATCAAGCAAAAGTATTCAGTTTACATTAATATTCTATCTCTCAAACTTCTGTTAATTATCTAATAAAACTAGAAAATGACACCAACAATTTTCTTCAATAACTAGAAAAAGTTCACACTGATAGCTTATGATGCCTCAGTGAACATCTTGTGGAATTTACTCGGCTCAATGAATGCATTCCAGTATCATAAGCTATGTTTTGGAAAAAATATGAAAATTTGAATGGCGATTTTATTAACTCAACTCGTTACATTGAGGTGTCATAGGCTAGGCTATTGGAAGTCAAAAATGAAAATATTTTCTTATTGAAGAAAATTTGTCTGCAAGTGTTGCTTACTGGTTAGGTTAATTCTCTCAAGAATTTTCATATTTTACATTCTTGAGAGCTTGAAAATAGTGACAAGTATCTTGTAGATTTCCTTGTGGTACAGAAGCAGTTAACATGGTCTGTTTAGAGTTTGAATGCAGTGATTGCTCTAGCAAAAGCTTGTCCATTATATGATTTCATAGAAACTGTAAATGGCCGTCACTCCTATACTGACACAACTCTATGTAGAATAGATAACAACATCCTTGTCAGTGAATCAGTTCCCACTTATATAAAAAGAAATTCTTAGTATAAAAATTTTTGTGCCATTCAAGCTCTCAGTCTTTTAAAAAAATTTATATTAATTCTGTAACATTTTAACTCTTTACCTGTTGAATTGACAGCATCCGCCCACGTAATTTACAAAGTGAGCAGTAAAAAAAAAACATTTGAAAAAAATTCAACAAAAGTATATCATGTGATCCGCCCCCCCCCCCCCCTTCGATAATCGTGCTGAAATTGAAACATTGATACTGTGTTGCTAATTTTCATGCTTTTGTTTCATGTTTGATTATGTGACAGCTGTTATGCTGTGACTGCAGTCACAGCATAACAGCTGTCACATCATCAAATGTCACAAATGTGGGGAGTTGTCACATTGATTGACTTGACACTATCTTGAGGGGGGAAGAATGAGATTTTTAGCTCACCGAAGGGAGCTCAACTTTTCACTTGCCATCCGTCGTCGTGAACATTTTTCAGACGACTTCTCCTCTGAAACCACTGGTCCGATTTTCACGAAACTTCAGGGGGAGATTCAAGTTTGTTAAAGCCAAGTCCCTGCGTCCATATTTGGGCTCCTTGTGGGAGCCCAAATTATAACTTAGACAATATGAGGAATTTTTAGCTCACCGAAGGGAGCTCAACTTATCACTTGCCGTTGTTGTGAACATTTTTCAAACGGCTTCTCCTCTGAAACCACTAGTCCGATTTTTCACGCACGAACCTTCATGTGGATGTTCATTACTATATGGCAATTCATGTTTGTTCAAATGAAATGGCCACGTCCCTTGGGGGCTCTGTATGGGGCATAACTCTGTTAGCACCATATGAATTATAGAAAAATTATTAAAAAACCTTCTTCTCCAGAACCAGTGGGCAGAATCTTTTGATACTTGGTATGCAGCATCTTGGTATGGGTCTGATTCAATTTCATTCAAATCGAGTTCCTCAACGAATATTGGGGCTCACTATGGGGGCGGAAATTTTTTCTTAGTGCAATTTAAGAAACATTCTTTAAAAATCTTCTTCTCCAGAACCAATGGGCAGAATCTTTTGATATTTGGTATGCAGCATCTTAGTATGCAGCATCTTGGTATGGGTAAGATTCAAGTTTGTTCAAATTGAGTCCGTCGATCAATATTGGGGCTCACTAAAGGGGTGTGAATTTTTATTTAGTGCAATTTAAGAAAATTTCTTTAAAAATCTTCTTTTCTGGAACCGATGGGCAGAATCTTTCGATATTTGGTATACAGCATCTTGGTATGGGTCTGATTCAAGTTTGTTCAAATTGAATCCCCCGTTCAATATTGCAAATCACTATAGGGGTGTGAATTTTTACTTAGTGCAATTTAAGAAAAAATCTTTAACAATCTTCTTCACCAGAATCAGTGGGCAGAATCTTTAGATATTTGGTATGCAGCATCTTGGTATGGGTTGGATTCACGTTTGTTCAAATTGAGTCTTTTGATCAATATTGGGGCTCACTATGGGGGCGTGAATGTTCACTTTGTGCAATTCAAGGAAAATTCTTTAAAAATCTTCTTCAGAACCATCATGCAGAACCTTTTGATATCTGATCAGCAGCATTGTCCCATTCAGTCCTGTTGATGTTTTAGCTCCACAGAGAGTATAGATTTACTCTGTAGAACCTTAAGAATAGCTTTTGATAAAATTTGTGTCTTAACAGTATGGAACATTCGGTGGGCGCCTAAGGCCCCCTGGGGCCTCTTGTTTCTGATGTTTCAGCAATCCACTTGTATAAAGATCAGTGCTCAGAAAGCCTTTGAAACAAGATGAATTGAAAAGTTCTCCTGTGCGAACCACAGGACGTGAAGCAGTGGTAAACAAGCTCAGTTTTACTGGTAAAATAGGACCCAGTCATCAATGCTTGGGGTGGAAGTCCTCTAAAATGATCAACTTGGGTCTGAATGATTAACTAAACTTGACTTTATCTCCATGTTGCTGCCATGATTAGCCATTGTGCAGTCATATGTGACCTTAAACATCAATAAATAAATAAGTCACTGAAAAGTTAGTTTCCCGTGATGCAAGTAAATTTGCTAAAATAACTTTTTAAATGATAACATGGATTCATGTAATGGATGAGTGAGCTTCTCACGCTTATTGTTAGTACAGTCATAGTTTTCAAGCGCAACACTACACATGTATATAATATATATTTTAGTTTGCTGTTTTGTGATTGTGATTTCAGTGCTAACATTTTATTCTTCTCTTCCTTTTCACCTCTTCTACTGTTGTGCATGGCATTTGTCATCATGTGTTATTTGTACAGTTTCTACAACTACAGAAATGAGTCAACCCTCCACTGATGCTGAAGGTTTGTTATAGCGTTATACCATTATAACTATGGGAACTGGAAATAATAAGAAATAATTTTATGATAAGCACTTTAGTGTTAAAGACTAGAAAGTTTTCGAATCTACTGAAATTGCTGTTATAAAGTCATTCCCATGCTTAAATCAATCATCCAATTTCTGCTCAAAATATTTCTTTAGGAAAAAATTGGAGTTACAAGAGCTTTAGTATTGATTCAAGTATTATGACAAAAGTAGGTCAATGAATCAATTTTTTTTATGCTCATTTCATTTGAATGATGTTATCCCATGACAAAAAAGAAATGAAAACAAATTAAATAATCCACATTTAGGCCTAAAAAAGTTTAAAATCCATTTCTCAGGCTCTCCTGCATGGTCATTTTGGCTGCAGCATGCTCACTTTTTATATTCAATGCAAACTTTAAAAAATGGTTTATGTCTGATATTTTACCAAAGTTAATAAAATTGATAAATTTCTCCCTTGAGTGCAACAAGACTTTCATTGCTTTAGCTTTGCAAATCCTTCTTGCACTCAAGGCATGAAATACACCACCACCCATGCTATTCTGTAGATTATGAGGCCTAAAACATAAAACAAACCAAGAATATGAACTTTCGATGGCAAATAAATAATTACAAAAATAAAAAATAAAATAAAGAAATGATTGCCCTCATGCAATTTTACAAAAAATGGCCTGAGAAACAGAAGATCTGCTTTGTGGGGCCTTATTCACTTAAATCATTTTATATAACTTGTGTTATTGTTCAATTCCAATCTTGAGTCAAAACTGACCACAATTTCACAGAATAATTGGGGTTAAAAATATATCAGATAATTCCCCATTAGGTTTTCTCTTGCCAATTCTGATTCTAGTCTGCACACAATCATTTGATTTATAATGAGCAACTAATTCACATTGATGCCATAAGGTTTCGACAATGTGAGACTGAAATTTGGCCAGGGATCACCATGTCACAGTACACTGCTTAGGGAAAAGAGTAGAGCCCTTTCAATTTGGGAGGTGGGGGGGGGGGGGGGGGGGGGGGGGGGTCAGAGGTTTAGGTCACAGAAAGCAGTTTCCAGATCTTGACTTCACAATGCTTTGGCCTAGAAATCATGAAACTAAACAGGTATACAACGTAGGCGACAGGGATGAACCCTATCAATTTGGAGGTCATAGGGTGCTCTGACCCCAATTTGATTTCTAGACTCTTGACTCCACAATGCATTGGCCTGGGTTCCTGAAACTTCCCAGAGTGCTACAAACTGAAAACAGTTTCCATGCTCTAACTTGAGAATGCTTTGGCATGATTTGCAGTCTATTTTTGGTTTTTTTTTTTGTTAATTCTGATGAAACATAATTTGTATGTGTAAGTTTCAAGTGTTTTAACCCTTTACCCAACGCAGACTATATCAAAATTTATTATTTTAAAAAACATTTTTTCAAGTTTTTCAAAAAATTTCAACAAAACCATATCATGTACCCCTCGATGGAACAAGCTCGATGAGCTCGTTCCAACGAGGGGTCACATGATATGGTTTTGTTGAAATTTTTTGAAAAATAATATTTTTTCAACTGCTGAATTTGCATATTACGCGGGCGGATGCGCGCGATTCGTTGGGTAAAGGGTTAAGCCCTAATCCTAAAATCTTAATCCTTATCACCACCAAAAAAAGGCACAATTTGATTTGTTGATTCAAGACAGGTGGTCTCTGAAGACAGTGGTTTCTCAAGACAGGTGTTACTGTACAAGAAAAGTACTAATTTAAGAGAATTCATCAATGAATAAGCAATATATTTCTGGTAAAACTAATTGTTGTATCAATATTTTGGACAGTTTCTCACAATTTGTTGTGCTCCTCATGAAGTCTTGGTAGGTATTACCAGTTTCAGTCTGCAAGTTATACAGTGGAGCCCACTTAATTGGATATCTCTTAATTGTATATCCCTGTTAATTCAATATAATTTTCAAACACAAAACCATTTACCATACCTTCAGTACAAATTTGATCTGCTAATTGCATATGGGTTGTAGAGTAAACTCCTGTTAATTGTATATAAATTTTTGTAATAAGTCGAAAAAATTACTGTGACACACACCAAATTCCCCTTATTTATCAACGTTTCTGGCCTCACTACAGCCAGTACAAGCATTTACTCTATTATATCTTGTTTGACAGAGCTCTATGAGCTCTGTCAAACAAAGTATAATAGAATAAATGCTCAGTTTACCTCCAGAACACAGGAATGTGACCAAATCCCTGTTAATTGTATACTCCTGTTAATTGAATAATTTTCACTGGCAAAATGGATATTCATTTAAGAGGATTCCACTGTAGTAGCTTGTGAATGGTTTTGATAAAAGATCTGTTGGAATGCACTATTCTTGAAAATTAGATGCTTAGATTACAGATAAGTGGGAAGCTTGTATTCTCCAATGTTTGCTTGAAAATAATAAGATACTCCTAGAAAAAGCTTCTTAGAATTTTGTGCAGGCTTGAATACTTGTTTCAAAAATAGCTTATTCATGCTTGAATGCTTGAAAAGGATATCAGTTTTGTTGATTTTTTGAGGATTGTGTGTTCCAGGTTATAATATATATTGATGGTAAATTGCTATTACTGGAAAACTTGGTGAAAGGTCATATTGATGCAGTATTTGTAAAACTTTGTTTTCCCCATGAGAATTCTGGGTAGTACTAGGAGGACTGCTTGATTACGAAGACCCCATAACCAAAGCTAGGGGTGCAAGTCTTCTGAAATGGGTATCATAGGTATAACTATAAACATAGATTGGCAAAACCATCATACTTGTGTTGTGGTCGTTATATAGCCTTAGATGCTGAAATGTCTTTAACCCCATTTCCCAACATAACAGTCAAAACTGGACCATGGTATTAAAAAAACCCATTCAGTTTTCATTATTATTTTCATTTTTTGTGTCAAAAATTCAAAGCTATGTTTTTGATACAAAAAATGAAAATTTTTTAGTTATTTAAGAATTTTAATTCCAAGTGTCGTGTGCCTTTCCCATTAGGTAAAAGGATTAAATTCCAATACATAAACAAATAAACTTACATCTCTTATCATGCCACGACCTGTCAAGTTATGAATAGTGTTTGAACTTTGCATCTATATTTCCAGCTGCCTACTCTGATGTGTTTGTGTCTGAAATTTGTCTCTTTATATGTCAGAAAACCCGTTGATATGGGCGAAGAAGTTGATTCAGGTTGGCAAACTTCACTCTGCCTTCAATAAAAAGCTACTCAGAAGTTGCCTTGCGAAAATTCAGTCAACCTTGGAATTAGGTGAATTTCATACTCATTTTTAGCCCGACTATTTAATGTCTGGTTAGCCCGACTGTTAAAGTCTGGGCTATAGTCATGACTTTTGTCTGTCTGTCCATCCGTCTGTCCATCCGTCTGTCTGTTAACATTTAGTCAGGTTTACTAATATTCCCAGCTTAAAGTTTCAGATCAAAGTTTTGCTTTTCAAGGTTGTGTCTTTCATTCTTCAAACACTGTGTTACAAAGTCATTGTTTTTCATTTGTGGCAAGGTCTACTGAACCTGTATACAGTGGTTTTAAATAATATTGGCATTAATTTAACCCTTTTCAAAGCAGTTTTCGAACTTATTTTCTCTAAATTTCAAATTATGCTTTTACCACATACTTTGTTACTTTTTATACCCTCACAAGGGAGGGATATAGCATAGAGCTCTGTCCGTCCCTCCACCCATCCATCCATCTGCCTGTCCATCTGTCCATCCATCCATCTGTCTGTCTGAACTTTGTTTATAGCATAACTTGAACAATAGTTAATGGATTTCAGTTCTTTTCAGTACATGTCTCTACAGCAGCAATGTCTATGTCAAATTCGATGACCACCATTATCCAATGAAAATTGTTGAAGTTATTGCCCTTTCCCTTCCCCCCACCCGCCAACTTTTTTTTAATAGCAATTTTTGTATATCACGAGTGCAGATATGACAGATTTGTTAGGTAAACAGTTAACAAAAAAATGGCTCAGACTGTTTTGTGTCTGAGCATTGCCATTGCTGGGACAGTCGAGCTGCATGCATGACATCACTCTAGTTTAAAAAATAGCACACCACCTAAAAGACATTATGTTGGAAATATTTAATGATGTTTGAGGCAGAGCTAAGGTTCATGGTAGCTAAAAATAAAATCAGATAAAAAAAAATTGAGTGATCAGTCAAACCAAGTATTTTTATGCTTACAGTCAAAATAGGTAACAGCCGGCAAAATACGTGTGATTTTGTGTTCGAAATTTCTTTCCAAACAACTTTTCAATCCAAAAATCGACATTTTTCTAGAAAACAATGCTTTTGGGTGAAAACTTCACTTTTAATTCTCATCCTAAATGTAAAGAAAAAAAAGTGTCTATTTTGTTGATATTATTGGGGTGCACTCTATTAGTTTCAAAGAATACTTGCTCCAGAAGAGGGTATGTCAGAACACTGGAAATACCCTGAATAACTTCTGGTGATCTGTATTATTACAAGTTTTTTGCAGAATTTCTTTTCTCTAAATAACATAAAACATGTGTTTTTTTTCTGTCTGTATTTCTCTTCACTTCAATAAGTTATTTAAATGTAAGAAACCTATATTATGCAGCAAAAATATCTGTCCTGAAT
The DNA here is from genome assembly GCA_031216915.1 of Pictodentalium vernedei. Lineage (NCBI taxonomy): Eukaryota > Metazoa > Mollusca > Scaphopoda > Dentaliida > Dentaliidae > Pictodentalium > Pictodentalium vernedei. The sequence continues at coordinate 256,945,189 of CM062288.1, forward strand.
GATCGGTTAAACGTTAGAAAAAATCTTAAGAAAAAAGCTTGAAAGTGTAAACATTTCTGTACAGGTTAATTTACTGAACACTTCAACACTAACTTTTGGACTATTTTTAAATGAAAAGTCCACAGAATTTAAAATCAAACAACAGGTTTGCTGCAGCTGTAACTTGCTTCAGTAAATCAATTTGATCTCTGAGGTCTCTTCTGCTTATTATTATGGCTGTTAATTTGTGTAATTTTCCTCTTTTAATCCTTTACCTAACATGAAAAGCAGACGACACTTGCAAAAAAAATTCTTGAATAACTAATTTTTATCATTTTTGTCTCAAAAACATAGGTTATGACACCTCATTGGAATGAGCTCGACGAGCTCATTCCAACAAGGGTTCATAACCTATGTTTTTGAGTCAAAAAATGAAAAAATAATGAAAATTGACGATTTTTTAGAATAGTGCTGGCCGGTTTTGGCCGTTAAGTTGAGTAAAGGGTTAAATACATGAACTTAAACTTGTTTATGATATGGCACTGTATTTATTGTCACTATATATTTAGTTTTTGCTGTGTGTTTGTGACTTTGTGTGTGTGTAGTCAGGTCACATTTTATAACTTGTGCACATAGTCATTACATAGAAATCAAATAGACACTGTATTTTAATTGATTAGTAGACCATAGCTTATATTTTCTTGTTTATAGTGAGATATTTCAGCATCATAAGTTTGGTCAACTTGTGTTAATGACCGATACCTATGGTTTGGCGACGGTCAGTGTTCATCTGGGTGAGTGGGCGTCCTCACACTGTTAGCACAATAACTTGAACAAACACTCTCCGATTTGACAAATATTTGCCATACAGGTCTTTTGCAAAAATATCTCAAGCGAGTTCGAAAACTGGCCACGCCTAAGTTTTCATTAGAGTTATGGGCCTTAATTAGTTAATTTTCACAAATTTTGAGCTCGTTATCACAATAACTTGAACAATCGTTCTCCGATTTGACTAATACTTGCCATGCAGGTCTTTTGCAATAATATCTCATGCGAGTTCGAAAACTATGGAGCATTGATGACTAGATGCTTTAAAAAAAAATCATTCAAAATCACCAAAAAGATCACTGGTCAAAGAGTTCACTTACAATAAAAAAAAAATTCACTGGCCAAGTTACACTAATTCTAGTGGCAAGAGATTTTCAGTTTTGGGCAGTAATATTCACCAGCAGAATACAAGTTGTTAACCCTTTACCCAACGCAGACGATATCAAAATTTATTATTTTAAACATAATTTTTTTTAATTAATTTTTCAAAACATTTCAACAAAACCATATCATGTGACCCCTCATTGGAACGAGCTGATTGAGCTCGTTCCAATGAGGGGTCACATGATATGGTTTTGTTGAAATATTTTGAAAAATTTCAATTTTTTCAACTGCTCAATTTGCATATTACGCGGGTGGATGCGGGTGATTCGTTATGTAAAGGGTTAAGGTGACCGCATACGATCATCTGACTGGAAGAACTCAAGAATTAAGCTGTATTTACATGGATTGATCATACAGACTTTAGTATTAATACAGTTAACTAATCATGGTTCCTGCAGGGTCTTGGATTCAAGGAATGGCCTTGAATTTGACTAAGAGTCATTCAAGGATTTGAAAGCCTAGAAAATGAGTCTGGGAATATTCATAACTTAAGTAAATTATTATTTTCTATAATATTTGTTGGTCATAGGTATGCTCACACTAATTATTTTTTTTTTTTATTATTACTTGTTCACTTAGAAATTGTCTCCGTCCGAGCCAAATTTTGTCTGTTCAGCCTGTATCTTGGGTATCGAATGTTCTATTGCAATGAAATTTGCCGTGAACACTGCTTATGGTATAGGCTTTAAAAAAAGGATTCAACAATATTTCTCACATTCTCCTTTTTAGAGTTATCCCCCTTTTTTGACTTAGAAATTGTAGGAAATAGACATTATTTGTCTGTTTAGCCTGTATCTCAGGTATGGATTATCGGATTTCAGTGAAATATGGCATTCAGTTTGCCTTTGACAAAGGCTTCTGCCTCATTGCATAAAACTTCCAAACACCAAACAATTTACCATACCTTTTGACTTAAAAATTGTTGGAAATCGTTGAAAACTTTAGAAGAAAATGGGGGGGGGGGGGGGGGTTATACTGGATTGGGGTTATCAGATTTCAGTGAAATATGGCATGCAGTTTGCCTATGACAAAGGCTTCTGCCTCATTCTGTAAAGCTGCCAAACACCAAACAATTTATCATACCTTTTGGCTTGGAAATTGTTGAAAACGTTTGAAGAAAATAGGGGGGGGGGGTGGGGGTGTATACTGGATTGTGTCCGTCCATCTGTGCATCCGTCCATCAGTCCATATGAGAATATTCATAACTAATATTTGTTGGTCATAGGTATGCCCACACTGGGCAGTACACCACGTGGGGGTATGCACTGGATGACAGTCCAGCTCTTGTTTCTCTTTGTATTTCTCTTAACTTCAATAAGTTCCAAGTTTGCAACATAATTATAAATGACCGGTTGAATTTTGCTTAATACTTACGGTATGGTCACATTATAACCACAGATGCTCGAAATGACCTCAAACTACAGTGTTCTTAGTCTTGTTACTGGCTACCCTCTTGTATTCCCATTTCTGTTTTCTCTTGCCAATAAAACGGTTGGACACATTACATTGTATGACTTGGGAGAAGTAATGCTTCATCCAAAATAATAAATAATGAAACAAAAATTGTCTGAAGAAAGTTTTTTTCATGAAAGGACTCATTAGTTTTAGTTCTGATTTGTTTAGCAAATTAAGTTATGACTGCTTTAGAACATTTGTGGGTCTAAATCTGGAACCAAAATATTAAGAGAAATTTTTGTCTCTATTTGGTAGTTGATATTTGGTACAGGTTTGGCTGTTATATGGGTTAAAAGTCCAAAGAAAGACATTGGTTATAATAAGTGGAATACATCACCTTTCTTTGTTTTCTAATTATGTGAAGATTTTCTATGGTAATTTTTAAAATTAGTGTTGTTATTTTTTTTCACATATATAGGTTTAATACTGGAAGTAACTCGACTAAATGAAGTAAAACGTGACTTGGAACTTCAGATGAAAGATTTACAGGCCAAGTATGAAGCAAGGGTTTGCGATTTGGAGAACGCTGGTGAGGATACAGAAAAACATTACACAGCTCTATTGGAGGAATACAAACAACAACTTGAAGATTTGCAGCTGCAGTTGGAATCAACTGAAAAACAACTAAAGGCCAATAAACAGTTCTTGGAGGTGAGTATATTCATGGTGAACTTGAGTGAATTTTTTATTAACACTTTACCAAATGAGGTGGGCACATCCAACCACATAATTAGCTCACCTGACTGAAAGTCAGGGTGAGCTATTCTGATCACATTTTTGTTCGTTGTCCGTTGTCTGTCGTCCGTCGTACGTCATGAAGGTGGTGTTTGGGTCATTTTCTCCCAAGCCACTGGCTGCAGTTCAATGTAAATTCACATGAGTACCATTTATATAGGGGCATTTGGGTTTTTCTTCAAATTGGGTGTCTGCTCATATTGTGGAGGTAGTTGGGGCCAAAATGCACAAAATTTTTTAAAATCTTCTTCTCATGAAGCAGCCGTAGCAGAGACTTGATGTTTGGTATGCAGCTTCCATTTGAGGTGTAGACTCAAGTTTGTTCAAAAGAAGTTTTACGGGCAATATTTGCCTTTGTTCTGAGAGAGGCAAGAATTTTTGCCCTGCCCAGAATTTCTTTTTTCTGAACCGAAATATTATTGGGTTATAAGTACTTGATTTATGGCCAAACTTTTTTTCCTGCAGCCCCGTGCGAACCTCCGGAGCCAAAAATAGAAGAAAACGAAAACGTTCATATCTCCTAAACTGCATGGTACTGAGAATTTTTATATGGTGTGAGGCTTTCTTGGGACCAACAGAAAGGAATGGTAAAAAAAAATTGCTATCGGTTTTGTCATAAGGTACTTTTTCGGGACTTTGAAAAAATGCTGAGTCAGCATTTTTTAACACTGTGGGCATTGGGAAAAAATTAAAGAACCATTTGCTTCCAAACCACTGCTCCAAAAGCTTTCATATTTTACATATAACATCTTTGGAACATTGATTCACATATTTGTTGAAATCAAATCCCTCGGTCCATATTTGGGTTCCCCATGGGAGCCCAAATGTTCAAATTAGTGCAGTATGAGGAATATTCTTTAAAAATCTTCTTCTTCTTTGATATTTGGTATGCAGCATGCTTAGGGGGTGAGATTCAAGTTTGTTCAAGCCAAGTCCCTGGGTTCATATTTAGGCAGAAAATTTGGGATCTCAGTCCGGACTTAAAAATTTTGGACCAAAATTCAGAAATTAGTTTTTTGGTTTTTTATGCATTTTGGTCAATTTTAAGAAGAAAAAAAAAATTTAGTCTGAAAATATCTTGTTTGGAACTTCAAAAATTTCTGAACAAAAATAAAAAAAAATCTGTTTTTTATGCGTTTATCTCAATTTTGGGACGTAAAAGTGCAGGAACTGAAAATAGCAGGAAAATCCTTGTGTATTGTGTGGGCACAATCGCTTCATGCCTTCATCTAGTTGGTATATGCTTTTCTTAGGAGGGGCGTATGCTGCTTATTCAAGTCAAGTCCCTGGTTTGATATTTAGACTACCATGTCATGTGAGCATCCTCAGGCCCCTGGGGCCTCTTGTTTAAAAAGTGAGCAATTGAAAAATCAAAATACTTCAACAAAAACATATAATGTAGACCCTCATTGGAACAAGCTTAGTGATCTTGTTCCAATGAGAGATTACATGATCTTGTTTTGCTGAATTTTTTTTTAACCGGTAGAGTGCTAAATTATTTTTGGTCATTAAACTTTGTTCACATGTCTTTGCCTTATCATAATTTAACAAGGCAAAGCCTTACACACTAAATAATTTCTCTTAAAAAGATAATATGAAGTATATCTACAGAATATGAAGCTTTCAAGTCTTGGTACAGTGGAACCCACTTAATAGGATATCTCTTAATTGTATATCCCTGTTAATTGAATAAAATTTTCAAACACAAATCCATTTACCATACCTTCAGTACAAATTTGATCTGTTAAATGCTTATGGGTTGTAGAGTAAACTCCTATTAATTGTATATACATTTTTGTAATATGTCGAAAACGTAACTGTGACACGCACCAAATTCCCCTTATTTATCAACCTTTTTGGCCTCATTACATCCAATGCAGGCATTTATTCTATTATATCTTGTTTGACAGAACTCTATGAGCTCTGTCAAACAAGATATAATAGAATAAATGCTCAGTTTGCCTCCAGAACACAGGAAACTGACCAAATTCCTGTTAATTGTATACTCCTGTTAATTGAATAATTTTCACTGGCAAAATGGATATTCAATTAAGAAGATTCTACTGTACTTGCTCTTCTGAACAAAGCCCTTGTGGGCTTCCAGCACTCTATCAGTTAAATTGAAACATGAATAATTAAAATCAAAATTTTTATATGTGGCATTGGGTAAAGGGTTAATAATTCAGGCATGAGAAATTTCTGCCAATTACCAGATTTCCACCATTTAAAACTTTCAAAAGAAAAAAGAAAAAAAAAAGAATTGAAAAATTACCAAGAAAGTTAAAAGCGATAAAAGGTGCACCAAGTTTACACGGTGCAAAATAAAGTGGAATTGTCAGTCTTATTATCTTTAAATTTCAACCAGAGTAAAGGAAGCAACTCTATCTTGTGACCTAGAATGCCATTTGTGTGTGTTTTTACTGCTAACAAGATGTCATTTTTGGACAGGAAAAAAGGAGCAATGTATCAAGGAAATTGACTGGCCAGTTAAAAATCAGTTTTGCTGGGATTGGCTTGTCTGGCAAGTAACAGTGGGAAATGAGAAAAGTGTTTTTCTGTGAGGATTTATTTGCATAATTTTTATACCAGGTGAAGCTGGATGTGTTTGGTGCAACCGTGAAATAGACTATGGTGGGAAGAGTAGAAACAACCCTCTCTTGTGCTTTCCCCAACTCGTGTCTTCAGCACTCAGCAAGAGCGTTTGGCTCTTGCTCCAAATTTTTCCATGCATTTTGGTCCAGTCCTGCTCACATGCCTGATAATTGAGCAGTGTTTTACAATTCTGTGATCGTAAAAGTGGTCATGACACATTTATACCAGGGTGTGGGTATTTCATTAATAATTTTTTGTGAAATGAAGACCAAAACAAAAATAACAAGCAAAAATAGTTTGGGGGCTTTGATGTTCTTGCTTTTCTGTTCAGGCATGTAATATTCCACATTGTTTGGGGGAGGAAAGTGGGCTGAGAATTTTATCTGGATCGTTACTCAGTAGCGATCAGGAGGAAATTATCTATTCAGTTTTCAATTTTCAGTACTGTTACTCCTTTTGTAAACTACTTCTCTTTCCATAATTAGATATGACTCAGTAACCAGTTTATGGGACGGACTGCTATGAGATATGTGTTGTACTGTACTGGAGAATGGATTACTGTAAAAATCCTGCAGAGAGGAATTTCCACCTGAACAGTAAATGCAGGAGATGCAGATGCAAAATGTCAGCCAGTGGATCTCTTTGTTAATGAAAGTTTTTGTCAGTGGACCACCAATAAGCCCATATGTCCATTGACTGAAATTTTGCATGCACTTCTTATGCCTTTTGTGAAACTTTTATGTCCCAGTCAATAGGCAAGGGGCATTAAGTGTTTGCCCATATACATCTGTCTGTCTGTATATTCTGAATATCTGATTTTGGGGTTTCTGCATGTTGACTTGAGTTTGCTTGTGGAAATTATTTTTAAACTTAAACTTATTGTGTAGAATGACAAAATATAGATCAATTTCTCATTTGTCTTCATTCACATTCTGTGTTCTAGAGTTATTCCCCATCAGTTAATGAAAAATACTGATGCATTCAGAAATTTATTTGAAACATTCATATGTTGTTTTGAGTGACAAAACACAAATCGAGTTCTCATTTGGCCATATTCACATTCTCTGTTCTAGAGTTATTCCCCTTCAGTTCGTGAAAAATAATAAGTTCGGTTTAACTTTACTGTTGTTTTTTAAACTTTAAAATTTTGTTTGCAGTGACAAAATACAGCTTATGTTCACATCCATTCATATTCTCATTTTCTCTTCCACAGTTATTTACTTGGTGAAAAATAGTATATTTTATGGTTTCCTGGCAATAACTCAGATGTGGTTTTTGATTGGTAGTTGTGAATTGGGAATGGGCATCTATTATGAAGGGGTTGCAGGACATAGCCATTATTGGCATTATTCTAGTTTCTCAAGTTATGTCTGGCTTAACCCTTTACCCAACGTAACAGCCAAAACCGGCCAGCGCGATTCTCAAAAATCGCCAATGAATTTCTATTATTTTTTCATTTTTTGTCTCAAAAACATAGGTTATGACCCCTCGTTGGAACGAGCTCGTCGAGCTCGTTCCAACGAGGGGTCATAACCTATGTTTTTGAGACAAAAAATGAAAAAAATTAGTTATTCAAGAATTTTTTTTGCAAGTGTCGTCTGCTTTTCATGTTAGGTAAAGGGTTAACAGAATTATTATGATCTAGTGTTTGTATTAACCCTTTATTTAATGTAATGATCATTTCCAGCCCAACACTATTCACAAAAATTGCCATTCAAATTTTTTTTCTCCAAATGTTACCTCCAAAATGTCTCATATGAACCCCATTGGAACGAGTCCATTAAGTAGATGACCCTTTTGCTAAACTTGGAACCATTTCCATTGTTTCACAGTGTTTTCACAATCATAGGGTTAAGTGGTTATCAAAGTCATTGTCTTTTATAAGGTATGTATAAACCTTCTTCACAAAATTTAATTTGAGTCTCCGTTCAGATCGAATTTAGTGAACTCAGTTTATAAATTCATTTGAGATTCTCTGGTTCTAGTCAAGGCATGACTGTTTATATATTTTTATAACAAACTGTTCATCATGTAGAATTGCTGAGATGTTTGGTTATTTGGGTTTAACCCTTTACCTAACATGAAAAGCAGACGACACTTGCAAAAATAATTCTTGAATAACTAATTTTTTTCATCTTTTGTCTCAAAAACATAGGTTATGACCCCTCGTTGAAACGAGCTCGACGAGCTCATTCCAACGAGGGGTCATAACCTATGTTTTTGAGACAAAAAATGAAAAAAATAATGAAAATTAATTGGCGATTTTTGAGAATAGCGCTGGCCGGTTTTGGCCGTTACGTTAGGTAAAGGGTTAACCCTTTACTCAACATAATGACCAAAACCGACCAGTGATATTCACAAAAATCACCATTCAGTTCTCATTATTTTTCCATTTTTTTGTTTAAAAACACATAGCTTATGACCCCCATTGAGCTCCTTCGACTGAGCAGTCATAAACTATGTTTTTGAATCGCAAAACTGAAAAGAATTAGTTATTCAGGATTTTTGTTTGCAAGTATTGTCTCCCTTTCATATTCAATAAAGAGTTAACAACACACTTTAAACAACCAGGGTTACATTGTGCCCGAGAGTTTTATGGGTGGGGGAAGCCGGAGTACCCGGAGAGAACCTCCGAGATGCTGTCAGACCCTCCAACTTACTAACTCTGCACAAGTTCACCATCGACATACAGTATGCATCAGTACACAGCACCACTGTACACAGCACCACTGTGCCCCCACATAGGCTATTGAGATTAAGTGTCTTGCTTGACATAACGCAGGTACCGTTGATCAGGATCGAATCATTGTCCTTTTGGTTTAAAGTCCAATACTTGGAACGACTGAGCCTCCAAGCTCCCAGAAATGGCTAGATGCTCAAGATCAGAGTTGAACTAATCCAGGGTTTTGTCTGCCCGCTTTGGAAAAGGGTCCAGAGCCCATGCCACTGGGAAAATTTGTGTCATAGGGGCTCCAGTTTGAAATTTGTCTTAGAATGGAAAAAAACATACAAAGACTGGGAAATTTTACATTCGAATTGAGCTGAGAACATTAAGACCGATACCTAAGCAACTGCATCAGTAGTCTCTATTAACTGGTAGAGTGCTGGAAGCCCATATTTGGGCTTTACTCTGAGGTGAAGGTTCTGCAACTTGAAGGCTTCATACTCAGTGGATGTGCTTCATATTATCTTTGAAGTGATATTATTTAGTCTGTAGGGACTTGTCTTGTTACAATTTATGGGAGAGTGCCTTTGGGCACTCTCCCATAAATTGTAACAAGGCAAAGACCTGTGAACAAATTTTGCTGGCCAAAAATAATTCAGCACTCTACCAGTTAAACTGTTCTTATACAGTGGAGCCCACTTAATTGGATATCTTTTAACTGAATAACCTTTTTAATTGAATATAATTTCCCAACACGAAACCATTTACCATACCTCTAGTACAAATTTGACCTGTTAATTGAATACAGGTTGAAGAGTAAACTCCTGTTAATTGAATAAAAATCTTGTAACCTTTCGAGAAATTACCCCGACTCTCACCTGTTTTTCTTTGCTGGAAGACCTATTTGGCCTCAGTGCATCCAATGCACGCATTTAATGTAGTATATCTTGTTTGACAGAGCTCATGGAGCGCTGGCAAACAAGATATAACAGAATAAATGCTTAGTTTATCTCTAGAATACAGGAAAGTGACACAATCCCTGTTAATTGAATACTCCTGTTAATTGAATAATTTTCATTGGCAAAGTGAGTATTCAATTAACAGGGTTCCACTGTATTATTAACTGGTAGAGTGCTGGAAGCCCATATTTGGGCTTTACTCTGTAATACAGACACCACAACTTAAAGGCCTCATATTCAGTGGATGTGCTTCACCTTATCTTTGAAGTGAAATTACTTAGTCTGTTAGGATTTGCCTTGTTACAATTTATGGGAGAGTACCTTTTGGCACTCTCCCATAAATTGTAATAAAGCAAAGACACGTGAACAAATTCAGATGAGTAAAAATTATTTAGCACTCTATCAGTTAAAGAAGAACTTGTCATTTGCCTTTGAATTAAGCAACTTCATTAGGCAAGTAATTGAAATTTAATGTGTAATTGGTGCCTTGAACTGGGTGATCACAAGGCCTCAGAGATCCAATGGTTTTCTGAGGCCTTGTGACTACTCAGTTCAGGGGCACCAGTTGTGCATTAACCCTTTACCCAACGTAACGGCCAAAACCGGCCAGCGCTATTCTCAAAAATCGCCAATTAATTTTCATTATTTTTTCATTTTTTGTCTCAAAAGCATAGGTTATGACCCCTCATTGGAATGAGCTCGTTGAGCTCGTTCCAATGAGGGGTCATAACCTATGTTTTTGAGACAAAAAATGAAAAACATCAGTTATTCAAGAATTTTTTTTGCAAGTGTCGACTGCTTTTCATGTTAAGTAAAGGGTTAAATGTTTGTTTGAGAGGGAACTGAGATTGTGAAATTTGGGGTTAAGAATTAGGAAAAATCATGCCCAAATGTCATTGGGAAAGAGTCCCATAAAAAAATCATGCCAAATGTCATTGGGAAAGGTTCCCAAAAACGTCTTCCATAAATACCCAAACGAATCCCTGTAATCAAAAAGCAGAAAATATCACCGTCTTATTACAATAATTATTGCAGTTTTCCAGTCAATAATTTTGAGAAAACTCTGGAAAATTTCCTTTCTGGAAGGGTTATAATGTAATCTTTGGCTATAAATTTAGAACATGCATGTTATAACTAGCTTTATACTGACTGTATCAGCAATTTTACTTGTGAGAGTCAACACTAAGTCCTACAGTAGGTTGTTCATATAACATGTGTGTTTTGGGATTATCATGTGATAGGGGTATTAGCACTTGATAGGCCATATAGTAACACAGTTCACACAATACTGATTACACCTATTATGGCCAAAAATTCATATCTGTACCTATTCAAAGTAGTATTGCTGTAATTTTAAACTTGAATAGGTTTTGTTTTTCAACCCTCTCTGTGCTGATAGCTACTATCAGTTCTCTGTTGTTTAATATTTATTTATTTAGGCCACACAAAGTAGATCTTCTGTTCCTCGGGCCATTGTTTGTAAAATTGCATGCGGGCGAGCGGTTTTTTATTTCAGTAATTACTTCTTTGCCACCAAAAGTTCATGTTCTTGGTTTATGTTTTAGGCCTCATAATCTACAGAATAGCATAGGTGATGGTGTATTTCATACCTTGAGTGCGAGAAGGCTTTGCAATGCTAAAGCATTGCAAAGCCTTCTTGCACTCAAGGGACAAATTCATCAATTTTTTTAACTTGGGTAAAATATCAGACATGAACCATTAAATTTTTATTTTTTTTAAAGTTTAAATTGGTTATAAAAAGATAGCATGCGGCAGCCAAAAGGACCTTGCGGGAGGCCAGAGAAACAGATTTTTTTTATTTTTTAGGCCTTATTGGTGTTTAATGTCACATATTTTTGCACAATGGCTAATCATGACCACAACAGGAGTATCAACTCAAGACCAGGGGTGAGCGATAATAAGCCATGTTGCCCAGTTTGGAGAGGGTTTGCCCCTCCCAAGCATTGGTGACTGAGTCCTATTTTACCAGTAAAGCAGAGCCTGTTTACCGCAGTGAACACATACTGCTTCACTTCCGAAGGCCACTTAATTTGATACCTCCTAATTGAGTGGCCCTGTTAACCCTTTACCTAACATGAAAAGTAGACTACACTTGCAAACAAAATTTTTGAATAGAATTATTTTTTTCATTTTTTGCATCAAAAACATAGCTTATGACCCCTCATTGGAATGAGCTCATTCCATTGAGGGATCATAAGCTATGTTTTTGATGCATAAAATGGAAAAAAAGAAAATTTAATGGTATTAAATGGTTGATTTTGGCCAGTGCTTTGAGTAAAGGGTTAACTGCATATAACTTCCAAACACCAGATCATTTACCATGCATACAATACAAATTTGGCCTGTTAATTTTAAAAAGGTTTCAGAGTAAACTTATTAACTGAAAACATTATGTAATGCATCCAGGAATTAATCTGACAACCACTGAATTCCCATTTTTAGCTGCTGCAAGCAACTCTATATTGTCTGTGACCAGTGAGCTTTAAACTCAATAACTTTTAAAATACTTCGTTTCCCATTTGAATTCCAGAAAGTGAAAAAGTGCTTGTTGCCTGTGGTAAACAAGTTCTGTTTTACTGGTAAAATAGGTCCTGGTAATCAATGCATGTGGTGGAAGTCCTCGAAAATGGGCAACATGGGTATAAATGATTGGCTGGACTTGACTGTATATCTATGTTGTGGTCACGATTGGCCATTGTACAGAAATATGTGGCCTTAAACACTGGTCAATAATTAAATTAAAATACTTGGTAGAATGCCATCATATTTAGTATGCAAGTATCTTATTGATGTCTACTCCCATGTTCAGTGCAGGTGCTTTTCAGAGTATTTATTGTAGTTATGCCCTTTATGAACTAGGAATATGTTTCATTCTTACCATCCGTTGCAGCTTAGGTACAAACTCGCAATTTCTATAGATCTATTTGTCCTTAATACATTCAATATAAGCATTTAATCTGTTATCTCCATGAGCTCTGTCAAAAAGATATAATAGAATAAATAATTATTTTGTCACCAGAATACACGAAGATGGCCAAATTATTGTTAATTGAATATTTTTCACTGATGAAGTGGTTAACGAGATAGGCCTGAATTTTGTCCGGAGATTTTCACATATGTTTATGGGTTGATTCCTTTGAAACTTAACACGGACGTTCAGAATAATGGAAACCTGTGCACATGTGATTATAGTTTTGATTGGATTTTTTTTGCCAGAGTTATGCCCCTTTTTGTCTTAGAATAATCATGGTGACAGGGGGTGTATGGACAGGCCCATCTGGGACAGTCACACCTTTAATTTTTTGTTGGTATTGATTTGGTTTTTTTGCACTTCATTGGAGGGAGGTTATATCAAAATTATTCACAAATATTCTCTGACTATAACCTATTATAATAGAATTAAGTGTAACAATTCTTTTTAATATTGAAATTTCATGCAACATGTATTCCCTGTAAAAAATTTAACAGTTCAATCTTGTTTGGTAGTGCTCAATGAGCACTGTCAAACGAGATTGAATTGGTCAAATTTCAATTTACATTAGTGGGAAAAATTTGCTGGCTGAAATTTTGGCATTTTGACATCAGTGAGCAGATGGTTAATTAACTCCTCTCATGCTGTTGACAGTATATTCCCTGTAGGACATGATTTCTCATGTCACTGGTAAAAGTATAATTTGGGAAGAATTAATGCAATTTTCTCTCTCTAAATTATACTTTTTAACCAATAATTTCTTGTGTTAACCCTTTACATATCCTGAAAAGCAGATGACACTTGCAAAAATAATTCTTGAATAACTAATTTTTTTCATTTTTTGTCTCAAAAACATAGGTTATGACCCCTCGTTGGAACGAGCTCGACGAGCTTGTTCCAACGAGGGGTCATAACCTATGTTTTTGAGACAAAAAATGAAAAAAATAATGAAAATTAATTGGCGATTTTTGAGAATAGTGCTGGCCGGTTTTGGCCGTAACATTAGGTAAAGGGTTAAATGTAGATGAATTTTTCATCAAATCTAGTCATGGATGCTTTATAGCAGCCATGACTAGATTTGATGAAAACTATCTTGAAAATACTCAGCAGGTTAAGAGTTGATCATGTTTTGGCATTGAAGAGTGTTTCTTACAGGTGCTGTAATGTGATAACAGTGTTAGTACACACCGTGTGAAACATGTTGTAGGATATTTGCAACGGGGGAGGGACGTGGTTCTTCACAGATATTAACAGTGTCTCTTTTAACCTAACGAATCGCCCGCATTCGCCTGCGTAATATGCAAATTGAGCAGTTGAAAAAATTTAATTTTTTCAAAATATTTCATCAAAACCATATCATGTGACCCCTCATTGGAACGAGCTCATTGAGCTCGTTCCAATGAGAGGTCATATGATATGGTTTTGTTGAAATTTTTTGAAAAATTTAAAAAAAATGATATTTAAAATAATAAATTTTGATATCGTCGGCGTTGGGTAAAGGGTTAAATTGATTCTTAGAAAAATGTCTGAGAAAGATTTGCAACAATCAGTACTAAGGGTGGATAATATCAACAAATAAAAGGTGAAATAAATATTTGTCTGGTCTTTCCTCAACCAACTTTATCCAGTACTATATTTATTCAAATAATTGCCATTGAATATTTCTTGATATAAGAAACCTATCAAATCCAGTGTTGACCTATCTTTGTTGATCCACCACTTGACTAGTTCAAATCATTTTCAACTTTACAACTTATAACTCGTAAAGTACCATGAACTTAATCTATGCTACTGAGAGATCTTGCCAGTTATTCCTTCTCAAGTATTCTCATCTGGTGCTGAGAGTCATGTATCCTGGAAATTCTTGGATGATTATATACTTGTTACCTCATAGAAGTGTGGATGTTCCACCATCTCATGCTTTAAAGGAGAAAATTTGATTTTGTTGAATCTTTCTGGTTCTGTAATTATGAGTGTTTGAGAACTTAACTGAAATCTACTATTTGTTTCTACTGTCTGTTCTGCCGGTTGCAGTTTTTGTAAGACCAAATCCTTCAGTTTCTTTTTTACACATTGTTGGTGATGTGATTCAGTGGACTGAGTTTGAGGTTGTTAGGAAGGAAAACATATAGTTAAGAAAAAAGTTCAAAGTACGTCAGAGAGAGTGGATAGTGTTTGCCCTTTGGGGCCTAATACCCAATTTCATCACTTTCTACTGTGACAAAACAAGTGCTCAAACATCATTCTTCAGGTAAACTTGCCAGCTACATTCTAAGTATTTTGGCAGTTGTTTCCAGGCAAATCTTGGCTGCCTATATAGACTGCCAAGATTTGCCTAAATCAATTGTACAGTCACATGAAATCTCCATGCCTTCAACCCCTTACCTAACACAAAAGACAGACGACACATGCAAACCGAATTCTTAAATTACTATTTTTAGCTTAACCCTTTACCCAACGCAGACGATACCAAAATTTATTATTTTAAATATCATTTTTTAAAATTTTTCAAAAAATTTCAACAAAACCATATCATGTGACCCCTCGTTGGAACGAGCTCGACGAGCTCGTTCCAACGAGGGGTCACATGATTTGGTTTTGTTGAAATTTTTTGAAAAATAATGTTTTTTCAACTGCTAAATTTGGATATTACGTGGGTGGATGTGGGCGATTCGTTGGGTAAAGGGTTAAAAAACATAGCTTTTGATCCCTTGGTGAGCTCATTCCAGTGAGGAATTTTAAGCTATGACTTGAAACAAAAGATAATGATATTTGAATGATGATTTTTATGAATAGCGCTAGCCAGTTTTGGCCATTATGTTGGGTAAAGGGTTAAGGATTAACATTGTTCAGAACATGTGTAAAGTGATTATGTTAAGTGCATTCATACACCTTCAGAAATATGTCATAAAGTTTTTCACATTCTTTTTAAGGAACTAACCAATGAACGAGAACAAGAGAGGGAAGATTTCTTAAAAGAGATTGAGAAATGGAAGAAAATCCTCCAAGAAAAAGAGAGAGATGAAAATGCTCAGAACAGACTGCAAAAGGAGGTGAGTACTGATTATTATTCTAAGGCTTACTGGATGAAACTAGAAATTAGCACAGTACAGTCACCGTGGACTGGTTGAAATACATGCATGGGCAGTGATGTCAACGCATGCGTTTACCAGGTAATAAAAATCATCATCATAAAAATTTTAATTAATGAAGCACTGGGTTGTACCCAGTGCTTCATTAATTAAATTTTTGATGATTATTCCTATAATTTGTGTTTGAATTCTTATATTATTGCACCCGTGGAAATACTGCCCACATGTGGAAAGTCCATGGCGGTCGTACTGTATCTACACCCTATCGGAAGTTGTTTTCCCATTGGATTCCTGGGAAGTGGATCATTGCTTGTTTTCAAGTGTAGAGTGGTATATTGTGCTTCACTGCAATATTAGGATGATTGACTAAACTTAACTTTATACCTGTGTTTCAGTTGCCAATTCAAAAGCAGTAGGTTTTCTCTAAATTTTACTCAGAAGAATAGGAGAGGTTTATTTGGATTTCTTTATTTTTTACCAAAGTGTTTATAAATGTTTTGAATCAAGAACTCTCATATTGATTCTGATAATTTCCATATTCTAATGTTACATTTTGGGCAATTCAGGTTCAAGAATTATCTGAACAGCTACATAACAAGTCCAAAACATGCAGTGAAATTCTGGAAAGAACTGAGAAGCTGAAGAGAGAGTTGAATGACAAGGAATTTACCGAACAAGATTTAAAAGAACTGATAAAACAGTTAGAAATGGAGCTGGAGGAAAAGAATAAGTCAGAGCAACAGCTGAAACAGGTAGAGTTGTTTCTGAGAATAGTAAAGTGTAACTGCAACAGCATTGAAATGCTTAATTTTATGTATATTTATTTATTTATTGATGTTTAAGGTCACATAGTTATGCACAATGGCTAATCATGACCGTGACAGTTTTACGGGTGGAGGAAGCCGGAGTACCCGGAGAGAACCACCGAGCAATGATGAGCAGCTGCCAGCTCCCCAACATCGTAACTTTGCACTGCCGCACAGGCAGGGTTAGATTGGTTGAAGACATGTGTACCATCGACGTGCAGTACGCCTTAGTACACGGCGTCATCGTGCCCCCACGCGGGCAATGGAGATGAAGTGTCTTGCCCAAGGACACAACGCAGTTGCCGCAGGTGGGATTCGAACCGAGGACCTCTCGGCTTGCAGCCTGCATCTCTACCTACTGAGCCACCGTGTTCCCCATTGAAATGCTTAATTTTATGTAACATGATAAAAGGACAACACAATAAAATAATAAAAAAATTCACTTTGTGTCTTAAAAACCTAGCTTATAATCCCACATTGAAACAAACTCGATGAGCTTTTTACAATGAGAGGTGATAAACTTGGTTTTTGAGACAAAAGAAGGTTGAAAAGTAGAGTTATGCAGTAATGCAACATTACTTGAAATTGTTTCGCATTACCAAAAACTGAAGAATTGTATCACCTTGGAGCACCACATGTTTTTTCAACAAAAATTATAGTTGTCCATTTGAGCTTAAAATATGTGGGTGGGTTTTAGGTATGCCATGCTAGAGAATCTTTCCAATGTCAAATTTTTAAATGATTGTTTAGCATTCTGAATGTAGTTACAATTTGCAAGTGGATGGTCATGACGACATTGAGATTGCTAAACTGTTAAATAATTTACCCTGTTTTTACCTGCATCGCCAGCGGCAGAGCAGGTCTAGTAACCGCTTGACTCCGTCCGTCAGTCCGTCCATCCGTCCATCAGTCCATCTGAAATACTTCTTCTGTCAAAGTTTTCTTGGTTTCTATGAAAGGGAATCATTTTATATTTGGTCTGCTGCTTCATAATGATGAGTTGTATCGTGTATCTAATTTTCAGATCTGCCGTGCAGCCACTTCCTGTTTGCCGATACTTTGAAGTCTGTTCATCTCTGTAATCAATTGCATGCAGCGACGCAGGTCCAGACCCGGTATTGGTCTTGGCTTGTCTTATACATGTTTTCACAAATATATCACTTAAAAAGGTTTCGCTATATAAGATTTTGATAGTTTGACAGGTTTGATTTCACTGATTGGATATGTTTTTAAATTAGGAACCTAACCCAGGTATTCCAACTTTAACCCTTTGAACACTGGTGGTATCTTTCATGCCAGTTAAATGGCAGAAATTGGAAGAGTCCATATCCATTATTTGGGGGTAGAACAATTAATATTTTCAACATGCAGCCTTCAGGCTGCATGTTGAAAATATTAATTGTTCTACCAATCATGTTCACTTTGTAGCTATCCTATTTAATGAAATTATGACGTATCGTGTTGCTGGACCGGAAAAGCGGTCTCTCGTGTTGAAAGAGTTAATCTCTGTTACTACTATAGAACATTTGCTCCAAAATTATATTTGTCCATTTGAGCTTAGAATATGTGGGAGGGTTTTAGGTATGACTTGCTACAGAATCTTACTACTTTACTAACTACTTTTTTGCTTCCTACTTTTTTACTTTTTTTTTTACGTCTCTGAGTTAATTTGAAAGTTATATTCTAAGTCCCTTGGCAGTAATTCCTAGGCAAATCTTGCCTGCCTATGAAGGCAGCTAAGATATGCCTAGAAACAACTGCAAAGCTACAGGATTTAGACTGTCGAAGTGTAGTAACAAATGTATAAAAAAATTTCCAGGTCTTGAAAAGTTAGAAAGAATGGTAGAAAGAATGTTCATCCTTTACTGTAGGATTAGTTTATTCTGTGGCACCAACAATCAGTTTGCATTACCAGATTTCCTGAACATTGTAATGCATGTAGTACCAGAATGTATGTGACCTTTTAACTCCTGGAAAAATGAAAAATTTTAGTTTTTCAATACATTTTTTATGCTCCCAAAAAACATTACTACCTTCCATGAAATGAAGGTCAAGTTTGATTTTCACCCTTTTGGCATTTACTGTTCCAGAGTTATGCCGCTTGAAAAGTCGCAAAATGGTAAAATCAATGGTTTCTGGATGATAACTCTGGTTTGCTTTGATGTATGACCTTATAATCTTGCAACCTTACTGCCTACTGTGAAATTCAGGTCAAGTTCAATTTTCACCAATTTGACATTTACTGTTCCAGAGTTATGCCTCTTGAAAAGTGGTGAAATGGTAACATTTTTGGTTTCCAGATGATAATTCTAGTTCGCTTTGATGTACAGCCTTATAATTTTACATTACTATATACCTTGAAATGCAGGTCAAGTGCGATTGTCATTGTTTTGGCTTTATTGTTCCAGAGTTAGGCCCCTTGAAAAGTCGCAAAATGGTAAAATCAGTGGTTTCTGGTTGATAACTCTAGTTCACTTTGATGTACAACCTTATAATTTTGCACCATTACTACCTATCGTAAAATTTAAGTAAAGTTTGAATGTCACTATTTTGGCATTTACCGTTCCAGAATTAGGCCCTTGAAAAGTCGCAAAATGGTAAAATCAGTGGTTTCTGGGTGATAACCAGGCCTGAAAATAAGCAGTCTGACATTTGCTGAATGAGGTCCCCAGAGGGTGAATTCGATGATGCTATCCCATACAGTGGGCCAAATTATCCTCTGGGTACCTCTTTCTGTTTAGTTTTGAGACCCTGATTCAGATTGAGGTTCTCAGAGGGTAAATTTAGTAATGCTACCCTGCTAAGCAGGGTAGCATCACTAAATTCACCCTCTGGGGACCTCATTTTGCAGATGACAGTCTGCTTATTTTCTGGCTTGGTGATAACTCCAGTACACTTTGATGTAAGACCTTATAATTTTACTATGTTACTACCTACCATGAAATTTAGGTCAAGTTTGATTTTCACCATTAAGGCATTTGCCCTTCTAGAGTTATGCCCCTTGAAATGTGGCAAAATGGTAACATGACAAAAATTTCTTATGGTATCTTGTTAAATGCTCAGGGCATGTATAATCAAATCTGCTTATACATTCATCCTAATTAAGCAGTGACCTGTCTTCAAAAGCCAGTTTAATCTCCTTCCCTGGGTGCTTTTAATACAGGTTTAATGTGTACTGTTACCCTTATCCTTCCACACATTTTTATGCCCCCCCCCCAAAAAAAAAAAAAATTGGGGGGGGGGGGGGGAGGGGGAGGCATATAGTGTTTGTCATTTCCATCCATCCGTCTGTCCATCAGGAAGATTATCGTGTCTGCTCCATAACTATGAGATGCGTCATTGGATTTTGTGGAAACTTGGCATACATGTTGCTTATTGGGAGATGATGTGTCGCGCACAAAATTTGTTATTCCCCTGAAAAAAATTCGGGGGAATCTAGCCGTGACGTCGTCCATCTGTCTGTCTGTCTGTCTGTCCATCCGGGCATAGACGGAATTCATGTCCACTCCATAACTTGTTACAGCCTTCAAGGATATTAATGATACTTGGTATTATTATTGCCCACAACCAGAGGGTGTGTCGCGAATAAGGTTGGAATGGCTATCAAGGCTTTTTTCGGGGGAATCAGCCACCCTTTGGTGGCCATCCTCTAGTTTTTTGTTTAATGGAGGGCAAGGTCACAGATCAAGGTCATAATTCAGGGGCATACGTGGTCGGGCGGTCACTGTTAGTCTTGTAAAAAAAAATTTATATGGCTTAAACCATTTCACAGTTCTGCATTTGAAAAAATCTGTATGTTGTTTACATCAATTTGCATTTTGGGGAACGTCTGTTGACTGTGTCAAGTTTTACTTGTTTTGTTCAAAAGTAAGCCTATGATTGTATTAGTTAAAGCTTTAAGAGAATGAGGTGGTTATGTTGTTTTAAACATTTTAAAACTGTCAGCATCATTTCATATGAAGATTCCAAAATGTTGGGTTTGTCTGAGAAAATTTATTAGATCACTAAGAGCAATATTTTTTTACACAAGAAAAAAGAATTGTGTTTATTTATTTTGCAGAAAATATTGAAACTGGAAGGTGACATTGAAAAACTTCATCATATGAGTGATGATTTAGCACACAGCATAAAGTCAACTGCATCTGAACATAGTGGTAGAGAGTCACCAGTTGATGAGCAAGTGGTACACGCAGCAGTAGCAAATGTTGTTCACAGTCAGTTTTCCCTAGATGAGGAACTGAGACATACACATGACCATGACAATGTATGTTGTATTAATTTTCAGTTTTTTATTTGTGAGCAGGCAAATGATACTGAAAACTTGGATTATGCAGTACAGTAGAATCATCTTAATTGAATATCCATTTTGCCAGTTAAAATTATTCAATTAACAGGAGTATACAATTAACAGGGATTCGGTCAGTTTCCTGTATTCTGGGGGTAAACTGAGCATTTATTCTATTATATCTTGTTTGACAGAGCTCATAGAGCTCTGTCAGACAAGATATAATAGAATAAATGCCTGTATTGGATGTAGTGAGGCCAAAAAGGTTGATAAATAAGGGGAATTAGGTGCGTGTAACAGTAATTTTTTCAACATATTACAAAAATTTATATACAATTAACAGGAGTTTACTGTACAACCCATATGCAATTAACAGATTAAATTTGTACTGAAGGTATGGTAAATGGTTTGTTGTTTGAAAATTGTATTCAATTAACAGGGATATACAATTAAGAGATATCCAATTAAGTGACTCCACTGTACTATAATTGCAAAAGCTGTTTTTCTGATTGGATCGCAGTTTGTTTGCAGCATACTTAAACCAGTGTGTAGACATTTCAAAAATAAAATATTTTCAATACTCAAGACCAAATTAAGACAAAAATTAAAATAGCATTTGAGAGTCATTGTTCTTGCATTTCATTTTCTACAGGTTTGAATCATGTGTTTTGTAGGAAGGAAAGCAGGCCGAAAAGTTTGACTAGATAACAACCCTGTTCTATGTGGTTGCGGTGTCACAGGAAATCTCCCCCCCCCCCCTGAAAATCTTCCCCCCTGGCGGGGGGAAAGGGGGCGGGGAGTAAATATCCTGGGAAATAATCCCCCCATGTGGAAATCAGGAACATTATTAAACATTTTATATCTGAATGTTGGGAGGAAAGGAGGGGGGAGAGGGAGTGGAGTGCAGGGAAAATGATGGCCTTCTCTTAGGAGAACCATGACAAATCAGCGGCTGACCTAAGTATTATTATTATTAGTAGTAGTAGTATTAAGGGTGGCCTAATGTTATGAGGTAAAGCAGTTAATATATATTTATATATATTGTGCTCAAAATGCTTAACAAATATGCCTTATTATGGTAAAACAATAATATTTCTATCACACATCCTTGTCAATATCCTCACTATGCCTAAAATCAAGTAATATATTATCAACAGCCAAATTAAGGAAAGGGGGGTAAATTTTCAGGGGAGGGGGTATATTTCCTAGTATATTTAGCCCCCCCCCCCCCCCCCACCGGGGGGGGGGGGGGGTAAATTTCCTGTTACAGCGGTTCTTTGCAGGAAAGTCATCCATGTTAGTTACACCATGTTTTTGGACCATGAAATCTCTGATTATCTGGCCCTTAGAGGCTTGGCATTGTCAAACAAGTAATGGAAATAAGTATAAGATCGTATTGCTACATATCAGAAATCAGGTGGGACGGGGATTAACTTTTTTGTTTAGTTGAGTTGAATTATAATGGAGCTCACTTAATTGGATATATCTTAACTGAATACCCCTGTTAATTGAATATAACTTCCAAACTTTCAAACACAAAACCATTTATCAAACCCTCAGTACAAATTTGATCTCTTAATTGCATATAAGTTACAGTGCAAACTCCTGTTAATTTCATAAAGAAAAATCTGGTAAAATATCAAATTACCTTGACAGTCACCACATTCCCCTTGTTTATAAACTCTTTGGCCTTAGAACGATTAAAGAACCATTTATCAATATAGTACCTTTAACTCTTAACCTGCTGAGTATTTTAATATATTTTTCATCAAATCGTGTTATAGCTGATGTGAAGCAGCCATGACTAGATTTGATGAAAAATTCATGAAAATTTGTCTCAAGAAATCACTGGTGAAAAGGTTGATACAGTTCGCAGGGGGTAGTTTTGTTAAATGTCTCCAAATTTTACTTGTGTTAGTGAAAAATGATTTCCTGACCTCGGCAGGAATATCCACCAGCAGCATGCAAGGAGTTAACTGGTAGAGTGCTGGAAGCCCATATTTGGGCTTTACTCTGAGGTGAAGGTACTGCAACTTGAAGGCTTCATACTCAGTGGATGTGCTTTGTATTATCTTTGAAGTGATATTATTTAGTCTGTAAGGACTTGCTTTGTTATAATTTATGGGAGAGTGCCTGTAGGCACTCTCCCATAAATTGTAACAAGGCAAAGGTCTGTGAACAAATTTTGATGACCAAAAATAATTTAGCACTCTACCAGTTAATCCATCTCATAGATTTGGTCCAGTTTAAGCCAGGCCATAGCCTACTAGTGAGAATCTCCTGAAGAAGAACCTTGCCTGATTACTGTATTAAGTTCATTCTCATGGGTATAATAGGATTTGTTACCCAACATATATGTGTTCTTGAATCTCTAAAGTTGCCAATATAAATACGAAAGATTTTATGCTTGCTCTATGGTCGCAATAAAATATAGCTCCTAAAAGTTTTCTTAACTCCCAAAGGCCTAAATAGGCATCCAAGACTTGCCTAGAATAAACTACCAAAGTATGAATGTAACATGCAAATTTGCCCAAAAACTTATGTTGGGGCACCTGTTTTGTTACAGAAAAAGGTGAGAAACGTTTGGTATAGGCCTTCAAAGGTTAAAATCCAATAATCTACAATAAAAGTTGAACTGGATTGAAAAAGTGAGTTTTAATTTTGTATTCCTTCTTGATATTGTCTTCGCCAGGACCTGGTTTTCCAGAAAGATGCCTTGCAACATCAGGTTCAAGAACAGCTTGTACAGATATCGGCCTTAAAGAACCAGCTGGATGATTTTAGACATCGTGGAGATACTGTGGATGCCTTTAATATGGCTGGCTATCAGGAACATTTGCAAGAACTTAGAGAGCTTTTAGACAAGTCTGAGCGAGAGGTAAAAGAAACTTGGGCTTATTGATCTGTAAAAAAAAATTTAAATTGATGTCTAAAAGATGTGTCATTTCCCGTACTATATATGGTACACATAATGCCGGCATCTGGGGTGGCCATCTGTCGTTCGTCCATCCTTTGTCCATCCATCTGTCCGTCCGACGTCCGTATCCATTTCTTTGTCATTCGATAACTTGAAAAATATTGCTTGGATTGTCAAGTTACTTTATATTTGTGTTCAGGTTACTGATGTGCCGAGCTGTATAGTTTTTGGTGTAAATCTGATAATTTAACCCTTTATCCTTCAAATTGAAAATTCCTCCAATCCCTTTGGCATGAGATAACTAAAAAAATATCAATCCGTTTGTCATGTTCTTTATATATTTATTCAGGTTATTGGTGTGCTGTGCTGTATAGTTTTTATATGTAAATCTGATAATTTGATCCAGAAATATTAACCCTTTATCCATCAAATTAGACACTCCTCCAATCCATTTCTATATGTACCCATACCATGTATGGTGTACATAATGTCGACATCCGTGGTGGCCTTCCGTCATACAGCTTTCTACTAGTTGCGCGTATGCGAACACATCTGACGAATTCATCGGCCTATTTTTTTGACTGACAGTTGGCGGTGGTAGGAACGAATGGTACACAAATGTTTGGTATACAAATATTTGGTATGGGAATGTTTGGTACAAAAAATAATTTGTTACAAGTAAAATAGGAAAATTTGGAAGGGAAGAAATAAATGGTACAGAAGGAAAAACATTTTTGGAAATAACTTAAAAGTATTTTGAAATTAAACTGATGTAATTTTTAGCTTAACTTGACAAAGTCAAGATAAGCTATTGCCATCACGCGTGCAGAAGTTGGAGACTTCTGCATGCGTGATGGCAATACCTTATCTTGACTTTGTCAAGTTAAGCTAAAAATTACATCAGTTTAATTTCAAAATACTTTTAAGTTATTTAAAAAAATGTTCACATTTTCCTTTAACAAGGCTACACCCTGTAGTTCTTGTCTGATCATCACAAAATTTCAGATGCAGGTTTGGGGTCATGTCTAGATGAGAATGTCCCCTTTTGGTCACAATCGGTCAACCGGTATGTCTGCCCGAGCCCAAAACCCGAAAATCATTAGCACAGTCTGCAGGTCGAATTTATGAAGGGATTTCGTTGTAACTTGGTAGGATGCCTCTGTATCATGCCTAGATGAGAAAGTTCCCTTTTGGTCACGATCTGTCAACCGTGATGGCTGCCCAAGCCCGAAACCCAAAAACTTTTAGCACAGTCTGCAGGTCATATTTAATATGGAGGGATGTCATTGTAACTTGGTAGGATGACTCCTTATGATGTCTGGATGAGAACTTCCCCATTTGGTCGCGATCTGTTAACCATGACAACTGCCCGAGCCCAAAAACCTTTAGCACAGTCTACAGGTCATATTTATGGAGGGATTTCATTGTAACTAGGTAGGTTGACTTCATATAATGTCTAGATGAGAACGTCCCCTTTTGGACGTGAGGGGCCCGAAGCCCGAAAACGTTTAGCACAGTCTACAGGTCATATTTATGGAGGGATTTCATTGTAACATGGTAGGTTGACTTCATATAATGTCTAGATGAGAATGTCCCCTTTTGGATGTGATCATTCAGCCTTGATGGCTGCCCGAGCCCAAAACCCGAAAACCTTTAGCATAGTCTATAGGTTGTATTTATGGAAGGATTTCATTGTAACTTGTTAGGTTGACTCCATATAATGCCTAGATGATGACATCCCCTTTTGGTCGTGATTGGTCAACTGGGATGGCTACAGGGGCCCGAAAACCTTGAGCACAGTCTACAGGTCATATTTATGAAGGGATTTCATTGTAACTTCATAGGATCACTCCAGATGATACCCAGATGAGAATGTCCCCTTTTGATTGTGATCATTCAACCATGATGGCTGCTCAAGCCCGAAGCCCGAAAACCTTTAGCACAGTCTACAGGTCATATTTATAAAGGGATTTCATTGTAACTTGGTAGGATGACTCCAAATAATGTCTAGACGAGAGTGTCCCATTTTGGTCGCAATCATTCAGCCTTGATGGCTGCCCGAGCCCAAAACCCAAAAACCTTTAGCATAATCTATAGGTTGTATTTATGGAAGGATTTTGCTAACCCTGCTTGTGTGGAGTTAGTATGTTGGGGAGCTGATAGCTGCTCGGTGGTTCTCTCCGTGTACTCAGGCTTCCTCCACTTGTTAAACTGTCGAGGTCATGATTAGCCATTGTGCAGAAATATGTGACCTTAAAAACCAATAAATAAATAAATAAATATGGAGGGATTTCATTGTAACCTGTTAGGTTGACTCCATATAATGCCTAGATGATAACATCCCCTTTTGGTTGTGATTGGTCAACTTTGACGGCTTCAGAGGCCCAAAGCCTGAAAACCTTGAGCACAGTCTACAGGTCATATTTATGAAGGGATTTCATTGTAACTTCGTAGGATCACTCCTGATGATGCCCAGATGACAACGTCCCCTTTTGGTCGCAATCATTCAACTATGATGGCTTCCCGAGCCCAAAACTCAAAAAACTTTAGTACAGACTACAGGTCGTATTTGTGAAGGGATTTCATTGTAACTTAGTAGAATGACTCAGTATAATGTCGAGATGAGGACATCGTCTTTTAGTTGCAACCGGTCAACCGTGATGGCTTCACGGGTCTGAAGCCCAAAAACCTTTAGCACAGTCTAAGGCCATATTTATGAAGGGATTTCAATGTAACTTGATAGGATGACTCGTTTTGGAATAATTTCACTGTAACTTGGTAACTTTTGTTGACATACGTTAACTGTGAGGGCCACATACATTAACTGTGAGGTCCACATTAACCCACCCCTCAGCTTTTTAGTACAGTGTACACGTCATATTATTTTTATTAAAAACATAGCATACAGGGAACAGAAATTAACATATTCCCAATTATCACAATTCTTGTCTTATTTCATAATCCTTTCATAAACAATGAACATTATCCTTTTCATCAAACACAACACACAGACAAGTTAAGTTACAGTGTCATTGACACGTTCATTATAAATATGGTACTTTTTTCCATTTTAAAAATTGTTCATTTCAGAAACAAAATTATAAAATTTAAAAAAAATTGTAATACCTAAAATATAATTGAATGACATCAAAATAAATTGAATTGTAGATATGTATAGTGATACCTTAGTGTTTTTGGCTGTTTTAATTTTTGATGAGATAATGTTGACAAAATGAGAGCTAGAAATCCTTATTATAATTATTAAGTGGATGATTTCTAGAATCCCACTTCTACAGGTGGGCAGTAAAGCAATTGAAGGGCTTCCTGTTCTGTCAACATGCTTCAAATGGTGATAAAAGAAAAAAATATATTGTTCATAAGAACAGTGTTGTCAGTATTTATGTGAGAGTGAGTGCCTACACAATAAATTGTAACAAACAAGTCACATGATACTCTGTCTCAATATCAACCCTTTACCCAACGAATCGGCGCAGTTGAAAAAATATTTTTCAAAATTTTCAACAAAACCATAGGATATGTATAGTGATACCTTAGTGTTTTTGGCTGTTTTAATTTTTGATGAGATAATGTTGACAAAATGAGAGCTAGAAATCCTTATTATAATTATTAAGTGGATGATTTCTAGAATCCCACTTCTACAGGTGGGCAGTAAAGCAATTGAAAGGCTTCCTGTTCTGTCAACATGCTTCAAATGGTGATAAAAGAAAAATATATATTGTTCATAAGAATAGTGTTGTCAGTATTTATGTGAGAGTGAGTGCCTACACAATAAATTGTAACAAACAAGTCACATGATACTCTGTCTCAATATCAACCCTTTACCCAACGAATCGGCGCAGTTGAAAAAATATTTTTCAAAAAATTTCAACAAAACCATAGGATATGTATAGTGATACCTTAGTGTTTTTGGCTGTTTTAATTTTTGATGAGATAATGTTGACAAAATGAGAGCTAGAAATCCTTATTATAATTATTAAGTGGATGATTTCTAGAATCCCACTTCTACAGGTGGGCAGTAAAGCAATTGAAAGGCTTCCTGTTCTGTCAACATGCTTCAAATGGTGATAAAAGAAAAATATATATTGTTCATAAGAATAGTGTTGTCAGTATTTATGTGAGAGTGAGTGCCTACACAATAAATTGTAACAAACAAGTCACATGATACTATGTCTCAATATCAACCCTTTACCCAACGAATCGGCGCAGTTGAAAAAATATTTTTCAAAAAATTTCAACAAAACCATACCATGTGACCCCCCGTTGGAACGAGCTTGTCGAGCTCGTTCCAACGAGAGGTCACATGATATGGTTTTCTTGAAATTTTTTTAAAAATTTGAAAAAATGATATTTAAAATAATAAATTTTTATATCGTCTGCGTTGGGTAAAGGGTTAACGGAACAAGATTTTGCTGAAAAAATCCTCTCATTTTTATCAAGACAGAATGAAGAAAAATATAAGTCTTTATATCATTTGTTCCTATCCTGAGCACAATTTATTTTAGTAAATTTATTCAATATTTTAAAATGGTTCATCACCTTGTCCTAGGTTACATATCATCCTTAGTTCCTCTGCCAACCTCCGTTACTCACGAATATTCTCTCCGTAACAATGCCAACTATTACATCACAACATCTCTTTGACTGAATGAAAGAAATTCATGACATAAACTACAGTATTTTAGCTAGCCCTTCCTTGCCTGTTCAAAAACACTGTTAAAAAAATAATATCAGCATTACTTTACCATTCTCTTGCTTAAAAAATTAGAGAAAAAAGTTACCTAAAAAAGTTAAGTAAACTTTTAACCCTTAAAGGCCTAATTCTGATTTTGATAAATTTTTACTGCAACAGAACAGGTGCCCTAACATCAAGTTTTTGGGAAAAGCTTTCTAAGTACCTTGACAGTTGTTTCTAGGCAGTTGTTGGCTGCCTTTATAGGCAACCAAGACTTTCTTAAATGCAACTGCAAAACCACTGGATGTAGGCTGTCAAAAGTGTAGCACAAGTGTATAAAGATCTTAAGGGATTTAAGGGTTAAGTTGCCTTAATTTCTAATTTGTGCAGGCCTGCCAACCAAAGTTTTATTGGAAATTTGAAGTTCTGTCCATTTCTTTTTATACTCACACAATGGTCTAGCCAAGTTGGCAGATGAGTGAACAGAATGATTGGGAACAGATATTTACCTTCTTTCCAGTCCTGGAAAAATACTGGAGAAAACTATCTCTGGTCGGTAAATACTGTAAATATACTTGAATTTTAATTTTCTCTGCCCCTACTTCCTATTGTTTTCCCATAAATAACTTCCATTGGCATGATAAATTGAGGTGAGCTGAGTACGGCTCTTATGCAGCTGCTGTTAGGTAACACAGTGAATTCTAAAGTCTCAGTCATTATTTATGAGCTCTGGTTACTGTTAGCAAGACCACTTCCTGTTTTATAACTTGAAAATTTGAAAGCCGTTTTTGCATTTTTGGAAATAGTTCTTTCTTCACGTGGAGGAGAGTGTTCTTTCATTGAAACGTGGTTGCAAAAATGTGACCGTCGAGCATGGTTGGCGCAAGTTATCAACAAGATAAGTGTGGTGTGTGTGCAAAAACCTTTGATGTTGGAAATATTGGCGAATATGCAGGTAAAAGCCATGCCAAAGGAAATATGCATTCAGATGCTATGAAAAGGAAAGAAGATCAAGGAATTATGAATGTGAGGACATTTTTCAATGTTTCACAATGGTGCCAAAGGAAAAATCAGTCACCTGATTTCTTGGAGCAAACAATCAGCAGATGAAATGATCCTTTCGGTCAAACGATGGTCGAAATGATGGTTTGCTCGACTTTTACTGACCTGGTTGGGAAGCAGTTGAACCTCTGTCCCCTCCCTCTATATCAGTGTTACTGTCTAGCGGATAGTAACAATGTTTTTCCAAATCTCAAATTTTATTCATTAGTACCTAAAACTTTGTCTAAATAATTGTGAAATTGTATCTTGACAGCTGTGTATCTCATACAGCTTTTGTATTTATTACATCATTTCAGGTTAACAGACTTGAGGAAATCAATCAAGAGCTGAAAAAAGAAGTCAGTTATCGTGATATACAAGTCCAAAAACTTGAATCTCAGCTTCAGTCATTTGGTCTGAGGCGTCAATTGGACCAGCCAAGTTCAGATGATACACCTCAAGATATGGATGTAAACTTGGTAGGTATTTTTCAGAAATGTAGATGCAACTGGTTTTGTTTCTGTGTATAAAATTCTCACTGAGACGTGTCAGAAGTATTACTTTGGAAGAAAAAAACCCAAAGTTCAAATAAATGTTCAATTTTTATAAAACAAACAGGTAATATTGTCATTCAAAGGCATAGTGCATCACACTGCAAACCCTTTAAAAAAAATTTATATTCTTTTCATCGATTTTAATGCCCAATGTTTGTCTGTCCATTTGAAAAATTGTGTCGTATTCATATTTCTGTAATGGCTGCATGGCTTTTCACAAAACTTCACACATGTACACCACCAGGTCCGAATGATAAAGGTCAAGGTCATACGATTATGAAAACTCAACTCTTAGAAAAATTTTATTTGTTTGGTAAATTGATGTAACCCTTTACCCAACGTAACAGCCAAAACCGGCCAGCGCTATTCTCAAAAATGTCCAGTTAATTTTCATTATTTTTTTCATTTTTTGTCTCAAAAACATAGATTAGGATCCTTTGTTGGAACGAGCTCGTCGAGCTCGTTCCAAGGAGGGTCATAACCGAAAGTTTTGAGACAAAAAATAGAAAAAATTAGTTATTCAAGAATTTTGTTTGCAAGTATCGTCTGCTTTTCATGTTAGGTAAAGTGTTAAATTTTGCTCTCTGTACATGTGCAGATGAGAGCACTGATTTTATTCATATTGTTTCTAAACAGCAGGATGAAATAAAAAGGTTGAAAGCTGATGTTGAGCAGAAAGATAAGTTATTAAACGAACAGAGACAACAAGCATTACTACTAGAGCATTCACAGCTGAGTGACTACTCCCTCACTGATACAGATAGAGAAAAATTGAGGTTATCACTGGAACCAGGTGTAAGTGTTAGAATATTTGTAGTTCATGAATATCTGTTAATACCAATGGTACTCACTTAACTCTGTTCTGCTGCTGATAAGTCTGAAAGAAAATCGTGTACCCTGATTTTGCTTACTGATTTTGGGGGTACCAGCAAAGAGTTCATTATACTTAGTCTACTGGAAGTTTATATACAGTTTACCCTTTGCCCAACTAATCGGCTGCATCTGACCATGTAATGGACTCATTCAGCAGTCAAAAAAAATGTATTTTCAAAAAAATTTCAACAAGCCATATCATGTGACCCCTCATTGGAACAAGCTTGTTCCAGAAAGGGGTCACATGATATGGTTTTGTTGAAACTTTTTTAAAAATTTGAAAAAATAATATTTAAAATGATAAATTGTAGTACCATCTGTGTTCGGTAAAGAGTTAAGGATAGGTTCACTGTGTGTTTAAGAATGAAGGTCATGTGGTTAGTGGGTAACACAAAGGAGAGGATTAATGTGCTTATTGGAGAGTTTAGGAAGAATAGGGTAGGAGATTTCATCAAACAGTTTGTCTCAGAGCGATGGAAGGAGAGAAGAGGCATTTGGGAGAACAGGGCGAATCAAGGCCTTCTCACATGAGAACCGTGACAAATCAGAGGCCGGCCAAAGTGTTATTATTAGTCAATGTTGCCATGACAACAATGTAATGTGTGTATTATTTAAAATATAGTGTGTTATATTATGAAGAAAGTCTGTTTTGACAAGTCAAATTTTTTATGGGATGATGAATGACCAGCTGTGTAAATTTTTTTTAATTATGATGACCTTAGTTATATGTGAAAACAGCAATGCCATTGTTGCAAAAAATCTTCAGTTCGGAAATATATTTGGATTTAGGAGTAGTTGTTGTGTAGATTATTCCACATGTGCATCTTTTAAGCTCCTATTCACAGACAAGAAATGACCAAAATCTCATCTAAATGCTGAAATTTTCTTTTCTGTGAATTTGCATGAAAATCATCTTACAGACCATTTTCATGTAACTTTGTTGAAATAAAATATCTGTCAGCAATTTCATTATGAGTTCTTTTAGCAGAAACATAAATTAAGAGGGAAAATGTTTTTTAAATTTAAAATTGGACATATGTGAATAAAAAAATTAATGTTGTTTGAAGAGCTGATTTTAATATTCAAGAAACCTTTTAAACCACATTTTTGTGAAGTGTTTTCACTATATTTTTGTACAGTTGATTTTCACTCCCCAGCAATATTTATTTATATTCATGTTTAATACTATTTTGCGAAAAAATTGAAAAATTTAATATTTAATTTATTGAATATTGTTTGACAGATTTTCTGAGCTCTGTCAAAGAAAATATAATGTATTGAATTCTTGGTTTATCATCAGAATATATAGGTTGTGGAAAGTATTTAAATATTTTTGCTTGCAAATTAGATTATTAGTTACCCCGTGTCTGATCACGTGGTATGGGTTTTTACCTACCCGAAGCCAGCCGTATGCCGAATGGGATACGGCTGGCTTCGGGTAGGTAAAAACCTGTACCACGTGGTCAGACATGGGGTAACTAATTTATCTATTGACTTTCCGTTTTAGAAGTACAATGTATTTCATGTGTGAACACACACATCATGAGATCTTTTATCTTCCATTGTTGAGCCATACAGGTTTCTGTGGAATTTTTGTGCAAAAGAGTTTTTGTGAAAATATGCTGATATGACTAGTATAAAAAAATTATTGAATTTCTTTTTTTCTTTTTTGTCTCAAAAACATAGCTTATGAACCCCACATTGGAGGGTACTCGACAAGCTCATTCCAATAAGGGGGTCATGAGCTATATTTTGGAGATAAAAAATTAAAATATAATACATGTACACTGTAAAACTGGAATGACGATTTTACTTCCGCCTTCCAGTTATCGGTAAATTGATTTCGATGAACGCGTCTTCTACGGGGTATGGACAATTTGTAGATTTCGGAACAAGGCTTCCACTGGGTATGGGAAATTTGTCAGTGGCTGGGTGGACGTATCGTGGGTTTCAATGAATATGGTCTCATACCACGTATCTATCAACCAATCAAATCAAAAAATTCACTTTAGTCAATAGATAAATTTGGTTACTTCGTGGAGGTCAGATTATATTGCTAGTTTGCATGTTGCATCCTATGAACTTTTACTTGCATGGATGACTGAAGATACAGCATGTTGTCAGACAGGGTTCGATGTGGTCTTTGAAATCCTTGAAAGTTCTTAAATTGAAAGTTGTATTTTGAAGGCCTTGAAAGTATTTGAAATGTGTGACGGACCTTGAAAGTTTTTGATTTTTAAGAGTGCTTTAAAGTTTCAATTTCTGTTTCACAGCACTCAGTGAAATTAAAATTTTGAAACATTCTTAACCCTTTACCTAACATGAAAGACAGATAACACTTGAAAATAAAATTCTTGAATAACTAATTTTTTTCATCAAAAACATAGCTTATGACCCCTCTTTGGGTCAAGCTCATTGCAATGAGGGGTCATAAGCTATGTTTTTGAGACAAAAAATGAAAAAATAAAAGAAATTAACCCTTTACCTAACGAATCGCTCGCATCCGCCCTCGTAATATGCAAATTGAGCAGTTGAAAAAATTAAATTTTTCAAAATATTCCAACAAAACCATATCATGTGACCTCTCATTGGAATGAGCTCATTGAGCTCATTCCAATGAGGGGTTCACATGATATGGTTTTGTGAAATTTTTTGAAAAAATTAAAAAAATGATATTTGAAATAATAAATTTTGATATCGTCTGCGTTGGGTTAAAGGGTTAATGGTGATTTTGTGAATAGCGCTGGTCAGTTTTGACCATTATGTTAGGTCTTTTAAGGATTTTAACAAATAAAACCAGCTTCAATGTTCTATCAGATATTTTACAGGACTTGTAGATATGGTTGTTTGTAGCACATTTCTATGTTGTTTTTTTTTATTCAGGATCAAATCAACAGTCCTTTTTGTCAATTAATTTTAAATATATTCTAAATGTCATGTTTACTTGAAGCTGTATGGAGCTAACCTGGAATAGTCTCAAAAACTGTTTAGAAGGTGATTGAAAATCACTTCAAATGGTCCTTGAATTAATTTCAACCTTCAGGCAGTGAGCTCTGTTAGAAGGGCTTCATATGTGAGGATTCCTGTGAGAATCCCAAGAAGTGGAACAGTTCTAATTACTGTGTAGACAGTTATGTTTTACTGTTATAGTAGTATCTGGTAACCAACCCCAGGGTGGCAATTCCTCAATATGGTGCCGTATAATTCTGTTCTGAATTTTATTCTGAGGCCTTCCTGTGTGGTCATTTTGGTTGCTGCATGATCTCTTTTTATTACCTCTACAAACTTAAAAAAAACTAAAAAATTAATTTATGAATAAAATGGTGCACTTGCCTTCAACCAATGTTAACCCTGCTTGTGTGGAGTTAGTTTGTTGGGGAGTCTTGTAGTTGTTTGTCAATGTCCGGTGTTATCTCAACATACTCTGGCTTCCTCCACCCATAAAACTGCTTCACATGAGCTGACCGGTTGTCGATAGTGTTGATAAATGCCAGAAAATAAATAAATAGATCTACTGCAGGTTAAAAACATTAAATAGTTTATCTTCATAGGTTCATTGAGCATTGCATAAACTTCAAACCTTCCTTGATGCTGGGTGGAAAAATTGAGTTATAGTGTTGAAAGAATTAAGCTTTTATAAAAATCTTACTTTTATGGAAAATGTAAACTTCTAAGGCCACACAAAGTAGATCTTCTGTTTCTCAGGCCATTATTTGTGAAATTGCATGCGGGCGAGCGGTTTTTTTATTTTATTTTTTATTTCAGTAATTACTTTTTTGCCATCAAAAGTTCATGTTCTTGGTTCAAGTTTTAGGCTTCATAATCTACAGAATAGCATGGGTGGTGGTGTATTTCATCCCTTGAGTGCAAGAAGACTTTGCAATGCTAAAGCATTGCAAAGCCTTCTTGCACTCAAGGGACAAATTCATCAATTTTTTTAACTTGGATAAAATATCAGACATAAACCATTTAATTTTTATTTTTTTAAAGTTTAAATTGGTTATAAAAAGAGAGCATGCGGCAGCCAAAAGGACCATGTGGGAGGGCCTGAGAAACAGATTTTTTATTTTTTTAGGCCTAACCCACCTGTTTTCCAAATTTTTTGCCTTGAGAAAATTGCGTAAATCTGTTTAAATTGATCTCCATTTTTTATGTGAATTTTCTTCTCAAAAATGTTTCTTCCAGCCATATTGCTACTTTGTCATTTAATAGCTTCATACCATTTTTGTGTTATAGAATGTTTTGCGGGAAATGTTTTTTCTTCCTTTATTTATGTGCATTGAATATTATGACCATGAGTTAACAGTTCACCCAAAGTTACAACAAATTAAACTGGCAAGTTTCACCTTATAAGGCCTGGACACTTTTACAGTTTTTTTCCTCCATGACAGGAATTTCTAGTCAAGTTTTGGTTGCGAGGATAGAAAACAAGAGATTTTAGTAGAAATCATTGCTGAATCTAAAAAAAAATGTCCATTCCCAAAAGGGTTAAAATTATGTTTTTGAGTCTTTATTGAGACTGTTATCTGAAAACCATTTTGGGTGAAAGGTTAAGGTGATTTATTGGTGAATAATTGATTTGTGGTAAGAATCAACATTCCAAGTTTATAATGAATGAACAAATATTTGCTTAATATTATACATTTGCATGTTTAACTTTAACAGGGACAATGTGCCACAAAGTTTTAAAATTTATATCAAAAACCAGTAATTCCAACCTGGTGTTAAATGAAATAGAACGATGCTTTTGCATAAAAGATTTATTGGTTTTAGCATCAGAAATTACCATTCAAATTTTGTTTTCTCCGTTTTTGCCTCAAAAATAGCTGCTGACATTCATTGGAATGAACTTGGGCTGATTCCACTGATGAGTAATAAGTTACGTTTTTGAGGCAAAAAACTCCAAATTTTCAGTTTTTAAGAAATATATTCACAAGGTCATAAACTAGTCTTTTTGGGGAACAAGTTAATTTTCTCTGTTAACAACAAACAACATTTGTGACATATTATCCCTTGGATTTTGAACTAACTAAAATTCTTTTTACTTCCTGCTTCTACTAACAGGCTAATTTGCAGCAAGAGATTGGTGAAGCTATCACCCAAAAAATAGAAAGCGAGCTTGCCAGCTTAAAGCATGAAAATCAACACCTTAAGGATGTTCTAATGCAAATGGAGGAAGGGAAGGCCAAACAAGGAGCAGATAATTCTGCTGTATGTTTATTGGCTCAAATTTTCTACACTTAGTATTTTTTTTTTTATTTTCGTTTGTCACCATCACTATTTTATGCCAGGTCAAAATCATGACAATATTATCAAAACAATCGCATTCTATATTTTGAAAGGACATCTGTTGTTGAATGTCCTGACTATGAAAGCTGAGAATTAATAATATTTGCAATCATCAATGCTGCTACATAGCCTTGAAAGTGCTTAACCCTTAAGGGCCTGGATAGGTATCCTGAATTCCCACCAGCCCACAGCCTTAAAACGTCCAGTTGCTTAGCAATGATTTCTTGTCAAATCTTGGCTGCCTTAAATGATGGAGTGCTAAACTATTTTTCAAAGGTGATTTGTAACGCAAGTATTTTTTTTCAAGGGCACCATAATGTGAGCAAAAGGAGCTCCAGTGTAATAAGATTTTGATCATAATTGTTTTGTTACAATTTATTGCACTCCCCAATCAATTGTAATAAAACATTTTTTGTGATTCAACTGCTGAACAAACGAGGTTATGAATACAGTATAAAGCCACTGCAGTCGCTTTCAGCTCTTTTCAGTAGAGCCCTTATAGTGGCTTCTTGCACTCAACCAGTTAACAGGCAGCCAAGACTGTAAATAGAAACCACTGTCTAGATAATTTGCCTATTGTCACCAGAACCTTCTCATGATGGCTTGTTAAGGGCACCTGTAGGAAATAGGCCTTTAATTAAAAGTCATTGAATTCAAAACTAAATTGCCAGGCCATTGAAAGTGTTTGAAGATTGGACATTCTTGGTAAGGTTAAATATAAATTTGAAATCCTTCCTGTTCAGGCTGATTGGTGGTTCAGGTTGATTGGTGTGAGCATGTGTAATTTTTAAATCTATTCTATTTACCATTTAATCTGTACTTTGTGGTTACAACATTAATGGGTCGGATTCCAGGACTTTGATAATTAGTTGAGATATCTCAAATCTCAACTGATTGGCATTCACAATTGAAGCCCCATTCTCAATTTTGTGTGTTTGACGTCACTAATTTGGGTTTGGTTCCTTGTGCCTCTGTCCCTCTTCTGTTGCTATGCTCTCAGTAGTGAGGTGGTGATTATAGTCCTGCTGCTTTCTTGGTAAGGATATTTAGGTCACAGAAAATCTCTGAAAAATATATTTAAGTAATTGCTTGCTTCATTTTGGTCAAATCCATTCATATAAGCTGTGGTATTTATTGTGTAAATTGGATTTTTTTCATGCCATGAAATAATACACATGTACTTGCACCAGACACTGATTCTTGGGAAGCTCTCTCAGAGAGCTTCCCAAGGATCAGGGTCAGGTACAGATATTATTGGTTTGGATTGTGTCCTTACGGAAAAATACTTAAGCCCAGTTGCCGAAGTGGGAGCATGGTGACACAATGTGTTGAGGTGTACCATGTACTTCACATCGCTGGTACACACACATTGAACTGATTCTTACCTTCTTTGTGCCAGATTATAAGTTGGAAACTTCGACATTTACTCACTGCTACCCTGTAGTTCTCTCCACATACTCTGACTTACTTCACCTGTGAAACTGTCTGACACAATATAACCTTGGCTGTTGAATGGATCATTAAACCCTAATAAATAATGTAAATAATATACATACATAAATTTAATGGGAGTTTGAAGTAAAGTTTGATGAAGGTTCTGGAAAGTGCTTGAAAATTTTCTGGACAGTTCCTTGATTTTTTCTTATCAGAAGTGTATGAACCTGGAATCATAGCTTATTTTGTCACAAGTTCACGTTTAGCCAGAATTACTTCCGCTGAATTCCTGATGCAAGACAGTTTACTGCCCTTGCTTTTGTGGGAACATGTCAGCACCAAGACATCTGGTATGTTGATGATGCACATGTCTTCAATCAATGTGGCTAATGGTTTTTTTGATTTGTAAGTAAGCTGAAAAAAAGGCTGGTAGTTACTTTCAGCTGTTCACTGGTTCTCTTTTGTCAAACTGACTGGTCCATTCATTACACTATTCAACCTGATGTAACTCTCAAGAATGTTAGTTAAGCTGTAATTTGTGTCAACAGATCACATGATCATTTGCAACTGGGATTTATTTAGTCTTGGATCTGCAACTGTCATGTTAAAAAAATGGTGTTTTAGTTGAAGATTACGACCAATTTACTTTGAGAGGGTAAGGGTGGAATCAGTATCTTAATTTCTTGCTAATGAGAAATTAGGCTCCTTCATTGAAAAATAAAAGTAGTGTTAACTTTTTTACCTAACATGACAAGCAGATGTCACTTTCAAAACAAAATTCTTAAATAACCGAAAAATAATCATTTTTTTAGTTTTCGTCTTATTTGATTGTTGTCCTGGCATTAATATAGCATCATTTAATGCACAAACACATAGTTTGAAGAAAACTTCTTTTCAACACAAAAGTTTGATCAGTCTTCACAATGCATGGTTCAATGAATTTTTTTCATTATATTAAACAGTAGATGTTATTTATTTCTTCACTACCTCAGTAAATCCAGAAGCTATCCAGAAATACCTTGCTTGGGGTAGAAGTCTGCTAAAATGGGCAACATGGGTGTAAATGATTGACTAAACTTGACTTCATGATTAGCCACCTTGCATAAATATTTGACCTTAAACACCAATAAATAATAAAGCAAATTTCAGTAACAGGCAACAGTCATTTTTGTCCAGTGACCATCTTTATGGAATGACCACACCAAAGTCTACTCAGTTAAACTTCTTTATTATATCCTCTTAATCCTTTACCTAACATGAAAGGCAGATGACACTTGTAAACAAAGTTCTTGAAAAGTAATTTGTTTCATTTTTTTGCGTCAAAAACATAGCTTATCACCCTCATTGGAATGCACTCTACAAGCTCGTTCCAATGAGGGTCCTAAGCTATGTTTTTGAGACAAAAAATGAAAATTGAATGGTGACTTTTTGTGAAAAGTGCAGGTTGGTTTTGACCGTTACCTTGGGTAAAGTGTTAAAGCTGTCATGTGTAGTGCATCCACGAACAATTACTCTCCAGGAGAACCCCAGGAAGTGGCGCAGTGCATGTAAAAAATAGCTTTAATCCCAAATTTTGATTATCAAAGAGTTATTAAGTGCAAATTGGTTACTTTTTATTAATAACTAAATATCTCACAGTTTTTGAAGATGCACTCTACTTCAATACATTATCAACATACTGCAGAAAATATCTTCCATGAACCCCTCTGATGTCAAAATATTGTAATTTCAGGCTGCTTTTTTTTCTCATAATACAAAAATAATTTTAAAAAACATTTTACCAAATTAATCTTGCGAGACAGAGCTCATTGAATTCTGTCAGAGAAGATTGAATTCGTTAAATTCCAACTACATTATGGTAAAAATGGTTGCTTGAAATGTCCATATTTTGACATATGTGTGCAGGGTTTTAATCATATTTACAGTTCAACATTATACTGTTTCGATTCTGTAGATTGCTATTAATCAGGATTTCCTTTTATAAATTTACAGTTTTATTTATTCATTTACCCCATCTTGCGCTGTGACATAATATACATAAATGAATAGTGAATATTGATTTCTCTTTGCTGACATTTTGGGGAAATTTTAATGATATTTTTCAGTACAGTGGAGCCCACTTAATTGGATATCTCTTAATTGTATATCCCTGTTAATTGAATATAATTTTCAAACACAAAACCATTTACCATATCTTCAGTACAAATTTGATCTGTTAATTGCATATGGGTTGTAGAGTAAACTCCTGTTAATTGTATAAAAATTTTTGTAATATGTCGAAAAAATTACTGTGACATGCACTAAATTCCCCTTATTTATCAACCTTTTTGGCCTCACTACATCCAATACAGGGATTTATTCTATTATATCTTGTTTGACAGAGCTCTATGAGCTCTGTCAAACAAGATATAATAGAATAAATGCTCAGTTTACCTCCAGAACACAGGAAACTGACCAAATCCCTGTTAATTGTATACTCCTGTTAATTGAATAATTTTCGCTGGCAAAATGGATATTTAATTAAGAGAATTCTACTGTACAAGTGGAAATAAGGTACAAGACTATCACAAGAAAATTAAATTTGTATTTCTTCACTGAAAGTAGTAAATAGCAGCCCATTTTTAAGACCCCCCCCCCCCCCATACCAAAGAGCTCATCCCTCCAACTTTATTAGCTTATTTCAATTGGTACTTTTAAGAAAGGAAAATTTATTATAATGGAATTCATTTATAAATTTTATAGATTTCTACACTTTTGACTAGCCACTTTTACAAGTGAACAAAATATCAGTACAGTGGACACCACTTGAACGAATAATGTCTAATAGAATAACCCTTTGGCCACATGTGACATTCATATCATAAACCATACCTTTAAATTTGACCTGTTAATGGCACATAGGTTATAGATTCAATTCTTGTTAACATGTGGAAGCCTGAAGCTGAGTCTGCTTGCCTCTGATGTAATTACAGCAGGTGCTCTGGCAATGATAGTCTGGATAATAGTAAGCATGGAGAGCCTTAAAATCTGAGCAGATTCTGATCAAGTCTTGCTTTCTTGAGGCAGTCAACACTAGACTAGAAACTCCAGTTATGCCACAAGCCTTTAGTAGTAGGTTCAATAAATTCACACTTAATTCCCTGTCTTGTTAGAGTTAATTGAATAAAAAAAAATTATGGCCTGTCAAAAATTATACTGTTAACTACCCCTTTCTCCTGCATTTTAGAACCTTTTAGCTTTCATTCTTTTTAATATAGACATTCATTCCATTTTATCTTGTTTTACATGGCTTCTTGAGCTCTGTCATTCAAGATATAATAGAACAAATACTAATTTTATCACCAGAGTGAAGAAAAAAGACCAAATTCTGGTGAATTGAATACTGTTAATTGAATATTTTTCATTTACAAAGTGGCTATTCAGTTAACAGAACTTCATTGTATTTCCAGATTACATTATAGTGACAAAATAATCGAACAACACAACAATTACTTTGATAGTTTTGCTGCATGATTTGCTACTAACATATTGCATGCTTTATGTCTGTATATTTTTCAGTAACTTTTAGAACAATAGTTACAGACTTTCATTTACTCCTAGTTTAAGCTTTTGTAAAAAAATAAATGTCCCTGTAGTTAAATAAGAATGTAGCACAGTTTTGTATATTAGAATCTTTTTACCATCAAAAGATCTCAAATAATACAAATGTAGTTCTACCAGGAATGGACTGTAGTACCCATGTTTTGCAGTTTACTTTATTCTGGCCCTAAATTCTGGCATGGGGTAATTATCATGCCACCAACATTCTGGAGAGAGACAAAGGGTCAGAGGAGGAAAAGATATAGTCATTGTGTACTGGGTGTCTCTTTGTCCTTGATCCATTTTCATATGGTTTTCAAAAGAAGATTATGTGATCTTAATCTTTGCTAATGTGCATGTAGATATACCTTGTTTGTTCAATAAAGTTATCCCAAGGGATAAGCAAGTACAATGGAACCCACTTAATTGGATATCTCTTAATTGTATATCCATGTTAATTGAATAAAATTTTCAAACACAAAACCATTTACCATACCTTCAGTACAAATTTGATCTGTTAAATGCATATGGGTTGTAGAGTAAACTCCTGTTAATTGTATATACATTTTTGTAATATGTCGAAAACATAACTGTGACACGCACCAAATTCCCCTTATTTATCAACCTTTTTGGCCTCACTTATCCAATACAGGCATTTATTCTATTATATCTTGTTTGACAGAGCTCATAGAGCTCTGTCAAACAAGATATAATAGAATAAATGCTCAGTTTACCTCCAGAACACAGGAAACTGACCAAATCCCTGTTAATTGTATACTCCTGTTAATTGAATAATTTTCACTGACAAAATGGATATTCAATTAAGAGGATTCTACTGTATATTCTATTAGTTATATCTGGCAATCTGTTACATCACATAGTGTTATTTGATGTGAGTCCTCTTAGAATTCAGACCAGATCTTTTTATTGTAGCATTGAAAATAAAGCACATGTGTTTGACACACTGTTGAAGAGGGCTCACAGCTCTTTCAGTAGCGTTCCACCTGTAAACATATCCCATTCCAGATCCTTTTTGTAGCATGGCCCACAAGCACATTTCCAATTTAAAAAAAAACTGATAATGAAACAGTGCCTGTTCTTTTTTACTGTAGAAATCAGACCTATTCACCAATGCTTGGGGTGCAAGTCCTATCAAATGAGCAGCACAGGTATAAACAATTGGCTATACTTGATTTCATACTCTGAAGTAGCCATAGGTGCTGAAAGTGACTTTAAACACCTATAAACAAATGACTAGGAATGAAATGAGATTGGTTTAGATTGTAGATTGGTCTCGGCATAAAATGGTTCATGCTAATACACCTTTGATGCACACAATTTGTGGTGGCGTTCAAATCAGCTGTGCATTTGATTTTGAAAAGCTAAAGGTATACTTTGACAATTACTGCATGGCAATCATTTTTTTTTAATTTGTAAAGTTTTTTCATGTTTCTTTGCTTCTGTCCTTTTATTTTCATAGAGAAGTGAGCTTAGCGACTCACAGTTTGGTGGTGAGGCAGGTGCTCTATCTGATGTGTTACATGAAAAGGAAGTTGTTATTGAGCATCTTACTGTACAGTTAGATAGTTTAGAACAAGAGGTGGATAATCTCAATGAATTTCAGGTAAAAATTGCAAAGTCTTCCCGCTCCCAAGAAATATCGGGATCATCAGATTGTAAATACAGTACTGTGATCACAAAAGTGTCCAGAATTTTGACCGCATCGTGACTGGGTGCTGGACAGATATGGCTGGATGTGACTCAGTAAAAATTCTCTTGCGAATCTCACCTGTCAAAAAAGAAATGTGATAATATTGAATTTGAAATGGTGATTTTGTTTATTTGGGTTGATGAGGTCTTAATTTTGCAGTATTTTGTTAACGCTTTACCTAATGAATCAGCCACATCCGTCCACATAATTTACAAATTGATCAGTTGAAAAAAAATATATATATTTTTCACAAAATTTCAACAAAACTTTATCAGTTGACCCCTCATTGGAATGAGCTCATTCCAAAATTTCAACAAATCTATATCAGTTGACCCCTCATTGGAATGAGCTCATTCCAATGAGGGGTCACATGATATGGTTTTGTTGACATTTTTTGAAAAAATGGAAAAACCAAAATTAAAATAATAAATTTTGATTTGTTGTGTTGGATAAAGGATTAACCCTTAAGGTCCTTGAGATTTTTACATAGTTTTGCTACACTTTTGACAGTCTACTTCCTGTGACTTTGCTGCTGCTTTTTGGCAAGTCGTGCTTTCCATGTAGGCTACCAAGGTTCTTAGAATGTAACTTGTGAGTTAACAAAAGACTGCATGCAGGGGCACCTTCTCTGTTGCAAAAAGTCGGAATTGGGCCCTTAGGGTTAAAGAAATTTCAACCCATTTGAAAAAGTGTGTCGCAATTTGGTGCCAAAAGAGACCACTTCTGTTATCATGGTACTGTATTACTTCAGACTGAATTTTCTTCTTGATAAGATTTATTTCACAATTTTTGGGAAAGTTTCTTGTTTTTTTCAATCCTTTTTTCGGTTTATTGTCATAGCTTACTTTTGTTGGTAAATCCTTTGCTAGTAAAGCTTGCACGGGCTTTTCACCATTTCGAGTGCAGCTGATATGGAGCTCTGCTGATTATTTTTTGTCAGCTGTCTTATTTTGTTTTCTGTTTAAGTTAAATATTTGATTTTAAAACAGTCCAAATCATTCAAACCTTGAAATGTGTAAAAGGTATATTGATTCAGTACTTTTCTGTCAAACGAGATTGAATTGGTTAAATTTCAAGATGCATTATAGGCAAAAACAGCTTCCTGAAATTTTGATATTTTGACATCAGAGTGTAAAGGCACATGTTCTGAGATCACAAAAAACTGAAATAGGCCTTTTAGAGTTGAGGTGTGTTTGGAACAAGTCACAAAATTACTGTAGCTATTTTTATGTTTGCAAAAGAATGCCATTGTTGAGCTCATTGGGGGTGGCAGTTGTGGTGCCCTGGTAGAATGATACAAGAACAACTTAAGGCCACACAAAGGAGATCTTCTGTTTCTCAGGCCATTATTTGTGAAATTGCATGCGGGCGAGCGGTTTTTTATTTTATTTTTTATTTCAGTAATTACTTCTTTGCCATCAAAAGTTCATGTTCTTGGTTCAAGGTTTAGGCCTCATAATCTACAGAATAGCATGGGTGGTGGTGTATTTCATCCCTTGAGTGCAAGAAGGCTTTGCAATGCTAAAGCATTGCAAAGCCTTCTTGCACTCAAGGGACAAATTCATCAATTTTTTTTAACTTGGGTAAAATATCTGACATAAACCATTAAATTATTATTTTTTTAAGTTTAAATTGGTTATAAAAAGAGAGCATGCGGCAGCCAAAAGGACCATGCGGGAGAGCCTGAGAAACAGATTTTTTATTTTTTTTAGGCCTAAACTATATTTTCTTAATGTGAATTCCCCTTAGGGTACTGTCAGCAAATCTGATTCGAGTCTGATACTGAATACTGAACCGATACCGTGATACACCCCTCTATAAATACCAAAACCAATACGAATGGAAAATTCCATCCCGGGTGG
The DNA here is from genome assembly GCA_031216915.1 of Pictodentalium vernedei. NCBI lineage: Eukaryota > Metazoa > Mollusca > Scaphopoda > Dentaliida > Dentaliidae > Pictodentalium > Pictodentalium vernedei. The sequence goes on from CM062288.1 coordinate 256,989,914, forward strand.
TATTGGAATTTTCCTTTCGTATTGGTTTTGGTATTTTTCATGACTATTTTTCTGGCAGACAAATATAGAATTACAATCTATTAAGTGTGAGAGGAAGGATTAAAAATGATAAATGTTCTGAAGGTATTTGGAAGTCCAAAAATTAAAAATCTAGGTTGCATTATAGCAGTGGGTATTTTGTTCAGATCTACTTTCAGTTACCTATTCATTATTTTTAACCATTTACCGAGCGTAACAGCCAAAACCAGCCAGGGCTATTTACAAAAATCATTCAATTTTCATTATTTTTAGTCTCAAAAACATAGCTTATGACCCCACATTGGAACAAGTTCAGACAAAAAATAAATTTATTTAGTTATTCAAGAATTTTGTTTGCAGGTGTCGTCTGCTTTTCGTGTTAGGTAAAGGGTTAAAAAATCTTTTTTTCTCTCTGATTGGTGTTGGTGTGGTGAGGGTATCAATAGCAACACTAACCTAAAATAACAATCATTATTATTAAATCGATTAGATTTTTTTTTTCATTATATCAAGTTTCGATTTATGTTAAAAACTATCCTTGTTTCTGAAGCACATCTACCCATGATTCATGTTCTACGTGGCTAATCCAATCGAGGAGAGTGTATTTCACAAAATATGTAGAAAGTTACATTAAACCCAAATAAATTAATAATGTCATAGAATTTATGCAGAGTTTTTGTTTGGAGTTTCAAGTTTTGATTCTGAGAAAGTCCATGTTTCATTATATTTTCTTATTAGAAGTGTTCCAACTTCAGTTCTGTTGACTGAATGTATAGTGATACAAAGTGTGAAATAAACTTTAGATTTATAAACCAGTGTCTATGTTACTCTCTCTGGGGCATATCATGAGAAATAGATGATCGCTAATGAGTCGTGATTTCATATGAAATTTCTGTACAGAGATCTCTAAAATCGATCTTAGCCAAGGTTTACTGAGGTTCAGATCAAATCGATTTTCGTGAACAGGGTTTAGAAATTTCATGTGAAATAACGACAAATTTCAGATTCTTTTTATCACATAATGTGTAATTTAAACTGTTAGCTAACGTAACAGCTAAAGCTGGCCAGTGCTGTTCATAAATTAATTTTTTTTTTTTTTGACTCAAAAACATAGCTTATAACCCCCTCATTGGAATGAGCTCATTTCCATGAGGGGTAAGTGGTATGGTTTTGTTGAAATATTTTGAAAAATTGAAACAAAATTATAAATTTTGATATCGTGTGCATTGGGTAGAGGGTTAAAAATGAATAATAAACGGTTGAAGAATTGATTAAATTCATTGCACATAAACTAGAAGTGTCTGTATACAGGTGTGCTTCATATTTAAGTTACTTGTTTATCTTTAGAATTTTTTTTTTTCAAATTGAAAGTCATTAGATTATTATTTTCTTTCCTTTGGATTCTGATTGTAATTAACTTTTGTAATGAATCGCCATTCTTTTTGTTTTCAGTTTTCACATTCTATTTCTGATTGGTAGAAAATTTTAGAAAATCGGTAGTCGACACTTTATTTATTATGTTTGATATGTGAATTGAACAATTAATGGATAGAATTTGTGGGAAATATTGTGGAAAATTTTCTTATTTCTAGATTTAAATGTTTGGTATAGTTTTTGGGTTCCATCATTTATTCACCAATATTATTTCCAATCACAGTCATAAATAACTAACGGGCATACTTTTTGTACAAATTTGATGTGTCAAACGCATGTAGGATATAGAGTACAAGCACTTCGTCTGTTATATTTAGTTGGAAAGAGCTCCATGAGCTGTATCAAAGAAGATACAATTGAATAAATATTCAACTCGTCACCAGAAGGTAGGAAATTTCCTGAAGTCTAGTCAATTGAATATTCTTGTTTATTCAATATTTCTTACAGGTAAAGTGGCTATTCAGTCAACCTTTTTATTTAATGTAACCAAGCAGCCATATCTGCTGGTCAGTGTTATTTACAAATATGACCCTTCAAATTTTATGAAACAAATCATAATTGTTTGCCTTCAAAACATAGCAAAGTCCTACCATTGAAATGATCATTGTGAGGGGAACTCGGTGGCTGAGTGGTTACAGTATTGTACTTCAAACCGAAAGGTCCACAGGTCGATCCCCACCAGGTGTAACTGTATTGTGTCTTTGGGTAAGGCACTTAATCCTGATTGCCCATATGGGGACACAGTGGTGCTGTGTACTAAGGTGTATTGCATGTCAATGGTGCAGTTGTCTTCAACCAATGCTAACCCTGCTTGTGCAGAGTTAGTACATTGGGGAGTCTGACAGTTGCTCGCTGTTTCTCAATGGCTCTCTCTCAGTACTCCAGCTTCCTCCTCCACCTATCAAACTGTCCGACACGAGGTGACCCTGGCTGTCAAAAGTGTCATTAAATCCCAGCAAATAAATCAAAAGTGTGGCCATTCCAATAACATATCAACATCTGGGTTGAGAGTCCTCCAATGTGAACAGGGCATAATTATTATGGTCAGCTCAACTTCACTCTAATTTTTTGTCTGGTGGTTGTGATATTACAGCCATTAATGCTGAAACAGACCATAATTCCAGTAAACACAAATGAACACGATGTTTTTTGGGGTAGTTCCTGATCATAAAACCTTCCTGAATGAAGTAGATTGCAACTGTTATTAAATGTTCCTAAGATATTGGCTAAGGCCATTATTGTACAGACCCCAATACTAATATCAGTTACAAAAAGGTTAACCCATTACCAAACCCAAATGGAAGATGACACTTCCAAACAAAATTCTTGAAAAATTAATTTTTTTCATTTTTGCTTCAAAAACTTTACTTCAAAAATATACTTTGTGGCCACTCATTGGAACGAGCTCACTGAGCTTGTTCCAGTGAGGTATCATAAGCTATGTTTTGAGACAAAAATAAAAAAATAATGAAAATTGAATGGTGATTTTTGTGAATAGTGCTGGCTGGTTTTGGGTGTTATGTTGGGTAAAAAAAACATTTGTGGTGAAATAGATTTTACAGTGAATGCCAGTTTGTGTGAAAATACTGTTTTTGCAGAATGAGGCATGACGTGAATCTGGGCTTTTAGTTTTTGAATGAAATCTCATGACCATGTAGTTCTAAGGGTAGATTTTTTCAATTTTTTTTTTTGTTTAGTCTTCAAAAATGTTAGTAGTCTCCATTTTTATGTTGTGATGGATAGTATTCCTGTGCTCTTGATTGTATTGTATTTAATATTGTGTTTAATGGCTGATAAACTCCTTTCACTGTGAAAATTTTGTAAAACCAGCAGCACAAGAAATATATTATATTATTTTTGATTGACAGTGTTTTTGAGCTTGCCAAGGCAAAATGTTTTTGATTTTATTTCTCTCAAAGTTGAGGAGAAATGGAGGTTGGGGCTATTTTTTTTTTTTTTGTTACCACACATTTCTTAAACCAGTTACCTAACATATTTAGATGACAATACTTGTTCATAAATAACTAAAGAATGTAATTTTTAGCTTTGGAAGCATAGCTTTTGTATGACTCCTCATGTGAACTTGCTCATTTTAATGTTTTGCAAGCCCAGATCAGAAAAATAACAAATTTTTAATGACAGTTTATGTGCAGAGCATTTGGTGAGATTTGCTATTCTGTTGCTTAAAGGGTTTAACCCTTTACCCAACGCAGACGATATCAAAATTTATTATTTTAAATATCATTTTTTTCAAATTTTTCAAAAAATTTCAACAAAACCTTATCATGTGACCCCTCGTTGGAACGAGCTCGACGAGGTCGTTCCAACGAGGGGTCACATGATATGGTTTTATTGAAATTTTTTGAAAAATAATATTTTTTCAACTGCTGAATTTGCATATTACGCGGGCGGATGCGGCCGATTCGTTGGGTAAAGGGTTACTATACAAATAGAGTCCAGATTGTCCTGTGAATCAAAGAAATGAAATAACATACCTTGATTGGTTAAAGTCTTGTTTGTATTGTGTAAATAAACATTTTCCCATTCTCTTTATAGCCGGGTGCCAATGGTCCCTCTCCAACAAATTATAATTAAATAATTGTACAAAAAGAAGGTTCCATTTATCCAATGGAACTAATGATGCTTTTGTAACCAAATGTGACTCAAGTCTTTTCAAGTCAGTTTAGAGTGGTATGTGTGAAATTGAATGAAAATGTTTAAACATTTCTTAACTTGTGCTAGAAGCCACTGTCAGGGCTTTCAAAAGATGAGGGAGCTGGAGCAAAAGCCAACATTTTCCTTGCTCATGTTTCACATTCAGTCAAATGCAAATAATATTGTGTTTATATAAATTTGTTTATTACAAATTATTGAAGAGTGCCTGTGGCACTCACTAATAATTTGTAATGAAACAAATTTTCATTTTCATTTTCAGACCTCCAAAAATAATCTAGCCCTCAACCAGTTAATGGCTTTGGAAATGCTTTCTGAACAACACATGGCATATGATCTGATAGTAGCAAGAAAAGCTTACCAACACAGATTACATTTGAAATAGCACATTTCTGTAAAAATCACATCTTGGAATTGATTTTTAAATAAGCTTCCATCAGATTAATGGTTAAATCTAGGAACCCTGTTTTGTTGTGAGTGATCTGATGACACAGTTTAACCCTTTACCCAACGAATCGACCGCATCCGCCCACGTAATATGCAAATTCAGCAGTTGAAAAAATATTATTTTTCAAAAAAATTCAACAAAACCATATCATGTAAGACTTCGTTGGAAAGAGCTCGTCGAGCTCATTCCAACGAGGGGTCACATGATATGGTTTTGTTGAAATTTTTTGAAAATTCTCAAAAAATGATATTTAAAATGTTAAATTTTGATATCGTCTGTGTTGGGTAAAGGTTTAATGACACATGTTGAAAGAGACATCTACAGCGTTATATTTCTTGACAGCCATTTATCAGCCTTCTAAACCATAACTAAATGAATTATTAATATGCTCCAACTTAGGTAATATATTAATTTTTCCCCAATAAATACCTGTCTGATTTTCAACACTGTGCATGGGAAGTTCGAAACACACAATATCAAAATAAAATTTGTTATTTTAATTATAGTTTTTTAATTATAGTTATTTTAATTATATTTTTTTTCAAATTTTTCACTAAATTTTAACAAAATCATATCATGTGACCCCTGATTGGAACAAACTTTAGAAACTCATTTCATTGAGGAGTCACATGATATGGTTTTGTTGAAATTTATTGAAAACAATTTTTTGTCAACAGCTCAATTTGTAAATTTTGCTGTTTCATTAGATAAAGGGTTAATTAAATGTTACCAAATAACTCTCATAATTGGATATAGTTTTATAATACCAAATCCATCGGAACTATTTACCATTCCTTCAGTACAAATTTGACCTGTTAATTGAGAATCGGGAATAGAGTAAATCCCTGTTTATTGAATATAAAAATTATAATTTTAAAAAAAATTCTCCGTAGGCCCTAAAATTCTCAAGCATTACAGACCTATTTGGCCTCAGAATTTCCAATATGAGCATTTATTCTGTTATATCTTGTTGACAAAAATAAATGAGCTCTGTCAAAATAGCTATAATAGAACAGGAGCCAATACTATAAAACTTTTACAGTTGTATTTTTCAGAATTGTATTTTCTAGTTATGGAAATAACTAATTGAAATGAACCATTAGCAATTTCACTGGCAGTTTGCCAATTGGCAAATTGCATATCTTTTGAAATGCTAATGGTTCATTTCAGTCATTTATATTCACTTGTAGAAAGTACAACTCGGGAAAATACAACTGTAAAAGTTTTATAGTATTGGTCCCTGGAGTAATAATAGAATGAAGTAAAATTAAATTAATATTTACTGAAGTAAGTTCTCGTTTTCGTAATTCTCCTGATAATTGAATATTTTTTGCTGGCAAACTTTTATTGTTTGACAAAGCTAAGTGAGCTCTATCAAACAAGATAGAATAGATACTCCGTTTGTCATTACAATGAAGTCAAAGGAAATTAATTATTAATAATGAATGTAAATTTTGAGATATGCCAAGAAATGGCCTTAACCCTTTACCCAACACAGACGATATCAAAATTTATTATTTTAAATATCATTTTTTGAATTTTTTCAAAAAATTTCAACAAAACTATATCATGTGACCCCTCATTGGAACGAGCTCGATGAGCTCGTTCCAACGAGGGGTCACATGATATGGTGTTGTTGAAATTTTTTGAAAAATAATATTTTTTGAACTGCTGAATTTGCAAATTACACAGGCGGATCTGCCCGATTCGTTGGGTAAAGGGTTAATAGCCTTGAATTTTGGAAGTCCTTTCCTTCAGGAGCCCTGCAAGTGCTATCATAGATAATGGCCTATCACCTAGCTCCAGTGCTTGTGAAAAAGAATTTATTTGCAAACATTGGGAGGGGGATGTAGATCCAGCCATAATAAATGATTATAAACCCCCAAAACATACTCAAATAAATATTAAAGAATAAATTAAACCTTATCTCTTAAAATCTGCTTCCATCCCTCCATAAACTATCAAACTCGATGTGACCCTGGCTATAGAAAATGTCATTAACCCTTTACCCAATGTAATGGCCAAAACTAGCCAGCGCTGTTCTAAAAAATCACCAATACATTTTCATTTTTGTCTCAAAAACATAGGTTATGACCCCTCCTTGGAACGAGCTTGTTCCAATGAGGGGTCATAACCTATGTTTTTGAGACAAAAAAATGAAAAAAATAATTATTCAGGAAGTTTGTTCGCAAGTGTCATCTGCTTTTCATGTTAGGTAAAGGGTTAAACTCTTAATAAATAAAAAAGCAAACAAACACTTCTTAATCCTTTGAACCCAAGTGGCCGCTTTTTCCGGTCCAGAAGCATGATATGTCATAATTTCCTGAAATGGGATGGCCACTGATTGAATGTAGGGGGTAGACCAATTACTATATTCAACCTGCAGCCGTGGGGCTGCACGTTGAAAATATTAATTGGTCTACCACCAAATAATGAAAGTGGACTTTTCCAGTTGCTACCATTGAACTGACATGGAAGATACCACCAGGGTTGAAAGGGTTAAAATCCAAGTGTTTGGCTACTTTCAACTCAGCATTCATATGATTTCATAGAAAATATTTCCAGTTTTCACTGCATGTCACATTTGGTTAACAGTTAATAATAGCAATTGGCCTTTTATCGGTGATGACTTATTTGTAGTCAGTTCCTCATTTTTTTTTCAACATTTCACTGCTTTTGATTTAACAAACATTTTGCATAAGGTTTTTGTTGTTGGAATCAAATAGAAAATGCTGCAATATTGTTGAATATTTTGGTAGCTTAGTGGTTGTAAGCTATTCAGTTAGACATTCAAATAATTTTGATAACTTCTTTGGGCTGGGATCATTAGTAATCATGGTTAAATAATTTACTGAAACATTGAAATAATTTTGATATCTTTTTCAGGTAGACATTGAAATAATTCTGATAACTTCTTTGGGCTGGGATCATTAGTAATTGTTAAATAATTTACTGAAACGTTGAAATAATATTTATATCTTTTTGTGCTAGGATCATCAGTAATCAAGGTTAAATATTTTACTGCATTTTTCATTTGCAGACTAAACTCCAGGATGACTTTGATACCGTTCAGGGTATGCTGGAGGAGAAACAGAAGGAAGTAGACACTCTTGAGAAAGAACTAATAGAATCTAAAGCTGACAAAGAAGTCATGGTATGTTAGTTATTGTAGTTTAGTTACAATTTTGAGTTTAACTCCCTGAATGCTACTGGCGGATAATCTGGCCCAGGACACAAAATCTCTTGTCACTGAAATAAGTGTAATTTTGGCACATTTAACCAAATTTTCCTCTGTAAATTGATGCACTTTTTGACCAATGATTTCTTGAGTTAAATTTAGTTGAACTTTTCATCAAATCTAGTCATGGCTGCCTGACAGCAGCCATGACTAGATTTGATGAAAACATTTGTAAATACTCATCAGGTTAAGAGTTCACCCTTTACGGTCTAATTTTGACTTCGATTACTTTTTCTGAAATAGAACAGGTACCCCAACCTGCTCTGTCCAGGTAAACTTGCAAGTTACATTTTAAATGCTTTAGCAGTTATTTCTTGTCTTCCTATACAACTAAGCATTTTCCATTTTTTTTTTAGTCTCAAAAGCATGGCTTATGACCCCTTGGTGGAACAAGCTCAGCTATTATGTTTCAATGAAGGGTCATAAGTTATGTTTTGGAGGTAATAATATAACAATATCAAAATTTATTATTTTTCTTCAACTACGGCACCTCATCAGAACGAGCTAGACAAGCTCATTCCAATGAGGGTTCACAAGATATGGTTTTGTTGAAATTTTTTGAAAAATTTGTTTTGCCACTGCTCAATTTGTAAATTATATGGGTGAATGTGGCTGATTTATTAGCCAAACAGTTAAAAACTATTAAAATTTATATGGCATTTTTTCTGAATAGAGCAGATAATGGCCATTAGGCCACACAAAGTAGATGTTCTGTTTCTCAGGCCAAGTTTTGTAAAATTGCATGCGGGCGGGCATTTTTTTACTAGCTCAACTTTGGCAAAGCCAAATTTGAGCTTTTGTCATGGCCCGTTGTCTGTCTGTCCATACGTCAACAATTGGATACGGCTCGGGCTAGAGGCTGTATTTATGAACCGATTTTTATGAAACTTCTTGGGTACCTTTGTTATGACTGTGGGACGGGAACGAGTGTTTTTGGGTGCGGTCAGAAATTCAAGATGGCTGCCAGCCGCCATTTGGTACCGACGTTGCAGAAATCTGTTTTTTGTACAGAACTTCCATATGAGAGCTCTGATTTGAATAATTTTTTGTATGAATGTTTAGTACCATGAGATACATTACATATCATACGGGTTTTTTTCTCGTGCTTAAATTATGCAAATTAGACTAACTTTGATTTATTTAGTGTTACTTTCAGCACTGTCAGTGCAAATGCCAATACGGCTCGGGCTATAGGCCGCATTTATAAACCGATCTTTACGAAACTTCTTGGGTATCTTTGCTATCACCATGGGACGAGAACGAGTGTTTTTGGGTCCGGTCCAAAATTCAAGATGGCTGCTGGCAGCCATTTTGTTCAAAATTAGGGGCAATCAGATTTTTGCGCAGAACTTCCACATGAAAGCTCTGATTTGAATAATTTTTTGTATGAATGTTTAGTACCATGGGATACATCACATATAATACGTTTTTTTTTCTCATGCAGAAATTATTCAAATTAGATGAACTTTGATTTTTTCAGTGCTACTTACACACAGTAAGTACACATGTCAATACGGTTCGGGCTAGAGGCTGTATTTATCAACCGATCTTCACGAAACTTCTTGGGTACCTTTGTTATCACCTTGGGACGAGAACGAGTGTTTCTGAGTGCGGTCCAAAATTCAAGATGGCTGCCAGTGGCTATTTTGTACCGAAATTAGGTCCAATCAGTTTTTTGTCACAACTTCTATACAGCTTGTATTTGTGAACTGATCTTCACGAAAATTCTTGGGTACCTTTGTTTTCACCTTGGGACAGGAATGAGTTTGTTTTGGGGTGCCTTGGTTATCACTGTGCTATGAGAACAAATATTTTGGGGTTCAGTCAGACCCACTCTGGGGCTCAAAGATTTCCTTCCTAGTTTAGCATCTGACTGTCACCCACCTTTACAATACTTTACCTATAGATTTGTTACAGGCTGCGGCCAGTATTCATGTACAGACCGTTACAATACTTTATATGTACCTTTGTTATCATTTTATATTTTATTTTTGTAATTATTTCTTTGCCATCAGAAGTTCATATTCTTGGTTTATTTTATGTTTTAGGCCTCATAATCTACAGAACAGCAAGGGTGGCGGTGTATTCCATCCCTTGGGTGCAACAAGGCTTTTGCAATACTAAAGCATTGCAAAGCCTTGTTGCACTCAGGGGACAAATTTATCAATTTTATAAACTTATCAGACATAAACCATTTAATGTTTATTTTTTCATAAAAAGAGAGCAGCCAAAAGGCCCATACGGGAAGGCCTGAGAAACAGATTTTTAATTTTATTAATCCAAACGTAAAGATTTTTGATCATGTAATTTGTTTGGTAACACATTAACCAGAAATATGGACGTGTGATAAACACAAATATTTGCTATTTGTTGAATTTCTTTTTAAGGAGAAATATGAGATTGAAATAAAAACACTCAAGAAAGAGTTAAATGAGAAAACTAATACGATAGAAGAAAATGCAGAGGAGTTATATATGCTGAATGAAAAAGTAGAAGAGATGGTGAGTGGGATAAAATTCTCTGTATGATTTGTGATCCAGGACTGTAGCTGGAATATTCAGTTAAATCTTTACCCAATACGAATAATTAAAAAGTATAGCTTAGGCCCCACAAAGTAGATCTTCTGTTTCTCAGACCATTTTTTGTAAAACAGAATGTGGGTGTACATTTTTAGCTCACTGAAGGGAGCTAAACTTATCACTTGCCGTCCGTCGTCATCTGTCCGACATTTTTCAAACGACTTCTCTGAAAGAAACCGCTAGGTCGCTTTGCTCGAAACTTGGTATGGATGTTCATTACCATATGTCAAATCAAGTTTGTTCAAATGAAATGGACATGCCCACTTGGGGCTCCATAGGGGGGCATAACTCCGATAGCACCCTATGTATATTAGAGAAATTAATAAAAAAAATTTCTTCTCCCGCATAAGTGGGCAGAATCATTTGATATTTGGTATACAGCATTATGGGGTGGACTTGATTCAAGTTTGTTCAAATCAGCCACCTGGATTCATATTTGGGCTCACTATAGAAGCCCGAATTTGAACTTAAAAAACCTTCTTTTCCAGATCCAGCAGGCAGAATCTTTTAATATTTGGTATGCAACATTGTGGGGTGGATCTTTTTCAAGTTTGTTCAAATCGACCCCCAGGATTCACATTAGGGCTCAGTATAGAAGCCCGAATTCGAACTTAGTGCATTTCAGGCAAATTTCTTAAAAAATCTTCTTCTCCAGATCCAGCAGGCAGAATCTTTTGATATTTGGTATGCAACATTGTGGGTGGATCTGATTCAAGTTTGTTCAAATCGGCCCCCTGGATTCATATTTGGGCTCACTATAGAAGCCTGAATTCGAACTTAGTGCATTTCAGCCAAATTTCATAAAAAATCTTCTCCAGATCCAGCAGGCAGAATCTTTTGATATTTTGTATGCAACATTGTGGCGTAGATCTGATTCAAGTTTGTTCAAATCGGCTCCCTGGGTTCATATTTGGGCTCAGTATAGTATGCATTTCAGGCAAATTTCTTTGAAAATCTTCTTCTCAAGATCCAGCAGGCAGAATCTTTTGATATTGGGTATGTGGCATGCTTAGGGGTGGTGAGATTCAATTTTGTTCAAACCAAGTCCCTGAGTTCATATTTGGGCTCACTGTGGTAGCCTGAATGATAACTTAGCTCAAAATGAGAATTTTCTTTAAAAATCTTCTTCTTCAGATCCAGCCGACGGAATATTTTGATATTCGGTATCCAGCATCCTTAGGGGGGTGAGATTCAAGTTTGTTCAAGCCATGTCCCTAGGTCCATATTTGGACTCACTGTGGGAGCTTGAATTGTAACTTAATTCGAAATGAGGAATTTTCTTAAAAAATCTTCTTCTTCAGATCCAGCAGACGGAATGTTTTGATATGTGGTGTGTAGCATCCTTAGGGGGTGAGATTCAAGTTTGTTAAATCCAAGTCCCTGGGTCCATATTTGGGCTCCCTGTGGGAGCCCGAATTATAACTTAGTCAGTATGATGAATTTTTCTTTTAAAATCTTCTTCAGATTCAGTAGTTGGAATGTTTTGATATTTGGCATGCAACATTCTTAGGGGGGGTGAGATTCAAGTTTGTTCAAGCCAAGTCCCTGGGTTCATATTTGGGCTCACTGTGGTAGCCTGAATGATAACTTAGTTCAAAATGAGGAATTTTCTCAAAAAATCTTCTTCTTCAGATCCAGCAGATGAATGCTTTTGATATTTTTTATGCAGCATTCTTAGGTGGGGTAAGATTCAAGTGTGTTCAAGCCATGTCCCTAGGTCCATATTTGGGCTCATTGTGGGGGCTCGAATTGTAACTTGGTTCAAAATGAGGAATTTTCTTCAGATCCAGCAGTTGGAATGTTTTGATATTTGGTGTGCAGCATCCTTAGGGGTGGGGGGGGGGGAGATTCAAGTTTGTTAAAGCCAAGTCCCTGGGTTCATATATGGGCTCCCTGTGGGAGCCCGAATTATAACTTAGTTCAATATGAGGAATATTCTTTAAAAATCTTTTTTTTTTAGATCCACTGGTCAGAATCTTTGGATATTTGATGTAAGCTTTTCTTAGGAGGAGCAGATGCAACTTGTTGAAATCAATTCTCTGGGTTGATATTTAGGCTACCATGTCAGGTGAGCACCCTCAGGCCCCCTGGGGCCTCTTGTTTTATTTTCTCTTTATTTTTTTTCCCTGTATTGCAGGGAGCATGGTGGCTCAGTGGTTAGGGCATTAAACTTCAAAACCAAATCGTCCACTGTTCGATCCCAACCAGCAGTAACTGCATTGTGTCCTTGGGCAAAGCACTTAATCCAGATTGCCTGCATAGCGGCAAATTGGAGTTGCGTACTAAGGCATACTGTCTTTTTGATGGTGCACCTGCCTTCAACCAGTGCTAACCCTGCTTGTGCTGAGTTAGTACTTTGGAGAGTCAGACAGTTGCTCACTGCTGCTTGGTGGTTCTCGCCAGGTACTCTGGCTTCCTTCACCTATTAAATTGTTCTACAAGAGGTGACCCTGGTTGTCAAAAGTGTCATTAAATGATTGACATCTGGATTATTTTTGGTGGTCTGAATTTGTTATTCTTTCCCCAGGAACCCCAGAAAGTGAAGCAGTAGGACCCAGTCACCAGTGCTTGGAAGGTGCAAACCCTCTGGAAAATGGGCAACATGGCTTATTAACGCTCACCCCTGGTCTTGAGTTGATACTCATGTTGTGGTCATGATTAGCCATTGTGCAAAAATATGTGACCTTAAACACCAAATAAATAAATAAATTTGTTATTCTAAATTTGTTTCATTACAAATTATTAGCATGCCCCTACTTAGGGGCCCGCCATGAGGCGGACGCCTTATAGTGATCACTCTGTCCGTGCGTGCGTGCATCCGTCCATAACAAAATTTGTCCGGGCTGTAATCTTTCTCTCTTAATAGATAAGGTTTTGATATTTGACATGTGGGTATATTATCTCAAGACGATGTGTCGCGTACCAAGGTTGCCATGCTTTGACCTTGAACTTTGACCTCAAGGTCAAATTATTCCGAATTCGGGGTTCTTTTCTGACAAGTTTGTGTCCAGGCTGTAACTTTTTTCCCTTAATAGATAGGGTTTTGATATTTGGTATGTGGATAGATTATCTCAAGACACATGTCGCGTACCAAGGTTGTCATGCTTTGACCTTGAACTTTGACCTCAAGGTCAAATTATTCCGAATTCGGGGTTCTTTTCTGACAAGTTCGTGTCCGGGCTGTAACTTTTTTCCCTTAATAGATAGGGTTTTGATATTCGGTATGTGGGTAGATTATCTCAAGACGATGTGTCGCGTACCACGGTTGCCATGCTTTGACCTTGAACTTTGACCTCAAGGTCAAATTATTCCAAATTCGGGGTTCTTTTCTGACAAGTTCGTGTCTGGGCTGTAACTTTTTTCCCTTAATAGATAGGGTTTTGATATTTGGTATTCAGATTTTTTTTTTTTTCTGACAAGTTCGTGTCCGGGCTGTAACTTTTTTCCCTTAATAGATAGGGTTTTGATATTTGGTATGTGGGTAGATTATCTCAAGACGATGTGTCACATGCCACGGTTGCCATGCTTTGACCTTGAACTTGACCTCAAGGTCAAATTATTCCGAATTCGGGGTTCTTTTCTGACAAGTTCGTGTCCAGGTTGTAATTTTTTTCTCTTAATAGATAGGGTTTTGATATTTGGTATGTGGATAGATTATCTCAAGACGACGTGTCGCGTACCAAGTTTGCTATGCTTTGACCTTGAAGTTTGACCTCAAGGTCAAATTATTCAGATTTTTTTTTTTCTGACAAGTTCGTGTCCGGGCTGTAACTTTTTTTCCTTAATAGATAGGGTTTTGATATTTGGTATGTGGGTAGATTATCTCAAGACGACGTGTTGCGTACTAAGGTTGCCATGCTTTGACCTTGAAGTTTGACCTCAAGGTCAAATTATTCAGAATTGGGGTTTTTTTCTAACAAGTTTGTGTCCGGGAAGGGATTTTAATCAGATTTAAACCTATTGCTTGAAATATTTTAGTATTACGGTTCACATCAGTTTATACCTAACATTGGTTAGTTGCTGCAGGGCCCACAGAGATGGATTCCATCTCCGTGATATCTAGTTTGTAATAAAACAAATTTATAAAAACAAAATATTATTTGCATTTGTCTGAGTGCCCTGATAGTTTCTTCTAGTTAAATCCCAATAAATAAAAAAAATAATATATAAATTCACTGTATTTCATTGTTTGCAGACCAGGTAAATGTTATTGTGATGAATTGACGGTAACATGGTCTGAGGTTTGCGGCTCGGGGCTTATGTTCAAACCAGATGCAAAGCGTTGAGGTTGAACATATGCTCCGAGCTTCAAACCTCAGACAGTGTTACCGTTGTTTTATCACAATAACGTATATGTTCCAATACATCCCTACCCACAGCCCAAAACCTACATCGTGAAACACAAGAGGCTTATTTACTGAACTTGTGATCATTAAAAGTTGCCTTGTTCAAAGCAACTTTTAACGATCACAAGTTTAGTAAATAAACCTCTCTTGTACCCAGCAGTGAATAAATAATCAATAAATCAGATAAACTCATACCATCTTAGTTCAAATCATAAATTTGTTTGTAACTTAAACAACACTTCATTCAGAACACTGTCTGCTACACCTGTGAAAAATCCAGAAAAATGAAGCGGCTTTCTAGTCATTCCGTTGATGAAACAATTACGAAACGGGCGACGTCATTTCAAATATTTCGCGTTTTGATGTCATACAGTAACATTTGCAACTGGAGCCATAAACATAAAAGAAACTACGCCAACTCTCGTCCACTCAGAGGGTGAGGATTTTACTCTTATTGGAACATAAGTAAATGTTATTGAATTCTTTCTTTATAAGACTCCTTGAATACTCCTTTAACCCTTTACCTAACCTGAAAAGCAGACGACACTTGCAAAAAAAATTCTTGAATAACTAATTTTTTTCATTTTTTGTCTCAAAAACATAGGTTATGACCCCTTGTTGGAACGAGCTCGTTCCAACGAGGGGTCATAACCTATGTTTTTGAGACAATGAATGCCCCTACTTAGGGGCCCGCCATGAAAATTAATTGGCGATTTTTGAGAATAGCGCTGACCGGTTTTGGCCATTACGTTGGGTAAAGGGTTAATTTTATCTTTTTTATCAGCTGTGGCAACTCAGTCCCAACCACACAGTAAATCTGCACTACAAAGATGATTGAATAAATTCAAATTCTTTCTTAACATTTTAGCTGCAAAATTATTTGTTTTTAGGATGCATTGAATGAGCAACTTCAAGCACTAAAAGATGACATCCATAAGAAAGATGATGAGTTGATACAACAAATAAGGCAATCTGAATCTTTACAGAAGCAAGTTGATGATCTTAAAGCAGCACTTAGTGGAAATGAAGCACAAATTTCCAGTAGTTTAAAGGACTCCCAGAATGAGGCTGAAGCTGTCAAGGTTCAGTTGCAAGAGATGTCGCTGAAGCTTAAAAGTAAGGATAACGATGTTAAAAAATTGTCAGAAGAAGTCGATGCACTGAATATTCAGTTGGTGCAACGAATGGAGTCCCCTGGAAATTTGGATTCAGATTCATTGAAAGAGCAACTGCTGAAGAAGGAGATGAAAATGAAAGATTTAGAGGAAATGTTACAGTTGAAATCAGCGGAAGTTGAAAGAGGAGAGACGAATGTTCAGTCACTGAAGAAATTTCTAGATCAAGCTGAAAGTAAATCTAAGGAACTTGAAAATAAATTAGAATGTGTTTTACAAGATCTCGAGAAATCCCAGACAGATAATCAGCATCTTGAATCTGAAGTCACTCAGGCACAGTATCAATTAGAGATGGCTCAACAGCAGGCAGAGGAAGAGAATGAGGAAGTTTTTGATCAGCTAGATCAGACAAAGGCTGAACTTAACCAAAAACAAATGCTGCTTGAAAAAGTTCAGATTGAATTAAATGAAAAATCAGGTATAGATGTTTCCATGCTGCATGATCGAGATGTGCAGATAAAAAAACTTCAAGATGAGTTGGACACTTTGCATCAAAAGATGCTAGCTGCTCCACAAAATACAGACACTCCTGCAGAGGATGAGAATGAAATAAATAAGTTGCAGGTCGCTCAGCTTGAGGAAAAACTTGAAAAGCTTGAGGAAGAGTTACTGAGTTCCCATAATGCATTGGAAGAAAGCCGATATAAACTGAAGAATAGAGATGAAGAGTTGGAGAGAATGAGAGATGAGTTTGAAAGGAGTGTATATGATAAACCAGAAAGTAGAGATCAGATGGGACAAGTTGGTGTTTTGGAAAATATAATTTCAATGCAAAAAAAACAATTGGAGGTAAGGCCTAAAAAAATAAAAAATCTGTTTCTCAGGCCCTCCCGCATGGTCCCTTTGGCTACCGCATACTCTCTTTTTATAACCAATTTAAACTTAAAAAAATAAAAAAAATGGTTTATGTCTGATATTTTACCCAAGTTAAAAAAATTGATGAATTTGTCCCTTGAGTGCAAGAAGGCTTTGCAATGCTTTAGCATTGCAAAGCCTTCTTGCACTCAAGGGATGAAATACACCACCACCCATGCTATTCTGTAGATTATGAGGCCTAAAACTTGAACCAAGAACATGAACTTTTGATGGCAAAAAAGTAATTACTGAAATAAAAAATAAAATAAAAAAACCACTCGCCCGCATGCAATTTCACAAATAATGGCCTGAGAAACAGAAGATCTACTTTGTGTAGCCTAAATCTTTTTAGCTAGTTATGCAATGAGTTGATTGGATGTTGGAAATCTTGAAACGTCCTAACCTTTGAAGACCTAATTCTGATTTTTTATCACTTTTTTACTGCCACAAAATGAGTATCCCCGCATACAGTTTCGCAAATTACATTTTAAGAACCTGGACGCTTGTTTCTAGACAAGTCTTGGCTGCCTATATAGGCAGCCAAGACTTGCCTAGAAACTACTGTATATAGGCAGCTCAGAGTTGCCTAAAACTGCTGTATAACCACAGAATGTAGACTGTCAAAGTGTAGCAAAAATATACAAAATGCTCCAGGTCTCCATGGATAAACACCTACCTTAACATTGGACTCAATTTTCTTATTGTGTCGCCGCCCCATGAAGGGATTACTTTTGTCGTCTTGCGGCATCTGCGTCGTCCGCGTCACACTTTCTCTTATCCGCCACTCCTCTTTAACCTATGAATGGATTTTAATGAAACTTTCAGTGATTCTTTATCACATAATGGCATTGTGCACCTCCTATTTTATTTTTTGATCCGCTGTATTTTTTCCAGAGTTATGCCCCGTCGTCTTGCATCATCCACATCGTTGTCCGCGTCACACTTTCTCTTATCCGCCACTCCTCTTTAACCTATGAATGGATTTTGATGAAACTTTCAGTGATTCTTTATCACATAATGGCATTGTGCACCTCCTATTTTATTTTTTGATCCGCTGTATTTTTTCCCGAGTTATGCCCCTTTTCCACTTAGAATTCTGTCTGAAACGCCAGCCGACACACGTCTTCCATGGAAGACTCACATCTAAGTCTTATCCTCTAAAGATCTAATTCCAACTTTGATTAGTTTTTACTGCAATAGAACAAGTGCCCCAACATTCAACCTCTGGGTAATCTGACGAGTAACGTGTCAGTTGTTTTGAGGCAAGTCTTGACTATCTAAATAAGGCAGCCAAGACTTGCCTCGAAACAACTACAATGCCCCAGGATGTGGAGTGTCAAACAAAGTATATAAAAAATATACCAGTCTTCAGGCCTTTAAGCTTTAACTTGCTAAGAGCTGGATTAATTTTGGATTTCACAATTTATTCATATTGAATTGTTTTGTTGTAGCCTAATGGAGAAAGCATGTAGGTCCTATGCATTTGTTTTGTCTCAACTTATTGGAGAGTGCCTATAGACACTCTCCAAAATATTGTAGCAAGACATTAGTCTGAATGGAATACTTTTACTTCAAATAGGTTAGGAAATATACGCTCACAAAATAAAAGCCTTTCAATTGCGGTACCAGCTCTTCCCAGTGGAACCGAAATATGAGCTTCTAGCACTCAACCACTGCATTTTTAGCCTGACAAAGTAAGCAGAGCTTTTCTGATGCTAAATCATGCGTCATCAACATTTTGTTTGTCCGGGTCATAATTTCTTAACCACTGAATATTGTTTAATGAACTTTATACCAATATTCAATATCAAAAGACAGTGTGTCGCAAATTATAATATGGTATGTGCCCCTCAAGTTCAAGGTCACAGGCCCTATGATAGCTTATGTTTCCGTAGTCTATTCTGGATTACATGGAATAGTGTGACATGCACAGTGAAGATACAGAATAGTAATCGTGAGGAAACAGCAAATTGCACTTTAAATGTAAACCAGAATGGAATTTGAGGAAGTGGCGCTCGCAATTTTTGTTGATGATGTTGTCAATGACAACATGGATGCTGTTTTTGCTCATCGCAGTGCCGCATCTGTATAAAACAGCATAGCTCTCCTATGGATAGGTAGATAAATATGACCAGATTAAAAAGAAACAAAAAATTTACAAAGAAACGCTGGACAGAGCAGTTGAGTTTTATTATTTTGACTCCCATTTGTTCAGGGGCATAGCCAGATTCTATAATTGAGAGGGGTGGGGGGCTAGCCATTTCTAGCCATTTTTTTGTGGGGGGCGGGGGCATACCATGATATTTGTAATGTTGTGGGGTTTCGGGGGTCCTTGCCTAGTCCAAGCTATCACCCTCCCGTCGTTACCCCTCCTCCCTTTTCTCTTCATGGAAGTGGGAGGAGGTTGTTACGACCGGAGGCCCTAGTTAGGACACGAACATGGGAAGAGGCGAGTGACGGCCAGAGAGGCCTAGTTTGGACAAGGCCTTCGAGGAGAAAATTTTGTAAAATTTAGTACTCCAAGATCGAATATGAGGCAATTGTAGGATGTGTAGCCCTATACTGGAGAGAATTTGGGTCAGAATTTCTTTTTTATTTAGGGGGGGGGGGGGGGGGTGGGCTGCTAAAGATTTAGGTTGACCTGAGCCTCCAGCCCACCCCACCCCCTGGCTACGCCACTGGCCAGGACGCCGTGAGATTTGGGACAGGTTTGCGCCATTGTGTCCATACAACTCTGCTCGTTGACGTTATTTGAGCGAGAATTAAAAAAAAAATTCAGTATATGGTGTCCACTATTTGTTGGTTATGAATATACTCAGAACCAGCAAAGCCTGTCTGTGCACTCTCACCACAGAGTTCCCGTGAACAAGAAGGTCATGAATGCACCGCCACGTTGTTAAGGTTCAGTAACAATATCCGATCTCACCAGGGAGAAGGTGTGTGTGGGAGGGGGGGGGGGGGGGGGGGGGGCAAACTCACACAGCTTGACTGGAGCATTATAATGGGGTGGGGTGTGGTCACACCCCTCAAATTTCTAACTGGTGGGGGTGGGTGGAGAAAGGTTTCCAGATCTTCAGTTTTCAGACTTTTTGCGTCTGTAGGATTTGGGCCTTGTAACCAAGTTGGCTGTACTCCCCCCCCCACCCCCCCCCCCCCCCCCCCCCCCCACCCCACCCCCTCGACGTTCATCATTTTAGGATTTCACATCCAGATGTTATGTTCTGTCTCAATAATCAGGGTTTGGGGTCAAGGGGAAATAAATGAGTTAGTTATGGGCGGTCAAAGGTGGTCGCTTCGCAAAAAAAAAAAAAAGAATTCCAGGGTCCAAAAAATTCATTTATTCAATTTGGGGGGGGGGGGGTTCAACGGACCTGTTGTTTAATTTACTCCATAGTTCTTTCTTTTTTTTATTTTCATCAAATATTTGGGGGTATGCCATATTTAAATATTTTGCTGAATTCCATGTACCTAACATATCTTTTATTGTCTTGATCACTCAAACGTTTTTGGAGAATACAATGAACAGGGAAATATTTTCCACTATTTGTTGATAAGTGCGCATGTCAGGAATAAAAGTTAAACCATCTAAACCTGCTCGCGAGGTGGTTTACTCAGAATGATTTGGAATGATATTCCAGAATGACGGTTTGCAAAGAAAACAACCAGATTGGTAATCCGAGTTGTCTGCGCATGCCCGGAATAAACCATGTATTCTGGAATGGACTACGGAAACATGAGCATAAAATGACACTTAGAAACATTTTGTCATTTGTTTGTCCGGGCCAGAATTTCTTAACCGCTGAATATTTTTTAATAAAACTTCATACCAATATTTAACATCAAAAGACAGTGTGTCACGAATTATAATATGGTATGTGCCTGTCAAGATCCATGTCACAGGCCCATGATAAGGTGACACTTAGAAAAATTTCGATATTAGCTTGTACAGGCCATAATTTCTTAACCACTGAATATTTTTAATGAAACTTTATACCAATATGTAATATCTGAAGGCAGTGTTTCACGAATTATAATATGGCATGTGCCTCTCAAGGTCAAGGTCACACGCCCAATGATAACGTGACACTTTGAAAAACTTTTAACATTTTTTTCTAGGCTATAATCTTTTAACCCTTTACCCAACGAATCGGCCGCATCCGCCCGCATAATATGCAAATTAAGCAGTTGAAAAAATATTATTTTTCAAAAACGTTCAACAAAACCATGTCATGTGACCCCTTGTTGGAACGAGCTCGACGAGCTCGTTCCAACGAGGGGTCACATGATATGGTTTTGTTGAAATTTTTTGAAAAATTTCAAAAAATGATATTTAAAATAATAAATTTTGATATTGTCTGCGTTGGGTAAAGGGTTAACCGCTGAATATTTTTCAATGAAACTTTATACCAATATGTAATACCAAAAGGCCGTGTGTCACAAATTATAATATGTTATGTACCCCCAAGGTCAGGGTTACAGGCCCTATTATGAGGTGACACTTAGAGAAAAACTTTGACATTTGTTTGTTTGGGCCATAATTTCTTGACCACTGAATATTTTTCACTGAAACTTCATAACAATGTGTAAGTTCAAAAGACAGTGTGTCTCAAATTATAATACGGTATGTGCCTCTCAAGGTCAAGGTCACAGGCCCTATGATAACATGACACTTAGAAAAACTTTGATGTTTATTCATCTGGGCCATAATTTCTAAACCACTGAATATTAGCGCCACCTGACAGAATGTCAGTGGAGCTTTTCAAATGCTAAGTTGTCTCGTCTGTCTGCTGGCTGTCCGTCAGTTGTCAACATTTTGTCCGGTCCATATAATTTGATCTAATCAACAGATCTTGTTCATACTTGGTACTGTTATTGCGTGTGACTCAAAGGTGTGTCGCAACATTGATCCAAGGTCATATCGTCAAGGTCACAGGCAGCAAAACTTAGATATTGTTATGCAGCCCTTCTCTGGTTCATATATCTTTGTATGATTGACAGATCTTATTCATAGTTGGTACAATTGTTTCTCAAGACACAAAAGTGTGTTGTGACTTTGATCCAAGGTCATACCATCAAGGTCATGGTCAGACAACAAGACTTTGATATTGTTATACAGACCTTGTCTGGTCTGTATAATTGAATCTTAGTGACAGATCTTGTTCTTTCTTCACACAATTGTTACCCATAACCAAACCTTGTGTCATGATTTTGACCCAAATGTTGTCATATCCTGAAGGTTAAGGTCACAAGCAGTAACACTTGGATTCTTGTCTTGTATTCAACTTCCCCTAAAAGAAGTGATCCTCTGCAGAGCTGTCTAGGTGTAGCTTCCTCTTGTATTATGAAAATTTTAATTAGCTGTTTTTTTTCTACCTGGGAAATTGATTGGAAAGCCTAAAGATTTAATAAACAACATTTAAAGGCAAAGTAAAAGCATAATACTGTAAGATATCGAAACCACTTGCCACCACTGGCAACAATTAAATATTTTAATCTTTTATCTCAAATTTAACCCTTTATCCAACGTAACGGCCAAAACCGGCCAGCGCTATTCTCAAAAATCGCCAATTAATTTTCACTATTTTTTTCATTTTTTATCTCAAAAACATAGGTTATGACCCCTCGTTGGAACGAGCTCGTCGAGCTCGTTCCAACGAGGGGTCATAACCTATGTTTTTGAGACAAAAAATGAAAAAAATTAGTTATTCAAGAATTATTTTTGCAAGTGTCGTCTGCTTTTCACGTTAGGTAAAGGGATAAAGCATATTTCCTCTCAATGGAACAAGCTCAATGAGAGAGGTCAAAAGCTATGTTTTGGAGAAGAAATTGAAAAACAAATAAAAATTTAAATGTCGATTTTTATGAATAAATCTGGCCAGATATGGCCATTATGTGAGTTACAGGATTAGAAAATGTATTTTGACACTCTGTGTGTATTTTTTTTTGTTTATCCCAAAGTGTTATTTATTTTAATACAGTATGGTCGCCACGGACTTGTCACTTCCCCGGGTGGACAGTATTTCCATGGATGCAATAATGTTAGATTCTGAACACTTATTACAGGAATAATCATCAAAAAATTAATTACTGAAGCACTGGGTGCAACCCGATGCTTCATTAGTTAACATTTTGCTTCTGATGATTTTTATAACCTGGTAAATGCATACATAGACACCACTGCCCACACATGAGTTATGACAATTCCACAGCAACTGTACAAAATCTATAGGCCACTTACTGACACAGTCATCTCATTTGACTTAAGGTAAGCATTTTAGGCTCATTTGAGCCTCTGGTTTATGTTTGCATTAGTCATAAAAAGAGAGCAGGCAGCAGCCAAATGGACCAGGGAGGGGGCTGAGAAACATTTTTAACTTTTTAGGCCTAATGTCACGTCATTGGAACAAACTCAGTGGACTTGATCAAATGATTGGTTATAACATGGTTTGGAGCCAAAAATTGAAAGAAAAAAAAAATTGAATAGCACTTTTTGTGAATAATGTAGGCCAGATTGGTTCATTACATGAAGAAAGGGGTTTACGTTTTTCCTCCTGTTATGCAATGTGGGTATCGACATTATTAATTACATAATGTGCAATTTGTTATGGTTCATTTGTGCAGGAAAAGAGTTCATATATCCAGGATCTTCAGGTGAAAGTGCAAAATTTACAGAGAGAGGACATTGCCAAGGATGTACAAAAGCTACACGCAACAGCTGGTGCAGCAGAGGATGAAGCTGCAAAAACAGAAGAACATATACAACATTTGCGACAAGATTTACTGACAGCCAAAACAGCAGTACAACAAATGCAACAAGAAAGTGGTGACAGTCTACAGGTTAGTCAAACTGTTTAAATTCACATGCGCATATATATATATTTTGGTTGAGAGATTATTCCAGGAGAAATCTAAGTAGAGTCCAGACCGGATTTGACTCTTGTGGTCTCGTCAGTGGATTTTTTTATGCTAGTGGTTATTATTTACTTATTTATTGATGTTTTAAGGCACATATTTATGAACAATGGCTAATCATGACCCTGACAGTTTTATGGGTGGAGGAAGCCGGAGTACCCGGAGAGAACCACCGAGCAACGACGAGCAGCTGCCAGCTCCCCAACATCGTAACTCTGCACTGCAGCACATGCTGGGTTAGATTGGTTGAAAACATGCGTACCATCAACGTGCAGTACGCCTTAGTTCACGGCGTCATCGTGCCCCCACGCGGGCAATGGAGATGAAGTGTCTTGCGCAAGGACACAATGCGGTTGCCGCAGGTGGGATTCGAACTGAGGACCTCTCAGCTTGCAAAACCTAACAGAGTAAATAATATCACTTCAAAGATAATATGAAGCACAGCCACTGAATTTGAAGCCTTTAAGTTTCAGTACCTGCACTTCAGTGTAAAGCCCAATTATGGGCTTCCAGCACTCTACCAGTTAAGAATGGGTTACAAGAGGTGCCTGTTTGGCATGGAAATTGGGCTAATCGTGAGTGATTGGTTATATTTTTCTTTTTGTGGGAATGTGCAAGGGAAGACTGTCTGGGGTACCAATGTGAAATAAATTTATATAGTTGACTTCACATTTGTTAGCGTCCCTTTTATGGTTGTCTAAATAACCTCTCTAATTATATTGTAACGTTTTGGGGAGTATGTTATGTTTGTGTGATATGTAATCTCATGTGACATTTGTGGCCATCTCCTCTAGTAAAACTTATATTTGTCAGAGTATAGTGTTGGGAATCACTATACTTAGAGGAGCTGGCCACAAACGCCTCATGACATTTTCATGATTTGGACCCAGGGTGAATGAAAATCACTGGAATTTCTCAATCACTGTAATATGCAACAATCCTGAAGATTTTATAACAAACAGCAACAGAATCATATAGGATTTTTTAGGAATCGTGATTTAGAAAGAACAACCACCACATGCCGTAAACGTGAATAGCACGGGATGTACACATTACAAATGCTATATCCACCTGGCCTCATCAAACTGAACTAAGGTGGCCATATTTATATTTCTCTTTATATTCACAGTTGATAACAGAATTCATCTTGTAACTAACACAGCCTTTTAACCACAGCATGTACAGTACAGAGAGGTTGGATTACCACTGAATTACGATGGGGAGCTTTCATTCATGCAAAAACTTTGAAAATTTCTAAACCCTGCACAAAAAGAACCTAACCCTTTTCCCAACACCCACAATATCAAAATTTATTATTTTAAATATTATTTTTTCAAATTTTTCCAGAAGTTTCAACCAAACCATATGTGACCCCTGTGAAAAGCTCATTCCATTGAGGGGTCACATGATATGGTTTTGTTGGAATTTTTTGAAAAACTCTACAACAAAAATAATTTAAATAATAAATTTTGATGTTGTGTGCATTGGATTAAGGCTTTACTATTTGCCAATCCAGTAGAAACTTGAGGACCTGCTGACTCCAACAATCCACAGATCAGAAGGTACACTACCCCATGGTCTGTGATTTGCAGATTTGCATGTGAAGTCAACAAGTTTCTCTTAAAAGTAGCAGTCATTGGTGCAAGTACATGTCTACTTGTCACCTGGCTGAGTAGAAAATCATTGAGTGGATACTGTACAACAGGTTACAAACAATGGTTTCATAACTTTTGTCCTCATTAACTTAGAAAATTTTTGTTTCTTCGGAACTACAGCTTATAACCCATGAGCCAATTCCAGTCAGATGTCATTAGCTGTGATTTTGAAAAAAACTGTCACTTTTTGGCAAATTTTGTGGATGCAATAGGGTGAATTTCTCATAGTTGTTTGGTTAAAATAACCAATCTCCAAACCACAAATTAGGCCTCTGTTAATACTTTGTTTTACATTATGTTGCCTGAGTGCTGAAATATGCTATGTCCATTTTGGTGCGAAAACGAGATATCAGAATCATTGGATTTGTCTCCACAAGGCGAACAAAATGGTATCCCCGTATTGTATGCATCACTTGACTTATCCCCACAAAATGTTGGTAAAAAAAATCATATCTCCAAAATGCTTCATACTTGAATGCTGAATTGTGCTATCTTAATTTTCAACCAGTCAAATTTGCTGCTTGGTGCAGCTCATTCAGCATGCTTAATTGTATCTGAATGTCTTCTATTATGAGCAATAGCAAATGGAGTTTGGTGGGAGTCCGAAAATACAGTGTTTGATTATATGCCTGATAAACAACGTATGATAGCTATATCGATTCTATTCAAATGTTTAATCAGATATGATTGCAAAATCAACACCTTATATTGAATTATTCTGGTCAGCTATTATGACGGTTTTCCATTTAAGCACAGAACAAAAATGCGTGAATTTTTATAGAAATGTACAGTGGAGCCCATTTAATTGGATATCTCTTAACTGAATAAACCTGTTACTTGAATATAATTTCCCAGCACAAAACCATTTACCATACCTCCAGTACAAATTTGACCTGTTAATTGAATATAGGTTATAGAGTAAACTCCTGTTAACTGAATAAAAAATCTTGTAACCTGTCGAGAAATTACCCTGACTCTCCCCACGTTTCCTTTGTTTATAGACCTATTTGGCCCCTGTAATCCTGTACAGGCATTTAATCTGTTATATCTTGTTTGACAGAACTCCATGAGCTCTGTCAAACAAGATATAATAGATTAAATGCCTGTACAGGATTACAGGGGCCAAATAGGTCTATAAACAAAGGAAACGTGGGGAGAGTCAGGGTAATTTCTCGACAGGTTACAAGATTATAATAATAGAATAAATGCTAAGTTTATCTCTAGAATACAGGAAAGTGACACAATCCTTGTTATTTGAATAAGTCATGTTAATTGAATAATTTTCATTGGCAAAGTGGCTATTCAATTAACAGTGTTCCACTGTATCTCCAAACCAACTTTCTCATTTTTCTGAGCCATTTATGGATGAAAAGACAAGAAACTTGGTGACTGATCAGATTTTTTGTTTGCCAACTCAAAATTCACCAAAACTTACCCATATTGTACTGACAAATGTATATAAATCCTATCTCAAGTTCAGAGTCTGTTTTCTCCAGAAAGCAAAAATGGGAGTTAGAACACTTAATCACTCATGTGATGATTAACCCTTTACCCAACGAATCGCCCGCATCCGCCCGCGTAATATGCAAATTCAGCAGTTGAAAAAATATTATTTTTCAAAAAAATTCAGCAAAACCATATCATGTGACCCCTCGTTGGAACGAGCTCGTCGAGCTCATTCCAACAAGGGGTCACATGATATGGTTTTGTTGAAATTTTTTGAAAAATTTAAAAAAATGATATTTAAAATAATAAATTTTGAAATCGTCTTGTGTTGGGTAAAGGGTTAATTCTGCAATTTATTGTAGACATCAAATGATTATGCATTTTAGTTAATTATAGGCCATGACAAGTTTTTTTTACCATAACCAAGCCTGGAAATAAGCAGACTGTCATTTGCAGAATGAGGTCTCCAGAGGGTGAATTTGGTAATGCTAACCCTCCATAGGGTAGCATCACCAAATTTACCCTTTGTGAACCTCAATCTGAATCAAGGTTTCAGGCCTAAACAGAAGGAGGTACCAAGAGGATAAATTGGGGGATCCTAGTCCACTGTATGGGATAACATCAGCAAATTCACCCTCTGGGTGACCTCATTCTGCAAACGACAGATTGTTTGATCACAACAGTATCCATCAAACTGTGATCAACTATCGATGACAAAAATAGATCATTGTGTTTCGTTTACTGCTTGGCAGATTCGACAAGTGTTTTGAATGTCAATGCATACACGTGAATATCTCGTGCAGATGTGCATGTGAAAGACATATCTGTGCTTTTAAACACTGATCTGACTACAAACAAAATATTAAATTAAAATGTGGATCTTGCCTTCAACCGATGCTAACACTGCTTATGCAGAGACTGACAGCTGCTCACCACCACTGCTTGATGATTCTCTCCAAGCACTCAGGCTTCCTCCAGCCATAAAAACTGTCTGACCCGAGGTGACCCTGCCTGACGAAAGTATTGTTAAACCCCGGTAAGAAAAAAGGCCCAAACAATGTCTTCTTTTTTTTTTAACTTTTGCCAAAATATAGCTTATGATACAAAAAACTGTTGGCATCTCTTCATATATTTTCTGGGCTGGTTTGAATTAACCTAAAATAACAGCTCCCGGTACTTTCTGAGTGCAGATTTGAGATTCTGTTTTGGAACTGTTTGAAGAAAAAAAAAAACTCTTGAATAAGCTATGTATTCAAATTCTGCACAGACACTATTGAAGAGTGAGTGGATCTTTTCTAAAATTAGAGAGGAATTTCCACCAAACAAAAATTCCCATTTAGTAAAAAGCTTGTGTGGCGCAAAACAATTTCCAGCTTATGGCCCACCTTGGAACAAATATTGCTTCGTCAATGCAGTAGTATTTATTAAACCCTAATAAATGACATGGATTGTAGTTACAAACAAGCCAGAAAATAAGCAGACTATCATCTGCAAAATGAGGTCACCAGAGGGTGAATTTAGTGATGCTACCCTGCACAGCAGGGTAGCATCACTAAATTTACCCTCTGTGAACCTCATTCTGAATGAGGGTCTCAAAACTAATGAGAAAGAGGTACCCAGAGGATAAATTGGCCCACTGTATGGGATAGCATCATCAAATTCACCCTCTGGGGACCTCATTTTGCAAATGTCAGATTGCTTATTTTCAGGCCTGGTTACAAAGCTATAGATACTGAAAGTGGCCTTAACCTCAAATAAGCAAATAAAATTACCTTCCTTGGAACTGCAGTAATTTTGTTTCACTTTGTGAGTAAAATACAGTGAGTTCAAAATGGACAAACGATTCTCCTGTTTGTCTGACGAAATGGGATAACCGATTTTTTGATAACAAGAACATACTTATGAAAGTCCCTTGATATTCATTTGTTAAATCTCTCATAACCATAATCTGTTTATAAATGATTATAAAACTCACTATTCTGTGACTTTGAGATGAAGAGCTGTGATGTAAGTCCTGTCCAACTCTGTTTTGTAGCACAGCACCTCATTGGCTTCCCCATACAAACCACAGGAACTGGAGCAGTACTTATTTGCAGTTGTAAACCAGTTCTGGTTTACTGTTAAAACACGACCTGGTAATCAACACCTAGGGTGGAAATTCTCCAGAATGGGTGGCATAGGTATATTGACGATGGGCTAAACTTGACTTCATACCTATGTTGTGGTCATGAAAAAAGCCATAGATGCTGAAAGTAACATTAAACACCAACAGATGAAAAGTGGTAAAATAGGACTCAGAAACAAATATCTAGCGTGGAAATTCTCCAAAGTGTACAGCATAGGTATAAACAATTGCCCAAACTTGACTTCATACCTGTGATGTAGTCATGGCATAGCCATAGATGCTGACAGTGACCAAAAACACCAGTAAATAAATAAATAATATCATCGGCTCAATGAAAAAATGTCATGACATAAGCTGCAATACTCTTTGTTGGTGACCTCAGGCTTAACACTAACACTGGTAAACTTGGTGGCATTATTTTGTCTTTCACTTGCTCAGAAAATCAGAAAAGGGGTGCATGAAAAAATTAGGCTATCCCTCTTTCAGGTTGCCTTAAGGGGTCGTCTAACAAACTGGCTGGGATAAATAACAAATTTTAAATTCAACTTCATTGTCTAAATGTAGATAAAAATCTAAACATTCTCTTTCACTGTCTTTGGATAATATCAGAGGAGAAGTGAGAGGTTAAAAAAATAGAAATTTGGTATTTTGCAGCACAAAATGTTTTGTTGGATAGCCTCTTTATATATAAATGTGACCATGCCTGAAATAGGTTAAATGAAACTCATGGTTGGGTGTTCAATCCCAACCTTGCTATACAGTCCATGTGGTCCATTTTCTACTTTAGCTCTTTCAACACGAGAGGGCGCTTTTCCAGTCCAGGAACATGATACGTCATAATTTCATTAAGTAGAATGGCTTCTCTATGAATGTGTGTGGTGGAGCAAATAGTATTTTCAATGTGCAGTCTGAAGGCTGCACATTGAAAATATTAATTCCTCTACCCCCATATAATGGATATGGACTCTTCCAATTTCTGCCATTTAACTGGCATGGAAGATATCACCAATGTTGAAAGGGATAACCCTTCACCTGATGAATCTGCTGCATTCACCTGCATAATTTACAAATTGAGCAGCTAACAAAAAAATTTCAACAAATTTCAACCAAACCTTAACATGAGACCTCTCATTGGAACAAGCATGTCCAGTTCATTCCAATGGGAGGGAGGGGGGGTGTCACATGACAGGGTTTGTTAAATTTTGTGAAAATTTTGAAAAACATGTTATTAAAATAATAAATTTTGATATCAAGTACATTGGGTCAAGGGTTAATTGAGCACCACCTGTTGATTAGAACAAAATTGTCACTGAAATAAAACAATGCAATTCATTGTATGCTGTGTATGAAATGAATACATATTCAAGGTGAGTTGTTATCACTCATTCTATCTTGAAATCAGGTCACTGTTAGGAGTGAATGTTGATTAACTTGTTCTCTGGAGATTCTTCAACATTGTATTTTTATGCTTTTTTCAGATTAATTTCTTGATGCGCATGCCTTCTTTTATCATACATTTCTGTACCTTCAAACTTTTTTTCCATTATTACAGTGCCATTAAAAATGAACAAGATATATCTTAATAAATTTACTAATCAGTTGGTCATTTTTAGCTCAACTTGACAATGTCATGTATAAGCTATTGGGATGGGTTGCGATCCGTCATATGTCCATATCTCTGTCCACACCTCTGACCATCCACAATTCCTGTAGCACACCATACAGACTGCATTTCTCAACCAATCAGTTTCAAAATTCATATGTGGCTTTTGGGTAATGTCTGGATGGGAGCTTTCAAGTTTTTTCAACTTTCATTGAAAAACATTGCCACTGGTGGCCATCTTAGATTTGGCATATGAATTGTCAACAATTCCATTAGCGCACCCAGTTTGAGTGTGAGTCTGGATGGGAGCTATCAAATATTTCTGAATTTCATTGGAAAACATGGCCGCCTATGGCCATCTTGGATAAGGCATGATTTTTTCCAATTTTTAACCCCAAATTTCCCACTCTCAGTTCCTGTACATACAAAAAATTAATGCACCACTGGTGCCCTGAACAAGGTAGTAATAAGGCCTCTGAAAACCATTGGTTTTCTCAGGCCTTATGACCACCCAGTTCAGGACACTACTTGTACATTAAATTTAAATTGCTTGCCTAACGAAGTCGTTAACTTCAAAGGCAAATGACAAGTTCTTTTTTAATAGTTTAAGAACAGTTTAATGGAGACTTTAGGGACTGTGTGGACGTGATTCCATGTGACTGTTTGTTATTAAACTTACTGGTAGTATACATGTAGTTGCCTACGTATTGGTCTTTATGTTCTCTGCTCATTTTGCACGTAAAATTTCTTAGTCTTTCTTTGCATGTTTTTTTCCCCTCCAAAACAAATTCTCAATTGGAGGACCCCATGTCGCAAATTTTCCCAATGGCATGGACCCCAGACTCTTTTCCAACGAGGCCAGAAGAATCCTTGGACCAAACACCTGTGCGTTCAGTATTCTTTCCTGCCTAATTGTCTGTTTATTCAACAGTGTTCCACTGTACCAGTTTAATGTCGTATATTCCCTGATTACTTTAATGAGTCAGAATAGGTTCATCAAAAGTTGTTTGCTTAAGTTTAATTGAGAGTGCCTGTAACCCTCAAGTTTTCAGGTTAATTTTACGTTAATACTACCCAGGGTCCAATCAAGACTATTTAAAATATGCTCTAGCCTCGGAGCCTATTTTTTCAATTCATGCGCCAGATTTCAATTTACGGAGTTACACTGCTGTTTGTAACACACACTGCAAGTATGTAATAGTTCTCATCATTTTCATTTAGTACACTATAGCAAACATTAATCTTCACTGTGGTTTCTGATCAAGTCTTGGCTGCCTATTTAGGCAGCCAAGACTTGATCAGAAACCACAGTGAAGATTAATGCTTGGTAATTAAGACTTGAAGTATTAACTTAAGCACTCTACAACAATGATAAATGATAATCATATATATAATACATGTAAGAGTGTCTCTCTTGATTATCCATCGAAAGAATATCAAAATATGATCTGAGAAGTTAAGCGCCAACTGAGAAGCCTATTTCTGAGATTTAAGAGCCAGGTCCTGATGTTTCAGAACCAAATACGCACTGGCGCATGCCCAGGTCGGTCCCTGACTACCGCATATACAAGTTCATAGCTGCAAATGACTTAACTTTGTTTCTATATTATTGTTGGATACCTGTACTGGCAGCCATGAATGATGTAAAAACGCTCAAGATAAATGCATCCTACCAATAATATCAAGAAAGAATACATGTTGGACAATGTTTTCGGAGCAGTATAAAAGTGGCTGTTTGGTGCTGTATGGGCACATAAAGGTTAACCTTTACCCAACAGCTGCAAAAAAAACAGTCTCTGCTATTCACAAAAGTCTTCAATTAAATTTGTTTTATTTTCCCACTTATTGTCACAAAAACATAGCTTTTGATCCCTCATTGGAACAAGCTTGTTGTGCACATTCCAAAGAGTGGTCATAAGCTATATTTTAGAAACAAATAGTGAAAAGTTTGAGATATTTTAAAAATTTTGATGGGTAACTTATGTCTTCTATTTTGGTTGTTTAAAGGGATATGTACTCTTCCGTGAAATGTAAATGAAACAAATGTCCATTTCCAAAATATCTGCGGACAACTTATTTGAGATAAAGGACACTCCAAGAATTTGAAGTACTCATCACAGTAACAGTCCTTTTAGATTATCCCTGATAATCAGCTTCCAACACTGATTTATTAACAGATACCACATTTCAACCATTTGAGTTACGAGTAGCATATTAACACATTTAACCCTTTCCCTAACAAATAAGCTAAACCTACTGAGCACCTGACATAAAAAATATACCAGTTGAAAACCCCAGGAACTGCAGCTGTGCTTACTTACTGTATTAAACAGCTACTGTTTTGCTGGTAAATTGGGACCTGGTAATCAATGCCTGGAGTGGTCCTGTAAATTGGGCAGCATGGTTACAGATAATAGAGTAAACTTTAATTTATACTTATGTTGTGGTCATGATATAGCCATAGATGCAGAAAGTGGACTTAAGCCCAGTAAACACAAAAATATGCTTATTTCCATTTTTGCTTTCAAATTATAGCGCTCAGCCTTTCAGCCCAAATTGATATGTGTTATGCGCAAAACTCATCATTCAAATTTTATTTTTTTGTGTTTTTGGTTTCCAACCCCAAGCTTACGACCCGACTTCAAAAGTTTTAACCTATGGTTTGTTAGTAAAAAATGAATACTGTGTAATCCATTGATGTAATGTAAAGAGCTCACCACATTGAAACATCATTATTGAGGTCTGAGAGGGAGTGTTATTCACAAGCTATATTTTAGAAACAAAAATTACAATTTTTAAAATATTTCTAAAAAAAATATTGCAGCTAATATTGCAGCTGCTAACTGCAGATGGTGAAGAAGTAAAACAGTCCATTTTTTAACCTAACTGTCCTATCCAGCCAACACCATTCACACAAATCATTGTTTTGGAGGTTTTTTTTTATTTTTTGCAATTTTTGCCTCCAAAATATAGCTTATGACTCTCGGTAGGAATAAGTTTATTCCAATGAAGGATGATAAGCAATGTTTGGGTTGCAGAAAAATGAAAAATTGTAGTTATTCAAGAAAAAGACTTTATCCAAGTGTTATCCCCTATTCTTGTAAGGTACAAGGTTAATACTTGATGTCCTGGGAATTTTTTTTATACGTTTTTGCTAAACTTTGATGGTCTACATTCTGTAGCTTTTGTGGTTGTCTAAGCATGTCTTAAACCTTTACCTAACATGAAAAGCAGACGACACTTGCAAAAAAAATTCTTGAATAACTAATTTTTTTCATTTTTTGTCTCAAAAACATAGGTTATGACCCCTCGTTGGAGACAAAAAATGAAAATATTTTGAAAATTAATTGGCGATTTTTGAGAATAGCGCTGGCCGGTTTTGGCCGTTACGTTGGGTAAAGGGTTAACCCTTTACCCAACGCAGACGATTTCAAAATTTAATATTTTAAATATCATTTTTTTAATTTTTTCAAAATATTTCAACAGAACCATATCATGTGATCCCTCTTTGGAATGAGCTCGTTCCAAAGAGGGGTCACATGATATGGCTTGTTGAAATTTTTTGAAAAATATATTTTCAACTGCTGAATTTACATATTACGCGGGTGGATGCGGACGATTCGTTGGGTAAAGGGTAAACTGCCTTTGTAGGCAGCAAAGACGTACCTAGAAACAACTGCTATGGTAAACATGTTCTGCTTCACTGCTGAAATAGGACCCAGTAACTAACTCCTGAGGCACGAGTACCATAGGTATAAATGATTGGCTAAACTTTGCTTCATACCTATGTTGCAGTCATGATATAGGCATAGGAACTGGATCACAAATAAATGTTGGGGCACCTGCTTTGTTGCTGTCAAAAATGATCAAAGTCAGTATTAGATGTTTAGGGGTTAAATGTTGCATATTTGTCACACTGGCACAGAAATTTAGTTACATATCCTTTCAACAGTACTCAACAAGAAGTAAAAGTAGCAGTACCGAAAGTTTGGATTCTGTACATATACGTGAAGAACTGAAAAGAACTAGACAACACCTGCGGGATCTGAAGTCAAGAGATACTTCGAAGTCATTACCAGACATGACACAAGAAATGATTAGACTCAATAAAGAACTAGAGAGAACATTAGCTGAACTGGAACTTTACAGAAGCTCTGCTACAATGACTGCAAAGGATTTTGTCAAGGTGTGGAATTAAGGGATGGGGATATAGCCTTTGTCTTTTTATTAAACTGTGAAAACACCTGTTTATTCAGGCCTTTGCCTGTCCTATTCTTCAAATTTTTGTGATTATTCTCCCAAGACTTGTGGAGTCAAGGCTATAAAAAATGATTGTGTGCATCTTCACAAAT
Source organism: Pictodentalium vernedei (assembly GCA_031216915.1). Classification (NCBI taxonomy): domain Eukaryota; kingdom Metazoa; phylum Mollusca; class Scaphopoda; order Dentaliida; family Dentaliidae; genus Pictodentalium; species Pictodentalium vernedei. The sequence goes on from CM062288.1 coordinate 257,024,773, forward strand.
GTTGCTTGACAAATGTAGGACAAAAATCCCCCTGGACACCCTCCCCTTAGGATATAACACCCTCCCCCCCCCCCCCCCCCCCCACACACACACACACCCCTTCAAATAAATCCCCTTAGGACTTAATTCCTCTACTTTTATCTTCAGGGACAGACAATAATCCTCCGAGTTTAGAAATTAATATTAAAAGTTGCATTGCCTCAAAACATAGCTTTTGACCCCTCATTGGGACAAGCTCATTGAGCACGTTCCAGTGAGGGGTCGAAGGCTATATTTTCGAGACAAAAATTGAAAATGTTTTGTTATTCAGGGGCATTTTTGCAAATGTTAACTGCTGGTCTTGTAAGGTAAACAGTTAATGAAATAAATAACTTGAAAACAAAGAAATTAATTTAATTCATCGCCACTTGTAATTGTTAATTCATAATTATTATACCATATATAAATGATGATCGATGTCATCCCTTCATCAGTCCCTATAGATTTAGCGTTAGGGGTCCACATCTGAAAAGCACAAGTGGGGGATTATGTCTCAAGGGGATATTGTCTAAGGGTATTTCATCCTAAGGGGATTTAGTCCAGGGGCATTTGGTCTGGATACCGGCTAGACAGTTGTGTCCATTTCTTAAATAAAGTGTTAATCTTTTATCTAATATTACTAGATGACATTTGCAATATTTTTTAATTGATAACTGAAAAGTTCCAGTTTTTACTTCCAAAACATAGCTTATGACCTCATTGGAACTCTTTTCTAGGAAGGTCATTACACACTAGCAAGGTTTTGGACTCATAAAATAGACAAAACGACAGGATTTGAACAGTCATTTTAAGCAGTTTGTCAAGTTCGTTGATGAAGGCTAAATAAACCCTTTATAATCACAAGTATCATCAAAGAAAAATTAAATCAGGTCTCAAAAAGTTCCAATTTTATGACTTTTTCCATGCCAAAAATGTTTACTGATAAGTGGGTAGCTTTTTGTTTTTGTAACCCAGTTTAATTATGCCCTGCCAACGAAGTCGGGAGGGTGATGTTGAAATGGTGTTTGTCCGTCAGCCTGTGCATCACAAACTTTGTCTGCTTAACTCCTCCTACATATTTCAGTGGATTTTTACAAAACTTGGTCTGAAGGATCAGTATCAATTGTAGATGTTCATGTGGTCATCAATTTTTGATGCAACAAATTTGGCATGGTTACAGCCCTTGGAAATAGCAAAATTTCATTCATAAAGGCTTGTACGCTTAACTCCTACTTTTTTATTGTATTTTTATGAAACTTGGTCTGAAGTATCAGTATCAAGTGTAGATGTGCATGTGGTCAGGAAGTTTCGATGCAATGGATTTTGCATTGTTACTGCCCTTGAAAAGAGCAAAATTTCTATCACAAAGGCTTGTACATTTAACTCCTCCTACATTTTTTATTGGATTTTTATGAAACTTGGTCTGAAGTATCAGTATCAAGTGTAGATGTTCATGTGGTCAGCAATTTTTGATGCAGCAAATTTGGCATCATTACGGTTCTTGGAAATAGCAAAATTTCCATTGCAAAGGCTTTTCCGCTTAACTCCTCCTACTTTTTTATTGGGTTTTTATGAAACTTGGTCTGAAGTATCAGTATCAAGTGTAGATGTGCATGTGGTCAGGAAGTTTTGATGCAACAAATTTTGCGTTGTTACTGCCCTTGGAAATAGCAAAATTTCTATCACACAGGCTTCTTCACTTAACTCCTCCTGCATTTTTTATTGGATTTTTATGAAACTTGGTCTGAAGTATCAAGTGTGTTTGTGGTCAGGAATTTTCGATGCGACAAATTGTGTGTGTTGACAGCCCTTGGAAATAGCAAAATTTCCATCATAATGGCTTGTTCATTTAACTCCTCATATATTTTTTATTGGATTTTTACAAATCTTGGTCTGAAGGATCAGTATCAAGTGTAGATGTGCATGTGGTCAGGAATTTTTGATGGGATAAAATATGCATGGTTACGGTCCTTGGAAATAGCAAAATTTCTGTCACAAATGCTTGTCTGCTTAACTCCTTCATTTTTCATTGGATTTTTACGAAAACTTGGTGTGCCATATGAGTATGATGTGTACATGGAAAGGAAGTTTCGATTTGAATAATTTTTCCCGAGTTATAGCCCCTGTCGACTTTGAATTTACAAAATTACAGGTTTTTGGAAGATATCTTCAGTTGTAATTAAAGAAATTAAATGATGTTTGGTGAATGGCATTATTGGGTATGAATACATGTCCAGTTCGATAATGAGATTATTCCTATCATAACATAAAAGTTGGCAGGAGATATTGATGTCGTTAGACTGTCTTGTAACAGCTGGGTTTCATATTAGATTTTTGTCATAAAAATTTTTCAAAATTATTTTTGAGTCACTGAAGATTAAAATCAATTACAGTATTTACACATTTTTTTTTTTAAATAAGTGTCAATAAAAAGTGTTATTATTAAAGTTTTTTTTTTAATTCAGAATTCTGTTAGTTACCTGCACCTGGTGATGAATTAATATGTTACTGTCCATATCTTGTTTCACAGAGTTCAAGACAGTCTGTCAAACAAGAAATAAATTTTATTTTTCAGTTTTTAAGCCAAATTTTGTTTCTGAAACATAGAATATTCAACATTCTGGATCCTGTTTTGGTAAACTTAAAAGTTAACCCTTAAGGGCCAAATTCCAACTCAGGTAAACTTTGCAGTCTCAAAACAAGGATGTATCTCAGGCAGTGATAAAATGCTCTGGATGTGCTTTTTAGTCATGCCTTGGATGCCTATTTAGGCAGCCAAGACTTGACTAGAAATCAATGTCAAGCCTCTAGATTTGCGGTAAGTGGTTTTAGTGTAATTTGGTTAGAAATTTCTCAGGTCCTTAAATATTAAGCTAATGTAATGATTAGGACTATTCACAACAATTATCATTAAGATTTTATTTTCTTTTTAAGTTTTTGCCTCAGAAACTTAGCTTTCAATATACCATTGGAATAAGCTGGTTGAGCCTCTCCCAATGAGAGGTCATAAGCTGTGTTTTTTAGTCAATGAAAATTTTGTTGCTCAAGCACCAGGAATTCATTTTGCACATGTCTTCTCATATTTGTGTTGGGTAAAGGGATAAAGGTTACCAGAAATTTTCACTTCAGTGGAACACACTTAATTCGATATTAACTGAAAAACCTGTTAATTACATATAACCTCCTAACACCAGACCATTTTTACCATATCTTTAACTGTGTTACTAAACTAGACCTTTAATCTGTTAATTTCATGTGTTATAGAGTAAATTCCTATTAACTCTTTCCCTACCAGTGACGCCTGTAGTCATCATGCTTCATATTCCATGAAGTAATATATTGCAAAAAATGGTTGAGGTGTAAATATGTCAACTTCTGTTGTCTGGAAATCACCGAACAGTAACTAGCAACCAACAGGGTGATGCACATAAATAACCACAAAGGTTTTCTCAACATAACTTGTTACTTTCTCCCCCCTTTCTCCTTCCCTTTAGGGAAGTGGGAGGAAAGGGAGGAGAAGGTAATGACTGGAGAGTCCTAGTAACGAGTATATATATAGCAACCCTCGACCTACTGATAGGTGCAATTTTTTACACCTCTCTGATTTTTAGCTCATCTTGACAAAGTCAAGCTGAGCTAATCTCATCGCTTCCCGTCCGTCGTCCGTCGTCCGTCAACACCATGTTTTGGTCTTCTCCTCCAAAGCCACTGGGCCAATTCAAGTGAAAGTTTGTGTGAGTGATGGTCCCAAAGGGGCATTTCATTTTTGTTCAACTCGGCATGCCCATCCCCATAGGGAGGGAGTGGGGGAAAATGCTCCAAAATATTTTAAAAATCTTCTTCTCAAGAACCAGTGTGTACAATGACTTGATATTTGCTATGGAGCTTCCATATGAGGTGTAGAATCAAGTTTGTTCAAACGAAGTTCGTAAAGTAATATTTGGCTTTGTAATAGGAGGGGTAAGACTTTTGGCCCCGCCCAAAATTTCTATTTTCTGAACCGATGGTCCGGTATGAACCAAATTTGGTTTGTGGTAGTATTGGGTCATAAGTACTTGACCCATGCAAAAAAAAAAATTCCCGCATCCCCATGGGAACCCTGGGAGCTAAAAATAGAAATATTTTCAAACGCCCATATTTCCCAAACCCCTCGGAACAGAGAGCTTTTATTTGGTATGAAGTATCCTTATGACCAGTAGAATTGAATGGTAAAAAAAAATTGCCATCGGTTATGTTAGGGTGTTCTGTAATGGGCATCGAAAAAATGCTGAGTCAGCATATTTGCAAAAATTTTAAAAAATCTTTTCTCCAGAACCAATCATCAGAATCTTTTGATATTTGGTATACAGCATTCATAGGGGGGTCAGATAAAAGTTTGTTGAAACAAAGCTCATTGGTTCATATTTGGGCTCTCTACAGGAGCCCGAAGTTTTAACATAGGGTAATATGGGGAATATTCTTTAAAAATCTTCTTCTTCAGAACCACCAGACAGAATCTTTTAATATTTGGTATACATCATTGTTATGAGGGTCAGATTCTAGATTGTTCAAACCAAGTCCCTAGGTTAATATTTGGGCTTCCTACGGAAGCCCAAATTTTATCTTTGTTCAATATGGAGGGTAATTTAAAAAAATCTTCTTCAGATCCATCAGCCAGAATGCTTTGATATTTGGTATGCAACATCTCTATGGGGGACAGATTCAAGTTTGTTCAAATCAAATCCCTAGGTATATATTTGGGCTCACTATGGTAGCCCAAATTTTTACTTAGTGCAATATGAGAAAATTTCTTTAAAAATCTTCTTCTTCAGATCCACCAGTCGGAATGCTTTTATATTTGGTATACAACATCTCTAGGGGGGTCAGATTCCAGGTTGTTCAATTCAAGTGCCTAGGTTAATATTTGGGCTCCATATGGGAACATGAAATTTAACTTAGTACAATATGAGGGAATTTCTTCAAAAATCTTCTTCTTCAGATTCACTTGTCAGAATGCTTTCACATTTGGTGTACAACATCTCTAGGGGGGTCAGATTCAAGTTTGTTCAAATCGGATCCATAGGTCAATATTTGGGCTCGCTATGGTAGCCCAAATTTGAACTTAGTGCAATTCGAAGAAATTTCTTTACAATTTCTCTTCTTCAGATCCAACAGTCAGAATGCTTTTATATTCGGTACACAACATCTCTAGGGAAGTCAGATTTAACTGTGTTCAAAGCAAGAGTCTGGGTTAATATTTGGGCTCTCTATGGGAGCCGGAATTCGCCATTTTGCTGAAGAATTAAAAATTTTGTATTCAGTACCCTCTAGAGGTACTAAGATTAATCCACATAGGTTGTATCAAGGGGCTTCATAGGGGAGCTCTACATTTTACTTTTGATCAACTGAAGAAAAGGCATGATGCCCAGATTATTTTTGTCACTCCTGAGGGACTCAAGGATTGACAGTGTAGCCTATGGAGATGGCTTGCTTAATGTAGACTCATTCTTGGACTCTGTTTAAATTGTGTTCTGTACAAGATGAGCGCTTCAGGCCCCGTGGGGCCTCTTGTGTAAATCTAAGGGCTGAAGTCCCTACAATAATTCAATTAACCCTTTGGCTAACCTGAATAGCTGATGATACTTGCAAAAAGTTTCTTAACCCTTTACCCAACGAATCGCCCGCATCCACCCGCGTAATATGCAAATTCAGCAGTTGAAAAAATATTATTTTTCAAAAAATTTCAACAAAACCATATCATGTGACCCCTCGTTGGAACGAGCTCGTCGAGCTCATTCCAACGAGAGGTCACATGATATGGTTTTGTTGAAATTTTTTGAAAAAATTGAAAAAAGGATATTTAAAATAATAAATTTTGATATCGTCTGTGTTGGGTAAAGGGTTAAATAAGTATGAATTTTAACTCTTTAACCTCTAAAACCTAGATTATGACCTCTCTTCAGAACATGTTCATTGAGATCATTGCGAAAAACAAACAGTAGCACATGGTGATTTGGCACTTAGCTACCTGGTGGGTGGACATGATCCAGTGGCTTCCTTTGCAAGACCAACAGAAACTTGAAAACCAAATAAGCAAATTTACATTGTTCTTTGACATCAAGAAGAGTGCATAGTGCTCCATGATTCACTAATTTACTTTTTGGTCCTTCGTTTTCTGTGCATATTGTATGGTAGAGCTGTGCTGTTAACTGCAAAGTCTACTCGGTGTCAGTTGTCGAAAGAAAATGGAAGTCACAACCATGCATGTCCCAAAAAAACATACTTTCGGTTTCTGTATTTACATAGTAATTCTCCATTTCAACCATGTTGAATGGAGGCACAAAGTTGATTATGCAGACCTGAAGTGTGTAGAAGTGAAAACTGAAGGTGAATATGGAATTTTGTCATATAAGACCTATATAATAAATAATATTTAATAAAGTATACCAGCACTTTCAGTATACACTGGACCAGGGTCAATGTTCGATTCCATTCTGCATGTACATCTAAACTGCTCAATGTTCACATTCTTGATCCATTGCTTTGTCGGCTAACCTCATCCAATGTCAATAAGGGGATGAAATTTGCCGTTGAATCTGTCTCGGTTGTAATTCTCATGGAGATGTGTGATCAGTAAAACAAATGTGAGTGTGACATATGCCTGGAAGCAAACAATCCGAAACACTGCAAGATTGACTGTTACCATTGCCATTTGCATTGCATTGATGGCAGATCGAATGAATTCAAACACAAAAACAAGCGTGGGAGATCCACATGAGTAGGGAATGTGGCTTGTCCTTTTTCCCACTGTGTACATGTAACACCATGTCACAGCACAGGTCCTTTTCATGGGCTGCTTGGAAAGCTTTTTGTTTAAAAAAAATGCCTTTTATGACAGTTTCAGTATTTTGTTGTGTTTTCCTTCTTTGTTTTACCCTTTACCCAACAAATCAGCCATATCCGCCTGTGTAATTTACAAATTGGGGAGTGGCTCAATGGTAGACTGTTGGACTACAATGCTAGAGGTCCTGAGTTTGATCCCCCTCCAGGACGACCCGCGTTGTGTCCTTGAGCAAGGCACTTTATCCCAGTTGCCTACATGGGGACACGATGACGCCGTGTACAAAGGCATACTGCACGTCGATAGTGCACATGTCTTCAACCGCTGTAACCCTGCTTGAGCGGAGCTTGAACAGAGTTAGAATGTTGAGGAGCTGACAGTTGCTGGTCGATGCTCGGTGATTCCCTCCAGGTACTCCGGCTTCCTCCACCCGTAAAACTGTCACGGTCATGATTAGCCATTGTGCATAAGTATGTGACCTTAAACACCAATAAATAAAAAATTTGCAAATTAAACAGATGAAAAAAAATTATATTTTTAAAAAAATTAAAACAAATCCATATCATGTGACCCACTCTCATTGGAACGAGCTCGTTAAGCTCATTCAAATGAGAGGTCACATGATATGATTTTGTTGCAATTTTTTGAAAAATTTGAAAAAATATTAATTAAAATATTAAATTTTGATATTCTGTGCGTTGGGTAAAGGGTTAAATAAAAAATAGAACCAAGACTCGGCTCTTTTATCACACTAAAACCGAGGCAAAATTTCACAACCGAATGACTATTAGCACTGAGGTGGGTTTTTTTTCTTTTTTAAGGTTTGATTACTGTGGTAAACTAGTATAATGGGAATTGGGATTGGATGTCTGGATTGGAACGCCATTAAAGTAGGCAGTTTAAGTATAAATGTTGGAAAAACTTTACTTTCAACTTGTGGTGCAATTGTGATATAGCCATTGATGCTGATATTGACATTGCCAATAAACAATAAAGCAAAAACTTTTTTTTATCCTCTTGATCTATATTTTTTCTGTACACAACTTTGTTTGCATTTTTATAGAAAGTGTCCGAGTTGAAAAAAGATCTCTCTTTGGAGCATGAAAGACACATCAGAAATATTGAGTCAAGATCTGATGAAGATATTGCTTCACAGTTTGCCAGACTGCAGCTTAGACATGAAGAAGAGGTTCGTGACTTGAGGCAGGAACATAAACGTCAGTTGCAGACTGATGTCACTGAAGCCAAGACCAGTGTAGAGAAATACTACAAAGCAGAAATTAACAAGCTAATGTCACAGCATCAAAAACAGATTGATAGGCTTAGAGTGGGTGCTGGGTCTGGTAGGTTTTGTTTTGAACAATATCACTATGTATTTAACTGGTTGAGTGCTAGAAGCCACTATCAGGGCTCTATAGAAAATTGCTGAAAGCCACTTCAGTGGCTTTACACTGTTTGCAGTAATTTGTTGTTGGCTCAGCAGTGGAAGGAAAAAATTGATATAAAATTGTTTTGTTATAATTTATTGGAGAGTGCCAACTGGTGCTCTCCAATAAATTGCAACAAAATTATTTATGAGCACCTTCTTGCTAAATAAACTAAGGCCCTTTTTCTCGGTATTGTGATATCTTTGAAGAAAAATACTTGTGTTACAAATGACAACTGAAAGGTAATTTAGAACTCTGTCAGTTAAATGCAATTTCTCTGTTTTGAGATCATTTGTAATAAAAAATATAATGCAGGTTCTCAATTGTTTGATTTTTTTTAAGTGGAATCAAAGGATTTTTTTTTCTTTTGCCAAAAAAATGAAATAATATCTGCCCCCCAGAGGGTTGTCTAAGTCAAATGTTACATGTTACTGCTGGTCTTCTACTTCTTGGTAAACCTTTTGGGCTTAGAAATTTTTTTCTAAGTTGCAGTCATAATCAGGTTTTTCAGACAGCAATCAAACCACCCTGACTATGGCTTCCATTTCGCCAGTGGCTGTCTATATTGGCTGTCCAGACTTCACAAAAATCACTTCAAAGTTGCCTGAGTTAAAGATAATATGCCACTAAAATGTAGGGCTCACTCCATGTTGATGGTACACATGTCTTTAACCAATGCTATCCCTACTTTTGCAGAGTTAATACATAGGAGAGTCTGACAGTTACTGACACTGCTTGATGGTTCTCATTGGGTACTCCAGTGTCCTTCCCCTGTAAATTTATTATTTATTATTAAATTTATTATTTTAAATATTTTTCCAAAAATTTCAACAAAACCATATCATGTGACCCTCTCACTGGAATGAGCTCGATGAGCTCATTCCAGTGAGGGGGTCACATGATCTATGGTTTTGTAGAAATTTTCTGAAAATATTCATTTTCAACCGCTGAATTTGTAAATTACGTGGGCAGATACATCCGATTCATGAGATAAAGGGTTAAGTTATATGTTTGTGTATATCTGAATATTTAGTAAGTTATATAAGTTCAACAATCGGAATACAGAGGCCATCCGCTTGTGGATGGTCACTACATTTAGACTGCAAATGATAATTTTTCAAGTTTTGAATTTTCAATTGGGGAATAGAGACTGGGCGACTTGGGCAAAGATGTCACCTCAGTTTGGCTAAATTCACTCTGCATTCAGTAAAAAGTGACTAGGAATTCACCTTGTGAAAGATTCAGTCAACATTAAAATTAAATAAATTTCATGCAGAATTGCAATAAAATAGTATGCTGAAAGACATTTTATTTGAAGTATTAAATGATGTTGGAGCTAATATTTATAGTAACTAAAAATAAAATCAACAGATAAAAAATATACTAACAGTGAAAATAGTTGACAGCCTGCAAAAGGCAATGTGATATCTTGGTTAGCAGTCATTTACTGTGAGAAAACTATATAAGGCTTAAAAAAGTTAAAAATCTGTTTCTCAGGCCCTCCCACATGGTCCTTTTGGCAGCTGCATGCTTTTTTTCTTTAACCAATGCAAACTGATAGAAAAAAAATTGAATAGTTTATGTCTAATATTTTACCTAGTTAACCTTTTGCCCAACGCAGACGATTTCAAAATTTATTATTTTAAATATCATTTTTTAAAATTTTTCGAAAAATAATATTTTTTCAGCTGCTGAGTTTGCATATTGCGTGGGCAGATGCGGGCGATTCGTTGGGGAAAGGGTTAATAAAATTGATAAATTTGTCCCTTGCACTCAAGGGACGACATACACCACTACCCACGCTATTCTGTAGATTATGAGGCCTAAAGTGTAAAACAAACCAAGAACATGAACTTTTGATGGCAAAGAAATAATTACAAAAATAAAATAAAAAAAAATGCCCGCCCACATGCAATTTTACAAAAAATGGCCTGAGAAACAGAAGATCTACTACTTTGTAGAGCCTAATGGAGCAATCATGCAAAAGCCCATTCATGCTTCTCCTTCTAGCTCACTTTTTCCTGTTTTCATTAGACTTCTCCCTAAGTTTGTACACTCTCAATTTACCCCTAGGCTGATCACTGTTGGGGAGGTTCTCTGGCATGGCATATCCGACAAATCTCACATGATATTTTAATCAAGTTCAAGTGAACAAGTATAAATACTTTGGTGCTGACAAGTGATATAATTTTTCAGTTTGGGCAGTGCAGAGCAATTAATTAGAATAGTGCTAAATTATTTTTGACCATCAAAATGTATTCACATATCTTTGCCTTGATCCAATTTATGGGAGAGTGCCTTTGGGCACTCTCCCATAAATTGTAACAAGGAAAATTCTTGCTGAATAACTAATATTACTTCAAGGATGATATGAATCACAGCCACTGAATATGAAGCTGTTAAGCTGCGGTACCTGCACTTCAGAATAAAGCCCAAATTTGGGCCTCCAGCACCTAACCAATTTTCAGTTGTTCCCCATTACTGCATTATGTCATTTCAACCCTTGATTCCATAAAAAATTGGTTTTAGATAATTGCAGCTAATTCTGTTACATACTGTTTGTTTCAGATGACCTTTCATTATCTGACAGTGACCAGTCCGAGGTGTACTCTGCAGTTCCTGTTTATTCACATGCCATGAGAAGGCAAGATGGTGTTGGACAAGAAATTTCTAGTATATCTACAGTTACAGATGATGACACAACATCCAAACTACAGGTAATTTTTCTCTTTCTGACTTCATAATTTACAGCTCCGAAGAATCTTGGAAGTCTATTGATATTTTGTATCATAAAACGGTTGTTCAGCTTTTTTGTCTATAATTTATTCACCCATGAAGACATATCAAAGACAACATTTTCTTAAGCATGTTTTATGGCGAAACCTTTTACCTAATACAACCAGAAGCTGACGCTTGAGAAGAACATTACTTCATAAGTACTTATTAAAACTTTTTGTGCATCAAATACATTTCTTATGACCCTTCATTGGAACATGCTTGATGAGTGTGTTCAAGTATGGTGTCATAAGCTGTGTTTTGGAGAACACTTGTTCCGTGTGGATTTGTAAATAAGGAACTGAAGAGAAGGTAATAGGTGTTGTAATAAAGAGTTCTTTTGGTTTGGAATACATGTATAAAAAATGTCAGCAGGTGCGAATATTGTACAAACTTGAAGATGTTAACATTATTTTAGGCAGGTGCTGGAAAGTGTTTGAAAATTTCATAGAATCATCCTAGATATTTCTTCTGAATGTGTGTGCAAATCGTGTCAAAAGTTGTTGCTTCAGAGATCATGCCACACAATCGGCCAAGGAGAAATGTTAACGGTTGTAGAATTTTCTTTCCTATCCTTGTAAAATATATCAAGTCAATCCTTTTGAAAGTATTAAGCTTAACCCTTGACCTAACAAAATGGCTGTATCTGCCCATTTAATTTACAATTTGAGCAGTTGAAAAAATAAAAAAAATTTCTAAAAAATTCAGCAACATGATATCATGTGACTCCCACACTGGAACAAGCTCTATGAGCTCATTCCAGTGAGGGGTCACATGATAAGGTTGTTGAAAATTTTTGAAAAATTTCAAAAAACTCATAATTCAAATAATAAATTTTTATATCGTGCATTGGGTAAAGGGGAAAAATTGACTAACATGCTCAAATATTATTCATTTACCATGTTTATCTAATTCATATTCTGAGATCTCACCATGAAGGTTAACTTTTCATTTTTTAACTTTTCATCATTTAGTTACTTCTGCAAAGACTTCATAATGAAGGAATCCAAATGCTGACTTTATCAGAACTACAGTACTTGCATAATCAGTCTATCCATGGTCATGATTTGAAGGATGTTGATCTTGACACATTGAGAGCAGCTTGGGACAATGAAAAACAGATGCTGTTGTCATCCGTTCAGTCTCTGAAGGATTTGTTGTCAGTGGTACAGAAATCTCAGACACTCCAGCAGGTCAGTGGTATAGATATCAGTTGATTTGTTTTTCTGAAAATTCACTTAAAAACTGGTACATGCTTTTTGGCAAGCCACAGTATTTTTTTCTTTTGATTTTGGTTTGTTGATGAATGAAGTCAAAGTCTTTATTGTTCTTTCAGTTTTCTGTTAACTGGTACACTGCTAAGAGTTCCATATCTGGGCTATATTGAGGATCCATCTTGATTGCCTCATTTATTTGAAAACAAGATTGTCTTCATAAAATTTATTTCCCTACAGTTTACTGAGACTGCACCTGGAAAGTTATGTTGTTTTTTTATGGGGCTTTGAAAAACTTTGAAAATTTTAAATTTTTGTTGGAGTTCTGTTTAAATATTTGAATAAATGAGAGAATTTTTGTGCAATTGTCCTACCACTTAAAACAACTAGGAGTGTGCATTACAAACCAGCTGATTTGGTGCTCATCCACCTGATGAATGCATATGTTTCTGTGACCTTGTTTGTTAGACTTGTAGCGACTTGGAGACCAAATAGAGATAAATCAACTGTTCATGGTCCACCAGGTATTTGTGAAAGTGGTAGACTATACTATTTGACCTCTTTCCTCTCTCCCTCCGTGACTCCTTTCCTCTGTCTAGAGTCATATCTCCCGAACTATTAGAGGGTGCTTGACAACATTTTGCCCAAATCTTCTTTGCCAACACCGCTTTCATAAAAGTTACATCATTTGTTCATACTGCTTCAGAATTCTTGCCCTTGATATGCATTCAGGCAGAATTTTTATCAGAATTTGAGATTTGGGGTTTCTGCTCGATAAAATCTGTTTGAAACAACCATTTGTTTTCAAACTTTGGAAATAACTTACTTTTTATGAACTGCAGGTTTAACCCTTAAGTCCTTAGATCAATTTTACATTAACCCTTTACCTAACGTAACCGCCCAAAACAGCCAGCACTTTTCTAAAAAAATCGCCAATTAATTTTCATTATATTTTCATTTTTTGTCTCGAAAACATAGGTTATGACCCTTCTTTGGAACGTGTTTGTCGAGCTCATTCCAATAAAGGGTCACAACCTATGTTTTTGATACAAAAAATGAAAAAAATTAGTTATTCAAGAATTTTGTTTGCAAGTTTCGTCTGCTTTTCATGTTAGGTAAAGGGTTAATAACTACCATATATGCATGTACACAGCTGTAGATGCCTTAACCCTTTACCCAACATAACGGCCAAAAACAGCCAGTGCTATTCTAAAAAATCGCCAATTAATTTTCATTATTTTTTCATTTTTTGTCTCAAAAACATAGGTTATGACCCCTCGTTGGAACGAGCTCGTCGAGCTCGTTCCAATGAGGCGTCATAACCTATGTTTTTGAGACAAAAAATGAAAAAAATGATTTATTCAAGAATTTTTTTGCAAGTGTCGTCTGCTTTTGATGTTAGGTAAAGGGTTAACAGTGTTTCTACATTATTGTTGGCTGCCTGTACAGGAAGCCAACAATGCTGTAAAAACATTGTCAAGATAAAAGCAAGCACACTTCTAAAGGAAGAATGCACTTGATTAAACTTTTTCAGAGCAATATAATTTAGGGTTGTATCGGGACCTAAGGGTTAAGTTTGATTTCTGCAATTATACATTTTTTATTTTAGGAGCTATGCTCTTTGAATGAGAAAAAAATGGCAAAATTCTGGTTTTTCATTGGTTTCTGTAAAATAAAATCTGTTTCGAGAAACCAATTGTGTTCAGACTTCTGCAACTTTTTAACTTCGGTGAAACACAGGTCAAGTTCATAATTCGCATTCAGCCCTATTGTAGTTTAGGAGTTATGCCCCTTGTTGGGTTCTCAAATTTCTGTTGGTCAGGAAGAAAGGAAAATAAAGGTGTTCATCACCTGTTAACTGCCAAATACCATATCACCCTGTGCTTTCTGTAGTTCAACAATGCAGCGGACTATTGAAAACGCTTTTTGTTACGGTTCTGAAAAAGCTCTGGAAAAACAGGCAGCCTAACCTGTATAAAACTTGCTTCTAGAAATTAACCCTTTACCCAACGTTATGGACAAAATTGGCCAGCACTATTCTCAAAAATCGCCAATTAATTTTCATTATTTTTTTTCATTTTTGTCTCAAAAACATAGGTTATGATAAGCTTGTTCCAATGAGGGGTCATAACATATGTTTTTGAGACAAAAATTGAAAAAAATTAGTTATTCAAGAATTTTTTTTTGCAGGTGTTGTCTGCTTTTCATGTTAGGTAAAGGGTTAACTAACTCAGGTGTTTTTCTCTGTGTATAACTTTTGGTGTTTGCGAGTTCATAAGACAAGATATCATCAGCAGATTTTTTTTTAATGAAAAAAGCAACTTTTGTGCTTTATGTCAGCATGAAAAATAATTAATGATATCAACATGAAAAAAAATTATGATCACAAACTTTTGTGTGCGGAATAGTTATGTCAGAAAATTTTCAACTTTAGCTCAACAAATTTAAAATATTTCTGTGATTGAACTGTGATATGATTCATTCTATTTAATGCTTGGCTTATTAATGGCATGCATGTCTGTATGCACTGTTCTTATCAGCATTACCTGAACTTTTCCATACTCTGTTTTGATCACATATCACAATGTTCAGAATCTCTTCTTCAATTAACCTGCATGTATATTGTTCAGAGAATATAATCAACCCTCTGCAGATTGATTTAAAAAATTTTAAAATTTCAAGCTTCACATTTTTCCCGTAAAGCAACTAGGAATTTAAACAATTAAAACTTGTTTGACAGAGCTTGGTGAGCTTTGTCAAATAAGGTTGAATTGATTAAATACTGTCAAGCAAGATTGGCTTTGTTAAATTCCTAGTTGCATTATGGGAAAAATTTTCAGATTGAAAATTGGATGTTTTTACCTCAGTGTGATGAGGGTTAAAGCCACCTTTTTCAGTATTTAATTGTCTGCCTATTTATCAGTAATTTTCAAGGTTTGGAGCACATGTTCTACCACTTAACCCTTTACCCAATACACATGATATCAAACAAAATTTATTTTAATTTTTTTTCTAAATTTTTCAAAAGATTTAAACAAAACCATATCACGTGACCTCATTGAGCTCATTCCAATGAGGGGCCACATGGTATGGTTTTGTTGAATTTTTTTGAAATTTATTTATTTTTTTTCAAATCAACAGTTCGTAAATTATGCAGGCAGATGCGACTCATTTGTTAGGTAAAGGATTAATCATTATCTCAGGTTCGCATGATTGTATAGTGGAACCCACTTAACTGGTAGAGTGCTGAATTATTTTTGTCCATCAAAATTTGTTCAGATGTCTTTGTCTTGTTACAATTTATGGGAGAGTGCTACAGGCACTCTCCCATAAATTGTAACAAGACAAGTCCCTACAGACTAAATAATATCACTTCAAAGATAATATGAAACACATCCATTGAGTATGAAGCCTTCGAGTTGCAGTACCTTCACCTCGGAGTAAAGCCCAAATATGGGCTCCCAGCACTCCACCAGTTAAGTTAATACTCACTTTGTAAGTAAAATATATTCAGCTGACATCAATATTCAATTAACAGGAATGAGCATTCAGTTAACAGGAATGAGTATTCATTTAACAGGAATAAGTATTCAATTAGAAATCTGGTCGCTATCCTGTATTCCAGTGATCAGCTGAGTATTTATCTTGTTATAGTGTGTTTGACAGAACGCTTGGAGCTCAGTCAAACAAGATATTATAGTTTAACCCTTTACCCAACGAATCGGCCGCATCTGCATAATATGTAAATTCAGCAGTTGAAAAAATATTATTTTTCAAAAAATTTCAACAAAACCATATCATGTGACTCCTTCTTGAAACCCTCTCGTTGAGCTCGTTCCGATGAGGGGTCACGTGATATGGTTTTGTTGAAATTTTTTGAAACATTTCAAAAAATGATATTTAAAATAATAAATTTTGATATCGTCTGCATTGGGTAAAGGGTTAAATGCTTATTTTGGATGTACTGAGGCTGGATAGATCTCTAAAAGTTTGAGGTTGAGTGTTTGTCAGAAAAATTCATTCATAGATCACAAGATTTTGTGTTCAGTTGAAATGGGTTTACTCTATAACCAAAATGCAGATAACAGGTCAAATTTGCTTTGGAGGTATAATGAATAGTTTGGTGTTTGGAAGTTAACTGGCTGGTTCAGGTTGAAAGTTTCAGTTAAGTGTTTTCCACTGTAAAGATTGTTGATCTTTGCATCTACTATAAGACTACTTTTCTCAGATACAGTGTTGGGATCTTTATCTTATATGAAGTGACCTCGTGACCTCCTTTTTCTTAAATACTCTTGGCTCTTTATCCTGTTTGGAATGTATGTCTTTTCATAGGGGAAAACAATTTTACAGCCTTATCTGATAGGAGGCTATGCTGCATGTCAAACTTCCTGTCAGACTGGATTCAAGGAATGGCCTTGAATTTGGTCATTCAAGGTCATTCAAGGCCTTAAAATCCTGGGAAATGGTCCATGAGTCCTTGAAAAGCCTTGCATATTTGCGAAATGAAAAACTGATATAATCACTATATGGTTTTATATGCTGAAGTTTGTGAAGGCATAGTCCTAACTAGGACCCTTTGGTCATTACCACCCTTGGAGGGAAGTGATAGAGGGTAATGTCCAGAGTGCCATAATTAGGACTGGTGATGATGGGGCATACACAGAATGACAAATGCGTGTGAATTTGTTAATCGATATGGCACGAGTGTCAGCACGGAAGGATAAAATGAGAGGCCACAGGCCTCAAGTTTTAACCTACCGCGATGGCACAAGTGCCATATCGATTAACCCATTCACATGTGCATATTGTTCTGTGTTTATTACATGCCTTCACATCTTTGAAAGCAATTATGAGAGGGACACTCAGCAATTCATTTGACAACTCGTCCCCTGAGTTATACTGTGTTCTATGTGCCAGTAGGCACATAGAACACATTGGAACTCAGGGGACGAACTATCAACAAAAATAACACATTTTATCGCGAACCAAATTTGCGATGTGAACCCATTTTACAATTTTTATCTATCGTTAGCCATTCAAATTGTAACTGTGGTGCATGATTTGTAGAAAATTCCAGTGAAATTTCTCTTCTATTTAAAAATTTTCCATCAGTGATTCCCATTCAGCACATGTGTGGGACGGATTTTCATTTTCCACATGGTTTAGTGTCTCTGTAGGTGGGAATTTGTAATAAATTGAAATCCTTGATTTTGGCTGTTGTTGGGCCTTGAAAAATGCTGAGAGCCACATTGAATAACCTTGAATTTTAACAGTGCTTGACTAGAGGAACTCTCCACTATTGACAGAGAATATCTGCTTTCGTCAGTACCGGTAGTATAAATTGGGAACTTTTCCCCCCCTGTAAACTGAACCAACTTTTGACTACCGGTAATACTTTCATGAGTTAAATTAAGATCTCTTTCATCATGTGCAGCATTCATGACTGGATTCAGTGAAAATATAGTTGAAAATACTCACCTGTATTAGGAGTTAACTGATTGAGGGCTAGATTATTTTTGGTGGTCTGAATTTTCATTCATAATATATTTTATTATACATTATTGGAGAGTGTCCTTGGGAATTCTCCAATAATTTGTGATAAAACAAATTTATATAAAGTAGATATTCTGTTTCTCAGGCCATTATTTGTAAAATTGCATGCGGGCGTGCGGTTTTTTGTTTTATTTTTTATTTCTGTAATTATTTCTTTGCCATCAAAAGTTCATGTTCTTGGTTTATGTTTTAGGCCTCATAATCTACAGAATAGCATGGGTGGTGATGTATTTCGTCCCTTGAGTGCAAGAAGGCTTTGCAATGCCAAAGCATTGCAAAGCCTTCTTGCACTCAAGAGAGAAATTTATAAAGTTTTTTAACTTGGGTAAAATATCAGACATAAACCATTTAATTTTTATTTTTTTAAAACTTTACATTGGTTGTAAAAAGAGAGCAAGCGGCAGCCAAATGGACAATGCGGGAGGGCCTGAGAAATAGATTTTTAAATTTTTTAGGCCTAAACAAAATATTATTTTCGTTTTAATGAATATGAAACATGAACAAGGAAAATGTTGGCTTTTGCTCTGTTACCCTCATTTTCTGAAAGCCCTGATAGTGGCTTCTAGCACACGACCAGTTAATTACCATTTTCAAACTTCATTGTTAAATTTGGTAAATTGATGGTTTTAAGATTATATGTTGTTTGAAAGAATTCAACAATGAATGTAACTAACGGGCCAACTTTGTAACTGTGATCTTAGTGGTTGAACTTGTATTTAGTAATACCAATGCTGGTAAAAGTTGAAAAGCAGAGTTTTATGTCAGGGAGACCCAAAGGTTCTTACAAACTTTGTTTTAGTGGTACAACAGGACCCACTGAACGAATTCAGTTTTATTTGACAGAGCTCAATGAGGTCTGTCAAACTAGACTGAATTAGTTAAATTCTGAGTTCAAGTTTGGGAAAAAATTGCAATTTGACATTTTGTCATTAGTGTGAAGAGGATTAAATAAATAAATGAGAGACATTGTGTTTGCCGAACTATATAGTACTGGTTTTGTTTTGATCTATTTCTTTGTACTTTACAAAATGCAAAAGATTCTAATCAAATTAATATGTCCCTGTTTTGTACCTTAAAATATCTTTAATTTTTTGTAAACAGGAAAATTTCAAGAATGTGGAATGTGACTTTGTAAGTTGTAGTGTGGTGTGCACTAATAGATAAATTTTGTTTTTTTTCTGTTTTGTGTGTAGAAATTAATTGCTTTTTTGTCAGGGCTGACCAAATCACATCGCTTTCTTCATTCATTTTGAAATTTTACTAATGATCTTCACCAACATGAATTTTGCTTCATTTTCTTTGATGCGGTACTTAGAACTCAATTCATTGAATAAGGTAGAATTGTTATATTACTGTCATTTTTAATATACAGGATTTGTTTCTAGGCCCGAATGAATGAACCAAAACCTACTTTTTTCAGGGTGTGCTTCCCAATACAGTAATTTATTTATGTTAGAACAAGAACGTATGTTCCCCAATAAAGTAAAAACATGTCTAGACTAAATACAAATCTGTATTGAGGTTAGCAACTGCATGTGCGATCATTCAATCCAGAAAGAGAAAGTTTTTTACCTGCACTTATCGAAAGCTGATTACATATGTCGGGACCACTGTTTTTATAAAAGTAATTCAGTGATATATAAATCCCAAACACAGCAAAATAAATTAGACTAGATCATTTTTTGCCATGGTGATAATTTTATGTATGCCTGCCAGGCCGTAAAATAGACAGCTGAAACACTGCTATAAGTACAAGTGGGACAGTGAATGGGGATTAGAAGTACAGTAGAATCCTCTTAATTGAATATCCATTTTGCCAGTGAAAATTATTCAATTAACAGGAGTATACAATTAACAGGGATTCGGTCAGTTTCCTGTATTCTGGAGGTAAACTGAGCATTTATTCTATTATATCTTGTTTGACAGAGTTCATAGAGCTCTGTCAAACAAGATATAATAGAATAAATGCCTGTATTGGATGTAGTGAGGCCAAAAAGGTTGATAAATAAGGTGCGTGTAACAGTAATTTTTTCAACATATTACAAAAATTTATATACAATTAACAGGAGTTTACTGTACACCCCATATGCAATTAACAGATCAAATTTGTACTGAAGGTATGGTAAATGGTTTTGTGTTTGAAAATTATATTCAATTAACAGGGATATACAATTAAGAGATATCCAATTAAGTGGGCTCCGCTGTACCAGAAAAAAATTATTTGCAGCTTGCTGCTGGCATAAAAGTTTTTCATTGCAGAGGTTGAAAATAAGTGTTTTCTCAGAGTTTACAAAAAGGTTAATAGATGCAGAGAATTTTTATCAATAGTTGGTTCGGGATTTTTTGGAGCCAAGCATTGGGTGCAAGAGAAACAAGTGTTATGTCTTAATCTTTAAATTTTAACCTTTGAATAAAACAATTTTTGATTCTAGACATTTTTGTGACACTGAAAAAGGTCTGACATCAGTAAGCGAGCCCAACACCCATAAAATGACAGATTGCCATTTTTGAATAATATGCTTTTAAGTCCTGGCTTCCTTTGTAGGTACTGAGATCTTTGTTGTTCATAAAGACAGCCAGTTCTCAAAAATCCACTTGTAAGTCCAATGTCTGGTAGGTTGTGGCATCTGTACACAAAATTGTAAAAAGTCTCTAGGTTTTTGAGGGATATATTGGTAATGAACCTAATTTTTCAGAATATCAGTATCATTCATCTAAGGCTGATTAATAATTTGTCATTTACACGTTATAAACATGTAACAAAGGGTTTCTTTATCTGCTGTAATATCCTTGCTGGATAATGGACCCATTTACTGAAGGTTAATCAAAGGACCTTTTACCCTACTTAATTCTTTCTATCCATCTGTCAGCCACAATTTTTTTTTTTTTTTTTCAAATATGTTGCAATAATATTTGTTAAATTATAAAGGTAGCAAATGCAGGCTTTAAAGTTTATTGTCTCAAAAATGGCTTGGTGAGTAATAATATAATAATATAATATAATAATAAAATAACACACTTGTATCTTTTTATAGAACATTAATGTAATTTTCACCATGCAATAAAACCTTCAAGGAAGAATTTTCAGCTTTACCAAACAAGCTTACGAGACAACACCTGCAAAGAAAGTTGTTTTAATAACTGAATGTTTTCATTTATTTCTTTGTCTCAAAAACATAGCTTATGACTCACCCTTGGAATGTGCTTGTTGAGAGAAAAAAAAAGAAGAAAAATATTAAAGTTAAACTTCTTGCATGCTGCTGGCAGATATTCCCACCCAGGAAAAGAAATCTCTTGCCACTAAAATAAGAAAAATTTGAGATTTAAACAAATTTCCCCATTTAAATTGAATCAACTTTTTTGACATTGATATTTTTTTGTGTCAAATTTTCATTAATTTTGCTTTAAATCTTGTCATGGCTGCTTTACAGCAGCCATGACTAGATTTGATGAAAAATATTATTAAAATAAGTGTGGGTGAAGAGTTAAATGGCAGTTTTTATGAGTAGCACTGGCAGGATATGGCCACTACAAGTGTTAGATCAAGGGTTTTATGTCAAGGCTGATCTAGGGGGCTTAGAATTTGACAACTGATGAAGGGCTTTTATTGAGCTGATGTGTTACTGCAATCTGATAAAACTGCTGCTGGAAAGGACTCAGGTTCTTATCTATCGATGTGTCACAGAACAGGATTCAATCCACAATGGCAGTGATACTCCAAACTTTTATTATACCCCCATCTCCCAAAGAGAATGGGGGTATACTGGATTACATGTGTCTGTCCATGTATGCATCCATCTGTCCATCCTGTCTGTCCACAGTGATATTTTATCAGTGAGTTGAAGGATTTCAGTGAAATTGGGTATGAGGGATCCTTGTAACAAGCCGCTTCTGCACATGTTATACAAAAATTGCACATACATTTTTTCACCAGAGTTACGGTCCCTACTTTGTCAATTTTTCATGATTTTTTCCGATATCTCAGCAGTGAGTTGATGGATTTCAGTGAAATTTGGTATGAGGGATCCTTGTGACAAGCTGATGCTGCACATGTTATAAAAAAGTTGCCTGTGTATTTGTCATCAGTTACGGCCCTTACTTTGTTGTTAATTCATTTCTGCCCCGCAGAATCCCCGGGAAGTTAGGCAGTGCTTGTTTACTGTAGTAAACAAGCACCATTTTACTGGTAAAATAGGACCCAGTCCCTAATGCTTGGGGTACAAGTCCTCTGAAATAGGCAACATGTGGCATAGACGATTGACTGACCTTGACTTTATCTCCATGTTGTGATCACGATTAGCCATTGTGCAGAAGTATGTGAATAATTCATTTCTGCTTCATCAGTCTAGACACTGCAGTGGGGGTCTAAATTGCTTTCAGCCACAGCTCTTGTTAACATTGTAAGAAAGAATTTAGTACCATAACAAATAACACAAAATAAAAAAAATCTTAAGAGAGTGTTAACACTGCACTAGATCAATAGCTGTAGAAAAATTTAACATAAAAATGTAATTGTTGATTGTAAACTTCGCCATATTTGCCAAGCACACAAGCTACCAGTCTTGTTCTGTAAGAAATTTGATTCTTTTTTGGCCTGAAACCAGTCTTGGCCCTGAAATAGATCATTGCCTTTGTTTAAATACCTTCATCTGGAATATTTCAGTCGGTTGGAATGGCAAACATATGATTTGCTTTTCTGATCAATTGATATACTCTCCCAAAAAACAAAGTGTGCATGCTAAAAAATAACACTAAAAAAAGATATATATCATTTTCATTCATGGAAATTTTATTCAATCACAGATGAGTCAATTTGTGATCGACACGAGAAATTTCATTACGTTACGACGAATACTCTTGGTGCCATGGAGAGTCAAAGACACTAAGGGTCAAACACAAAAGTCACACACTCAATATCTGGTATGACCTCTGTCTGCATCGACTACTGCTGTGCATCTACGCCTCATGGAAGCGAAAAAGTTAGCATGGAAGTGTTGTGGGATGTTGTTCCATATTCTGATAAGCTGTCTTTGGAGTTCCACAAGCGTTGACGGTGCATGGGGAAGCCGGCGTAGCTGACATTTCATTTCTTCCCTTACGTGCTCAATGGGTGAGATACCGGGCGAATTTGCGGGCCAGGGAAGAACATCCACTTGTTGTTGCTGCAGATACTGTTGAACAACAGGAGCTGCGTGGGATCGGGCGTTGTCCTGCTGTAGAATGACGCCGGGGCCGTGACGTTGCAGAAATGGGACAACAACAGGTGTAAGCACTTCATCACGATATCTGGCTGCATTGAGATTACCATCAATAATGACCAGCTCAGTTCTGTTACGGGCAGTGATGCCACCCCACACCATGAGAGACCCTCCCCCATAATGGTTTCGCTCCACGACACATGGATCTGCGTAGCATTCGTTTCGACATCTGTACACTCTCTGGCGGCCATCTGATGATGAAAGATGGAAACGACATTCATCTGTGAATAAAACACGTCGCCACCAGTGTAAGGGATGCCTGAGATGTTGTCTACACCACTGCAGTCGAGCACAACAATGACGTAACGTCAAAATCGGACGAATTGCAGGTCTTCGAGGACATAAGCCGTATTCTCTCAGCCGGTTGATTACTGTTTGAGGATGTATCCGTCTCAGGTTAGGGATGTTCCTTGCTGTCGTCGTTGCCGTTTGTTTCCGGTTCCGGAGATGGACGACACGGATATACTGATCTTGTGCAGGGGTGGTAACTCGGGGTCTTCCGGAGCGGGGTCAGTCTCGAACGTCATCATGTTGTGCATGTCGATGGACTAGGCTGTCTACAGTGTTACGGTGGCAGTTCAAATACTGGGCAACCTCTCTGTGTGTTCTGCCAGCTCTAATCATACCCAGGGCAAGGAGACGTTGATTCATTGTCAATCTTGGCATGCTAATGTGGAGTCGTTTTAACAGCAGCGCAAGTTTGAATGTGAACGATAGGAAGTCCTTACTGTAGTGATTAAATACCCAAGGATTCACACTGCTGCATGAATTTTCAGACTCTCCACCTGCAAAACATGCCTTTTCACAAACGTGCAGCACGTCATTTAACGTTAATGCAATTTTAATGGGGAAAGCTGTTTTTGTGTTCAATATAATTTATTCATGAACAGGTTAACGCTCTTTACACCTACAAAATTATTTTTTTGGAGTTTGATCAATTTCTGCAATGCACACTTTCTTTTTTGGGCGAGTATATATTCTGGATGATTGAAAGTAAAAAATTTCATAAGGATTCATTTTCTGTGAATCAGAGCTCGAAATGTTACTCACTCAAGACTTGAGCTCATAGAGCTCTGTCAAACAGTGCTAAATTGATTAAATATCTAGTTGCATTATGGGGGAAATTGGCAGCTTGAAATTTTGATATTTCGACATCAGCGTGCAGAGGGTTAAACAGATGGACAACTTTCTGCAATTTTTGCTGCATGTGACAAGTTCAGTCCTGTAGCAGTGCAGTGGTTTGATGTCAAGTCTTGACTGCTTATGCAGGCAGCCCAGACCTGACTGGAAATCATAGCCAGTAAACTATAAATTTAATATGTAAGTCATCAAAAAGGCGGACCTTGGTGAGTTGGGACATTTGTTCTGGAATATGAAAATTTTCATGGTTGTAATTGTGACCAAAGGGTTAACATAGGAAAATGTATTAGGCCACACAAAGTAGATGTTCTGTTTCTCAGGCCAAGTTTTGTAAAATTGCATGCGGTTTTTTATTTTATATTTTATTTTTGTAATTATTTCTTTGCCATCAAAAGTTCATATTCTTGGTTTATTTTATGTTTTAGGTCTCATAATCTACAGAATAGCAAGGGTGGTGGTGTATTTCGTCCCTTGGGTGCAACAAGGCTTTGCAATGCTAAAGCATTGCAAAGCCTTGTTGTACTCAAGAGACAAATTTATCAATTTTATTAACTTGTGTAAAATATCAGACATAAACCATTTAATTTTTATTTTTTCAAGTTTGCATTGGTCTTAAAAAGAGAGCATGCGGCAGCCAAACGGACCATGCGGGAGGGCCTGAGAAACAGATTTTTAATTTTATTAAGCCTTAAAGGGAAATGATATTTTGTTAGCATATATAGAGGTTAATAATAATCATTTACATTAATTATTTTACGTGCAATGTGTAAAAAAATATTTTTTCTATATTTTGTTTCTTTGATAACACTTCCACAACATTTTTTATATTTTCTTTCTTTTGAAAGTATTTTCTTACTCTTAGCTTTTATTTTGTTTTATTTCTTTTGAATAGTTATGTCAGGCACTACAACCACCTTTTATGTGCACATGATTAAATAGCTTAATAGATTTACAGAATTAATATTTGTTAAATTGTTATTGCTGAATCTTTGGTTCAAGATGAAGTACATGCTCTGGTAGCCCACCCAAACAGTTACCTGCAGATTTGGTGGAAAGTTCATAATTCTCATTCAAATCATGCTATCTCATTTGAGTACCACAGATTCCAATTCAGGATACTTGGATTTCTTGATTAACCATTAATTGGAATTTTTTGTTGGATCTCAGTGCACCATTGCGTTACATGTCAAGACCAGAGGCTTAGCGGTGATTTCTCGTCATGTTGTGGCTGCCAATATAAGCAGTGAGGACATGACTAGGAAACCATAGCCAGTTTAGTTTGATTACAGTGTGGAAGATTTCTTTATGATTACTTATTAAGGCATCTGCACTGTGGTTACAAAATAAGGCCTTGTGAATTGCGATTTTTTGTTCCACGGCGAATAATACAAAAGATTTCCCATCAAATTGAACTTCGAATCAAATCATTTGGCATTTAGTACTGGATATGTATACTATGCCAACTAGTACTTCATATAGATGTGTTATAGTACACTATAGACTGAAACACATACATCCAAGCCTGGAAATAAGCAGACTATCGTCTGCAGAATGAGGTCCCCAGAAGGTTAATTTGGTGATGCTACCCTGCACAGCAGGGTAGCATCACTAAAGTTACCCTCTGTGAACCTCAAGACTAAATCGAAAGAGGTACCCAGAGGATAAATTGGCCTACTGTATGGGATAGCATGAACAAATTCTCCCTCTGGGGACCTCATTCTGCATATGACAGATTATTTATTTCCAGGCTTGCATATAACCTATACTAAATAGTGCCTAATATATCAGGGAAAAACATTCCTCTTTCTGCCCTGATGGTAAAATAGGACCTGGAAACCAATGCCTGAGGTGAAGTCCACTAATGCAGCATAGGTATAAACGATTGGTTAAATTTGACTTCATATCTATGTTAAAGTCATGATAAAGGAAAGTACGTACAATAACTTTCCAATAAACTGTAACAGTGCAAATCCACATGAATAAATAGAGGATATCTAGTGTTTTTGAGTGCATACCGAAAATTATCTCATGAATGACAGAGACAAATCTTTATTTTTAGCGCAGGCAAAAATAGTCATTTGTCTTGGTCACAAGTGAGATAATTTTTGGTATCCACTCAAAAACACTAGATTTTCTTTTTATTATACGCTTTTTATAAGAATCTGATAATTCCACTCGTTTCAGCTTTGAATTGATGCATGAAAGTAAACAGCACGTTGAATCATTGATACGCGGAAGTGATTTGATTGATACTCGGAACAGATAGCGTCTTGCAGACTGATTAAGCTGATGGGTTTCTAGTCCAAACATGGCCTGAAAGTCCGTAATATAAGTTTTTGGTCTGGTACGTCCTTTGAAAGGACGTACCAAACCCAAAACTTATATTACAGACTTTCAGGCTGTGTTTAGACTAGCGGGTTTCATGCATCAATTCAAGGTGAATATGTGTTGAATTATTGCTGGAAATGATTGGAATCCACTCAAAAACATTAGATTTACTTTTCATTTTATGTTTTTAAAATAGTTTCATCATTTCCGGTGATAATTTGACTCGTATTCAGCTTGAAGTGATGCTTTGAAAGCCACCATTTTGATGGATACCGTGAAAGTGAAAATATCTATTTCTTCACAGTGGGGGATATGATTATAATAAAATATTGTTTTTAACAGAATGTGAAGCGCAGTATACAATTTGAAGCTTTTTTTTTTTTAACTGGTGGAACAGAGTGGAACAAGAATTATTCAATAGAGCCCAAATCTGTGCTTTTAGCACTCAACCAGTAAAGAAATGAAGACATTTTTATGAGCCCGTTCTATCAGGGAGTAGAGAATTCATGTAATTAGCTGATTTCAGCTCATTTTTTATCAAAATGCTGAGGGAGCACGGTGGCTCAGTGGTTACGGCATTGAACTTCAAACCAAAAGGTCCACAGTTCAATTCCCACCAGAGGTAACTGCATTGTGTTCTTGTGCAGGGCACTTAATCCTGATAGCCCACCTGGGGGCATGGTGGTACTGTGTGCTAAGGCATACTGCACGTCGATGGTGCACTTGTCTTCAACCAATGCTAACCCTGCTTGTGTGGAGTTAGTGCTTTGGGGAGTATGACAGTTGCTCGCCAGTATTTGGTGCTTCTCTCCGGGTACTCTGGCTTCATCCACCTATAAAACACAAGGTGATGGTGACTGTTGAAAGTGTCATTAAACCTCAATAAATAAATAAATAATCGGAATGCTGAAATTTTATTTTTTATAAATTTACATGAAAATGGTCTTGAGGAGTACATTTTCATGTAAATTTATAAAAATTAAATGTTTGCCAAGTGATACCATAACTTTTTGTCCTCTTAAGTTTTAAAAAAATTAACAGGCAGCCAATACTTAGTAATCCAGGGGCACATGCAGCTGTATCAAACTAATTTGCTTATCGGAAAAAGCACACTAGAGTTATGTATATACCACAGGCATATACCACAGAATTAAATTCCAACGCCAAAAAGACAGAGGTTAAAGATTTGTAGCAAAATAAATATTGACACATTACGATGACGTCAGTTGGGTGCATGCAAGCAGTCGATCGATGGATGCTTTTGTGATGGGAATTAAGTTAAGAAATTGAACAAACTGTATACAATATTCTGTTATTATTAACATCAAGTACAACAAACAAAAATACTTTGAACACCAATGAAACATAAGATACGGTCACATGGGTCATGTGAGATAGATATGAGACACACATATGTTGCATAGGAAGTGGGGGGGGGTGGGGGGGGGGAGGGTGAGAAAAACATTACTGCCTGAAATTTCGATATTAGTGTGCAGATATTTAATATTGCCAGGATAGAATAATAAAAATAATTCACAGTATATGCCTAAGTCATGGAACAATGAAAACAAATTTTCAAGTTGATTTTTTTTCTTGTTTTCAGACATCAGAAGTGGCAATATCTGACTGGCGCAGTGAGTTGATAAGAGCTTTGGCAACCGTGTTTGCCAAGGAACGTGATGTTTTGTTGGCTGAACTTCGTTCATATGTTTCATTACATCCAAACGATGACATCACTCCTGTTCAAATATTGGAAAAGAAGATTAAGAACCAGGTAATTACACAATTCTCATGGGTGGCACTGTCATGAGAGAAGAAATAGTCTAATAACATTAATTATTGGCTCAAAGAGCTCTTATTTGTTTTTTGTTAAATGTTTTAAGACAGTTTCAAATGATTTTTCTTCTCGCCTTTAACTGGTAAAGTGTTGGAAGCCTATATGTGACCTTATTCTGAAGTGCAGGTACAGCTGGGTAGCATCACTAAAGTTACCCTCAGTGAACCTCAAGCCTAAACAGAAAGTGGTACCCAGAGGATAAATTGGCCTACTGTTTGGGATAGCATGAACAAATTCACCCTCTGAGGACCTCATTCTGCAAATGACAGATTACTTATTTCCAGGCTAGCATATAACCTATACTAAATATTGCCTAATATATCAAGGAAATACATTCCTCTTTCTGCCTTGCTGGTAAAATAGGACCCGGAAACCAATGCCTGGGGTGAAGTCCACTAATGTGGCAGCATAG
This sequence comes from Pictodentalium vernedei, assembly GCA_031216915.1. Classification (NCBI taxonomy): domain Eukaryota; kingdom Metazoa; phylum Mollusca; class Scaphopoda; order Dentaliida; family Dentaliidae; genus Pictodentalium; species Pictodentalium vernedei. Next base: position 257,053,555 of record CM062288.1, read on the forward strand.
GTAGAAATAATTGGTTACATTTTTACTTCATACCTATATTGAAGTCATGACACAGGAGAGTACCTACAATAACTTTCCAATAAACTGTAACAGAGGAAATCCACATGAATAAAATATTGTTTTTAACAGAATGTGAAGCACAGCATACAATATGAAGCTTTGTTTTTACTAGTGGAATAGGGTGGAACCAGAATTATAAAGAGCTGGAAGCCTATATTTGGGCTTTATTCTAAAGTGCAGGTACTGCAACTTAAAGGCTTCATATTCAGTGGCTGTGCTTCATATTATCTTTGAAGTGATATTATTTAGTCTGTTCGGATTTGCCTTGTTACACTTTATAGGAGAGTGCCTGAGGGCACTCTCCTAGAAATTGTAACAAGGCAAAGACATGTGAAAAAATTTTGTGGCCAAAAATAATTTAGCACTACCAGTTAAATCAGTGTTGATCCCTCAAAACAGTTATCAACACTAACTCTCTGCATTATGTTGTCAAAATCCCTGCTCGAACCCCAGGAAGTGAAGCAGTACCTGTTCACTGTGGTAAAAAGACTCTGTTTTATTGGTAAAATAGGACCCAGTCAGCAATGCTTGGGAGGTGCAAATGCTCTCTAAAAAGGGCAACCTGGCTTATTAAAGCTCTCCCCTGGTCTTGAGTTGATACTCATGTTGTGGTCATGATCAGCCATTGTGCATAAATATGTGACCTTAAACACCAATAAATAAAATAAATGTTGTCAAAAACCAGTATTTATTGGAAAAAAAAAATTCCCACAATGCAATTGGTAATTTTACCAACTATATCTTGTTTCATAGAGTTCCCTCAGCTCTGTCTAACCTGATATAATTAGTTCACTTTTTATCTAACAGAACTAGAATATGAAACTTAAGGAAAACATTTCTTGGAAAAGCTAAAAGCCATGGCTTATGAGTCATCATTGGAACAGGGTCACTATTGAAAATTGTTTGCATTTTTAAACACACACGCGCATATTAATTCCCCCAGATAGATGTGCATTTTTATTTAATGTATTGGGAAATTTGTTTCAGATTATTTTCACAAAATATCATAGTGTTTGCATTAGCCTGTGTATGTAGTACTTTTGTAGAAGTCGTTCTCCATCTCCCCAATAAAAGATCATGGCCCCACCCTACCCTTGGCACACAAATTTGAGTGTTGAAATAAATTGGTCCCAAATGTTGGCATCATATACTCAACCTCTTCATAAAAACAATTTAAAAATTATGCCAGAAATATATTTTTATACTTTTTTTCCCGGAAGTTATGTGGGACAGTAGGTCACTTTTTCATTCATTAACTATTATAGGCCATACATCAGACTGGTGCCTTAGAACAGTTAATGGCAGCTGAAAGACTGTCAATGCTGAATGAAATTGGAGATTTGAGGGCCAATGCCAATGTTTCTAGAACACAATCCGAAGATGAAAGTCGACTATATGAAGAGAAACTGAATTCTGTTGAAGATGAATGGACCAAGCAGGAAATGAAGTTGAAAAGACAAGGTATATATTGTTAGCATCACAAATGGTATACCATGTGTCATCTACAGTACCAGAAGAATTAAATTGTAGGATAATCACCAGAAAAAAAATTTCTTTTGTATTTTTCTATTGTTGATAATTCCATATCTTCACATTATTTTATGTGTTGGGTGTAAGAATTCTTTTATTATACCTCATTTTAACAGCCTACAGTAAACTGCCATTCGATTTGCTTTGCTATTCTACAATATTCTCTTAGTGGGCAATATTCCTGTGTGACATTTTCGGCAATGTCTCCTGCTTGGACCTAGGATCCCTGAAAATTATACCAAAAAAGACTGAAGAAGAAGAAGCTTTCATGTTGCACTCTCTCAGATTGATGGTCATCAAATTTAACCATTCAAATTAACCATCTTAACTCATAGAAGCCGGGGAATTAGAATGAATTTATTGGACATGACATACCGCAAAAACTTACAGTAAAGCAGGTGCTTCTAGTCAAGTGTCGTCTGCCTATTCAGGCAGATGACACTTGACTTGAAGCACCTACTCAGTGTTTAATTCTCCCCAGCCCAAAGATAGCCGAACCGTCACAGCCAGATTACCTGCCGTATTACATCACATGCAAGAAAACTCGACTCTCGGCTTCTAAGAGTTAACCAAATTTTATTGAATTTTTTTTTAATTGAAACTTTAGCAGCATACTCGGATACAGTTTACATAAATTAAAATATGGTAGCAATCAAAAAGGTGTATACTGCATGGAAATGGCATAGCCGGAGAGGCTGTCTTCCTGCCATTCCCAAACATTATATCCTGTCCTGACATCAATGTCGTTTAACTCTTTATCCTCACTGTTCACAATTGGTAAAGCTCCTATGAAGACTTTCTGTGAAACTTTCCCCATATTAGGATTAAAACCACTTACACAATGCTCAAAGTAATCCGAAAAGATGAATAGTGACCCGGAAGGTCCTATGCTCAGGATAATTGTAGATTATCCCGAACACAAGACCCCCCAAATCACTATACAAATCTTCCGATCTTCAGTAGTTGGGAGGATGAGATCACTTTATGCTGGGTCACAATCGAGACAGAATGGATTGTTCACAATTGGTAAAGCTCCTAGGTAGACTTCCAGTGAAGCTTTCCCCATGTTAGGATTAAAACCACTTACACAATGCTCAAAGTAATCCGAAAAGATGAATAGTGATTTGAAAGGTCCCATGCTCAGGATAATTGTAGATTATCCCGAACATTTAAATTAAATTATTCAAGGTTCCTTCATTCAACATTGTCTCTTGGCTAGTTGAATCTCTTGGAGTTGAACATGAAATCAAGTACTAGTAGAGAGTTGGTGGATATCAGTCTTTTCAAATTCTTCTGATTGTGGGGTGGGGGGGGGGGGGGGGGGAGGTTGTGGGGAATAAAATCCTGCAATATAATAAAAATAACAATGACCCAACTTGAGGGTAACATTCTAGATGCCTCCCCTGGAACCAGTGTCTAAATTCAGTCCATGTTTTTTTCTCAATTTCAGTTCAACTTCTGGAGTACAAGCTTCAGCAACAGGAAGTAATTTATGAGGACTCAAAAACAAGCATGGAACTTACAAGAAGTCGCCTGACAGAAGTAACTAGTCAACTTAGCAGAGAAAAATCTCAAACTATTGATCTTCAGACAGCAAATGCAAACCTTGAAGTGATGATATCAAAGATAAAGGGAACATTGGAAAGAGAACAGAGTCGATACTTGTCTTTATCGTAAGTATTTTGTCTTCCATCAGTTATATAGTTCATTTCTAATGATCTGCATGTATAAATTTTTTTTTCATTTCTTGTTTCAATCAATGATTATGCATGAACGAAAACTATTAAAAAATCAAACAATACAGTATCAGCTGCAATGAGTTGTCGGATAACCACTCGAGAATTTCTTTTATATTTTTCCTTCAATGGTAATTCCAGTCCTAGACATTATTTATTGAAAAGAGTTTAGGTTGCTTTCCAAGAAATAATGTCAGCTATTGAAATTATTAACCAAATTAAAACAGGATCATCATTGTGTTTTGATTATTGTACAGTTTGTTCTAGTCAGGCTTATAAAGAAATTGTTTGGTTTCTCAGTCAATCTTTCCTCAATCTTATGATGAGGGAGAGGCTTTTTTTTTGGAGGGGGGTAGATTATTCACAAAATAGTTCTGAAAATAGTTGGAATCAGAAATTTAACTACTTACTATTATGTGGTAAACCAATGTTTTCGGTTGTGAAAATTACTCATAATGTAGTTGAAAATTTAACCAACTATATCTTGTTTTTTTGGTGCACCAAAGAATTTATTTTGCATTCCATAAACATTTGAGCCACTTTTGTTTTGTTTTTTGCACTAACCAATAGATCAGCAGCTTAATGAAGTTCTTATGTAATTTACGCCCTATTCTCATGACCAGATTTACATAACATGTGTATTAATACATGTGTATGTAAATATACTTAAGTATGCAAATATGGTCATGAGAATGTTTCTGCATACATATTTAACCCTTTACCTAACGTGAAAAGCAGACGACACTTGCAAAAAAAATTCTTGAATAACTAATTTTTTTCATTTTTTGTCTCAAAAACATAGGTTATGACCCCTCGTTGGAACGAGCTCGATGAGGGGTCATAACCTATGTTTTTGAGACAAAAAATAGTGAAAATTAATTGGCGATTTTTGAGAATAGCGCTGGCCGGTTTTGGCCGTTACGTTGGGTAAGGGGTTAAATTTGCACAGGGTGTAAAATTTGCATCAAGTTGGACCAGGTGCAAAATTATATTTACACATATGTAAAAGTACACATGTATGCATTTTTACTGCTGCTCATCATGAGAATGCATTTTCGATTTTGCATATGTATGTAAATCTGACACCAAGTTTGGAAAATTGGCTGAACTGGGTAATATATTGCATCATGTTTATTTTACTCTCAGGTCATTACATTGTTAAGTGATTGTCTCTCCATCGATGCCTTTGCTTCTGAGAACTCTGTGTTGTGACAAATGTTTCTAAATTGTGCATTACTTAACTCCTATATACGAGTCCACCCAGTGAAAGCATGTGGGCAATCCTGGTTAGAGAAGGAGACATAATTATACAGACCTTGCATAACTACATGTGAATGCTTAGCAAATTTTGCTTCACACATGTGTACATATACACATGTATGCAAACGCTTATCATGAAAATGGGGTTATTATTCATGGTATTTGAATATAAAAATTTCCATTTTGTAAAAATTGTTTGGTGAAGAACAAATTTACTTTGCAACATCAATAGTTCTTTCCCTCAATTGAGAAAATATACTAATAAGTATGCTGTGTATTGTTTGAGCTGCTTGTGTGAATTTATTCTTTGCCTGCCAAATTTAAAATACTCTGCTTTCTGGTCAAGGTATAATTCAGACTCATTAACAAAATACACCCCTAGAAATATGATTACCGGCAGTCCTCTTATTAGTAATCTTTTGATGCCAGACTCGATTTAATTTTTTATCAGATGAAGCTATGTGACCTTATAGACAAATAAATAAATAAATAAATAAATAAATAAATAAATAAATAAATAAATAAATCAGATCAAGCAACGATGACCTGATTTCATAAGACATTCCAAAAAATACTTTGAGAGTTAAACAGAATATAATATCAAATATTCTGTTTTTGATCGAAAGATGGTTCAGTCACCAAAATATTCCTGTTATCGCACCATTCAGTTAATCCTTAGGGCCCTGAGATTTTTTTAACTCTTTCCTTTGACGACTTACATTCTGTAGCTGTGCAGTTTTCTAGGCAAGTCTTGGCTACCTAGATAGGCAACCAAGACTTGCCAAGAAAGAACTGCTAAGTTATCTAGAAAGTTACTTAAAAAGTTAACTGAAGACTGCATGCTGGGGCATTTGTTCTGCTGCTGTAAAAGGTATTGTAGTCAGAAGTAGGCCTTTGAGGGTTAATTTCCTTATCGGTCTGTATAAAAGTAGTACACAAACAACAGAATGTCTTTTGCTTTCCATCCAGTTAGAGGTCTTAACTCCTAAAGACCTACTTCCAACTTTGACAAGCTTTAAGGTATAGTGGAAACCTGTTCATTGAATAGCCACTTTGCCAATGAAAATTATTCAATTAACAGGAGTATTTAATTAACTGGGATTGTGTCACTTTCCTGTATTCTAGAGATAAACTTAGTATTTATTCTATTATATCTTGTTTGACAGAGCTCCATAGATTAAATGCCTGTATTGGATGTACTGAGGCCAAATAGGTCTATAAACAAAGGAAAACTGGGGAGATTCAGGGTAATTTCTCGACATGTTACAAGAGTTTTTATTCAATTAACAGGAGTTTACTTATAACCTATATTCAATAAACAGGTCAAATTTGTACTGGAGCTGTGATAATTGGTTCTATGTTGGAAAATTATATTCAATTAACAGGGTTATTCAGTTAAGAGATATACAATTAAGTGGGCTTTACTGTATTACTTTAATTTCCTCATTAGTACTGGTCTGTTGAGCTTCATCCTGTGAGAGGTCTTAACCCACAAAAGACTTATTTATTTATTTGAGTTTAATGACACTTTCGACAGCCAGGGTCGCCTCGTGTCGGACAGTTTTGGGGGTGGACAAAGCCAAAGTACCTGGAGAGAACCACCAAGCAACAGTGATCAACTGTCAGACTCCCCAACATACTAACTCCACACAAGCAGGGTTAACATTGGTTGAAGACAGGTGCACCATCAACATGCAGTATGCTTTAGTGCACAGTGCCACTGTGTCTCCACGTGGGCAATCGTGTTTGAGTGCCTTACCAAAGGACGCAACTCGGTTACCCCTGGTGGGGATAAGTACCTGGAGAGAACCACCGAGCAACAGTGATCAACTGTCAGACTCCCCAACACACTAACTCCACACAAGCAGGGTTAACATTGGTTGAAGACAGGTGCACCATCAACATGCAGTATGCTTTAGTGCACAGTGCCACTGTGTCTCCACGTGGGCAATCGTGTTTGAGTGCCTTACCAAAGGACGCAACTCGGTTACCCCTGGTGGGGATCGAAAGAATAATGCAGCTTGGAATTTAGCAATTCAGTTTTGTTTGACAGAGCCCATTGTGCTCTGTCAAACAAGAGTGAATTGGTTAATTTCCTAGCTGCATTATGAGAAAAAGTTGTTACTTGGAAATTTGGAGATTTTAGTATTGGCATGTAGGGGGTTAACAGTGGGGTTTTTTTGTCAAATGTTGTGTTTTGGCTTCCTTCCAAGAATTCCTTAGCAATCACTGTTCAGGCATCAGATTTGTAGGGAGCAGTGTACTGGAAATTCTAAAAAATTCACAATCTCATAAAGGTTAATGTTTGGTTTGAAGAAAAACATTTTTCAACATTTCCTTACAATTTAGTGTTTTGTTCTTGAAAGAATTTGGTCAATGTTTTTTTTTTAAATAAGGATATATATATTTTTGTTTTGGTTTGGATGGGTATGCAAATGAAATTTTTTATACCCCCACTCTCTTAGAGAATGGGGGTATACTATTTATTTATTTATTTATTTATTGGTGTTTAAGGTCACATACTTATGCACAATGGCTAATCGTGACCGTGACAGTTTTACGGGTGGAGGAAGCCGGAGTACCCGGAGAGAACCACCGAGCAACGACGAGCAGCTGTCAGCTCTCCAACATCGTAACTCTGAACTCTGCACCACAGCACAGGCAGGGTTAGATTGGTTGAAGACATGCGCACCATCGACGTGCAGTACGCCTCAGTACACAGCGTCATCGTGCCCCCATGTAGGCAATCGGGGTGAAGTGTCTTGCCCAAGGACACAACGCGGTTGCCGCAGGTGGGATTCGAACCGAGGACCTCTCGGCTTGCAGCCTGCACCTCTACCAACTGAGCCACCGCGCCCCCGGGGGTATACTAAATTATATGCATACATCCGTCTGCCCAACCATCTCTGTGTGTCTGTGTCTCGAGCAATATCTCAGCAGTGAGTAGATGGATTTCAATGATATTTGGTATGAGGGATCCAAGTGACAAGGCACTCATGCACATGTTATAAAAAAGTTATTCATCAGATAGTTGCATCTAAGCACTTAATTCTACGAACTGCACCTCAGAAGAAATCAGCGACAGTACTTGTCTTTTTCAAATTTCTCGGATGCCATAGAATTAAGAAAGGACGCTGGTTTTGTTTACATTGGCATGGCGGGGGTTCGAACCCACGCCGAGAGAGTTTCCTTCGGCACCAACCGCCTAGCGAAACTATACTGAACCACGCACACCACTCGGCCACCGACAGTCGGTGGTTCAGTATAGTTTCGCTAGGCGGTTGGTGCCGAAGGAAACTCTCTCGGCGTGGGTTCGAACCCCCGCCATGCCAATGTATAAAAAAGTTGCCTGCATATTTTTTACCAGATTTACAATCCTTAATTTGTCAATTTTTCATAATTTTTTGGTCCTTACTTTGTTTTTAATTCATTTATTCTTCACCAGTCCTGCACTACTTCATTGGTCCAGCACTGCAGTGGGGGTGTAATAGCTCTTCTTAGTTTTATTGACCATCATTTCACGAAGCTGTTGTGCGGTTATTTGTAGCCATTTTAGCTATTGTAAGTTTTCATTTTTTTCAAATATTATGTTCAGTGCGTCTTCAGTTTTGTTTTATTTACTTCATTTTTCCAGAGAAAATTGGGAGAAGTTATTGTAAGTTACAAATTTTGTTCAGCTGCATGATTATGTGTTGTTTGCATGGATGCATTGCACATGACTTATTGATAAAAGTAAAGTTATATGGTTTAATAAGAAGTTCTCCCTACTCTATAACCCTTTACCCAACCTTACGGCTAAACTGGCCAGTGCTATTCACAAATATCACCTTTAAATTTTCATTTTTCTTTAATTTTTTGTCTCAAAAACATAACTTATGACCCCACTTTAGAATGAGTCTGTTCATGTTGTTCCAATGAGGGGTTCATAACATATGTTTATGATGCCAAAAATAAAAAAAATTAGTTATTCAAGAATTTTGTTTGCAAGTGTTGTCTGCCTTTCATGTTAGGTAAAGGGTTAACCCTCTGAACCTGACATCAAAGTAAAAGTACCCAAATATCAAGCAGGAAATATTTCCATAATGCAAATAGTAATTTAACCTTTCACCCAACGTATCAGCCAAAACTGGCCAGCGCTATTCACATAAATTGCCATTCAATTTTAATTATTTTGCACTTGTTCCAATGAGGGATCATAAGCTATGTTTTTGATGCAAAAAGGGAAAAAAATAGTTTTTCAGTAATTTTGTTTGCAAGTGTCGTCTGCTTTTCATGTTAGGTAAAGGGTTAACCAATTCAGTCTCGTTTGACAGAGCTCAGTGAGCTCTGTCAGACAAGAATAAATGGGTTAAAATTCTCAGTTGCATGATGGGAAAAATTTACAGCTTGAAATTTTGGTTTTTCGACATCAGTGTTCAGGGTGTTAAGCCTTTGCCATGACTTGCAGTTGCATTTTCACCCTCTGGAACAAAAAGGTGCCAAATGCAGATTTAAAAATGTTGCAGCTGGCACAATATTTATTTCCAGCATGAAGGTATTGACCATCATGCATGAACTACTCATCAGAAACATCCTAATCAGTGTGCCTTATTAGAAACATCCAAATTTCTGTGACTCAATAAAAATGACACCAGAATACCGGGTCTAACATTTGTATTTTTGTTATTCACCTTTTCCTGCAGGGAAGGGATATTGTGAAGGGCTCAGGCTATTCATCCATCCTTTGCTCTTGACATCTGTCCATCCTTCTCGATCCATCTGTCCATTTATCTATTTCTATATCTGTCCAGAACATTTGTTTGACATTTTTCATGCCCTTATTTGTTGTAGAATGAAAACATTATCTTAATACATCTTTGCTTTTGATCAAAAAATGTTGTTGTGTGATCTTCATATCAAAAAGGCTGTCAAAACTCTTTCTAGTTGCCCGTCACAAAACATTGGTGGATCATGGTAACAGCATTTGACAGATTGAAAGGTCAAAGGTTTGATCCTAAATTCCTCATCCCCATCACCACCCATGGGCAAGACAATTGCCCAAGTAGGGGCATGGTAGCACAGTTTTCCAAGATGTACAGCATGTTGATGGCCAACCCACCTTCAGGCAGTACTAGCCCTGCTTTCTCTGAGTTAGTAAGTTGAAGAACCCAACTGCATCTTAGAGGTTCTCTCTGGCTTTTGCCATCCATAAAACTATCTTATTCTTTTTTGCTCTGGAGGTTGTTGAAAGTGTAGTTAAACTCCTATAAAAAACTCTGTCTGTCTGTCTGTTATTGATACAAATATAAAACCTAGGGTGTGGTCTTGTTAGTTATTATTATAATTTTTTAGTAACAGTTATGCTGGGTCAAAGCATGCTAGTGATTAACATTTTGTTGTCTGTATATTAATTTTTATTAACAAAGGATATACATCTCACTCAGGCGTGGCAATTTCAGGAGAGCGATTTTTTAGCTCTCCTTACTGCCCTCCTGAAAGAATTAAGGAGAGCGAAAAATTGCCCTCCTAAATATTTTGGTCTGGGATGATTGAGATTACATGTATTATGCTCACATTAAATTTTTGTTGTAAAGCAAAAATGTAATTTAACTTCGAAGACACATAACATCACGTAATTTCATTTTGAAAGTGGTTTAGTGGTAAAAGGTAATGGCTGCAACCATACCCAAACACAGTTGCAATCATTTGAAGCAAAATGGGTCACAGCAATATTTTTTTTCTGTCAGTTTCAAATTCAACAACTGACATCACAGTTTGAGGGGTAATTATTCAAGGAATATTGACACTATAATATACTACCATTACTACTATCCTGTCACTTGAAGCACTTGCACCAGGATGTGACTGTAGATTCAAGCAGACCTGTTGTCCAAGAAAGTCATACGCTTACCACTACCACCTTCAACCCCCAAGGGGTGGTAGGCGTATGACTTTCTTGGACAACAGGTCTGGGTACACACACAGGTCTTGTCAAGTGTGTGTTCGGTTGTTGAGTGAGACATCTAGATGTCTAAGAGATTTCGCTTTACCTCAGTAAAGTTAATAAAATCACTGATGTAGTCTGTTGGTTTCAGTTTCAATGAGTTCGTTCAACTGGATACTCAAAATGCTGTGTAAAGCTAATTGCTCTCCTTAGCTGATTGAGGAGAGCGATTTTTTGCCCTCCTGCATTTTTCAGAATGCCAGGCCTGCTCACTTGTTTATGTGCAGTGCTTTCAACAACCCGAAGCTACTGTTTTATAGAAACCATTGGTTCAGAGGATATGATGTGTACACAGGTGGCAAGAATTCTAAGTGCACATTCCAGAGGATATAGATCATTAGATGCAACTATCATAGAAATATAGCTGTGTGGGTTGTTGCTTAAATTACACTTATCATCTAGCACTTAACAGTTTTTCTTTATGTTTGTGATAACCGTGAAAAATTCAGCACTGCTTACATGGTGGTAGTAGAAACAGAAATTTTTATCACTAATTTCCTGAAGGTCACTTCAGTGGTAAACTGTTTTAAGAAGTGGGTGTATGTTATCACTGTCTGTTTATTGCAGTAGGTGAGTAGTGCTCAAAACAGTTTTCCCCTTTTTAAGAGACAACCAGTATAAATACTTGATTTCAGTTATTTGATATTTTTGCTATTGTGATAATTCCAAAGAGGTTGTGACTTTATAGGTTATTGTGCATCTTATTGGCTAATATTATAAGTTATAGGGCATTTAGTTGGCGGATACAGTGTCATATGAGGCAAAGTGAGAACAATAATATAGGCAAGACTTTAGTTAAGCCTAATATTATACTCACTGAGCCTGATGTGACACCATATCTGCCAACTAAATGTCCTGTAATCTATTTATTATGCCAGCCTACAAAGTGTTTCTAAACTGTTTCATGTTTTCATTAATGTTTTCTATTGACATTCATTTCTTTACAAATGCAGACAAGTAGTGATGTGACACATACAGTACGTGGAGAGTGGATTATCACTAAATCACTCGCAGAGTGGAGATTCCACCCAAGCAATAATTGCAAATTTGTTGCAAAGCATAACCAGCACAAGCAAAGTTTCAGCCAATGGACCTCCGGGTTTAACCCGGAGGTCCATTGGCTGGAATGTTGCTTGTGTTTTTTGTCGATATGTACAAAATTTGAAAGTTATAGCTTGGGTGATAACTCCACCCTACGGGTGATTTAGTTACAATCCACTTTCCACGTACTGTACATCTCATTGATCGCCAAGAAATGATTGATTTATTACATTCAACATTTTTGGACACATTTACAATTCCTCCTGCTTTTGAATGCTTTGACCTGAAGACAATCTTTTTGAAGTGCCAGTTCCCAAATCCAGTCTGCGTTTTTTGCGATAAAAACAAAATGGTGGACAGTGACAATTAATATACGACCAGTGTTGGTGTATTGAATTAACACCGGGTCACTGTTGACTGTTATTGTCTGTGTATTCCTGAGTTCTCTGTCACTAGTTATGACCGTTCGGCATTCGTTGGTTAATCTATCCAGCTGGCATAATAAATTGTGATCCAAGATGAGAAGTTCAAGACATCAGCCAAAGATGTTGAAATCTTGTCAATCAAATTACTTGAACATTTGTTGAGATATTAGTTTCAAATTTGGTATTTTTGAGAAACATCAAGCACTGATGTGCATGACATAAATTTGCTGCATCGCAGTTTAATTATTAGAGTTATTACCCTTGAATTGTACAGTCACAATAGTATTGGAAAACCTTGTGGAGCAAACTATTTCTACATTTCTTAAGATATTGGTTTGAAACTTGGTACAAATAGTCAACATGATGTGCCGACATGTGTAACACAACTTTGCTGTGGCTTGATTTAAGCATTATGGAGTTATTACCCTTGCTACATTTCTTGAGATATTGGTTTGAAACTTGGCACACATGATAACATCAAGTGCAGATGTGCATTATGTAACTTTACTTCAGTGTGGTTCATCCATTACAGAGTTGTTGTCTTTGAACTAGTCGAGATTGGACGTTCTCTTGATATCTTGTGGAGTGAACTACTGTGACATTTCTTAAGATATAGATTTGAAATTGAGTGTATGTGATCAGTATTAAGTACAGATCATCCCTTGAGTGGAACAAGGTGCAACCTTGTTCCACTCAAGGGATGAGATGTGTGTAACACAATTTTGATGTGGCTTGATTTCCACTTGGCAGAGTTATTGCCCCTCAGACTCCAGATCGCTACATTCACCATATGTAATCTTGCATATTTAACCACTTCTACTCTTCTTAAGATATTAGTTTGAAACTTTGTACACATTATCAACATCAAGTGCAGATAAGCATGAAGCAAATTTGATGTGACTTGGTTTACCCTTTTCAGAGTTATTGCCCTTTGAATTGCTACTTTCACCACATGTAATCTTTTTTATTGAACTACTTATACATTTCTTGACATATTGGTTTGAAACATGGTGTTTTTGAGCATCATCAAGTACAATTTTTCTGTGACTTGATTTAGGCTTTACAGAGTTACTGCCCTTTGACTTTATCAAAATTGCAGAGGTATTAATTACGTTCAGTTTTATCCCTCTACCTGCATGATTCACAAAAATCGTCATTCAAATTTTAATAATTACATAACTACTCATTGGGACAACCTTGTTCAGGTTCTTCCAATGAGGGGTCATAGGCTATTTTTTGTTGCGTCGGAAAATGAAATTTTTTTCTATATTATTTCTATTTTTATTAGCTCAACTTTGGCGAAGCCAAATTTGAGCTTTTGTCATGGCCCGTCGTCCGTCTGTCCGTCTGTCAACAATTGGATACGGCTCGGGCTAGAGGCCGTATTTATGAACCGATCTTTACGAAACTTCTTGGGTACCTTTGTTATGACCGTGGGACGAGAACGAGTGTTTTTGGGTGCGGTCTGAAATTCAAGATGGCTGCCAGCCACCATTTTGTACCGACGATGCAGAAATCTGTTTTTTGTACAGAACTTCCATATGAAAGCTCTGATTTGAATATTTTTTTGTATGAATGTTTAGTACCATGGGATACATCACATATAATACGGGTTTTTTTCTCGTGCGTAAATTGTGCAAATTAGACTAATTTTGATGTTTTTTGGGGTCACTTTCAGCACTGTAAGTGCAAATGCCAATACGGCTCGGGCTAGAGGCCGTATTTATGAACCGATCTTTACAAAACTTCTTGGGTACCTTTGGTATCACCGTGGGACAAGAACGAGTGTTTTTTGGGTCCGGTCCGAAATTCAAGATGGCCGATGGCAGCCATTTTGTACAAAATTAGGTGCAATCAGATTTTTGCACAGAACTTCCACATGAAAGCGCTGATTTGAATAATTTTTTGTGTGAATGTTTAGTACCATGGGATACATCACATATAATACGGGTTTTTTTCTCGTGCAGAAATTATGCAAATTAGATGAACTTTGATTTTTTCAGTGCGACTTACACACCGTAAGTACACATGTCAATACGGCTCAGACTAGAGTCTGTATTTATGAACTGATCTTCACGAAATGTCTTGGGTACCTTTGTGATCACCTTGGGACGAGAACGAGTGTTTCTGGGTGCGGTCTAAAATTCAAGATGGCTGCCAGTGGCCATTTTGTACCGAAATTAGGTCTAATCAGTTTTTTGTACACAACTTCTATACGGCTCAGACTAGAGGCCATATTTATGAACCAATCTTTACGAAACATCTTGGGTACCTTTGTTATCACCGTGGGATGAGAGTGAGTGTTTTTGGGTGTGGTCCAAAATTCAAGATGGCCACCAGCAGCCATTTTGTACCAAAATTAGTGCAATCAGTCTTTTGTACAGAACTTCTGTATGAAAGTTCTGATTTGACTAAATTTTTGTATGAATGTTTAGTAACATGGAACACATCACATATTGTAAGGGGGTTTTTTTTCGTTTAGAAATTATGCAAATTAGATGAACTTTGATTTATTCAGTGCTACTTACACAATGTAAGCACACATGTCAATACGGCTCAGGGTAGAGGCTGTATTTATGAACCGATCTTCACAAAACTTCTTGGGTACCTTTGTTATCACCTTGGGATGAGAATGAGTGTTTCTGGGTACGGTCCAAAATTCAAGATGGCTGCCAGTGGCCATTTTGTACCGAAATTAGGTCCAATCAGTTTTTTGTCACAAGTTCTATACAGCTCGTATTTATGAACTGATCTTCTCAAAACTTCTTGGGTACTTTTGATTTCACCTTGGGACAGGAACGAGTGTTTTTTGGGGTGCCTTTGTTATCACTGTGCTATGAGAACAAATATTTTGGGGTTCAGTCAGACCCACTCTGGGACTCAAAGATTTTTTTCTAGTTTAGCATCTGACTGTCACCCACCTTTACAATACTTTTCCTATACATTTATTACAGGCAACGGTCAGTATTTATGTACAGACCGTTACAATACTTTATATGTACCTTTGTTATCAGGTCATTACCTAGATGTTTGTCATTGCTGTGTCACATACTATACATGTACATGTCTTTGTCTTGACAAGTTGAGCTACAGTGTCATTGACACATTCATTTTTTTTTGCCACTATTTGAGGTAGGAAAAGGGTTAACTGGTAGAGTGCTAAATTATTTTCATTGTCAAAATTTCTTTGCATGTGTTTGCTTTGTTATAATGTATTGTAGAGTGCCTATATAATTGTAACAAAAAAAATCCCAACTGAAGTACCTTGGCAGTTGTTTCTAGACAAATCTTGGCTGCCTACATAGGCAGCCAAGATGTGCCAAGAAACAATTCAGTGTGTGGCAAAAATATATACAAACCTCCAGCTCCTTAAGAGGTAACAGGGAATTCGTGATTTTATAGAATTACAAGATATCATTCATCTCAAATATTTGACAGTAAAATTTCCCCAAAGTTGATGTGATTAACCCTTTACCCAGTGCACACCATATCAAAATTTGTTACTTTAATTTTTTTTTATTTAATTTTTTTACAAAGATTAAATAAAACAGGCATGAGAGAAATCAGCAAATTAACTGTTCTCAAATTTAATGACCAAAATGCTGAGATTTTATTTTCTTTAAATTTATTTAAAAAAATATCTGTCATCCAATAATTTCACTATTTATCCTTTATTATTTTTAGAAAAAACAATATTTTTACCAATTGTGTTGGTAAAATTTTCAGCTAATTTTTCCTGCATGCCACTCTCATCCCCGAGGAAACCATATAATGTGACTCCCTCATTCTACGAGCTCAATGGAGTGGTTATGGCTGATTTATAAGATAATGGATTAATTTAAATCAATTTTATATTTCCATTAAATTATTTTTAGTACTGCATTTGAAGAGGAGAAGAGAAAGAATGTTCACCTCAGTGATGTACTGGACAATGAAAAAGCCAAGCATAGACAAGTGAAAACAGAACTGCAAGACCTGAAAAGTCAATCGGAACAGACAGGAACAGAAAAAGAGCAAGTCACTTATGTAAGTCAGGGTTTTTTGGGGTTTTTTTTCTGTTCAATTGTTTTTTTTATTTTTGCGTGAAGATGGCACAAAATGCAGAATAATCCTGTTACTTTTTACCTCACACCACTAGAGGTTGACACAATAGTTGCCTGCGTATTTTTCACCGGAGTTATGGTCCTTATTTTGTGAATTCTTCATGATTTTTGTCTGTCTGCAGTGATATATCAGCAGTGTATGGATGGATTTCAATGAAATTTGGTATGAGGGGTCCTTGTGACAAGCCACGCCTGCACACATTATAAAAAATTGCCCACATTTTTTCAGCTGAATTATGGTCCATATTTTCTTTTTAATTCATTTATGCTTTATCAGTCCAGCACTGCATTGGGGGTACAAATTGCCTTCAGCAATAGCTCTTGATCACATAGCTATTTCATCACAAAACTGTGCTATTCCACAAGTAATTCAATTGGGACCCCAGTAGGATTAAAGATTGTTAGCTCAGTCAGTCACTCAATCAATTATGATCATATTCTTCTGAAATTCAGTTTAGCTCAGGATTCTTGAGTGCAAGTTCAATATTCATTTGATTTCAGCAATTTGTAACAGAGTTATGCTTCCTATTATGCCATTTGTTCATTTATTCATTCATGTTAGTACGATAATTGGATCAAATGAATTGTTACAAAATTTTTGGTTGGTGTGCATTTGATAATGTCTAAGTAATGTTTCATATTCAAGAGCGAGTTAACTATACTTGTGTCCTGTTGCTCAACTCTTTAGTATTTTCAAGATATTTTTCATAAAATATCTAGTCATGGCTTCTGTGAAGCAATGAAAAATTCATCAAAATTTAACTCATTAAATCATTAGTGAAAAAATCGTATTCAATTTACAAGGGGAAAATTTGAATAAATGTGTCCAAGATGTACTTATATCAGAGGCAAGAGATATTTTGTCCTGGGTAGGAATATCTGCCAGCAGTATTTAATGAGTTAATTGTCCATCCCTAGTTGGATTAAATTATTACCGACTCTTGCTAGAAGTGTAAAATAAATTTTCCCATTTACTTTTATGCCTTATCTAATGAATTGGCCACATCTGGCAGACTTTTTCACAAAAAAGAAACGCCATTCAAAGTTTATTGTTTCTTCATGATTTATTTTTGTCCGCAGCAATATCTTAGCAGTGTTGCCTCCTAAATATAGCTTATGATTCATCACTGGAACAAGCTTGATGAGCTCATTTCAGTGAATAGATTTGTAAAAGAAAGTATGATTTGGTCATACATTGTAGAAAGGATTAATACTACACATCATTTAACTCTTTGCATACGCATGCATGCGTACTTATCCCTTGCAGTCAGAATATGCATCCATGAGTAGTTTGGATATACCTTGGGAATCACATGTTTACAAATATAAACACAGAAATAATCCCATAATAGCTGAGTGTGAAGGTTATTGTTCTGACAGTGTTTTAGCAGTTGATTGGTTGGTTTTTATCACGCGTGTAATTGGAAATTTCCTTGTTTGAAGGTCAAGTTAATTTATACAGCACAGCACGTGTACCGGCTTTATAAAATGTCGGATTCAAATTCAAGCGACGAAAGCGATATTGATATTTCAGGCTCAGAGTCTGAATCAGATTTAAGTGATAGCGATGGTCAGTAGATGAATGGATACAACTATGGTATACTCTCCCAAAAAAGAAAGTGTGCATGCTAAAAAGTAACACTAAAAAAGATATATATCATTTTCATTCATGGAAATTTTATTCCATCACAGATGAATCAATTTGTGATCAACATGAGAAATTTCATTACGCTACAACGAATACTCTTGGTGCCATGGAGAGTCAAAGACACTAAGGGTCAAACACAAAAGTCACACACTCAATATCTGGTATGACCTCCGTCTGCATCGACTATTGCTGTGCATCTACGCCTCATGGAAGCGAACAAGTTAGCATGGAAGTGTTGTGGGATGTTGTTCCATATTCTGATAAGCTGTCTTTGGAGTTCCACAAGCGTTGACTGTGCATGGGGAAGCCGGCGTAGCTGACGTTTCATTTCGTCCCATATGTGCTCAATGGGTGAGATATCGGGCAAATTTGCGGGCCAGGGAAGAACATCCACTTGTTGTTGCTGCAGATGCTGTTGAACAACACGAGCTGCGTGGGGTCGGGCGTTGTCCTGCTGTAGAATGACGCAGGGGTCGTGACGTTGCAGAAAGGTCAACAACAGGTGTAAGCACTTCATCACGATATCTGGCTGCATTGAGATTGCCATCAATAATGACCAGCCCAGTTCTGTTACGGGCAGTGATGCCACCCCACACCATGAGAGACCCTCCCCCGGTTTTGTTCGGCGACACATGGATCTGCGTAGCGTTCGTTTCAATGTCTGTATACTCTCTGGCGGCCATCTGATGATGAAAGATGGAAACGACATTCATCTGTAAATAACACACGTCGCCACCAGTGTAAGGGATGCCTGAGATGTTGTCTTAACCACTGCAGTCGAGCACGACGATGACGTAACGTCAAAATCGGACGAATTGCAGGTCTTCGAGGACGTAAGCCGTATTCTCTCAGCCGGTTGATTACTGTTTGAGGATGTATCCATCTCAGGTTAGGGATGTTCCTGGCTGTCGTCGTTGCTGTTTGTTGCCGGTTCCGGAGATGGATGTCACGGATATACTGATCTTGTGCAGGGGTGGTAACTCGGGGTCTCCCGGAGCGGGGTCGGTCTCGAACGTCATCATGTTGTGCATGTCTATGGACTAGCCTGTCTACAGAGTTACGGTGGCAGTTCAAATGCTGGGCAACCTCTCTGTGTGTTCTGCCAGCTCTAATCATACCCAGGGCAAGGAGACGTTGATTCATTGTCAATCTTGGCATGCTAATGTGGAGTCGTTTTAACAGCAGCTCAAGTTTGAATGTGAACGATAGGAAGGCCTTACTTTAGTGTTTAAATACCCAAGGATTCACACTGCTGCATGAATTTTCAGACTCTCCACGTGCAAAACATGCCTTTTCACAAACGTGCAGCACGTCATTTAACGTTAATGCAATTTTAACGGGGAAAGCTGTTTTTGTGTTCAATATAACTTATTCATGAACAGGTTAACACTCTTTACACCTACAAAATTATTTTTTTGAAGTTTGATCAATTTCTGCAATGCACACTTTCTTTTTTGGGCGAGTGTATTTTAATTCAGACATTTCAGAGACATTTGGAGACTTGGAAAAACCCTGTCTTTGGTGTGATTACCGGTACAGGTTACATGCACCTGAAAAATATTGTAGGAAAATCTGTGGTGGGCTTATTTTGGGGTGTTTTCAAATTAAATGCATTTTTCAGAAAGTTTGGGGCTGGGCTTATCCATGGATGTGGGCCAACTGAAGTGTTGTTAGCAATGGTGGCCACTTGCTGAAGGCGGTGAGTGATCAAAAGAAATATGTTGTTGTTTAAATTCTATAAAAATATTAGTATTTGCCTTTAATTGATGAGGGATAGCATCGGGCTTAGGAATCATTTCCTGGAAAGCTTCCCTGCAGTGCTTTCCAGGAAATAATACCGGAGTTTGGAACTGCCATTGAAGATGAAATGTGATTTTATTACATATTATTTCCAGTACATGTATCTACATGTAGGTAGGTTTAATAAGTTTATGCTGCAATTATTTTATTGGCAATCTAGTTGGGGTACTATTGTTTGGGTGGATTTGAGTGGATTCTTGTGGATCATGTATTCTTACTTGATTGGATTTAATTTCATTGGAATGAAAAAAGAAGAGAACAAAAAGGTTAGTGATAAGCTGTTGGAGTTTACTTTTCCCTTGTTATCATTTGGAGTTTTCATGTTTTGCTTGTCGTTGTTGGGTAGTTTCATTCAAAAATTCATATCTCAGCTAAATATGGGTAGAATTTCATAATTTTTGCAACAATTTGATCAGAATTAAATTCTCTACAAAAACTACGCTCACAAAACACCCCTTATCACTGACTTTATGGGGGATATTTTAGGGTGAATAACAAAAGGCCACCCAAAATGTTTTGGTTTTTTTTGTTTTTTTCATATCATACATCAAAAACATGACAATATAAGGCCACACAAAGTAGATCTTCTGTTTCTCAGGCCATTATTTGAGAAATTGCATGCGGGCGAGCGGTTTTTTATTTTATTTTTTATTTCAGTAATTTCTTCTTTGCCATCAAAAGTTCATGTTCTTGGTTCAAGTTTTAGGCCTCATAATCTACAGAATAGCATGGGTGGTGGTGTATTTCATCCCTTGAGTGCAAGAAGGCTTTGCAATGCTAAAGCATTGCAAAGCCTTCTTGCACTCAAGGGACAAATTCATCAATATTTTTAACTTGGGTAAAATATCAGACATAAGCCATTTAATTTTTATTTTTTTAAAAGTTTAAATTGGTTATAAAAAGAGAGCATGCGGCAGCCAAAAGGACCATGAGGGAGGGCCTGAGAAACAGATTTTTTTATTTTTTTAGGCCTAACATGAAACTCAATAAAAATTACATAGATAGACAATTTAATTACAAACAATTTGATATATATGTTACAGACATAAATGAAAAACCAGAAAAGTTATAGCAGTTTGAAGTAATACACCATTTTTCTATGTCCATAGAACTTGTTTTCTCCAAAATTCTCAGTTCTTGGAGGAACAGTTCCTGGAAGGATTTCCAGAATGTAAAGAGTTAATAAATAACACAGTGATTCAGAAAGAAAGCTTTTCCCCATGCACACTGATGTCAAAATGTCTCAATTTCAGACTGCAAATTTCATCAAACTCTTTCAAACAAGACTGAATTTGTTAAATTCCAGTTTGCATTATGAGAAAAATAGCTACTTGAAATTTCAGTATTTTGACAACATTGTGCAGGGGATTAATATTACAGGGGGTGTAACAAGAGTGCTTATTAAGAAAGAAATTAAAAAATTCTATCCTAATTGTTTTTTTTCATTCAGGAACTGCAGGCAGTGGTCGCCAAAGAGAGAGAGGGCAGAATTCAGGCAACAGGGCATGTTGAACAGGCAAAAATCAAAATAAACCTATTACAACAAGAGCTAGAATCTCAAAAACGAGCTCTGTTGGAGAGAGATTCTGAGCATGAAACCAGACTAAATCAGTTGCAGTCTCAGTTGGATGCAGAGAAGGAAGTGAAGGATGAAATAAACAGGTCTTTACTGTTATTTATTATCCAGGTTTCTTGTATTTCTGGAAATTCTTTGAAATTGAAACATTTATTTCCATGGCTCTTGAAATCTTCCTGAATTAAGTCATTTCAGTAAATTGTTCATTGATTGTCTGTTATCTATGGCTATAATAGCATTCCACAGGTTCTATGGTACCCCACTCATTATTATGAAATTATAGATGCAGAAACTGACCTTAAACACCAATCAATCAATAATGATCTGTTTTAAAATTAAACTGACAACCTCCTTAGTTCCCAGCTCTACACAATTTGTAGCCTCAGTAGTTTCAATTAAGCCTTTAATCTATCATATCTTGTTTGACAGAGCTCTACAAGCTATGTCAAACAAGATATTAAAGAATTACTTATCCTCTTCGCTCCAGTTGGTCTTCAGAAGAGTTCTCCATCCAACGTGGTCTTTTGCCTTCATCTCTACTTCTCCCCAGCTCAATCCAAGCTCATTTAATTCTCCTACGGTTCTTCGCCGGGTGGTTTTTGGCCTACCTCTTGGTCTTTTACCCTGTTTAGTCCATCAGAGGGCTGTCCTGGTGATGCTACTTCCAGTCATTCCGGGCCTTTAATGTATTATATCTTGTTTGACAGAGCTCCACAAGCTTTGTCAAACAAGATATTAAGGAATAAAATAATCAATTTATCACCAAAATTTGAAACTATTCCCAAATTTCGCTTAATTGAATATATTCTGTAAATTAAATACTTTTCATTGTCAGAAGTGGCCATTCAGTTAACAGGGTTCCACTGTTAGAAAACTTGTTAAGGATTTTCTGTTTCTATTCCTGATTTGGTGTTCAGTCATTTTGTTTGGTAAAGGATTTTCCAAGTCAATTTTCTGTACTTTAGGCCCCACAAAGTAGATCTGTTTTTCAGTCCATTTTCTGTAAAATAGCATGTGGGTGGGGCAGGCGGATTCTTATTTTATTTTATTTTTTTTAATTTAATTTTTGTTGCTATCAAATGTTCATGTTCTTGGTTTGTTTTATGTTTTAGGCCTCATAATCTACAGAATAGCATGGGTGGTGATGTATTTTGTCCCTTGAGTGCAAAGCAAAACAAAGAGCATTGCAAAGCCTTGTTGAACTCAAGGGACAAATTTATCAATTTTATTAACTTGTGTAAAATATCAGACAAATCATTTAATTTTTATTTTTATGCCCCCTGACTTAAGTCGGGTGGCATTTTGTGATTGAAGTGTGCGTGTGTCTGTCCATGTGTGTGTGTGTGTGTGTCCGAGCCAATAACTCGAAAACTGTTACGGCCACAGTCATCAAACTTCACACAATTATAAAGGACCATGGGAGGATGTGTCACACACCATAGCCGGGTTCGTACCTTCAAGGTCAAGGTCACATTTCAAGGTCACACTAAAAATCAGTCAATATTCGTGTCTCAGCCATAACTCAGAAACGAATCATAGTACAATTGTCAAACTTATTACAAATGTTAAGGACAGTCAGAAGGTGTGTCGCATATAATAGTTTCCACCGCATCTGCAATGTGAAGGTCACAATTGACCTTCATATGTTTGGGGTCACAAATCGTGTCTCAAGCATAACTCCAAAACAATTATGGCTACAGTCATCAAACTTCAGACAATTAAAAAGGACCATGGGAGGATGTGTCACACACCGTAGCCGGGTTTGTGCCTTCAAGGTCAAGGTCACATTTCAAGGTCACACTAAAAATCGGTCAATATTCGTGTCTCAGCCATAACTCAGAAACAAATCATAGTACAATTGTTAAAGTTATTACAAATGTTAAGGACAGTCAGAAGGTGTGTCATGCATAATAGTTTCTGTCGCATCTGCAAGGTGAAGGTCGCAGGGGGGGGGGGGGGGCATGTGTTACCTTAGTAACATTCTTCTTGTTTTATGTTTGTATTGTTTCAAGCTGCAGCCAAAATGACCATCTGGGAGGCCTGAGAAACAGATTATTAACTTTCTTAGGCCTTATTCAGTTGTTGTTGTAGCATGCGAAACCCATTTGACAGCCTCTCTTTTGTAACTTTCAGAAAGCTCCTGAAGAGTATGGAGAAGGAAAGAGAAATAACAACAAAATTGAAAGAGTATGAAAATGCTAGATCTGGTACTCAGTCAAGTCAAATCGATCAAGCAACAATCGAGGAGTTAGAGACACTGTTGAGAAGTGAGAGGAATAAAGTTTCAAATATTCAGAATAGCTTGGAAAGGGAGAAACATCGTTTTGCAACTCTCAGCACTGCAATGGAAACAGAAAAAAGTCGTCTTCAGGAAGAGATTGTACAAGAGCGTTCTACTTGTCGTCAGATAAAAAAGGAGTTGGACTTGGTTCAGGTACAGCTAAATAGGCATGATGTACTGCTTGAATTATTCACCCTATTAACCTTGTACCTAACGAATTGGCTGCAACTGCCCGCATAATTTACAAATTAAGCAGCTGAAAAAAAAAATAGTTTTAAAAGAATTTGAACAAAACCATATCATGTGACCTCTCATTGGAAAGAGCTTGATGCACACATTCCAACAAGGGGTCACATGACATGGTTTTGTTGAAAGTTT
Source organism: Pictodentalium vernedei (assembly GCA_031216915.1). Lineage (NCBI taxonomy): Eukaryota > Metazoa > Mollusca > Scaphopoda > Dentaliida > Dentaliidae > Pictodentalium > Pictodentalium vernedei. Next base: position 257,077,376 of record CM062288.1, read on the forward strand.
TTTAATATTTTCATTTTTATACCCCCCCCCCCCCCCCTCCCCTTTTGGGGTATAAAGTAATCACTTTGTCCATTCATCCTTCCATCCTTCATACTGTGGCTGCATTTGAGACGTCGATCGTTTTGGGTTAATAGGTCAAAGGTCAACATCACTGTTAGATTTTTGGTTTCCATGGAATAACTTTAGTTTTTGCGTTAACTTCATATAGTGATTGCATTTGAGATGTTGATCGTTGGGATTGTATTTGGGGTCAGTATGTCAAAGATCAAGGTCACTTACTATAAACAGAATTTTTGGTTTCTGTGCAATAACTTTAGTTTTGTGTACAAAGCTATAACTTCATACTGAGGTTGCATTTGAGATGTCGATCATTGGGATTTCATTTGGGGTCAATAGATCAAAGGTCGAGGTCACTGTTACTATAAATAGATTTTTGGTTTCCATGCAATAACTTTAGTATTTTTACTCTAATAATCAATGGCCCAGACTTGGCTGGTGCAAACTCAATATTATCAAGGGCCAAACACAAATTTTGAACCCCCCCATTCCCCAAAATTTGCATACAACACCAAAAATTATAAGTCCTATCTGGCCCTCCATACTTTTTACTATCTGCGCATGCGCAGTAGTCTGAAAGAGACCTGAATTTGTGCAAACATCATTCTTTGTTTGGCCCAAAGTCAGTAAACATTTCAACTGACATCTGTGCTTTAAATCTCTCTTTTGGTGGATGCCAGACACAAATCAATGAAGTATATTGTGGATTCAAGGTAGTAAATGGATGACGGAAGTGAACAATGGTGGTTTGAGACGTTCAAGGCTGTAACTTTTAAATACTATGAAAATTATTTCATGTTACCCAATTTCGGGATATACGCCTTGACGTCATTAGTTTTGCTAATGATTTACCTACTGTTAATTATGTGTTCCTTCCATGAACCCTCCGGTTGAACTCCTAAGCTTTCTGGCTGTTATTTTATTGAAATTTTTTATTAAATTTCTTGGAAGTTTAAGGTGTTGTACAGAATGTTTATTCAGTTTATCTCCACTGATACGTCCTCACCCTAGGGGTGTTGGGTCATTTTTGTCTTGCATCTCCTACCAGATGCATTGTTTTTTCTTCACTTGAAGATCTAGCTTTGCATCAGGTATCAGTTAATTATTTACTGACTTGGGCCTTTGGTGTGCCTTTTGTCTTGTTTTTCTATCCTGACATTGTTTACTTTTAACAACACCCTTAACAGGTAATATTCAGGGTTATATTTCAATGCAATTATTTGAGGATACATTTATTAATATTCCAGTAGTGTAGAATTAATATTTTGGTGTTGTCCACACTAAGGCTCTATCGGGATGGCCTTGGGCTCGTGTGGTTCCCTTAGGGAACTTAGGCATTTTCAAAAAAAATTTGGAAAAAATTTGTTTTAATTTATTTTGAAATTATTTTTGATTGTCTTCGTCATGTATCCTTATATTGTATGATTATATGTTAGATGTTAGGAGTGCCGTGAACTTGTTGGATTATAATTATTTATGAATTCTTGCTCTCAGTATAGGGCGTAATAGTCTACATCAGATTTACATGCTTGTTGCCTTGCCTGTAATCACTGCACTCCTACTGAATATAGTCATATTTGTGTGGTCAGGGTCGACTCATTAGGACACCAAAGTTGGAAGTGGGTGTCTCGCTATGTGTTCGCAGTGAAGTTCCGATGTTGGAGCTGTCACCGCAAGATAATTCGATTTCTCAGTTTCTTTTCCAGAGGTCGGAGGAACAAGAACATGGTGATGGTATTGTGACATCCATCCAGAATGTGCTGCAGTCGTCACACTGTGAGGAGTAAATACAGCTAGCTCCTAAGGTGCTCTTGACCATAAGGAATAAGAACTCTTATTCCAGCAGCTAGCTCAACTGGTCAGGTGGTTACCCGATAGTGGGAACCGTAATACCGAGTATGTCCTATGTGATCAAGGAGAGTGTAGATTTGGGTAGAGCGAGCACCTTTTAATCAAAAGCTCACCCAGCGACAATGGCAAAATGAGGGGAAGAAGTTAGCAAATTTCTCTTCGGGAAGCTTGGCGAGGTCTGCATCATGCCGCGCACGGAAGAGCCTTTTCTAACCCAGTAATAGTCAGGGTAGACTATTGCTTTGAGACACTTGCACTGAGTCGGAGCTAAAGTTCTTCCTGTCCGCTCGGGACGCTCCTTCTACACTGCAGCCAGCCCCGGTTATGGCTTCTTCCTCCCCCTTAGCGAAGCACATGTGACCGCACCCTAACTACCCAACTATAGATGTTCATGCAGCCGAGCGAAGACGCTCTAGTCTTTACCCTCGAAGAAAGAAGGAGGAAGTTATTATTGGAATTAATTGTACACTTGAACGGGGTCACCTGTTGGTTGCCTTAGAAGCGTGTTTGCTCTAACAAATACTTTCCATTGGGATTCAGTTGGACAAGTGTATGGTTGTACACATTATATCACCGTTTTTCTGCCTATCTTTGTATTCCAACTCCGGTATACGTTAGAAGCGTGCACTGTTAATAACCAGGATCGCCACGATAACCTTAGCTTCTGAAGTGGTGTTAAGCACCAATAATTAATAATAATTCATAACTGGGTGCCTGTTGGGCGAATATATATTGATTATTTGGTACCGCTTTTCACTGATTCCAGAGTTCTTCCCTCTTTGTTTTGAAAAAAGGGGGGGAGGATTTTTCTTCATCTCTTCCAGCTTGATAAGTGTGTAACTATGAGTAAAGCTGTTTTGTCTGTAGATTATTACTGATCCTAGATACAGCTTGTTTATTATTTATATATGGCGTGTGTTTGTGGAGGTTAGTCTCTCACTCTCGAATAATAATTTAATCAAGATTAAGCCAAGTTTGAGATTTACATCAAGGACAGAAATATGATTCAATTTCAGTTTCAATTCATTTTATTCAGAAATACCCATACCATTTTTCTTTCAGATGCAGAAATTGGAAGGTACTCGGCAGTTTGAAAGGGAAAAGGAGCTTGTGAATAAACTAAAACTTGAACAGAACAAGATGCAAGATGAATTAAAATTTTTAAAGGAACGAGAAAACAGAGGAGAAAAAGATAGAGATGGTGAAAGAATAAATGAGAGAAAAGCAATGCGACAGATTGAAAGGGAGAAGGATGAAGTGAAAATGCAGTTGGTGAGTGACATGCTTTATTATTCAAACTACATTTGTTTTTTTAAATATGGAGGATATTCATGTATCTGTTGACTTCCCAACATTCCATTTCTATTCAGTTCAGACCCTTTCATAATAGAAGCAATTTAATGATGCAATATTGCTGTAACAACACAATAGAATCCATATTCCATTCTACCGCACTGTAGCATTCATGATCAGTTGTTGTTTTTATCCTCCATGTTTGAATGCGGAAGGACGAGTGGAAAAAATACAACTTCCTCCAGCTACTCAAAAAACCAGCAAGGGCACTTTGGGGTAGAGAGAACCACAGATGTTAAAAACAAAACAAAATTTGTATGGACACTTTTTTGAGACTTCACAGAACCGAGCTTTGTTTTTACCTGTGAAGCTTTTCTAGGACTAGCAGCAACAAATGGCCAAAAAAATGCCTTTGGTTGTATCATGGCAAATCAAAAAATTGCTCTTGTCCATCACTCACTTACACACTCATTTCTTTTGACAACTTGAGCCAGGTGAGCATTTTAGGCTCACCCGAACCTCTAAATTGACAGTTTTTGCCTAAAAAACATGGCACATGACCCCCTCATTTGAACGAGCTTAACATGTTTATATTTTGAGGTATTTGGGGAAAATATTCATTGAAAACCTTCCACTAGCTCTCGGCTTCCCTTTCTCTACCACTCCCCTTCCCCTGTCTCCACCTGTTAAAGAAGCAAATTCTACTTTGAAAATTATTTGTTCATAGTTTCTTATAGAAATGGGTAACTGGTATTTTATGTTGAAGACCAGAGTTATGCATCAATTAACATTAACCCTTTACCCAACGATTCAGCCGCATCCACCCGCGTAATATGCAAATTCAGCAGCTGAAAAAATATTATTTTTTGACAAATTCCAACAAAACCATATCATGTGACCAATCTTTGGAACGAGCTCGTCGAGCTCATTCCAAAGAGGGGTCACATGATATGGTTTTGTTGAAATGTTTTGAAAAAATTTAAAAAATAATATTTAAAATAATAAATTTTGAAATCGTCTGCATTGGGTAAAGGGTTAACCTTGTAGTTTTGTTTTTTTTTGGAGGGAGTGTTTTTTGACTAATAAGCCATGTTAATTCATTTCAGCATGAGCAAGAGCTTGAGGGACAGCGATTAATGCAGAAGATTCATGAACTTGAAAGACACCTTGAGGAGAGCCGGCACAAAGAAATGAAGGCTTATTCTTCTATTGACAAAGACATCATTGTTCCTAGTCACTATTCGAAGTATGAATCTTCCAGATCTAGAAGCAGGGTGAGCATTTCTTTACTACAAATAGTGATTCTTCTGTTTATCCCTCTGCATGCCTATACAGTGGAGCCCACTTAATTGGATATCTTTTAATTGTATATCCCTGTTAATTGAATATAATTTTCAAACACAAAAACATTTACCATACCTTCAGTACAAATTTGATCTGTTAATTGCATATGGGTTGTACAGTAAACTCCTGTTAATTGTATATAAATTTTTGTAATATATCGAAAAAGTTACTGTGACACGCACCAAATTCCCCTTATTTATCAACCTTTTTGGCCCCACTACATCCAATACAAGCATTTATTCTATTATATCTTGTTTGACAGAGCTCTATGAGCTCTGTCAAACAAGATATAATAGAATAAATGCTCAGTTTACTTCCAGAACACAGGAAACTGACCAAATCCCTGTTAATTGTATACTCCTGTTAATTGAATAATTTTCACTGGCAAAATGGATATTCAATTAAGAGGATTCTACTGTATCTTTATCAGTACAATTAGTTTTTGTTTGGGAAGGTGAGGACAAAAAACTAAAACATTGAGTTTCAGCTGGCCACATGGAAATTTCAAACCATTGTTTTAGAAAAATGATGCATTATTTTATTATCTGCTGAGCATTTTCTTGAATATCTCATAAAAAATAAGTCACAACTGCTGAAAAGCAGCTTTGACTTGATTTGATGACAAATTTGATGTCTATCATCATGAAAAAGACTGCTATAATGTAGGGTTATATTTTGTTGACAACACAGCCAGGTTTATACCTTTACTTGACCACATCTTGCCGGCATTGTACGCAAAAATGATAATTAAAATCTTACTTTTTTAAAAAAAATGTTTTACAGTCAATTTTGCCTGGCACTTTACACATAACTGCAATTCAAATTGTATCCTTTTTTTCATTTATTGTATCCAAAACATTGTTTTTGAATCCCCAATGAAATGACTTGCTGAGCTCATGTACAGTGGAGTCCACTTTACTTGATATCTCCCGCAGTTGAATATAACTTCCAAACACAAAACCATTTATCATACGTTCAGCACAGTTTCAACCTGTTAACTGAATATAGCTTATGAAGTAAGCTCCTGTTAATTGAATAAAAATTCTTGTAATATGTCAAGAAATTTCCCCGACAATCATTGAATTTGCCTTATTTATAGACCTATTTGTATCAGTACATTCAATATAAGCATTTAATTTATTATGTCCTATTTGACAGAGCTCCACAATGTTGAGCCCGGTTAATCCTCGGATGGGCGACTGTCTGAGCGATTGATTCGGACTCCTGCATTGTGTCCTTGGGCAAGGCACTTAACCCCAATTGTCCACATGGGGGCACAATAACGCCATGTACTAAGGCATACTGCACGTCGATGGTGTGCATGTCTTCAACCAATCTAACCCTGCCTGTGCTGCAGTGCGGAGTTACAATGTTGGGGAGCTGGCAGCTGCTCGTCATTGCTCCGTGGTTCTCTCCGGGTACTCCGGATTCCTCCACCCGTAAAACTGTCACGGTCATGATTAGCCATTGTGCATGAGTATGTGACCTTAAACATCAATCAATAAATAAATAAATAAATATGACAGAGCTCCAAGAACTCTGCCAAACAAAATATAATAGACCAAATGCTCAGGTTTTCTCTAGAATACTGGGAGGGGACCAGGTTTTGTTATTTGAATAATCTTGTTAATTGAATACTTCATTTTGAAAAGCTTCTATTCAATGAATAGGGTTCCACTGAACTTGAATAACAAAAAATACAATTTTTTTTTTAGGGCCCCGCCGTGAGGCGGATGCCCTATAGTGATCGCTCTGTCCGTGCATCCGTCCGTCCATCCGGGCTGTAATCTTTCTCTCTTAATAGATAAGGTTTTGATATTTGACATGTGGGTATATTATCTCAAGACGATGTGTCGCATACCACAGTTGCCATGCTTTGACCTTGAACTTTGACCTCAAGGTCAAATTTTCCGAATTCGGGATTCTTTTCTGACAAGTTCGTGTCCGGGCTGTAACTTTTTTCCCTTAATAGATAGGGTTTTGATATTTGGTATGTGGATAGATTATCTCAAGACGACGTGTCGCGTACCAAGGTTGCCATGCTTTGACCTTGAAGTTTGATCTCAAGGTCAAATTATTCAGAATTCGGGGTTCTTTTCTGACAAGTTCGTGTCGGGGGGTGTAACGTTTTTCCCTTAATAGATAGGGTTTTGATATTTGGAATGTGGATAGATTATCTCAAGACGACGTGTCGCGTACCAAGGTTGCCATGCTTTGACCTTGAAGTTTGACCTCAAGGTCAAATTATTCAGATTTTTTTTTTCTGACAAGTTCGTGGCTATAACTTTTTTCCCTTAATAGATGGTACACTTGGTATATGGGTAGATTATCTCAAGACGATGTGTCGCGTACCAAGGTTGCCATGCTTTGACCTTGAACTTTGACCTCAAGGTCAAATTATTCAGAATTCGGGGTTCTTTTCTGACAAGTTCGTGTCGGGGGGTGTAACGTTTTTCCCTTAATAGATAGGGTTTTGATATTTGGAATGTGGATAGATTATCTCAAGACGACGTGTCGCGTACCAAGGTTGCCATGCTTTGACCTTGAAGTTTGACCTCAAGGTCAAATTATTCAGATTTTGTTGTTTTTTTCTTACAAGTTCGTGTCTGGGCTGTAACTTTTTTCCCTTAATAGATAGGGTTTTGATATTTGGTATGTGGGTAGATTATCTCAAGACGATGTGTCGCGTACCAAGGTTGCCATGCTTGACCTTGAAGTTTGACCTCAAGGTCAAATTATTCAGAATTTGTTTTTTTTTTCTGACAAGTTCGTGTCTAGGAAGGGATTTTAATCAGATTATACCTATTGCTTGAAATATTTTAGTATTACGGTTCACATCAGTTTATACCTTACATCAGTTAGCTGCTGCCGGGCCTGCAGAGATGGATTCCATCTCTGTGATATCAAGTTATTCCTGGTCATTCAAGAAATAACCTTGTAAGTGATATCTACCAGTCATGTTAGGTTATGGGTTAAAAATGTGTGGGTTGAGATCTTTTTCATATAATTCATTGAACCAGTTTGAGTTAACTCACAGAAAGGGAGCATGGTGACTCAGTGGTTAGGGAATTGGACTTTAAACCGAAAGATCCACTGTTTGATCCCTGCCATTGGTAACTGCATTATGTCCTTGGGCAAGGCACTAAATCCTGATTACCCTTGTGGGGGCATGGTGGCACTGTGTACTAAGGTGTACTGCACATTGATGGTACACTTGTCTTCAGTGCGAACCCTGCTGGTGCAGAGTTAAGATGTTGGGAAGTCACAGTTGCACGACATCGCTCGGTCATTCTCTCTGAGTACTCAGGTTTCTTCCACCCATAAAACTATCTGCATGGTGACCCTCGCTGTTATTTATTAGGGTTTAATGACACATTAACAGCCAGGGTCATATCATGTCGGTGACAGTTTTATGGGTGGAGGAAACCGGAGTACCCGGAGAGAACCAACGAGCAACGACAAGCAGCTGTCAGCTCTCGAACATTGTAACTCTGAACTCTGCACCATGGCACAGGCAGGGTTTGATTGGTTAGTACACAGCGTCATCGTGCCCCCATGTAGGCAATCAGGGTTAAGTGCCGTGCCCAAGGACACAACGTGGGAGCACGAATCAGTTGCTGAAATTGTCACTTATCCAACTACTAACCACGCTCGACGTTGCTTAACTTTGGTGGTCTAATGATTACGGTTACCGCGACGCCACCGTGCCCCCGACCCTGGCTGTTGAAAGTGTCATTAAACCTCAATAAATAAATAGCTCCCTGCAAACTTATGTCAGAATCAATTCAGTCTTGTTTGACAGAACTCAATGAGCTCTGTCAAACAAGACAGCATTGGTTAAATTTCTGGTTGCTTTGTGGGAAAAATTTCTTTGATAAGGCCACACAAAGTAGATCTTCTGTTTCTCAGGCCACTATTTGTGAAATTCCATGCGGGCGAGCGGTTTTTTATTTTATTTTTTATTTCAGTAATTACTTCTTAACCATCAAAAGTTCATGTTCTTGGTTCAAGTTTTAGGCCTCATAATCTACAGAATAGCATGGGTTGTGGTGTATTTCATCCCTTGAGTGCAAGAAGGCTTTGCAATGCTAAAGCATTGCAAAGCCTTCTTGCACTCCAGGGATAAATTCATCAATTGTTTTAACTTGGGTAAAATATCAGACATAAACCATTTGATTTTAATTTTTTTAAAGTTTAAATTGGTTATAAAAAGAGAGCATGCGGCAGTCAAAAGGACTATGCGGGAGGGCCTGAGAAACAGATTTTTTATTTTTTTAGGCCTAATATTTTGCTGTTTTTACATCAGTGTGCAGGAGATTAACTTGATATTTATTGTGCTTTGTTTGACTTGTACTGTCCACACACAGTTTAATAATGTCCACCTGGTAGTTGATTTTCTTTTTTAAATTGATTGCCAAGTCAGGTTGTTTAGTTTGTTAACTGAGAGATTGAATTTTTGTATTTTCACTTTCTTATTTTATTAGTCTCCGATGCCATCTCAAGATCAGATTGATGGTCAGAAAAATATAGAAGATATACGACAGAGACTATTGTATTTGATTCTGAAGAGTCAAGAAGAGCTGAGTAGAACACAAGGGTTAGTAAAATAAAAGGCAGGCACTGTCCAATAAATTGTAACAAAACAATTATTTATGAGCCAATTCTTACTAAACTAAGACACCCCATGATGGTGGCATGGTATCTTTGAAAAAAAAATATTCATGTTACAAATCACTTTTGAAAAGTAATTTAGCACTCTGCCAGTTGATGGAACAAGTTCTCTTTTTATTCCGGTTGACACTTTGACCAGTGCTGTTTTCTTTTTCCAGGTTACGGGACTCTTCTTCAAGTGGAGGGTTTGATGATAACTCGCATATAAGCAGGATTAATGAAGTGATTAGTGAGTTGCAACAGCTCAGAATTCCTCTGCACTCAGAGATACAGGTATTGTATACAGTTTAGCCTACTTAACTGTATATCTTTGATCAAATAACCCTGTTAATTATATGTGACTTATAAACTCCAATCCCCATGGGATCCCTGGTAAGTGAAGCAGTGTTTGTTCACTGTGATAAACAAGCTATCATTTACTAGTAAAATTGGACCTATTAACGAATGCCTGAGGGAGAAGTTTTCTAAAATGAGCAACATGGGTATGAAAACGATTGGCTTAACTTGACTTTATATCCATCTTGTGTCTATGCTTAGCCCCTGTGCAGAAATATGTGATTTTAACCCTTTACGCGACCCACTGTGCAGAAATATGTGATTTTAACCCTTAACATAACAAATCAGCTGCAACAACTACATAATATAAAAATTGTGCAGTTCATTAATTTTTTTTTTTCAAAACATTTCAACAAACCAATACTCTGTGACCCTTCATTGGGGGAAGCTCATTCCAGTGAGGGGGTGGTATGATATGGTTTTGATTTTTTGAAAGATTTGAAAAAATACTATTTAAAATTTAAAATTAAATAATAAATTTTATTATCGACTGCATTGAGTAAAGAGTTAAATACCAATCAATCAATAAATAAAATCAAAACACCAAACTATTTACCATACCTTCAGTACATATCTGAATTGTTAATTGCATATAGATTATAATTGTTAATTGAATGAAAAATCTTCTCATCTCTCAAAGAATTTCTCTGATATGTACTGAATTCTCCACATTTATAGATAATTGTGGCCTAAATTTATCCAGTGTACGCTTTTGTTCTTTTGTATCTTGTTTGACCGAGCTCAATGAACAGAATGGAAAGCCCCCCCCCACCTGTGCAAGAAAGGAAAAGCAGCCCATTGCATATCAAGGGAGATGAAAGCTGGAATTTCTAGCTTGATAGAATTATAAACTTTCCATTTATATAAAAGATAAATGCTCAGATTATAACTAGTAGAGAGGAATGTGACCCATTTCCTGTTAATTTTTATACTCTGTCAATTGAATATTTTTCTCTCTATTCAATTAAAAAGAGTTTTAATGTATTATAATTTAACCCTTTACCTAACACAAAATTCAGACGAGACTTGCAAACTAAATTTTTGAATAACACATTTTTATTTTTTGCGTCAAAAACATAGCTTATAACCTCACATTGGAATGAGCTTATTCCAATGAGAGGCCATAAGCTATGTTTTTGAGAGAAAAATTTAAAAAATAAAGAAAATTGAATGTGATTTTTGTGAATAGCACTGGCTGGTTTTGAACGTTACCTTGGGTAGAGAGTTAACCAACATAACTGGAGGATGATACATCAGTAATTCAAAATTTTCATCCTTTCCCAGAAAATAACTTATGAGCCCTCATTGGAATGAACTTATTCCAATGAACGGTCATAAGATATCTTTTGGAGGCATAAATCAAAATAAAAATAAAATCTGGATGATGATTTTTGTTACCATTTCTGACAAGATATGGCCATTATTTTTGATAAAGTTTAACTAGTAATGCTATATAAAATAAGACCTTTTCAAACAGTGGTTGACCAGTTTTTCCAATGAAAATTACACACAAAATCTTCTCACGATCATTGTGCCCAAACCCACCTTCCACCAGCCCATTCCCCAATGAAGTGTTGGGAATGATAAACTGATTTCAGCTTGTCGGTGTGTCTGTTCGTCTATATGTGAAACTTTCATCTCTGTCTAATAATGTTTCATTGACAGCTCTGAATCGAATGAGTGTGTCATACTCTTTATGTGACAGTAATATGTAAGTTTAGTTTTGTGCTATTTCTGGCATTCTTTTTCAGACTTTTCAGCAAAAATGGATTGAAAATAGTTAACATTTTTTCAAAAAAGTCTGCCATATCCAATCAGAAAATAGATAAAAGAAGGTCCAATACTTTCTTCTATCTATTTTTATCTAGCTGCTAACTTCAGCCTCTTAATAAAAATTGAAAAGAAAAGACAATAGAACCCCAAAGAAATGTTGTAAAACTGACGCCACAGTCACAGCAGGTGCCTTCAAAATACATTATCCTAACAAAGGCTTATGTAGTCATCAGGCAAACTTGGCTTGATTGGAACATTACTACAAATAAAAAACAAAGGTGACACAGATGATAATTTTAAGATTTTTTTATTGTGACTTTATGATGGTAGAATTTTCCTTTTTCTGACATTTTATCTGTTAATCACCCGGGGAGTGAAACAGTGTTCTTTCACTCTGGTAAACAAGCTCTGTTTCAGTGATAAAATAGGACCCAGTCACTAATGTTTGGGGTGCAAGTCCTCTAACATAGCTAGACAGATAGATAGATAATCTTTATTTTTGTGACATGTGCATATTAATACAGGTACATATTAAAAAGATGAAACAAAAGCACCCGGCCAATTTGGCCTATATGTCACATATGTATTGTGTACAATTTTTCTAATAGCGCATGCTCCCCCACCCCCACCTCATCCGCACACACATACTCACTCCCACCCACCCACCCTACCCCCCTTTCTCTCATTCTATCACCCTATCATACTCTCATAGTGTGGAAAAGCATGGTCTGGTAATAAAATTTTGCGATTTTATTTACGTAAAGATTGTATGTAAAAAGAAAAATTTCGAAAATTAACCCTTTTAAATCTATAATATTGGTGGAGTGTTACTCCAAAATTGAGGTTTAATGCCTAAAGGCATTAGATCTCAATTTTGGACTAGTCCTCTATTTATAGAAAATGATAACTTGTAATTTATTTGGTTGTGAAAATATATAACGGTACAATGGTACAATGGAACCGCCTTCTAAAGACCACCTTTTTAAAGTATCGTCTCGTTTTAATGTGGCATGTTTAATACTAACAACACACCATTTCCGCCGGATAGCAATGTGGTATAAACCGTTGACTGACCTTGACTTTATCTCCATGTTGTGGTCATGATTAGCCATTGTGGAGAAGTATGTGACCTTAACCCTTTACCTAACGAATCGCCCGCATCCGCCCGCGTAATATGCAAATTGAGCAGCTGAAAAAATTGAGCTCGTTCCAATGAGGGGTCACATGATATGGTTTTGTTGAAATATTTTGAAATTTAAAAAAAAATATATTTAAAATAATAAATTTTGATATCGTCTGCGTTGGGTAAAGGGTTAAACACCAATAAATAAATCTAATGTTATTCTTAATTCTAGGATGACACCAGTCTGCCATATTCTCCATCAGGAAATATGAGTCAAGTTAATGGGAGAATTCTGAGCCACAATGCTGAATTAACAAACTTTGTGTCAAGATTAACACGAGAAAAACTCGAGTTGCGGAATAGAATTATGCTACTTGAAGAAGAAATAGTGAGACAAAGACAGAAGGATTCAATGCAGCAGGTAAGTTGGAAATATTAAGTTTTCAGTTTTTCTATCCCCCCGAAAAAAAATTTCGGGGGATATAGTCGTCACGCGTTTTTTTTTGTCCGTCCGTCGTTCCGTCCGTACGTCTGTCCATCTGTCCGTCCGTCCATTTACATTTCGTTTCCGGATGATAACTTCCCTTGAAATAGTTTGATTGTAACCAAACTTGATATGTGGCTTAAACATATAAAAATACAGGTCAAGTTCGAATCCGGGTTCATCCTGATTAATATTACCAGAGTTATGCCCCTTTTTAATTTAGAAAATCTTATGATTTTTGGTTTCCGGATGGTAACTTCCCTCAAGATAGTTTGATTGTAACCAAACTTGATATGTGGTGCAATGTACTTTTAAGTTTCTGGATGATGACCACACTTTTTTCGGGGGGATCAGCTGCCCCGTGAATGTGGCAGCCCTCTAGTTTAATTTTAGTGCATGATATTCATAATTATGGCCCTTGATAGCTAAAAAAAACTCTTACAAATTTTATGTGTTCTGTTCAGTATCTTTGGTTTCCTGTTTCGTAATGTTTTTTTTTTTGGTTGTGTAATTCCTTATTTATAGACCCAGTGCAATAATTTTGGCTATTTTGGTTTTCACTTAATGTCTACAGTTTCCTGCTTTACATTGTTGTGAAACTCAAACATTTTTACTAAGAATAACAAACCAAAGATAAGGTTCAATTGTAGTGCGTGCACAAAAAATTTTTATTATCTTTTTAATTTTTGTCACCAATGCATAGATTGTGAGCTTGTTTCATAAGCTTATTTGGAAGCAAAAAAAGAAAAGAAACTTCTTAGATGATCAAAAATTAATTATTTTGTTTGTCGTCTACTACTAGTCACGTAAGGTATATAGAATATACCCATAGCAACTTGGTGTACCAAATGTTCACGAATGGTGAACATTTGGTACACCAAGCTACTTTAGGTATATTTCATTTATACCATGATCGTCAGATTATCAATAGCTGCTATTATTTTTTCTCAGTTTTACGGAGCAGGAGACAAACACATGTGTGAATCTGTTTTTGTTTCCATGAGCACCGGTGGACGGTACTTCTGCTGTCAATTTATCGCCGAAACAACACAAAAAAAGAAACGTGAAATCACAGTGCCTTTTTCATTTAATAACATAATAACATACTATTTTGAATTATGGATGCTTTATTAACCCTTTACCTAACGTAACGGCCAAAACCGGCCAGCGCTATTCTCAAAAATCGCCAATTAATTTTCATTATTTTTTTCATTTTTTGTCTCAAAAACATAGTTTATGACCCCTCGTTGGAACAAGCTTGTCGAGCTCGTTCCAACGAGGGGTCATAACCTATGTTTTTGAGACAAAAAATGAAAAAAATTAGTTATTCAAGAATTTTTTTGCAAGTGTCGTCTGCTTTTCATGTTAGGTAAAGGGTTAATATGAGGCAATGCATATTTGTTAATTTTTGGTATCTTATGAGGTGAACTCATTTAAAAATGTAATAAATAATTGCTACTTTTATGTCACTCTTCGTAAGGCCACAAGTGATAAATTCAGACAAGTTTGCATTCAGGTTAAGGTCACCAAAGGTCAACTTGGATGTAGTTCCACTGAAGGTGCCAATTTTAACTATTGAAATCCCATTGCTGAAGTGTTCACCACAGTTTGTGTGTAAAGCTAAAATTTATGTTATAGGCTTTTTATATATTGTAGAATAGGTCATCATAGTATAAAAAGATTTAACAACACAGTGTGTGAATGTATATTGTTGTGGAAAATTTGACAATAAAATTTGGTAAAACTCTTCAACAGAATCTTTGTAATAGGCTAAGAGAATGTGTGGGAGAACTTGTCTTTCCGAACATTATTTCTTTAAATTAGCTAGTTGGTTAACTAACAAATGGTAAGCAAAATGTTTATCAGGGAATCAGTTGAGTTGTACTGAAAATATATGCTCATCACTTATGTTATTTTAAACAGGATAGAGGCAGAAGATCATTTTTAAATTCTGATGTGGACCATGAAAGTGAGTTGTTAATAAAAAGAACAGAATGGTCCAGAGAGAAACTATCTCTACAGTTGGCACTGAATGAATCTGAAAAAGAGATAGAGAGATTGCAAAGGCAATTACGGTTAACTAGAGACAAGCGGCCTGAGGTTGATATATCATCTAGTTCTGACAGTGATTTGGATACTGAGAAGGTATGTATTCCAGCTTTTCCAGATGTTTGAGTAGTAGTTTGATCTTCATGGAAGAGAAATATCAAATGGGAAAGAAAAATTGGACTCCTCTTGAGGTGTAGAGTCATTGTGGACATAATACACATTGAAACTGAAAGCGATATTCTAGTAGATTTTATTTATTTATTTATTTATTGGAGTTTAATGACACTTGACAGCCTGGGTCACCTCATGTCGGACATTTTTACAAGTAGAAGGCAGAGTACCCAGAGATAACCACTGAACAGTGGTGAGCGACTGTCAGAGCCGTTGATACACTGTAATGCCCGACAAAGGCATTTTATTTCTATTATTGCCACTTTCGTACATCGGGTATATTACGATTAAATTATATGGGAAATGAGATAAATAAATGAGGCTTGGCGTTTTAGAATTAAAAAAATAGCGACACTATCATCTGAGTTGTTGACAAACAAACTGGGTAACATGACTATCGTCTGATCAGTCTACAGTGAAAGTTGGAATGTTAGATGATGAAATATATCTTCGAAATGCAAACTTTAGGCAAAGAGTTTATTCATCAAAGATGTCATCACTTACTTTTTGTGTATCGCTTCCTATATTTGATACACTACCTATCCGTGACACAAAGGGAAACACTTGAAACAAGTGTGTTAATTGTGTTTACAAATTAAAATTCCGAATTGAATTTCGATACAAATGGAAATCTGGGAGAAATATTGTTGATCGGCTGAGAGATGTCATTGTCTATATTTAGACATGTCGGGCTGATATTGACGTGTTGGGCTGTTATAGTCAATAACAGCCCAAAACGTCACTTGACTTGAGCATTACGAGGTTTCAACGCCCGGTAAAACATCGTTAATGTGCTAGGAACGCCCGCAAAAGTGGTAATAACATAAGTTATCTCGGGCAACTTCCAGGGTATATGGAGATTTAATACCTGGACGTCGGTTTTCAACCATGAGGTGCAAGCCAAATGGTTGAAAAGGAGATATCCAGGTATTAAATCTCCATGTCCCCTGGATGTTGCCCGAGATAACGATTTTGTCCTGCCTCCTAACCCAGAAATATTGCCGAGATGTAAAATATGATCCCACAGTAAGACTCAGGCGACGATGTTTAAATCCCACACTGAGCCTCAGGTTTTGAAACAAACGTCACAGCTGAACTATAAATGGACCAAGTCAATTTCCAAATCGTTGTTTATAAACCAGGTCACACAGTACTTCCTTAAGGCAGGTGCAAATTTTATAACAATATAAAGCATTCAGTCAACTGGACCCACTGACAGGTAATTGTATCAGCCTGTTGTCCAGAGCATTCAGGATGAAAATATAAATTGCCTTACCTCACAAATTTGCCATTGAGTGTTGAACTTGGAAAGGAATCTTGTTTTCCACACCAGTTGTTCATTAATCATTCTACCAAAGCTGGGAGGTTTTTCGGTTCTGGTTTTGGGGGCAAACCAAAAAACTACATCAAACTTTATTACTGGGAGGGAACTGGACTAGTGACCCCAATGGACTCTCCTCATTTAGTCTATCAGGAAAAAGGGATGAATATGGCATGTTCCCATGTCACATTTCCCCTCTTATTAACTTGTCCACTGGACAATTTAAAAAGAGAGAAAATGTGACACTGTGAACACAACACAGAATAGATTAACTTTATTTTCATTTATTACCCTAAGTTATGCTTTTTGTGACTCAATAGACTTACCAACTGATCCCCGAGAACCCCTAAGAATGATGAAAGGAAAATTAGGCTGAGCGCAATGGAGACACTTACAGCCAGGGCTTTTTTGTGGCGAATGGCCTCATATAGACTATTGCAGGGTTTTTTTTTTTTAAAGTTACAGAGCCAAAGTGTTTGTTTAATCTTTCTTCTCGAACGTGATGTGTACATAGGACATGATTCTTTTTTCATTGAAATAAATATTGTTTAAACTAAAGGTATTTCCTGAAATCGAAACCGAATTTGAAAAATCAAAACCGACCAGCACCACATTCTACTGATGCATCTGGATTGACAACAGCATTTGATGTTAGGCCTGTAAAAAAAAAAATTCTTCTTTCTCAGGCATTTTTGCCCCAATTTTATGATGTGGAGGGTTTGTTTTGTTATTTTGTTTTTCTGTTTATTCACAAAACAGTTCTGAAAATAGTTGGAATCAGAAATTTTACCACTTACACTATCATGTGGCAAACCGTTTTCTGCAGTGAAAATTTCCCATAATGTAGATGAAAATTTAACCAACTATATCTTGTTTGACAGACGTCTGTGAGCTCTGTCAAACAAGGTATAGTTTGTCAAATATTTGTCATACAAGTGTAAAATAGAAGAGATTTCCAGGGGAAAAAAAAGGCATGAGGTAAATTTTCTATGATGAGTGAGGTGCTTGAGAAACTATACTTTTTAGCTCAACTTTGACGTAAGTCAAATTGGAGGTTATGCCATGGCCAGTCATCTGTCATCTGTCTGGCCATCTGTCCGTCAACAATTCTATACGGCTCAGCCTAGAGTCCATATTTATGAACCGATCTTTACGAAACTTCTTGAGTACCTTTGTTATCACCATGTGTCGAGAACGAGTGTTTTTGGGTGCGGTCCGAAATTCAAAATGGTCACCAGCAGCCATTTTGTACTTAGCTAGTGCAATCAGTTTTTTGTATAGAACTTCTGTATAAAAGTTCTGATTTTAATAAATTTTTGTATGAATGTTTAGTAACATGGAATATATAATACAGGTTTTTTTCTCGTGCTGAAATTATGCAAATTAGATGGACTTTGATTTATTCAGTGCTACTTATACACAGTAAATGCACATGTCAATACGGCTTGGGCTAGGGGCTGTATTTATGAACCGATCTTCATGAAACTTTTTGGGTACCTTTGTTATCATCTTGGGGTGAGAACGAGTGTTTCTGGGTGTGATCCAAAATTCAAGATGGCTGCCAGTGGCCATTTTGTACCGAAATTAGGTCCAATCAGTTTTTTGTACACAACTTCTATATGGCTCAGGCTAGAGGCTGTATTTATGAACCGATCTTTATGAAACTTCTTGGGTACCTTTGTTATCACCGTGGGACGAGAACGAGTGTTTTGGGATGCAGTCCAAAATTCAAGATGGCCACCAGCAGCCATTTTGTACCAAAATTAGTGCAATCAGTTTTTTGTACAGAACTTCTATATGAAAGTTCTGATTTGAATAAATTTTTGTATTAATGTTTAGTAACATGGAATACATCACATATAATACGAGTTTTTTTCCCGTGCAGAAATTATGCAAATTAGATGAACTTTGATTTATTCAGTGCTACTTATACACTGTAAGTGCACATGTCAATACGGCTAGGGCTGGAGGCTGTATTTATGAACCGATCTTCATGAAACATCTTGGGTACCTTTGTTTTCACCTTGGGACGAGAACGAGTGTTTTTTGGGTGTGGTCTGAAATTCAAGATGGCTACTGGCGGTCATTTTGTACCCAAATTAGGTACAGTCAGTTTTTGGTACAGAACTTCTATATGAATGTTCTGATTTGAATAAATTTTTGAATGAATGTTTAGTAACATGGAATACATCACATATAATACGGGTTGTTTTCTCGTGCAGAAATTGTGCAAATTAGATGAACTTTGATTTATTCAGTGCTACTTATACACAGTAAGTGCACATGTCAATACGGCTCGTACTAGAGGCTGTATTTATGAACCGATCTTCAGGAAACTTCTTGGGTACCTTTGTTATCACCTTGGGACGAGAACGAGTGTTTCAGGGTGCCTTTGTTATCACTGTGCTATGAGAACAAATATTTTGGGGTTCAGTCAGACCCACTCTGGGACTCATAGATTTCTTTTCTAGTTTAGCATCTGACTGTCGCCCACCTTTACAATACTTTACCTATACATTTATTACAGACTACGGTCGGTATTTATGTACAGACCGTTACAATACTTTATATGTACCTTTGTTATCAGGTCATTACCTAGATGTTTGTCATTGCTGTGTCACATACTATACATGTACATGTCTTAACAAGTTGAGCTACAGTGTCATTGACACTTTCATTTTTTTAATAGCCTTACACTGACAGGAATGCGAAGTTGATTCTTTGAAAGAAATTATGTCCAAGGAACTAAACAACACTTTCAAACTTTTAGTTCACAGGAATATCCTATTTGTCATTAGTGAGGAAAATATGAACAACACAAATTATGGCCAGTGTATGTCGATAAAATTTAATTAGCATGAAACTTGTAATATTTTAAAAATAAAGTCCATCCACTGTTATAATATGAAGTATTGTGTTTCATTGCAGATGCAGCGGTTGTATGGTAAATATCTTCGGGCTGAAAGTTTCCGCAAAAATCTTATGTATCAGAAGAAATATCTGTTGATACTTCTTGGAGGATATGAAGAGTCTGAGTGTGAAACACTAGCAATGATTGCTAGAATGGGTGTGTATCCTCGATCCAGGGATATTCAACGACGAAGTCGACACTTGAGGCCTTACACATTATTTCGTAGTGCTGGTAGAGTTGTTATAGCTATTTTCAGGTGAGTGATTTTCAGCGGAATTCATCTGTTCTTCATGGGTTTTTTTTACCTGCGTCGCCAGCGGCAGAGCAGGTCTAGTAACCGCTCGACTCCGTCTGCCAGTCCGTCCGTCAGTCCGTCCAAAACACTTTTTCCATCAAAGTTTTCTTGGCTTCTGTGAAAGGGAATGATTTTATATTTGGTCTGCTGCGTCATAATGATGAGTTGTATCGTTTAAGCAGTTTTCAGATCTGCTGTGCAGCCACTTCCTGTTAGCCAATACTTTGAAATTTTACCGTACCCACTGAACATTGAAATTTTCTGTCAAGGTTTTCTTGGCTTCTATGCAAGGGATTGATTTTATATTTGGTCTGCTGCTTCCTGTTTGCCGATTCAATTGCATGCAGCGATGCAGGTCCAGACCCGGTATTGGTCTTGGCTTGTTTTCTTTAGTTTAGCTTTTTGCCTAAAATGACAAGGGTGTGACAATTGCGATGTTTTCGAAGTCACTATAAAATTTCAGCGCTAAATGGTTTCAATTTTTATAGTAATAATAACCATGTGCTTGTTTGAATGAGGATGTCATAAGCCATTTTCCAATCAGTTCTGAGCATTGGTAACTGCATTGTGCACTTGGGCAAGACAATTAACCCTTTCTAAACATGATACCAAAATTTATTATTTTAATTATTGTTTTTTAAAAGTTTTCATTAACCCTTTACCCAACGCAGACAATATCAAAATTTATTATTTTAAATATCATTTTTTCAAATTTTAAAAAAAATTTCAACAAAACATCATGTGACCCCTCGTTGGAACGAGCTCATCGAGCTCGTTCCAACGAGGGGTCACATGATATGGTTTTGTTAAAAATTTTTGAAAAATAATATTTTTTCAACTGCTGAATTTGCAAATTACGCGGGCGGACGCGACCGATCCGTTGGGTAAAGGGTTAAAGTTCAACAAAACCATATGTTGAGCTCATTCCAGTGAGGGATCACATGATGTGGTTTTGTGGAAGTTTCTTTAAAAAATATTTTTTTCAGTGGCTTAATTTGAAAATTACTTGGGTGGATGTGGCAACTCACTGGGTAAAGGGCTATTCCCGATTGACCGTGTTGAGCACGGTAATGCTGCATAAATAGGCATACTGCAAGTTTATGATGGACTTGCCTTCAGCCTCGACTAACTCATCTTGTGCAGAGTTAGTACACTGGAGAGTTTTGCAGTTGCTCGGTGGTTCTCTCCAGGTGCTCCACCTTCCTTCACTTGTAAAACTCAGAAATGATGTGACCCTGGCAGTTGAAAGCATCATTAAACCTCAGTGAAGAAACAAACAAACATAAGTTATTTTTCAGAATCAAAAAATTAAAAACAAATTGAAAGTGTAATTTGTCTTCATAATTCTTGTCAAATTAGCAGTTTTGTTAGTTACAGGGTTAATTTTCTTAATCCTCCCAGAATTAATATCTCCCTGGTTGCTGAAGAAACTTTTTTTTAATTTAATTTTTTTTTCAAAACTTTTTCTGTGATGATAATTTTTTTTTTATCTGTTTTCCGTTTTTTATTTCTTTTTCTTTGTTTCAGAATGAGGTATCTCTCAAAGAAGTGGAGGTGTGCTAGAAGAGTGGGGTCTCCAGTTGCTGCTACTAATATGCATCTTCCTCATGGTATGTTTCATCTGCTTTATAAAAATCTTATTTCAATATTTATTTTCTCTTTGATTTGTTTTTCATTATCTCGGACATATTTTGTTTCTGACAAAGATATATTAAAACAAAAGATACAACATTCATTTAAAAAAATGGAAAAAGTGAAATGTATGCTTTTATGGGCTGAATGCAGGAGTGTCATTAACATGTTTGTGTTGAGAATTTAAGTTTTGCCTTCATTAACAGTAAGGATGTCTAGAAGTAGCCTTGTATTCTAAATTTGGGGTATTATTTTGCAATTCATATTGCTGTTCTGGCAGGTTTTGCTTTCAAAACAGAGCCTTTAGGCCCCATAAAGTAGATCTTCTGTTTCTCAGACCATTTCTTTGTAAAATTGCATGTGGGTATGCGTTTTTTTTATTTTAATTTTTATTTTTGTAATTATTTCTTTGCCTTTAAAAGTTCATATACATGGTTTGTTTTATGTTTTGGGCCTCATAATCTACAAAATGGCATGGGTGATGGTGTATTTTGTTCCTTCTTGCACTCGAGGGACAATTTCATCAATTTTATTAACTTGGGTAAAATATCAGACATAAACCATTTAATTTTTATTTTTTTTAGTTTGCATTGGTTATAAAAAGAGAGCATGTGTAAACCAAAATGACCATGGGGGAGTGCCTGAGAAACAGATTTTTAACTTTTTCAGGCCTTAGCATATTGTTGGAAAGGGCTTATCGAGCCCATTCCGAAGAGGGATCAAAAACTGTTTGAATTTGTATTTTGATTTTGATGACATCATGTAGGGTGTGATGGGATAAAAAACATCCTCAAGTGGTGTGGGATAGGAAAACCTCACCTCAGGAAAGATTTTTTACCCAGATACTCTGCAAGCCTTGTGTTTGGGTCATATATAGTTACCCTAGGTGAGATTTCCCCAAGCTCCAGGATTGGATAAAAATAGTCTCAGTTGGAAAGTTTGGAAAAGAAGCTATCATTGTACACTACTGTTACTGTTTAAAGAGGCGGTCTGTTTACAAATCCAACAGAGTATCTATGGCAAGAATTTTGTGACAAAATAATTTTATGGTAGTAATGTTATATTTAGTTAACGAAATGACCACCAAAGCTGGCAGGTACTATTCACAGAAATGGCCATTCAACTGTTATATTTTCAATTTTTAACTCTAAAACATAGCTTAAAGCCCCTCATTAATAGATTAAATGGAGAGGTAAAGACAGTAATGACCTACCCCAAGCTAAACAAAAATCTCAAGGGTGGGGGCATTTTGGAAAGAGGGAGGCACCTAAATGCCAGTTATTCAAGGATGGGGATGCTACTGTGGGTATGTTGGGAGTGAAATCCCTTTGTGGGATGAGGAGTAGCAAAGTGGAGGGTGGGGTACTACTTGTTGTTTGAAGAACATTGTTTCCAATGTTGCAGGAGCATCTTTTCAACATAACATCGCAGGGATCACGTTTGGCAGGAGGGGCACTCTCACTTATTGGGAGGGTTAGACGTGAACTTAAAACTTTGTGATGTCAGCCACTTTGGTAAACGTGGTTTTGCGTATTCACTGTCAGATTAAGCATCCATACCTTAATGTATTTGTATAACGGGTGTACCTTGTTTGACACGGTCTGTTTGGGTTTTTGCTAGTTTTCCAAGGGTAGTTTCATTCTCAGGTGTGTTGGGAAGGTTGGAAAAGTGTGGCAGTTAACCTTTTTTGGTCACTGTGGCAGCAGTATATCACATAGGGTCATTTGGATGACTTGTTTCAGGGTTATATAAAAGGTTTCACCATTCATTTGATGTAGCGTTACCATCTGGTGAAGGGTTAATGTTGTGCTTGGTTGATTGGAAGGCCAATTTACTTGCATGATTCGAGGAGGATGTCGGGTGGGGTGGGGGGGGGGGCCATTTGAGTGGACAAGATATTGTTTTCCAGGGTGGAGTGAAAATGCTTGTTCCAATGAGGGGTTATAAACTATGTTTTGGAGTTAAAATTGAAAATACAAATCATTCAAGCCATATTTTTTATGCAAAAGTTGGAAATCTTTTAGCCATTCAAGAATTTTATTTTTTTTCAAGTGTTATCTTCTCATCATATTAGGTACAGTGTTAAGTAAATAATGTTCCAATGAGAGTAAAACCTCGCCCTCTGATTGGATGAGAGCTGGCATAGTTTCTTTTATGTTTACGTATTCAGTAGCAAATGTTACTGTCTGACGTTTCGATGCAAAATATTTGAAATGACATCGCCCATTTTGTAATTGCTTCATCAACGGAGTGACAAGCAAGCCGCTTCGTTTTTTCTGGATTTTTCACACATGCAGCAGATGGTGTTCCGGGTAAAGTATTATTTAAATTACAAACCGATGTACGATTTGAATTAAGATGGAATGAGTTTATCTAGTTGATTGATTATTTATCCAGTGCCGTTGTGGGATACACAAAGGGTTTATTTATGAAACCTGTGATCGTTAAAAGTTGCCTTGAACAAGGCAACTTTTAACGATCACAAGTTTAGTAAATAATCCTCTTGTGTTTCACGATAGAGGTTTTGGGCTATGGGTAGTGTCTTATTGGAACATATATGTTATTGTGATGAGTTGACGATAACATGGTCTGAGGTTTGCAGCTCGGAGCATATGTTCAACCTCGATGCTTTGCATCTTGGTTGAACATAAGCTCAGAGCCGCAAACCTCAGACCATGTAACCGTCAATTCATCACAATAACTTATAATATGAAAATTTCCCGATTCCATTTTTGGTCACTTTTTACTGCAATAGAACAGTTGCCCCAACATGCTGTTTGTGGTAAACCTCTAGGTTACCTTCCAAGTGTCTCAGCAGTTGCCTCTAGGCAAGTCTTGGCTCCCTATACTGGCAGCCAAGACTTGCCTGAAAACCACTGCATTTCCAAGGTGTAACAAAACTGTATGGAAATCTACACGCCTTTAAAGCTTAAAACCAAAATATGAGTATTTTTATACTGTACCAATGACCCAGACATAGCTGGTGCTAACTCTTAAAATATAGGGCCAAACACAAATTTTGCCCCCCAATCCCCAAAATTTGCATCTAAAACTAAAGAAAACATGTCCTGAAAGGCCCTCCACACCTCGCCCCCACTGCGCATGCGCAGTGTCAAGGACGTTCCGAAATTGGCGCCATTTATCATTCTAAGTTTGGCCCTTCATCAGTTAACATCTGACTGATCTTTGTGCTTTTAAATCTCAGTTTAAATGATGCCAGACACATAAATATTAGTGAAATGGTGATTCTAAGGAGGATAGAAAAGGAGGAGAGGAAAAGAATGTGTGACAGAATATTATCAGGGCTGTAACTTAAAATTTTTTAATGAAATTATGTTAAGTTACCTATTTTCAAGGCAGCAGCCATTTTGTTGTCATTCTGATTATTTAGTTACACTGTTTTTTCAAGTGTTTTTCCTCTCTCCCTGTCCTTTAAGTTCCCCCTTGCTATTCTCCCATGCTTTTGGCATAGTTTCTGTAATTATTATTACTAAAATTTCTTGGGAGTTTTAGCTTAATAACAGAATGAATTCTGTTCTTTCCCCATGTTTACGTCTTCACCTACGGGTGGTTAGGCGTTGTGTTCTGCATCTACCATCTGATGTTCTGCAGTTTCTTCCCTGGAAGTCTCTGTTTTGCATCAGATGGTGTATTTTTTGGTAACTGATTTCGGGCCTGGGTGCCTGGAGTCTTATTTTAGTGTTTTTACACTCATTGTTTACATTTACAACAGCCCTCTTTGTGAGGGGGGGATTTCTAAATAATAATATCTTTATGTTATTTTAATCATAACTAGATACATTATTATTGTTCGTAAGTGTTGAATAAATTGTTTAAAATATTTTTAAAATTTTTGTCCACACTTAGGCTTGGGATCCATTGGGGCTCAACGTTACTTTTCAGAAACTTGGGCTGTTCTGAAAAAATATTTTTTCAAAATATTTTGATTTCAATTATTTTTTCTATATTAATGGATCATATTATTATTATGTATTTTGATTGCCAGGGGTTAGTGCGAGTACCAGGACTTGTTTTCTTTTCACATTGAAAGGATATTGATCAATTGTTTTAAGAGGAAGTCTTCCTCAGACCTTATTATCATTCTATATGTGGTCAGTGTACTCGCATTGACTCCTGTTCTGTATCGTATGATTTCGATGACAATATGGGAAGCGTATGTCACGGTATGTTGGGGATTTGGACACTCCGGTCCTTTCCCCGCAGGGTCACTCTACTTTATCAATTTCTATTTCAGACGATCAAGATTAGGGTGATGTATCTGTGATGTCTTCCAACAGTGTGCCTCCGTCGTCACAATTAATGAAGGGCTAGCGGAAAAGTGCTCATGTAATACGCCAATTGCCTAAGAGGACCCTAGTAGGTTCGACGGCCTTTGACGTCCGCTAGCTCGCCCGGTGTAGCGTCCATTCACCGAATGGTTCGGCAGCCGGGTTCGTCCGTTGCGGTCTAGAAGGAATTTTGGGGTGATGCGAGCACTATAAAATTAACTTAATGCACACCCAGTGACGGCGGATCGGAGGGAGAACGGAGGAAGCCTTTTAGTCCGGTTCATAGCTCGTTCCGGTCCATCCGGACGGCAAGCGAGAGAGGCCCCTCTCTCGTTCAACAACATCTGGCCCCAGATGTTGTGGTACAAATGTGTTGTTAGCGGAGCATACGTCCGTCGCTCGGGACGCTCCGTTGTATAGGCAGTCCGCTGAGACTGCTAAGGCTTCCTCTTCTCGTCAGCGCACACGACCGCACCTTGGCTGCGTGACCGCCGATATATTACCAGCTTCGCTGATAAGGATTCTTCGGCGACCAGGTCACACCATCGGGCAGCCAGGGATTCGAGACCGATGGACTCCGGACGTTCGCATAGGAAGTATGCGGGAGCCATCTGATGCGGAGCTGCCCTCGGCGAAGCACCGATAGACTGCGCCTCCGCAGGTCTCGACGCCGGACATTCTTGTGCACATAGCACAGCTTATCGCAGCATCCCAGCAGCCGACAGAAACGGTGTCGGATCGAGAATTATCCGACAGCGCTGGGTCGGTAGCCGGGGACTCGAGGCCTGCAGACTCCGGACGTTCGCATAGGAAGTGTGCGGGAGTCAACGTACACGGAGCTTCCAGCGGCAATGCATCGTAAGTCCGCTACTGCACAGGCCTCGGGAACGGACGTGCTTTCCTTAATAGCACAGTTTATCGCAGCATCCCAGCATCAACTGAATCTGTCACATATATTTTATCCGACGATGCTGGGTCAGGACGCTCCGCGGAAGCGGGTACGGACGTCCGAAAGTTTCATCCGGTCCGACGGGATACCGAAAGGGATTCGGTGGATTTCAAGCTTTCCCTTTCGGAACAACATATGCTGCGATGCCGGATAAGAAACTGATAGCGTCGGTGGACTTAGAAATTTTTGGTTCGGTTCAGGGACATCGTCCCTCAGTTCCGACATAGTCCAATAATGTCACACAAACTTTCGAATTATTGAACGACGCTATATATATTATTATTTTATGCTTGCTATCCAAGCATTTCTGGTTTCTTGTTCGAAGAGTTATGGAGATGTCTTTCAAAAGTGTGCCTCTGTCGTCATAGTTAATGAAGAGTTAGCGGCAATAAGTGCTCATGGAATATGTCTATCGCTTACGGAGTGACATTCGCTAGCTCACCCGGTGTAGCGTACATTCATCGAATGGTTCGGCTGCCGGGTTCGTCCGTTGCGGTCTAGGAAGGAGATTTGGGTGATGCGAGCACTTTAATTACTTTAGTACTCACCCAGTGACGGCAGATTGAGGACAGATCGGAGGAAGCCAACAACATAGGGGACCGCATGTTGTGGTTCAGATATTTTACATTCGGAGCATATGTCCGTTGCTCGGGACGCTCCGTTATATTGACAGTCCGAGAGACTGTCTTTAATGCTTCCTCATCCTCACAGCAGGGCACACGACCGCACATTGGCTACGTGACCTCGAGTATCCGATCAGTTTCGGCATTCAGTGATTCCACAGCGAATAGGTCGCGCCATCCGGTAGCCAAGGGACACGAGGCCTATACACTCCGTTCGCTCGCATATTGGAAGTATGCACGGGGTAACGATCTCGGAGCTTCCTGCGGCAATGCATCGTAAGACCGCAGCTCCTCAGGCCTCAGTGACGGACGTGCTATCCGAGTTAGCACAGTTGTTTCGCAGCATCCCAGCAATTGACGGTTTCTCGGTCGAATCAGGAATTATCCGACGGCGCTGGGTCGGTGCGGTCCGCGGTTGCATCAAGCTACGGACGACCGAACGCTTTATAGGGTCCGACAGGATGGCGAAAGGGATTCGAAAGATTTCGAGTTTTCCCTTTAGTAGTATCGGAAGATGCCTTTCATATCTTCTGGCATTTCTTCCAGTGATTATTTTTCGGACTTCATTGCTGCGATCTTGGATAAGAGACTTATAGCGTCATTGGACTCGGATTTTTCGATCGGTACAGGGACTTTGTCCCTGACTTACCGACGCAGTCCAATATTGTCATTACAACATGTGTTTTATTTTTCGACGCTATATATTTATATATATATACAAGCCTGCTACTAAGCATAATAGTTTAGTTTCTTGTCCGCGTGGCTCATTTCTGCCATTTTATCATTTTTACAAATAGTTTATTTTGGCAGAGCAGGGCATACCGAGAGTTCATATGCGTCTAGACGGTGTGATTAAAGACTGCATATATTCTTTTTCGCCGTTTATGTCTTTTCCAATTTCAATGTTGGGAACGACATTATGTATAGTAGACTTAACTTAGACGCTTTATTATACGTAATCCGCCTTACTGAGGCGTTATCATTACGTCTTCAAGAAAAGATTTACGGGATATTATTCTCAATGTAATTTCTTTTGAGGGCAGTAGTTTGTTCACGTATAACTCCGCCCTTCAGTGGCTGATTGGAGTTGGTTAGACGTGATGCAGCCCTAGCTACATCCACGCGTGGATAGTAGGTTAAGAACTCTCTCAGAGTCGCTTCGTTCTCGGAGGAGCTTCTCTTCGACGGCAACTTTCCGGCAATCCATGAATTGCTTGATTTATACATTCTCTTGTCTATCTAGTGTTACAAGAGATTCAGACTGGGGCAAACATTCGGTGGTTGACTCAGAGAGTGCCGCCGCAGTTGCCGGACCCTAGTGTGGCTGTTATGACGGTTGCCAGTCAAACAGATTGGGATATATACTGATCCCTACGGATTCGAAGTGCCAGGGTCTTTGGGTTCCGCAGTCTTTTAGCTATCAGTTTAACTTCCGCGGAATAATGTTTTTTAGGCTTGCTTTATGTCATTGCATGAACATTATTCAGAAACGCATGCCCAAATTCCTGTCCTTTAATTCGACAGTAGTGGCGTATCTCCGGAACCAGGGAGGCACTCTTTCGTTTCCGTTATTCAATTTAATGGAAAGAATCCGTCTGTTGGTTATAGTACACCAAGTTCAGTTTTGGTCCGTCATATTCTGGGTCGTCTGATTGTTTTATCGCACTCCCGTTCTCTTACGGGTCGCTTGTTGCTGTCAGAATGGACTCTCAACAAACAAGTATTTAATCAGATTTGCTATCTATGGGAGCGCCCAATGATGTTTTATTTATGACACAGCTTGCTAATCAATTGCAGACGTATGTGTTGGCTTGTCCAGATCTCTGAGCTAATACTGTTAACGCTCTATTGATCTATAGGACGGAATGATAGGATACGCGTATCCTCCGGCGCTGTTGTTTTAGCAGGTATTGCTAAGATAAACAACCACAATACATTTCTGTTGATAGCATCTCTATCTTCACAGAGATCATGAGTAATTTACTCTCTTGTCTACTGTGGATCTTAACGTGAAATCTTCCTCTATGTGAGGATCTTTTTTCACTGGGTAAATCGTGTCATCTTTATCACAACCAGCAAGGTCGCAACCTTCATGTATTCCGTTGTGTGGTCCGTATTGCATTGTAGCACTGTACTGGACGAGCTTTGGACGCGATTTCTTACTATAGGAGATCCTCTTCTTTGCTATTCTATGCGACTAAAGTGGAGGCTCTTCCGTCGTGGTGTAGGGATCATTATGTTCATATGGTTGATCCCTCCATACTACGCATTGCTAGTTTTTAGTATACTTGTTTCACAAGATCTACTGCAGCCTGTTGTTATTTAGGTTATAGGTTTATGTTACCTCATACCTATGCACTCTACGATAGTTTACAATTGAGTCTTTTGTCTCTTTATCTAAGTCAGTTAGTAACTTTTTGATAAATAGACTTAGAATCCTTAGATTAAATTCCTATATGGATTTTAACTTCGGTTCTTATTTAGCTAAGTAATCATTTGAGCCTCTGGAAACAGTAGTTTTCAAATTCTGACCTTTTAGACAGTAATTCTGTTGGTTTCTCTTTTACTGTAGAGTCAGTGAGTTTCATGCACTATCGATGGATGATTTTCACTTTCATAGTTTCGGAATCAATACTTCCGTTACTATTTAGGTTGGATTGTTGCATAAGAGTTAGGCTCCTATTATCCGGAACCTATTATTTTAAGGTCCTTCCGTCTTCGTATGGGCATAGGCCTTTACTCTTTCCGGTACAGTTTATGTATTTATAAACAGATATCTGTTTATTACAAGGGCGTAAGCTTCTTCTGTCTTTGATGTCTAGTAGAAGGACGTTACGCTCCATTTTATTGTTAATGGATTCTATTAACTAGCGTACTGCTTATGGTATATCATTGGCTTAGCAGTTGTGCTTAAGATTTCGGCTCATGAAGTAAGAGTTCTTCTACTTCTTGGGCTTACATTAATAGTGTTGCTATTATAGATTTTTGAAGGCTGCTCATTGCGCTCAGCCATCCATTCATGAATTTTATCTCAGAAATATCGAGTCCATTTCTGGAGGCCTCTATTGTTAGGTCTATTATCTACTGCTCAGAATGTCATTCACTTAACAGTTGCTACTATAGCTAGGTAGGCTGTCTGTTTCGGCAGTGTCTCCGTTCGGCTGCCCTCTTCGCTCTGGGCTATTTGACCCAGGGCAAGAAAAAAGGGGGGGGGGAGGGTGTTCCCTTGGGTCACCTGTTTTTACTATGAAAACAAGGGGATACCTCCTCCGGAGTTAGTAATTCTGAGCTGTTATTGGGATGGTTGTTTAGTGAGAAGTTTAAGTTTATAAAATTCATTCAAGTCTTAGTTTTTAAAGTATAGCTTTTGAATATTGCATATGTCAACGGACATGATTATGCAATTCTCACACACTTTTAGGAGTATAAGAGTCTCTATTCTCTAGACTTACTTTATTATTGGCTTACTTTAAAAATTATTAGTATAAGGATTATTGGATATTAATAGAGTACATGGATGTATGAAGCTCAATTTTTGGAAGGTGTTGTATCTTTCTAATTTATCATAAATAAGAAAGATACATGTAAGGCCTATTACTTCTTTTCCCTACAGGGGATGACTCTATTTTATTTTATTGAGCGTATTCCATTTTGCTCTATGTCCTTGGCCCTCCAGCCTTTTTACTATTCAGCTATGTCTGGGTCATTGGTACAGTATAAAAATGTTAAAAAATTTATAGTAATTTATATATTTTTTATACTTACCAATGACCCAGACGGGGATGGCCCTCCCAGGAGTTGGGAACTCTTGCCTCCCCGCTGAGTACATAGCGCTTACCAGGCACTGGTTATTAGAATGATAAATGGCGCCAATTTCGGAACGTCCTTGACACTGCGCATGCGCAGTGGGGGCGAGGTGTGGAGGGCCTTTCAGGACATGTTTTCTTTAGTTTTAGATGCAAATTTTGGGGATTGGGGGGCAAAATTTGTGTTTGGCCCTATATTTTAAGAGTTAGCACCAGCTATGTCTGGGTCATTGGTAAGTATAAAAAATATATAAATTACTATAAATTTTTTAACTTTCATCATTTATCTTCAAGGCCCAAATAGGGGCTTTTGGGACAGTTTTTTGATAGTCAGTTTGTAAACCAATTCTCAGGTTAGGCCAAACAAAGTAGATGTTCTGTTTTTCAGGCCATTATTTGTGAAATTGCATGCGGGTGAGCGGTTTTTTATTTTATTTTTTATTTCAGTAATTACTACTTAGCCATCAAAAGTTCATGTTCTTGGTTCAAGTTTTAGGCCTCATAATCTACAGAATAGCATGGGTGGTGGTGTATTTCATCCCTTGAGTGCAAGAAGGCTTTGCAATGCTAGAGCATTGCAAAGCCTTCTTGCACTCAAGGGACAAATTCATCAGTTTTTTCAACTTGGGTAAAATATCAGACATAAATCATTTAATTTTAATATTTTTTAAGTTTAAATTGGTTATAAAAAGAGAGCATGCGGCAGCCAAAAGGACCATGCGGGAGGGCCTGAGAAACAGATTTTTTATTTTTTTAGGCCTTATTATATTTTCATTTATTTTTTTCTAGGTTATGTTCCACAGAGTAATGGATTCTCTCCCACGAGACAAAATACCTCATCTGTTCTTCCAGACTACTCGCATCGTGAATCCTCATCACAAAGATTACATAGTGATCTTCCAGCTAACATAAGTGTCAGATCACGTACCACCTATCATTCTCCACATCATAGGTTCAATCAATCGAGTTTCGTCACTCCACCAACTCATGATAGAGATCGAGTGTTTGTTACTCCAGTTGAAGCACGAGCTTCATCAGTCAGAAGGTATTATTAATTCATTTTGTATCTGACATTTCATCCATCATGAGATTTAGAGTTTTAACCCTTTACCTAACGTAAGGGCCAAAATCGGCCGGCTCTATTCTAAAAAATTGCCAATTAATTTTCATTATCTTTTCATTTTTTGTCTCAAAAACATAGGTTATGGCCCCTCATTGGAACGAGCTCGTTGAGCTCGTTCCAATGAGGGGCCATAACCTATGTTTTTGAGACAAAAAATGAAAAAAAGTTGTTATAGTTGTTATTCAAGAATTTTTTTTTGAAGCGTCATCTGCTTTTCATGTTAAGTAAAGGGTTAAACAACATTTTGTATATCACTTCCAAAATAACTTTCAGAATTTATTGTTTCCCAAAAAAGCTGTTGATACCAGTGAGGAAGCTCAATACAAGTGTGGAAGGAAGTCCAAGATGCATTTGACTCCCCATAAATTGTTTTGATTTGAGCAAATTGTGAAAAATCATATCCCAGAAATGCCTTTTTGTTGATTTCCAGGTGTGGATGAGGGCAACAGAAGGTGTTAAAAATTTGGTGGGGAGAGGGGGTGGGGTAGACTGCATGTTGGGGTACCTGTTCTGTGGTTCTGTGACGGTAAAATGGAGTCAAAGTCAAAATCAGATATTTAAGGGTTATCGGGAAACACTAATAAATGGTGTCTGTAAAAAAAGTTGTAGGATGAGTTCAATAAAACTCGTTTCTGGGGTATTTTTTTTTCATTGATTGATTCTTGGAAAGCTTTCGTGGAAAGCTTTTCAAACATCACTGTCAGATCTTGTATGATTGCTGATGATAAAATAAGACAAAATTTTTTGGGGCTCTTCAACAACATATTTAAACTGTTATTTATTTATTTATTTATTTATTTATTGGGGTTCAATGACACTTTCAGCAGCCAGGGTCACCTCGTGTCAGACAGCTTTACTGATGGATGTAGCCAGAGCACCTGGAGAGAACCACTGAGCAGTGGTGAGCAAACTGTCAGTCTTCCCAGCGTACTAACTCCACACAAGCAGGGTTAGCATTGGTTGAAGACAAGTGCACCATCAACATGCCATATGCCTTAGTACACATGGGCAATCAGCATTAAGGGCCTTTCCAAAGGACACAGCATCGTTACCACTGACGAGGACCAAACCATGGACCTTAAGGTTTAAAATCCAATGTCATAACCACTGAGCCACTGAGGGTGGTAAGAAATGATAAATATAATTTTTCCTAGGCAACAGCTGATAATGAATGCCCTTTTGTATTCTGGCAGGTATGTAGCTCTTAACCGACCAAGTACTTTTTAAATATTTTTATTAAATCTAGTTTTGGCTGAAGTAGCCATGACCAGTTGGGTGAAAATATTTTGACAATTTAACTCGGAAGAAATTGGTTAAATGGTTTGATACAATTTACAGGGGAAATTCATGTTAAAAGCACTCAAATTGTTCTTATTCCAGTGGCAAAAAATTTGCTGTTCCTTGGCAGGAGTATCTGCCAACAGCATACATCTAGATTATTTCATGTACCACCATGGGTGTTTCTGAGATGGTATATTGAAGTCGAGACTTCATCTTTGGCTACATATCCATTAGTCTGTATTCCTCAGAAACATAAACTGGTATTTAAATTTTTGAGTATGTAATTTAATATGTCATCCCTTGAGTGCAACCACAAGGTTCCATCTGCAATGCTTTAGCATTGCAGATGGTGCCTTGTTGCACTAAATAGACAACATCTTGTTTGGCAGAGGTCCCTAAAACATGTCAAGCAAGATAAAATGGATTGAGCTCCAAATTTTCATCTAAACGCAGTTAATTAATAAAAATTTGTGATGCTGGAATATTGTTATATTTTGGGCAAAAAAATTAAAAATCTGTTTCTCAGGCCCTCCTGCATGATCCTTTTGGCTGCCGCATGCTCTCTTTTTATAACCAGTGCAAACTTATTATAACCCATGCAAACTTAAAAAAATAATATTTAAATGGTTAATGTCTGATATTTTACCCAAGTTAATAAAATTGATTAATTTGTCCCTTGAGTGCAACAAGGCATTGCAATGCTTTAGCGCTGTAAAACCTTCTTGCACTCAAAGGACGAAAGTACACCACTACCCATGCTATTCTGAAGATTATGAGGCCTAAAACATAAAACAAACCAAGAACATGAACTTTTGATGGCAAAGAAATAATTACAAAAAATAAAAAATAAAATAAAAAACAGCCCACCCACATGCAATTTTACAAAAATGGCCTGAGAAACAGAAGATTACTTTGTGGGGCCTTATGAATATTTATTGCTGACAATCAACCCTTTAACTGAATTTTACAATTAACCCTTTAACTGAATTTTATTGAATAACTAAAATAAGAATTTTCATGTTCTGTTTAAAAAACATAGCTCATGACCCTTCACTGGAACAAACTCAATGAGTTTGTTCCAGTGAGGGATCACAAGCAATGTTTTTGAGCAAAAATTACCTAACACAAATAACTGACAACACTTGCCAATATAGTTATTAAAATACTAAGTTTTCATGTTCTGCCTCTAAAAACATAGGTTATGGCCCCCTCATTGCAACAAATTCAATGAGTTCATTCCAACAAGAGATCATCAGTAATGTTTTTGAGGCAAAAATTTAAAAAAAAAAAATTAATAATGCAGTTTTTTGTGAATATCGCTAGTATATTACAACTGTCATTTTGGGTAAATATTTAATCAGTTTAGAGGTATCCATTGTGTTATTTTGTAGGAATTTGATGACTGACTTATCATTGCCACAAAATGGTGCTAATTATAACCTCACCAATGGTGAGCACTCACTACATGATGATTATATACTCAGATTAGAGAATCTACAAACCAGGCTGCAGGATTTCCGATCAGGTTAGTAGAAATATTTCTTGATACTCCAACATCCTGCATGTTAAACCAAGTCATTTTAGATAATCGCAATTGCATACTGATGATTACGAATGGAGTTGAACAGTTGAGTGTTTTGTACAGTTTCTCTTGTCCCCAAAGATCTGAAAAGCAAAAGAGCCTTGCCATTTGATCAATCTCTGTTCTCTGAAGTATTAACAAGCACTCAATTGACCAGTACTAAAGAGTATCATTCAAACAGTGTACATTTGAATAATTTGCGATTTGGGAGTCATTGCAGATTTAAAGAGAAAATAGAATCTTTGGTCTTATACACTCCCAACTACCCCATTGGAACAGTCTGAACAGTAAAAGTGAGAAAATTGTCCCAAGATGGTCATTTCACTTATAGTTCTAAGCTGTAACTTGAG
Organism: Pictodentalium vernedei; assembly: GCA_031216915.1. Taxonomy (NCBI): domain Eukaryota; kingdom Metazoa; phylum Mollusca; class Scaphopoda; order Dentaliida; family Dentaliidae; genus Pictodentalium; species Pictodentalium vernedei. The sequence goes on from CM062288.1 coordinate 257,112,690, forward strand.
TACAAATGGGGGGAGTTTTATGTTTGAAATTTCTGAAAATTACTTATAGAAATGAAACATTTGCACAAATGTTTTTCTGTTTAAATTCTTGAGATCAATCAGAGATATTTTGATGTTTCCATTTTATCCCATTCTCATTCTCAACACAGAAGTCTAACATTCAAACATCGTCAGTTTTAAATTTGTTTTGTAAGTATATTAGAGATTGATGGTTGAATTTACAGGAAACGACTATTAATTGACTAACCGTTGATTAATACTAGTGATTGGTCAATTACAAAAGCTGATAGTCATGACATCCCTAATATGGGGCCTCCGATTTGGCACTGCCGAAAATGGGAGAAGCACTGAACATTTATTTGCTATTTGATATTAAGCCTCCTTTAATCATTGGATTCAAGTTTGTTCAAAGAAAGATTCTCAGGCAATATATGGACTTGTCCCAGGAGTGCCCAAATTTATTGCTCTGTGCTAATTTTCAGTTCTCAGAGGCATTTGACTAATTTGAATCAAATTTAGAATGCATTATTATTAGGTGACATGTACTTGATTCATGCCAAAAAAAATATGTGTCCTCTTGTGGAATCCCCATTGTTAAAAGTAGAAAAGAATTTCAAATCCCCATATTTCCTGAAGTGCATGGAAGTTGTAGAATCAAGTAGGTTTAAAAATTTCCTTATTGTTGCCTTGCTATCAGTTTCCTTATGGTTGCCTTGCCATTGGTTGCCTTATGGAACACAACATGAAGGACCCCAATTTTAACACTCTTGGTAATGGGAAAAACACTAAAATGGTTTCTTCTTGTGAACCACTGGCTCAGTTGCTCTCATTCCCAACAAGTTCATAGAGATGGATGATCAAACCTTTCTGAAATTGCATACCTATATCCTATTTCATGTCAACGTATTGTCCATCTTTCGTAATTTTTAAATCTATTATATAAATCTGGAGTGTGTGATTCCACAACTCAGTGATTCCATCAGGCTGTGTCCAGCTAAAAATTGATATGCAATGCAACCAGAAATTATCTGTCACATGTGTGAGGCTACCATTCAGGTATGAGTCAGTCCAATAGGCTAATTATGAATATTTCCATTGTATTGGCCTTAGTATTTTCAAGATATCACATTTTAACCCTTTACCTGACATGAAAGGCAGACGATAATAGCAAAAAAAAATTCTTGAACAACAAATTTTTTTCATTTTTTGCATCCAAAAGATAGTTTATGATCCCTCATTGGAACAAGCTAAACAAGCTTGTTCCAATGAGGGGGAATAAGCTTTGTTTTTGAGACCAAAAATATAATAAAAATTGTATAGTGATTTTTGTGAATAGCACTGTCCAGTTTTGGTCGTTATCTTGGTTAAAGGGTTAAGATATCTCATTTAGTTTAATCCTTTTGTATACTGGTTTTAAAATGAGAAGTTGCAAATTTTTTCAGATAATACAATAGGAATTTAACCAAACAGAGCTCATTTAGAATTGTTAAACAAGACTGAATTGTTGTAATTCCTAGTTGCATCATGGGAAAGCAGCAGTTTCTGTATTTTGACATCTGTGTGCACACAGTTAAGGTATTATATGGGGTGAGGTGGGAGTCTCATTGGAGAGATATTAATATGCAAATACGTATTTATCCAAACAAAACTCATTCTATCAAACTTGCCTGATTTGTTAGCTCTGCCTGACAAAATGTCAGCAGAGCTTTTCTAATGCTAAGTTGTCATCGTCCGTCCGTCCATCTGTCCTCAACATTTTATTTGTTCAGGCTATAATTTCTTAACCTTTAAATATATTTTAACAAAACTGTAATCACACATATTGTCACTGGACAGTGTGTCATCAGTCATAATGAGGTATGTACCCTCAAGGTGAAGGTGACTGGTCCCATAGATCAGGTAAAAATCATTTTTGTCCAGTCCATATAATTTGATCTAATTGGCAGATCTTGTTCATACATGGTACAATTATTGCTCATGACTCAAAGGTGTGCTGTGACTTGGATCCAAGGTCATATCATCAAGGTCAATGTCACAGACAGCAAAACTTTGATATTGTTATACAGCCCATGTCCAGTCCATATAACTTTTTAGGACTGACAGATCTTATTCATGTACAATTATTGCTCATGACTCAAATTTGTGTTGAGTCTTTGATGCAAGGTCATATCAAGGTCAAGGACTCCGGTAGCAAACTTTGATATTGTTATACAACCCTTGTCGGCTCTGTGTAATTGAATCTATGTGACAGAGTTTGCTCAGACTTCACACGATTGTTACTCACAACCTAATGTTGTGTCATGACCATGACCCATTGTCATATGAAGATTAAGGTCACAAGTAGTAACACTTGGATTCTTGTCTTGAATTTAGCTTGCCCTAAAAGCAGTGACATTAGGCAGAGGTGTCAAGGCTGAGAGGCCACTTGTTTAAAAACCTACTTGCATCATGGGAATGCAGCCATTTCAGTACTCTGACATCCATGTGCAGAGAATTATGGTATCATATGGTTGGGGGAGTGGTATATGCACAATATATAACACTGAAAATGGTTGAATGGGATTAGATTTGTAATCCATAATATTTTTATACTGTACCAATGACCCAGACATAGCTGGTGCTAACTCTTAAAATATAGGGCCAAACACAAATTTTGCCCCCCAATCCCCCAAATTTGCATCTAAAACTAAAGAAAACATGTCCCGAAAGGCCCTCCACACTTCGCCCCTACTGCGCATGTGCAGTGTCAAGGACGTTCCGAAATTGGCGCCATTTATCATTCTAAGTTTGGCCCTTCATCAGTTAACATCTGACTGATCTTTGTGCTTTTAAATCTCAGTTTAAATGATGCCAGACACATAAATATTAGTGAAATGGTGATTCTAAGGAGGATAGAGAAGGAGGAGAGGAAAAGAATGTGTGACAGAATATTATCAGGGCTGTAACTTAAAATTTTTTAATGAAATTATGTTAAGTTACCTATTTTCAAGGCAGCAGCCATTTTGTTGTCATTCTGATTATTTAGTTACACTGTTTTTACAAGTGTTTTCCTCTCTCCCTGTCCTTTAAGTTCCCCCTTGCTATTCTCCCATGCTTTTGGCATAGTTTCTGTAATTATTATTACTAAAATTTCTTGGGAGTTTTAGCTGAATAACAGAATGAATTCTGTTCTTTCCCCATGTTTACGTCTTCACCTACGGGTGGTTAGGCGTTGTGTTCTGCATCTACCATCTGATGTTCTGCAGTTTCTTCCCTGGAAGTCTCTGTTTTGCATCAGATAGTGTATTTTTGGTAACTGATTTCGGGCCTGGGTGCCTGGAGTGTTATTTTAGTGTTTTTACACTCATTGTTTACATTTACAACAGCCCTCTGTGTGAGGGGGGGATTTCTAATAAATAATATCTTTATGTTATTTTAATCATAACTAGATACATTATTATTGTTCGTAAGTGTTGGATAAATTGTTTAAAATATTTTTAAAATTTTTGTCCACACTTAGGCTTGGGATCCATTGGGGCTCAACGTTACTTTTCAGAAACTTGGGCTGTTCTAAAAAAATATTTTTTCAAAATATTTTGATTTCAATTATTTTTTCTATATTAATGGATCATATTATTATTATGTATTTTGATTGCCAGGGGTTAGTTCGAGTACCAGGACTTGTTTTCTTTTCACATTGAAAGGATATTGATCAATTGTTTTAAGAGGAAGTCTTCCTCTGACTTTATTATCATTCTATATGTGGTCAGTGTACTCGCATTAACTCCTGTTCTGTATCGTATGATTTCGATGACAATATGGGAAGCGTATGTCACGGTATGTTGTTGGGGATTTGGACACTCCGGTCCTTTCCCCGCAGGGTCACTCTACTTTATCAATTTCTATTTCAGACGATCAAGATTAGGGTGATGTATCTGTGATGTCTTCCAACAGTGTGCCTCCGTCGTCACTATTAATGAAGGGCTAGCGGAAAAGTGCTCATGTTATACGCCAATTGCCTAAGAGGACCCTAGTAGGTTCGACGGCCTTTGACGTCCGCTAGCTCGCCCGGTGTAGCGTCCATTCACCGAATGGTTCGGCAGCCGGGTTCGTCTGTTGCGGTCTAGAAGGAATTTTGGGGTGATGCGAGCACTATAAAATTAACTTAATGCACACCCAGTGACGGCGGATCGGAGGGAGAACGGAGGAAGCCTTTTAGTCCGGTTCATAGCTCGTTCCGGTCCATCCGGACGGCAAGCGAGAGAGGCCCCTCTCTCGTTCAACGACATCTGGCCCCAGATGTTGTGGTACAAAATGTGTCGCTAGCGGAGCATACGTCCGTCGCTCGGGACGCTCCGTTGTATAGGCAGTCCGCTGAGACTGCTAAGGCTTCCTCTTCTCGTCAGCGCACACGACCGCACCTTGGCTGCGTGACCGCCGATATATTACCAGCTTCGCCGATCAAGGATTCTTCGGCGACCAGGTCACACCATCCGGCAGCCAGGGATTCGAGACCGATGGACTCCGGACGTTCGCATAGGAAAAGTATGCGGGAGCCATCTGATGCGGAGCTGCCCTCGGCGAAGCAGCGATAGACTGCGCCTCCGCAGGTCTCGACGCCGGACATTCTTGTGCACATAGCACAGCTTATCGCAGCATCCCAGCAGCCGACAGAAACGGTGTCGGATCGAGAATTATCCGACAGCGCTGGGTCGGTAGCCGGGGACTCGAGGCCTGCAGACTCCGGACGTTCGCATAGGAAGTGTGCGGGAGTCAACGTACACGGAGCTTCCGGCGGCAATGCATCGTAAGGCCGCTACTGCACAGGCCTCGGGAACGGACGTGCTTTCCTTAATAGCACAGTTTATCGCAGCATCCCAGCATCAACTGAATCTGTCGCATATATTTTATCCGACGATGCTGGGTCGGGATGCTCCGCGGAAGCGGGTACGGACGTCCGAAAGTTTCATCCGGTCCGACGGGATACTGAAAGGGATTCGGAGGATTTCAAGCTTTCCCTTTCGGAACAACATATGCTGCGATGCCGGATAAGAAACTGATAGCGTCGGTGGACTTAGAAATTTTTGGTTCGGTTCAGGGACATCGTCCCTCAGTTCCGACATAGTCCAATAATGTCACACAAACTTTCGAATTATTGAACGACGCTATATATATTATTATTTTATGCTTGCTATCCAAGCATTTCTGGTTTCTTGTTCGAAGAGTTATGGAGATGTCTTTCAAAAGTGTGCCTCTGTCGTCATAGTTAATGAAGAGTTAACGACAATAAGTGCTCATGGAATATGTTTATCGCTTACGGAGTGACATTCGCTAGCTCACCCGGTGTAGCGTACATTCATCGAATGGTTCGGCTGCCGGGTTCGTCCGTTGCGGTCTAGGAAGGAGATTTGGGTGATGCGAGCACTTTAATTACTTTAGTACTCACCCAGTGACGGCAGATTGAGGACAGATCGGAGGAAGCCAACAACATAGGGGACCGCATGTTGTGGTTCAGATATTTTACATTCGGAGCATATGTCCGTTGCTCGGGACGCTCCGTTATATTGACAGTCCGAGAGACTGTCTTTAATGCTTCCTCATCCTCACAGCAGGGCACACGACCGCACATTGGCTACGTGACCTCGAGTATCCGATCAGTTTCGGCATTCAGTGATTCCACGGCGAATAGGTCGCGCCATCCGGTAGCCAAGGGACACGAGGCCTATACACTCCGTTCGCTCGCATATTGGAAGTATGCACGGGGTAACGATCACGGAGCTTCCAGCGGCAATGCATCGTAAGACCGCTTCTCCTCAGGCCTCAGTGACGGACGTGCTATCCGAGTTAGCACAGTTGTTTCGCAGCATCCCAGCAATTGACAGTTTCTCGGTCGAATCAGGAATTATCCGACGGCGCTGGGTCGGTGCGGTCCGCGGTTGCATCAGCTACGGACGACCGAACGCTTTATAGGGTCCGACAGGATGGCGAAAGGGATTCGAAAGATTTCGAGTTTTCCCTTTAGTAGTATCGGAAGATGCCTTTCATATCTTCTGGCATTTCTTCCAGTGATTATTTTTCGGACTTCATTGCTGCGATCTTGGATAAGAGACTTATAGCGTCATTGGACTCGGATTTTTCGATCGGTACAGGGACATTGTCCCTGACTTACCGACGCAGTCCAATATTGTTATTACAACATGTGTTTTATTTTTCGACGCTATATATTTATATATATATACAAGCCTGCTACTAAGCATGATAGTTTAGTTTCTTGTCCGCGTGGCTCATTTCTGCCATTTTATCATTTTTACAAATAGTTTATTTTGGCAGAGCAGGGCATACCGAGAGTTCATATGCGTCTAGATGGTGTGATTAAAGACTGCATATATTCTTTTTCGCCATTTATGTCTTTTCCAATTTCAATGTTGGGAACGACATTATGTATAGTAGACTTAACTTAGACGCTTTATTATACGTAATCCGCCTTACTGAGGCGTTATCATTACGTCTTCAAGAAAAGATTTACGGGATATTATTCTCAATGTAATTTCTTTTGAGGGCAGTAGTTTGTTCACGTATAACTCCGCCCTTCAGTGGCTGATTGGAGTTGGTTAGACGTGACGCAGCCCTAGCTACATCCACACGCGTGGATAGTAAGGTTAAGAACTCTCTCAGAGTCGCTTCGTTCTCGGAGGAGCTTCTCTTCGACGGCAACTTTCCGGCAATCCATGAATTGCTCGATTTATACATTCTCTTGTCTATCTAGTGTTACAAGAGATTCAGACTGGGGCAAACATTCGGTGGTTGACTCAGAGAGTGCCGCCGCAGTTGCCGGACCCGAGTGTGGCTGTTATGACGGTTGCTAGTCAAACAGATTGGGATATATACTGATCCCTACGGATTCGAAGTGCCAGGGTCTTTGGGTTCCGCAGTCTTTTAGCTATCAGTTTAACTTCCGCGGAATAATGTTTTTTAGGCTTGCTTTATGTCATTGCATGAACATTATTCAGAAACGCATGCCCAAATTCCTGTCCTTTAATTCGACAGTAGTGGCGTATCTCCGGAACCAGGGAGGCACTCTTTCGTTTCCGTTATTCAATTTAATGGAAAGAATCCGTCTGTTGGTTATAGTACACCAAGTTCAGTTTTGGTCCGTCATATTCTGGGTCGTCTGATTGTTTTATCGCACTCCCGTTCTCTTACGGGTCGCTTGTTGCTGTCAGAATGGACTCTCAACAAACAAGTATTCAATCAGATTTGCTATCTATGGGAGCGCCCAATGATGTTTTATTTATGACACAGCTTGCTAATCAATTGCAGACGTATGTGTTGGCTTGTCCAGATCTCTGAGCTAATAGTGTTAACGCTCTATTGATCTATAGGACGGAATGATAGGATACGCGTATCCTCCGGCGCTGTTGTTTTAGCAGGTATTGCTAAGATAAACAACCACAATACATTTCTGTTGATAGCATCTCTATCTTCACAGAGATCATGAGTAATTTACTCTCTTGTCTACTGTGGATCTTAACGTGAAATCTTCCTCTATGTGAGGATCTTTTTTCACTGGGTAAATCGTGTCATCTTTATCACACCCAGCAAGGTCGCAACCTTCATGTATTCCGTTGTGTGGTCCGTATTGCATTGTAAGCACTGTACTGGACGAGCTTTGGACGCGATTTCTTACTATAGGAGATCCTCTTCTTCGCTATTCTATGCGACTAAAGTGGAGGCTCTTCCGTCGTGGTGTAGGGATCATTATGTTCATATTGTTGATCCCTCCATACTACTCATTGCTATTTTTTAGTATACTTGTTTCACAAGATCTACTGCAGCCTGTTATTATTTAGGTTATAGGTTTATGTTACCTCATACCTATGCACTCTACGATAGTTTACAATTGAGTCTTTTGTCTCTTTATCTAAGTCAGTTAGTAACTTTTTGATAAATAGACTTAGAATCTTTAGATTAAATTCCTATACGGATTTTAACTTCGGTTCTTATTTAGCTAAGTAATCATTTGAGCCCCTGGAAACAGTAGTTTTCAAATTCTGACCTTTTAGACAGTAATTCTGTTGGTTTCTCTTTTACTGTAGAGTCAGTGAGTTTCATGCACTATCGATGGATGATTTTCACTTTCATAGTTTCGGAATCAATACTTCCGTTACTATTTAGGTTGAATTGTTGCATAAGAGTTAGGCTCCTATTATCCGGAACCTATTATTTTAAGGTCCTTCCGTCTTCGTATGGGCATAGGCCTTTACTCTTTCCGGGTACAGTTTATGTATTTATAAACAGATATCTGTTTATTACAAGGGCGTAAGCTTCTTCTGTCTTTGATGTCTAGTAGAAGGACGTTACGCTCCATTTTATTGTTAATGGATTCTATTAACTAGCGTACTGCTTATGGTATATCATTGACTTAGCAGTTGTGCTTAAGATTTCGGCTCATGAAGTAAGAGTTCTTCTACTTCTTGGGCTTACTTTAATAGTGTCGCTATTATAGATTTTTGAAGGCCGCTCATTGCGCTCAGCCATCCACATTCATGAATTTTATCTTAGAAATATCGAGTCAATTTCTTGAGGCCTCTTTTGTTAGATCTATTATCTACTGCTCAGAATGTCATTCTCTTAACAGTTGCTACTATAGCTAGGTAGGCTGTCTGTTTCGGCAGTGTCTCCGTTCGGCTGCCCTCTTCGCTCTGGGCTATTTGACCCAGGGCAAGAAAAAGGGGGGGGGGGGAGAGGGTGTTCCCTTGGGTCACCTGTTTTACTATGAAAACAAGGGGATACCTCCTCCGGAGTTAGTAATTCTGAGCTGTTATTGGGATGGTTGTTTAGTGAGAAGTTTAAGTTTATAAAATTCATTCAAGTCTTAGTTTTTAAAGTATAGCTTTTGAATATTGCATATGTCAACGGACATGATTTTGCAATTCTCAGACACTTTTAGGAGTATAAGAGTCTCTATTCTCTAGACTTACTTTATTATTGGCTTACTTTAAAAATTATTAGTATAAGGATTATATTGGATATTAATAGAGTACATGGATGTATGAAGCTCAATTTTGGAAGGTGTTGTATCTTTCTAATTTATCATAAATAAGAAAGATACATGTAAGGCCTATTACTTCTTTTCCCTACAGGGGATGACTCTATTTTATTTTATTGAGCGTATTCCATTTTGCTCTATGTCCTTGGCCCTCCAGCCTTTTTACTATTCAGCTATGTCTGGGTCATTGGTACAGTATAAAAATGTTAAAAAATTTATAGTAATTTATATATTTTTTATACTTACCAATGACCCAGACGGGGATGGCCCTCCCAGGAGTTGGGAACTCTTGCCTCCCCGCTGAGTACATAGCGCTTACCAGGCACTGGTTATTGGAATGTTAAATGGCGCCAATTTCGGAACGTCCTTGACACTGCGCATGCGCAGTAGGGGCGAAGTGTGGAGGGCCTTTCGGGACATGTTTTCTTTAGTTTTAGATGCAAATTTTGGGGATTGGGGGGCAAAATTTGTGTTTGGCCCTATATTTTAAGAGTTAGCACCAGCTATGTCTGGGTCATTGGTAAGTATAAAAAATATATAAATTACTATAAATTTTTTAACTTTCATTCATTAACCCTTTACCTAACGTAACGGCCAAAACCGGCCAGTGCTATTCTCAAAAATCGCCAATTAATTTTCATAACCTATGTTTTTGAGACAAAAAATGAAAAAAATTAGTTATTCAAGAATTATTTTTGCAAGTGTCGTCTGCTTTTCATGTTAGGTAAAGGGTTAAAGTAAGAAATAGAATCGGTATTAATTAATCTTTCCAATTTTTTCTTTTTCCAGGTCATAGTTCCAGTTCATTTTCCAATGTGCGACCAAGGAAATGAGTTATGTACAGGTGTTGCTTTTGTTATTTATGAAAACATTGGTGCCATTATGATATGCATTTTCATTGTCTCATTTTTCATGTTACTCATTAATTATGTTGGACCAATTATATTTCTTGCCTCTCCAAACATTCAGTTGGAAATTTTAATTTTTTGTATACTTCAAAGCAGGTACAGTTGCACGAAGTGTAAAGATAATTTTAAAGTATAGGGTTCAGCCCTTACTTATTATGACTAGCAGACGACACTTGCAAACATTTGTCTTGAATACATTGAAAATTTTCTTTTTTGCCTCCTAAACATAGTTTTTAATCTCTTATTGGAACAAGCTCATTGAGCTTGTTCCAATGAGGGGTCTGAAACTATGTTTTGAGGCAACAACTGAACAAATAATAAAATCTTAATATGTCTGAATAGTGATTTTTATGAATATATAAATAGTGCTGGCCGAATATTGCAATCATTTTTGGTAAAGGTTTAAATTTTCAAGTTGGGATTTTAAGTCGAGTTTTGGTTTCCTTTGTGCATAACCAAGACTTTACTCAAATTTTCCGTATATAGTTAAAAATAGAAGTCCTGTCATGAAATGTGCACAAATAGCATGTCGATCTGCGTGTTAATCTACGCGTTATTACCATAGTAAGGCTATCAAATTCTGTACATATGGCTTGTGCACAAGCAATGTTTCAGCCAGTGGTCCTCCGGTAACATTGTCTGTGTTTGCTATGAGTAAGAGTCTTTTGACATCAGTGTACAGAAAGGGTTAATCATTCTGTTGAAATTGTCATTGTATCTCGGGAATTATGTTGACTGAGGAAAAACAGATTTTGCAAGTGTTTCTTCAAGAAACTATCAGTGTACGGCTCATCTGAGTTTAATTATTTGTCTTGAAACTATAGCTTATCACCTTTCATTGAAATGAACTCGCCTCGCTTGTTCTAATGATGGGTCGGTCATAAGCTATGTTTCCGGGGCAAAAATTGATAAAATACTAAAATTTGAATGGCTATTTTGTAAATATCACAGGCAAGTTATTGCTGATGTGTTAGGCAAAGGGTTAATCAACCTTCCAGAGAAAATTTGTGTTTTTCTGCATATCTGAATATATATCTGAATATACATGTTATGCTTTACTCCACTTCTCTCTTCTAAAACCTAGCTTGTGACTCCCACACTGGAAACATCTCCCTCCATGTATTCCAGTCAGGAGTTTATATTCTAAGCTTTGGAAGAAATGAAAATTAAAGTTATAAATGATGAAGCTGGAAATTGTTGCAGAAAATTATATTGCATGCAAATGTCAAACTTACTAATTTTCCTGTAGTAGCGTAGGTTCCATGTGGGAGTCCCTGGGAAGTAAAGTAGTGCTTGTTTTCTGAACTGTGTCAGAAAAAATCATCATTGGTAGAACATGGCCTGATAACTACATGCCTAAGTTTTGAGTCATCTACCAAGATATATCCATAGATGCTGAAAGTGATCCTGAACACCATTAAACCTGCAGTAGGCCTCCATTTATACGAGTAGCATGTCGCCCTTGCATTTTTGTTTCAAAAGCAAATAAAAATTTTAATTTTATGTTTCCAAAATATAGTTTTGGATCTCTCATTGGAATAAGCTCAATAAAATTATTTCAATGAGGAGGCATTAGTTATGTTTTGGAAGCGAAGAATAACAAAAATTTGAAATTTGATTCAGTGGATCCTTGAGTTAACCCTTTACCTAACATGAAAAACAGATGACACTTGCAAAAAAATTTCCTGAATAAGTAATTTTTTTCATTTTTTGTCTCAAAAACATAGGTTATGACCCCACGTTGGAACAAGCTCGATGAGGGTCATAACCTATGTTTTTAAGACAAAAAAGTGAAAAAATAATGAAAATTAATTGGTGATTTTTGAGAATAGCACTGGCCGGTTTTGGCTGTTACTTTGGGTAAAGGGTTAAATACTGTAGAGGATATCCACAGTTTTTGAGTAAGTAACAAAATATCTCATTCGTGACTATGAAATATGAGTTTTCACATGCATTGCAATGTTTTATTTGCAGTTAACCCTTTAACCCATTGCAGACGATATCCAAATTTATTATTTTAAATATCTTTTCAAATTTTTCAAAAAATTTCAACAAAACTATATCAGGTGATGCCTCATTGGAATGAGCTCGTTCCAATGAGGGGTCATATGATATGTTTGTGTTGAAATTTTTTTTTAAATAATATTTTTTCAATTACCAAATTTCTCTGTTATGCAGGAGGATGCAGCTGATATGTTATGTAAAGGATTAAAATACCCAATGGTCAAAATTGCACTGTCATTTTGATCCTCAGGTATTGCTTAATGTGTGTCATTTCAGAGAGATATTCTCTGTTATTAATCGTGAGAATAGATGTCTAAACATATTTGTTAGACATTTCCCGCTATCTTATAAGATTGTAGCATATAATAAAATGAAAAATTACAATTACCTATTATGCCTTGTTCCCCAGGAGGTGAGGCAGTGCTTGTTTACTGTGCTAAACAAGCCCTGTTTGACTGGAAACATAGGACCTAGTAACAAATGCAACATGGGTATAAACGATTGACTAAGCTTGATTTTATATCCATGCTGTGGTCATGATTAGGCACTGCGGAAATATGTGACCTTCAACACCAATAAATAATACATTATACCTAGTTTACGCAGGTTAGAAGAAACATATAATGGGTTATATTTCTCCAACCACTAAAACTCAAGAGGACTGTGGATGATTTTGGAAATTTATCTTCATGGTAAAGTAAGGTCATAGTTCATCATGCCCAATGTTTTGTAAGCCTTGACCAATTGCCTTGGTCATGTGTTGGGTACTTCCAAAGGCTGAATGCATTATGTTTTTGCAACAACCTTGTGGCTCAACACCAGTTTGAATTACATGAAAAACAACATTGGTATATCCTTCCCTCCCATCTTTCCAAGACCACATAAAGCCAGTTGATAAAAAAGTTTTGAACCATTTTTTCAATAATTGATGACGCAAGGACTCCAACAAAGGTACTGGGTTGATGCTGAGACCTGCCATTGGCACTAAAACTTCTGTTTTGTAGTTTCTTTGTTATTCATGTTTGCTTTTGTTCTTGCCAATCATGAAACTTCAAATTTTCTTTTCCGTCTTTGTAGCGAGGTGCTACCATTAATTTTGTTGAGTGGTTGGGTGCTGCTGTATTGTCTTCAATGTATTTAATTTCTTTTTATATGTTATTTGTTACTTAGCAGAATACTCTCTTGTAAATAAATTTGAAAGTTGAAAGCACCATGAAGAGTCATCAGTATTAAATTATGAGGCAATTGTCACCTTCATGTAGATAAAAAATTTGTTCTCTTTAAGTTGTTCTCTTAGCAAAGTCTAATTTACAGGGACATTAGAAGCTTGATGAAGAATGTTTCTTTGCTGATGGTAAACTGTAAAACCTTTACTGAACTTGTCTAGCGGACAAAACTAAAATAAAGATTTTTTAAAGGTTTAAAAATTTTCATTTTTTACTTCCGAAACACAGCTTATGGTCCCCAAATTGGGATGAGTTTGTCCCAAAGAGGACTCATAAACAATGTTTTGGAGGCAAAAATTGAAAAGTTAAATTAAAATATTACGGGCAATTTGTGTCTATTACGTTGGCTATATATGGCCTTAAATTGGGAGTGACCTAGCTCCACATTGTTCCTCACAGATGTGCAGCCCACAAGAATTGTTCCTGTTCCTCCTATTGGGTTAACCTATTACCTACAGTACGTGCAGAGTGGATTGTAACTAAATCGCCCGCAGAGCAGGATTATCACCCAAAGTATCTCTTTCAAATTCTGTACATATGGACAAAAAACACAAGCAATGTTTCAACCAATGGACCTCTGGGTTTAACCTGGAGGTCCATTGGCTGGATCGTTGCTTGTGCTTGTTACGCTTTGCAACAAATTTGCGATTATTGCTCAGGTGAATTCGCCACTCAGCGGGTGATTAAATGATAATACACTCTCCACGTCCTGTAACAAACCGCCTGCATCCACCCAAGTAATTGAAATAAAAGAAATTTTCACAAAATTTCAACAAAAACGTTTTCATGTGATCCCTCATTGGACCGAGATTGAGTTAGTTCCAAAGAGGGAGGTCACATGATATGATTTTGTTGATATTTTTTTTAAATTTAAAAAAGAATAATTAGGCCTAAGAAAGTTAAGAATCTGTTTCTCATCTGTTTCTGCATGGTCATTTTGGCTACCGCATGCTCTCTTTTTATAACCAGTGCAAACTTAAAATAATAAAAATTAAATGGTTTATGCCTGATATTGTAGCCAAGTTGATAAAATTGATAAATTTGTCCCTTGAGTGCAATAAGGCTTTGTAATGCTTTAGCATGGTGAAGCCTTCTTGCATTCAAGGGATGAAATACACCAACACCCCTGCTATTCTGTAGATTATGAGGCCTAAAACAAAACAAACCAAGAATATGAACTTTTGATGGCAAAGAAATAATTAAAAAAAAATTGCTACACTTTGACAGTCCACATCTTGTAGTTTTTCATTTGTTTCTAGGAAAGTCTTGGCTGCCTGTATAGGCAGTCACGACTTGTCTAGAAACAACTGCCAAGATTCTAAGAAGTCAGCATATTGTGGCACCGGTTCTGTAGCAGTAAAATGTGGTCAAAGTCAAAATCTGACCTTTAAGGGTTACCGGTAATACACTAATAAATGGTGTCTGTAAAAAAAAGTTGTAGGATGAGTGCAATAAAACTCATTTCTTGGGGTATTTTTGTTTCATTGATTGCTTCATGCCAAGCTTTTCAAAAGTCACTGTCAGGTCTGGTATCATTGACGATGATAAAATAAGACAAAATTTTTGGCAGCTCTTCCACAACATATTTAGACTGTTGGTGAGATAAACTGTGATTGGAGTAAATAGATTAAGGCCTAAAAAAATAAAAAATCTGTTTCTCAGGCCCTCCCGCATGGTCCTTTTGGCTGCCGCATGCTCTCTTTTTATAACCAATTTAAACTTAAAAAAAAATTAAAATTAAATGGTTTATGTCTGATATTTTACCCAAGTTAAAAAAATTGATGAATTTGTCCCTTGAGTGCAAGAAGGCTTTGCAATGCTTTAGCATTGCAAAGCCTTCTTGCACTCAAGGGATGAAATACACCACCACCCATGCTATTCTGTAGATTATGAGGCCTAAAACTTGAACCAAGAACATGAACTTTTGATGGCAAAGAAGTAATTACTGAAATAAAAAATAAAATAAAAAACCGCTCGCCCGCATGCAATTTTACAAATAATGGCCAGAGAAACAGAAGATCTACTTTGTGTAGCCTAACAGGAAGCATGATGGGTCATTGGTTAGAGCATTGGACTTCAAACTGGAAGATCAATGTTTTGATCCTGACTCGCAACATGTGCATTGTGTTCCTGGGCAAAAGACTTAATCCCGATTGGCCACAGTGGCCCTATGCACCAAGGTAGCCTGCAAGTCAATAGTGCACTTACCTTCCACCGCTATAAATTCTACTGGTGCCTGGTTAGTGAGGTAGAGAGTCTAACAGTTGCTTGCCACTGCTCGGTTGTTCTCGTCAGATACTCCCACTTTCACCACCTATGAAGCTGTCTGACATGATATGAGCATGGTTGCTGAAAGTGTTGTTAACCCTGAAGTCCTCAGATTAATTTTACATAAATAGATACCACATATATATAAACACAGCTGCAGAATAGCAGTGTCTCTACATTATTGTTGGCTGCCTATGTAGGCAGCCAACAATGATGTAAAATCACTCAAGATTATTATAATCCCTGATGGGTACGGGTGTGGGATGGGAAAATCTTACCCACGGGACAAGATATTTGGTCCAGACACGGCTGCCGAGTGTCTGGACCAAATATCTTGTCCCGTGGGTGAGATTTTCCCATCCCACACCCGTACCCATCAGGGATTATTTTTCTCCCCCCTACATACAGCGGTTACGTTAGCCAGAGGTAATCGGCGGTCACGTGCTGATATAATCAACTCATTTGGTATTCGTTGTTTTGAAAAACTAATGACACCATCGGAAAGAGCATGGAAAAGTTACATATATACCAAAGGTATATACCACAAAATCAATTAGGAACGGTGGCATCTTGGGGTTTAATGAGCTTTAGAGCATCAAACTTTGATCACACGGCATTCTGATGACGTCAATATGAATTAGTTGGTAGCAAAAAACTGATACGATATGCATAACGTCATAATAACGTTATAAATGTATAACATCACGTGGGTGGGGTGGGAAACATCTGTCTCTCCCTGCTATCTCACCCCGGACACACGTACGTTACACATGCAGTGGGGGGGAGAAAATTGTGTCCTACTATTAGCATTCTCAAGGAAGGATACACTCGGGGCAGCTTTTTTGGAGAAATATAAAAGGGGCAGTTTTTGGTTGTATGGGGACTTCAGGGGTAAACCCAATATACAAACAAACTAACATGCAAATAGATTACCAGTACATTATCATTTCTGATAACAGGGGTGTGATTAGTGAAGGCTCTGTATCTGTTACGAAGTTGTTGATCGTGTTAATTTCATTCATTGTGAAAATGAGATGTAGAATTGCAATTTTAGTTTGTAAAATATCATGAAAATATGATTAGCCCTGCATGCTACAAGTACAGTAGAGTCCTCTTAATTGAATATCCATTTTGCCAGTGAAAATTATTCAATTAACAGGAGTATACAATTAACAGGGATTTGGTCAGTTTCCTGTGTTCTGGAGGTAAACTGAGCATTTATTCTATTATATCTTGTTTGACAGAGCTCATAGAGCTCTGTCAAACAAGATATAATAGAATAAATGTCTGTATTGAATGTAGTGAGGCCAAAAAGGTTGATAAATAGGGGATTTGGTGCGTGTCACAGTAATTTTTTCGACATATTTCTAAAATTTATATACAATTAACGGGAGTTTACTCTACAACCCATATGCAATTAACAGATCAAATTTGTACTGAAGGTATGGTAAATGGTTTTGTGTTTGATAATTATATTCAATTAACAGGGATATACAATTAAGAGATATCCATCCAATTAAGTGGGCTCCACTGTACTTTTTTTTACCATTTATCTATTATCTTTTGATATTTCTGGTTTCTTCTCAGGTGTGGTAAACTGTTTCTGTTCTGCTGGTAAAATAGAACCCTTATAACCAAAGTAGGGCCCTGCAAATATTCGATATTCAAAAATGTATTCGATTTGACTGTCGTGTTTGATTCAAATTCGATTTGACAATTCGTGTGAATATTTATTGAATGTTTTCGTCCGTGTTTTATTGCATCTCTGCATCGATATATGCCAGAAATTGATGATAGTTATTGTTGTTGGTGTCAACCACAATGGAATTTAATGCTGCTAGATCAAATTTCTCATTTCTTTCTCCTTGAAATTTCTATTTATTACATAGCCGAGGAAAATGTTTCTTGAAATTAAGAACGTTGTGTGTTGAAGCAGTGACATATCAAGTCAGGCGTAATAGTGATCCTCTGCCTCAAGCGATATATAAGATGAGCAAATGTTATTCAAATGGGATGGAATCCTGCTTCGTAATACATGCAGGGAGTAATCAGTAATTGGTATCATGATCCAATTCCAAGATAAAAAAAAAAAATCTCATCCACTGTGTTATAGAAAGCTCCTACAAGCACATCACTACCAGTACGTGATTACAAAAACAAACCTTATAAGTGTCCATTTCTGATTCGTATAACACTCTAAAAATAATTGGAATTTCCTTTGATGTAATTCTTCATCACCCAGTTATACAATTGTTGCCTTTAGGTTGGCATTTTGCACCGATATGGTGATAGCAATACTTTCGGGGAAAGGTGTTCATATATTTGATTTGATTCATGAATAACAACTGCTATTTGATTTGATATTTGTTTCAATAGTGTACGAGCTACCAATTGCCCGACAACTTGGTAAAACTGAAACTGCTACTGAAGTTACTTTTACCCCACACTACCATCATGGTATAGCCATTTTTGCTAATATACTGAAATTTCTTTACTTTTATTTTATTTTTGTAAAATTTTTTTTCTCCTAAGAGAAATTTGACATGTTTAAATAATCAAAGAAAAGTTCTGGAGTTCCAAAGAGATTCTTTCAATGATATTTTGTGTTTTATCTTGTAATTTGAAAATGTTGGTAATGGTTATTTCCAAGTGAAAACAAGGTTTAACAGAAAAACATTCCTGTTGTTCGCTGAATCTCATTTTTAATTTCATCTTTTGATTTTTTATTGATTTCAAAATACAGTGGAGTCCACTTAATTGGATATCTCTTAACTCAATAACCCTGTTAATTGAATATAATTTCCCAACACAAAACCATTTACCATACCTCCAGAACAAATTTGACCTATTAATTGAACATAGGTTATAGAGTAAACTCCTGTTAATTGAATAAAAAAAATCTTGCAACCTGTCGAGAATTTAACCCTGACTCTCCCCAGTTTTCCTTTGTTTATAGACCTAATTGGCCTCAGTACATCCAATACAGGCATTTAATCTGTTATGTCTTGTTTGACAGAGCAGCTCATGGAGCTCGTTCAAACAAGATATGATAGAATAAATGCTTAGTTTATCTCTAGAATACAGGAAAGTGACACAATCCCTGCTAAATGAATACTCTGTTTAATTGAATAATTTTCAGTGGTAAAGTGGCTATTCAATTAACAGGGTTCCACTGTACTAGATCCTATTTCTCTTTATTTCTTTCAAGAAAGATATCTATTCAGTTCGGCTGCTCTGAATATTCTGTATAAAAGGTTGAACTATATCCCTCTGTAACTATCATTTTTTTCATCAAAAACTTAGCTTATTACCCCTCCAGTGAAGGGTTATAAACTATGTTTTTGAGCCCAAAAATGGATAAAATCATGAAAATTTATGTCAATTTTTGTGAATAGCACTGGCATTTGTCCATTTTGTTGGGTAAAGGGTTAAGAATCTTTGAAGGAATGACATCATATTTGGTTCTTAATGATGACTAACCTCATGTTCAATGCAGGTGTTATTCAGAGTATTTTTGTCAGCTATTGCCATTTTTTTTACTTTTGTTTCATTTTACCATCCGTCGCAGCTCAGGTACAAAGTCTCAGTTTTTTTTCTCACTTGTTTCTCGAATTCTGGAAGTGATGTAGCACTATTTTCTGTGGTAGACAAGTCAGTTTTATCAGTAGAACAGAATTAGTCATATAGTACCTGTGGTTGAATTTTATAAAATGAGCATCAAATGTATACATGGTTGCCTAAACTTTACTTAATGTTTCCGTCCTTGTCATAGAATAGCCATTGACAGAAAACTCTGTTGGATCTGTAATCACTTATATTTGTCGAGGCTGGAAGACATTTATTAGAACAGTATACCAAAAACTTACTGTATCAGTCAAAATAAGTTGTGGAGTAATTGAATAAATTTCTCTTAATTTTCTAAACTGTTAATACATTAGAGTTTATTTATTTATTTATTGGGGTTTAACCCTTTACCTAACGTGAAAAGCAGACGACACTTGCAAAAAAAATTCTTGAATAACTAATTTTTTTCATTTTTTGTCTCAAAAACATAGGTTATGACCCCTCGTTGGAACGAGCTCGTTCCAACGAGGGGTCATAACCTATGTTTTTGAGACAAAAAATGAAAAAAATAGTGAAAATTAATTGGCGATTTTTGAGAATAGCGCTGGCCAGTTTTGGCCGTTGCGTTGGGTAAAGGGTTAACAATATTTTTGACAGCTAGGGTCACCTCATGTGGGGACAGTTTTATGAGTGGAGGAAGCCGGAGTACCCAGAGAGAACCACCGAGCAGCAGCGAGCAGCTGTCAGACTCCCCAATGGACTAACTCCGCACATGCAGGGTTAGCATTGGTTGAAGACAAGTGCACATCGTCGTGCAGTATGTCTTAGTACACAGTGCCACCGTGCCCCTATGTAGACAATTGGGATTTAGTGCCTTCCTCAAGGACACAACACAGTTGCTCCTGGTGGGGATTTAACCACTGAGCCATTGCACTCCCAGAGGTTACTTAATAGGATATTTTTTAACCCTTAACTGGTAGAGTGCTAAATAATTTTTGACCATCAAATCTTGTACACATGTCTTTGCCTTGTTACAATTTATGGGAGAGTGCCTATGGGCACTCTCCCATAAATTGTAACAAGGCAAACCCTTATAGACTAAATAATATCACTTCAAACATAATACAAAGCACATGCATTGAATATGAGCCTTCAAGCTGTGGTACCTGCACTTCAGAATAAAGCCCAAATATGGGCTTCCAGCACTCTACCAGTTAAGGGACTGGAGATTTTTATACATTTTTAGACACTAGCGTGACACTTGCTTCTAGGGAAGTCTTAGTTGCCTTTATAGGCAGCCAAGAAACAACTGTCATGGTACTTGGGGACTGTAACTTGCAAGTTTCCCCCAAAGGCAGCATGTTGAGGAACCTGTTCTTTTGCTTAAGTGCAAATTTAACCCTGTGAATATTAAATGAAAAAGGCCTAAGAAATTAAGAATTTGTTTTTCAGGCCCTCCTGCATGGTCTCTTTTTATAACCAATGCAAAGTTAAAAGAATAAAAATTAAATGGTTTATATCTGATATTTTACCCAAGTTGATAAATTTGTCCCTTGAGTGCAAGAAGGCTTTTCAATGCTTTAGCATTGCAAAGCCTTTTTCCACTCAAGGGATGAAGAAATACAGCACCTCCCATGCTATTCTTTTGATTATGAGGCCTAAAATATAAAACAAACCAAGTATATGAACTTTTGATGGCCAAGAAATAATTATAAAAAATTTAATAAAAAACCACCTGCCCACCCCCATGCAATTTTACAAAAATGGTCTGAGAAACAGAAGATCTACTTTGTCGGACCCATCCCTGTTAATTGAAAATAACCCCCAAACCTATCCTTAAGTGCAAATTTGACCTGTTAATTACATATAGGTTATATAGTAAAAAGTCATGTGAATTCAATAAAAAAAAAAAAATTGCGTGATCTATTGGAGAAGTACATCACGTGAAATCCCCATGTTTATAGACCTACTTGACTTCCATACTTCTATTCTAATATAAACATTTAAGCTATCATATCTTGTTTGACGGAGCGCTATTAGCACTGTCAAATACAGTGTGATCGAGTCATTGTACAATTTATCACTGGAATACAGGAAAATGACAAAATTCCAGTTAATAGAATACTCTCGTTAGGCCACACAAAGTAGATCTTCTGTTTCTCAGGCCATTATTTGTGAAATTGCATGCGGGGCGAGCGATTTTTTTTTTTATTTTTTATTTCAGTAATTTCTTCTTTGTCATTAAAAAAAAAGTTCATGTTCTTTCTTCAAGTTTTAGGCCTCATAATCTACAGAATAGCATGGGTGGTGGTGTATTTCATCCCTTGAGTGTAAGAAGGCTTTGCAATGCTAAAGCATTGCAAAGCCTTCTTGCACTCAAGGGACAAATTCATCAATTTTTTTAACTTGGGTAAAATATCAGACATAAACCATTTAATTTTTATTTTTTTTAAGTTTAAATTGGTTATAAAAAGAGAGCATGCATCAGCCAAAAGGACCATGCGGGAGGGCCTGAGAAACAGATTTTTTATTTTTTTAGGCCTTAATTACATATTTTTCACTGATGAAGTGGCTAATCAAATGACCCACTGTACTAGCATCTGATATTGAGAAGAAAGCAGTTTTGAGTGGGCTGCTGATGCCTACACTAAGATTGTATATCTGACAATCAAGTTTGTTCCATTGACAACCGATTGACAATCCCGAGAGTCAGGTTTGTTCCAAAGAGATGTTAGAGGCCATGTTTGGATGTAAAAAACTGAAAAATTTGAATGGGAATATTTTATGAATAGTGCAGGCTCAATATGACCATAACATTATTACCAGGCTCTCGTATTATTTGGAAAAATTAAGGAAAGTCTTGTGATTATATCACAACCTATTTTGTCTGATGCTGTTGGTACTTTTAAGATGAATGCATTTCAAGTGTTTGTTGTTAAGGATTTGAACTTGTATATTTGTTTCCTAGTTGAGTTAAAATTTGTTTTACCTGTGATATTTGTGTAACTCATTAGAAATATATATCTCGTATCATAAAGTGTATCTATAAATGGTCAACTGAATTCTGTGTCTTCATTATTGTACTGTTGGAAGTATGGTACAGTTCTTCCATCATTCAAAGATTTTGTTGTTTCAGTCACATTTGTCATTGATCTGGACTGCATTGGTTTCTCCCTTTACCCTTCCTGTAGGAACTCCAGGAAGTGAAACAGTGCTTTTTACTGTGATAAACAAGCTGTGTTTTAACCCTATACCCAACGCAGACGATTTCAAAATTTATTATTTGAAATACCATTTTTTAAATTTTTTCAAAAAATTTTAACAAAATCATATCATGTGACCCCTCTTTGGAACGAGCTCGGTCACATGATATGGTTTTGTTGAAAATTTTCGAAATATAATATTTTTTCAGCTGCTGAATTTGCATATTACGCGGGTGGATGCGGGCGATTCGGTGGGTAAAGCCTTAAAGCTAAAATAGCATCCTGTGATCAATGCCGAGGATGGAAGTCCTATAAAATGGGCAACATGGGTTTAAAGTGATTGGCCAAACTTGACTTTATATCCATGTTGCTGTTATGATTATCCATTGTGCAGATATATGTGACCTAAAATACCAATAAATAAATCGCTAACCATTTTTATTATACGCAGAATGATAGATCATCAAAAAAATTGCGGAAAGATATAAATCGTATCCCCCACTGTGAAGATATAGAAATTTTCAGTTTCACAGTATTAATCAAAATGTAGGCCTTCAAAGCATCACTTCAAGGTGAATACAAGGCAAATTATCACTGGAAATGATCAGTTTGTAATAAAAACAAAAAAACGAAAAGACAATCTAGTGTTTTTGAGTGGATACTGATCTTTTCCAGCAATAGTTCAACACACATTCACCTTGAATTGATGAATAAAACTTGCTAGCTGAATCTGATCGCAAGATGCTACCTGTTCCGAGTATCGATCAAATCACTTCCGCATATCCATGCACTGTTTACTTTCATGCATTAATTCAAGGTTGAATTGAGTGGAATTGTCGACAGGAATGATCAGATTCTTATAAAAAGCGTGTAATAAAAAGAAAATCTAGTGTTTTTAAGTGGATACCGATATTATGAAGTGCTCACGAAAAATAAACATTTGTCTCGGTCACTCATGAGATAATTTTCGGTATCCACTCAAAAACACGAAATATCCGCCATTTCTAATGAATCAGCTGCATCTGCCTGTGTAATTTACAAATTGAGCAGTTTAAAAAAAAATATTTTTCAGAAATTGATATTATGTGAGCCCACATTTGAAAGGGCTCAGTGAGCTCGTTCTAATGAGGGGTCACACAATGTGGTTTTGTTGACATTTTTTAAAAATTATAAAAAAATTTAAAATAATAATTTTTTTTTTATTATGTGCATTGTTCAAAGGGGTAACTTTTAAAGGTGCAAATCCAACTTCTGCAGGAAGTGGAGCAGTGCTTGTTTATTGTGGTATATAAGTTCTACTTTACTGGTAATATAGGACCTGGAACCAGTGGTACGGGTGGAAGTCCCCTAAAGTGTAAGCATAGCTATAAACAATTGGTTAAACTTGACTTCATCCTGATCTTGCAGTCATGAAATAGCCAGAAATGCTTTAAATGGCCTTAAAACACTAACGAATGAATTAATGCTGAGTTTGACATTTTTTTTTATCGTCGAACTCGAACAGATGCCCTAACATACGACCATCATGGCATGAGTAAGTTTTTCAGAGAATAGTTAAAGCACCTAACAGTTGTTTCTGGTCAGGGGTTGGCTGCCAATGTAGGCAGCCAACCCCTGACCAGAAACAACTGTTAGGTGCTTTAACCAGGTCCTATATTACCAGTAAAGTAGGGGTGTGGTGGCTCAGTTGGTAGAGGTGCAGGCTGCAAGCCGAGAGGTCCTCGGTTCGAATCCCACCTGCGGCAACTGCGTTGTGTCCTTGGGCAAGACACTTCACCCCGATTGCCTACATGGGGGCACGATGATGCTGTGTACTGAGGTGTACTGCACGTCTATGATGCGCATGTCTTCAACCAATCTAACCCTGCCTGTGCTGCGGTGCAGAGTTCAGAGTTACGATATTGGAGAGCTGACAGCTGCTTGTCGTTGCTTCTCTCCGGGTACTCCGGCTTCCTCCACCCGTAAAACTGTCATGGTCACGTTTAGCCATTGTGCATAAGTATGTGACCTTAAACACCAATAAATAATAATAATGCCAGTAAAGTAATATAGGACCTGCCTATGTAGGCAGCCAAGACTTGACCAGAAGCCACTGCCAGGCAGGTTGTAATATTGTAGAAGAACAGAAAAATTGTCCAGACTTTTAAGGATTAAGACTTAAGACAGCCTTCCAATGACCTTCATCTTTTTATCATAACTAAATTGACTTGCCAACAACAATTGCTGAAACATGACACCTTGAGGCTGCACCTTGAAAAACCACACAAATTCTCTGAGCAATCATCTACTTTATGAATTCTGCAGGGACGGGGCTATAGGTTTCCGATTGAGGGTGTAGGGTAGTGAATTTCCAACTAGGGGAGGGACCAGGAGGGGAAATTCACTACCGAGAAACATTTTGAAAATGAAGCCATGAAAGGGGGCATCAAATTGATTCTAGTAACTGAAATGCCAACACATTTATGATAGAATTGTCAGGTTATTATTTTGGTCTCAAAAACAGTTATGACCCCTTGTTGGAACGAGCTCATTCCAGCGAGTGGTCAAAACCTATGTTTTTGAGACAAAAAAATTTTAAAAATTAGTTATTCAAGAATTTGTTTTGCAAGTGCCGTCTGTTTTTCATGTTAGGTAAAGGGTTATGATAATTTCAGTGAGGGTTTATAATCTTGGGTTTTTTTTAATCCATGAATTAGACATGTTTAGTATTATAAATCGGCTGTCAGGAGTTTCGAATGTGGCTGAAGCAATTTAATTTACTTTACAAGTATCGTTAATGTCAATGCAGGATTTTGCCAGTTGCATTTTTAACAGTACTATGCATTACTACGAATAGTTATATTTTGTTATATAAATATGAGGGCACATTTGAATAAATTATTGATTTTGTTCTAACCTGACTTGTTACATTTTTAGCTCTCCTGACTGAAAGTCAAGACGGGCTATTGTGATCACTCGTCGTCCATGAACATGGTTTGCACCTTCTCCTCAAAAACCATAGAAACGATTTTAGGTCAGTTTGAGATGATTGCTTGTTCTGACATCACATTTTGTTTTTCTTCAAATCAACTTGCCCAGCTCCATAGGGAGGGGTGGGGGAAAATGCTAAAACAAATTTTTTTAAATCTTCTCATGAACCAGTGGGTACAATGACTTGATATTTGGTATGAAGCTTCCTTTTGAGGTGTAGAATCGACAAATCAGCGGCTGGCCAAAGTGTTATTAATCAATTTTATTCAAACAATGTTTGTGGAGCAATATTTGCCTTTGTTATGGGAGGGGCAAGATTTTTGGCCCTGCCCAAAATTTCTATTTTCTGAACCGATGACCCGATTAGAACAAAATCCGGTATGGTATGTGGTATTATTGATTCATAAGTACATGATTCATGAAAAAAAAGTCCCCAGGAGCTAAAAATAGAATTAGTTTCAAATGCCCATATTTCCCAAATCGCACAGAACAGAGAACTGTTATGTAGTACGAAGCATCCCAAGGAACAGGAGAACGGAATGGTAAAAGAAAATTGCTATCATTTGTGTCGGGGTGTTCTGTAAAGGGAGGTGGGGGGGGGGGGGGGGGGGGTGGTGGGAGGGATCCAAAAATGCTGAGTCAGTACATTTGCCAAAATGTTTTTTAATTTTCTCTGGAACATTGATCAGAATCTTTTGATATTTGGTGTACAGCATCCGGGGGGGGGGGGGGGGGGGGGAGAAAAAGAATTCGAAATAGTACAACTGGTCGGGTTGTTTGTGGTAATTCGTGATACTCCGATTCAATTGAACACACCATCCAAACATACCCCAGTCTTGTTGTAGGCCTTTGGGTAACATAGCAACCACATGCTACCAAAGAAACCAAGATGGCGGCCTCCGGTATACAAAATGGACGACGGAAATACGTATCACCCTAACAACACGCGCTGCGCATGCGCACTAACACCACGTATCACTATGGGGATGACGTCACAAGATGACCTCTCACGTGGGTTACCATGACAACACAACATGGCGCCACTAGGTCACGTGACATGACGCCACTTCCGGGTCCCCCAAATAAGGGGTGAAACATATGAGACATACTACTGACGTGGAGGCGTGTAATAAACACGGGGAGAAAAAGAATTCGAAATAGTACAACTGGTCGGGTTGTTTGTGGTAATTCGTGATACTCCGATTCAATCGAACACACCATCCAAACATACCCCTCTCTTGTTGTAGACCTTTGGGTAACAGTAACCACGTGCCACCACAGAAACCAAGATGGCAGCCTCCGGTATACAAAATGGACGACGGAAATACTTATCACCCTAACAACACGCGCTGTGCATGCGCACTAACACCACGTATCACTATGGGGATGACGTCACAAGATGGCCGCTCACACGGGTTACCATGACAACACAACATGGCGCCACTAGGTCACGTGACATGACGCCACTTCCGGGTCCCCCAAATAAGGGGTGAAACATACGAGACATACTACTGACGTGGAGGCGTGTAATAAACACAGGACGACACATGCGAGTGAATGGTTTAATCGATATGGCGCTCGTACCATATCGATTAATCCAATCAGACGTGCGTGTCGATCTGTATATTTTTGGCATAATTTAGATATAAAATTTTCCTGAAAAATTCCCGGGTCGTTAAAGTTGGTACGAACATAAAAACCGAACTCAATATACTTTTTTAAACCAGGGCCGGCGGAAGCTCAATAAAAGTGGAGGGGCACAAATTTACAAAACTACCATGGTTCGACCCAGTCTGAGAAAGGTAACAATCGTATATCGGTAAATGTACTATGATTCGCTGTAGTCTCTTGTTTAGATGAATATGCCGCTGTGTGGTCACTGTCTTGTCCGTTTCTTCTACTTCGATCATTTTCCAACCCGAAGGCCAGCCTTCGGGTTGGAAAATGGTCAAAGTAGAAGAAACGAAGCGACCGTAAGTGGGATTCTTTGGCTAAATATTGTTTGAATTTGCAAATAATGTTACAGGAATGCCTATATATTGACACATTTGCATCCGCCCATTTTTACTCACAGTGTAACTGCTAAACATATTTGTGGAAAAAAAGTGCAGGGGCACTTGCCCTCTGTGTCACCTTGCCCCGCCGCCCCTGCTTTAAACCTTTACCTCACGAATCTGTAGCAGCTTCCCGCGTAATTTACAAATTAAGCAGTTAAAAAACCCTTTCATTTTCAGAAGACCATTACATATGACTCTTCATTGGAATGAGCTCCTTGAGCTCATTCCAGAGAGGATTTACTAGATATTTAAATTTTGTAAAAAACTGAAAAATACTTAATATAACATTGTTGATATCGTATTTCGTGGGCAATGGATTAAAATGGTTATTATTATTTATTTATTGGTGTTTGAGGTCGCATATTTCTGCACAATGGCTAACCGTGACAGTTTTATGGGTGGAGGAAGCCGGAGTACCCGGAGAGAACCTCCGAGCAACGGCGAGCAACTGTCAGCTCCCCAACATACCAACTCCACACAAGCAGGGTTAGCATTGGTTGAAGACAGGTGCACCATCGACGTGCAGTACGCCTTAGTACACGACGTCACCGTGCCCCCACGTGGGCAATGGGGGTGAAGTGTCTTGCCCAAGGACACAACGCGGTTGCCGCAGGTGGGATTCGAACCGAGGACCTCTCGGCTTGCAGCCCGCACCTCTACCAACTGAGTCACCACGCCCCCCCCCCGATTAAAATGGTTAATTTGTTTTAAAATTAGTGAGTTGCAGTGAAGATGTTGGTATTCGAGTGACAGGCAAGTTTTTCCTGACGGATAACAAAACTTTCGACAGATATGGTCAGGGGTAAACGCCCCCAGCACCCCATTTAACGTAGGGTCTGACACTACGGTAAGGCGATGTATTTAAAACCTGGTATGCAGAATGTAATTAATTGAAAGTGAAGTTGTAGACCCTTTAAATGTGATTGTCACTCATCCCGTTGAATGTGGGGACGTTTTGATATACTTTATCCCATAAATGGACGTTTATTCGAACAATAAAAAGTCTTTGATAAATGTTTGCTTTATTCACTTAGTAGTAGCTGCCAGTTGGGTGATAAACTTTCCCCGTAGGTTCAACACTGGAAGAATTTATTCCTGTCGTATAGAGACGGACTTGTTGACCTCTGACCCCTATCGCATTGGTGTTGTCCTGGCCTGTTTTACGTTTGTGGGAGACATAATGAACTGACGTTCAGCAAACGTGGACCGTCGCTGAACGCTGTACGTTTATTCTATATATACTCCCCCACTTGACTTGCAAGTGAACAAAAAAAAGTAGGGTTGTAATGTTCCTGAAGGGTGAACAAAAAAAAAGTAGAATGGTTGTAATGTTCCTGAAGGGTAGTGGGAGGAGGTCGCAGTGACCATAGGGTCCTAATTATAAGTAGGGGAGACCCCGAAACCCCACACAACAGCCTTTCAAATATCATCTTCCTCCCCGGCCTAATTATAATATTGGACAGGCGGAATTATAATTTAAAACGCAGAGTTCTTGGATATTTATAATTAACGAGTAGCCAGGACGTAGGTGCTTGTCTACTTCTTGCTTAATTATTACGTACCGTTCCCAGAGGCAGTTGAAGCTCTAAAAAGTAGGGGGTAACACCTTTCTGAGTACCGCAAGGGTGTAGGATGGAAAATAAGTTTTATTCGAGGAGAGGGTGGGGTTTAATGGTGGTGGGGAGGTGTACTCATGCAAAATATATAAATTTGTATACCCTATCCCTCATCCTTGTTCCCATCTATTTAAGACACTATTCTCAGCGACCTAAACTTCAACCTAACCTCAGCTTTATTGTCATTATTTTGCGTTATTGGATATTGACTGGTCAATATTGAATCGTGTGGCATCATCTGTCTTCGCGTGGTATCGGCTGTCTTCGGGTGTTACCACAGATTAGGTACCCTAATCTGTGGTAATGCCCGAAGACAGCCGATGCCACACGATTGATGCCACACGATTGATATAATAAATAATAATAATAATAAATAAAGTTTAGAGCCAGTGAATCCACGTAAGTGCTCTCAGGCTTTACAAGTAAATGATTAAAACATATGCTTTGTTAACTGGTGAAAAATGTGGGACACGGGGGTGGGGGGGGGGGGGGGGTGGGGGGCACGTTACCCCTGTGCCCCCCCCCCCCCCCCCCCCCACGGCTCCACCGCCTCTGACCGTTCCCAATGTCGGTGATGTTGGTTTGTGTTGATCTCTCTTCACATAAGGTTACAATAAACTATATGCAGGCAAAAACGCCACCCTAACATATTTCACCTCAACATTAAATGGAGCATAAAACCTTGGAGATTAGCTGATTGGGGCAAAAACTGTAGAGTTTGGAACCATTAATAAAAATGTTGAAGTCTCTGTATTTGAAAAAAACCCAAAATATTTCGCCTCCAAATTGTGAGAGTTGAAAAAATAAATTGGGGGACAAGTAAAAATATGTCTTTTCAGTTCAGTGTGAACATGGACAGTGGTAGAGAAAACCCAAAGTTTGAATACAGAAATCACACGGCAACATATATTTTTCCCGTAAATGAGCTTGATGAGCTGAGGAAACAGAAAGGGGTTCGCATTGTCGCCAATGCAAATCATATCGTGAACTGTAACCAAAAAACACACCCGTCAGCTCATTCGATCCCAAATACAAATGCATGTCACGAGTTACCTCCCTTGATGTACTTGGAAATTAAAGCGCCTCGTCGAATGTTTAATTGAGTTTCAAACGGTTTTGTATTCAATGTGCAGTGTAATTGAATTTTAACCGGTAGAATGAAGGAATCCCACATCTGAGCTTGAAGGCTTATATTCAGTCTATGTAATCTGTACTATCTTTGAAGAGATATTATTGAGTCTGTAAGGGCTTGCCTTGTTACAATTTATGGGAGAATGTAAAAAAGGAAAATAGCCCCAAATTTATTACCATAAATACCCATACGTTTCTTGGTATAACACAGCGCAGAATTCTTGTAGTTATGAAAAATTCCTAGTCACCTTCCATTTCGAGGTTGTCTGGTGTCTGACCCCACTACCCTACTACCAGTGCTCACACTCAAATCACATAAGATTATTGGCCCTCGCTTCCATCTGTCGTGGATTCATAAGCAAATAAAGTTATTCTTGGGGTCGCAAGGGATTTCTAATCCCACATTGTCCCTGTGTGCCTTCCTTGCGCTGAAACTTTTCATTCATTCATTCGTTTCCTGCCAACATACTCAGAAAACCAGACACTTAGCAAGGATTGAAAAGGCTTATCTGGTTGGGACTAGTGTACATTTTAAATAAATAAACATATGAATAAAGATATAACATCCCTTTTGAGGGCCTTTGGGTTGAGTGTCTGTGAGTGTGAGGCAGTGGCGGATACAGGAATTCCAAAGGGGGGGGGGGGCGGATCGTGCAGATGCCGAAGGCATCTGCCGCGAGTGCCGAAGGATCTTTTGTAGGGGGGTCTGGGGGGGGGGGGGGGGGGGGTTCTCACCCCAGAATTTTTTTGGAAATGAGCGACCAAATGGGGCATTCTGGTGGTTTCTGGGGTGGAAATCCTCATGAATTTTTGAACGGCTAATTAACACTTTTTAAACAGCATGTTTCAGAAATTCAAATTCTGTCACACACACACACACACACACACACACACACACACACACACAGTCTTGTTTTCCCTACATACCGAGGTACCCCATTGTCTGTCCTTTGTGTGGACTAACGGTTTCAATCTCGTTTTGCCGGTACAGTTCTGGTACAGTTCTGGGAAAACAACCGAGGTAAAGGGTTTCTTTTGTCTTTTGTACCTCGGTCCATATTGTGACTGAAGATGCTCGCAAATTGAGTAACGCTGTCTCGCCTCGTCTCGCCTCGTCTTGTTCCTCTACCTCCTACTCCTCCTCAGCCTTTCTTCTCTAGTTCTCCTAGTGCTCTCACTAGAACTCCTCCTCCTCCTTCTGTTTCTTCTCCTGTTTCTGTTTCCTGAAGATGAATTCAATTTTACCAATGCTAAATTAAATGAACCTTTGAATCTTCGACCTGTCATCGCCTATAAGAAAAACAAAAGCTTGCGTAACATCCTTGTAAGGACTAAAGTAGAGCCCATCAATGAATAACACCAATTTCTGCCAGTCAGTTTAACCAGTTCCTAAGCTCATCACTTAGTTTAAATCAATTTTGTGTACTTTTTTGTCATGTTTGAAACCAATCAGGGTTCAGTAAATGAAAACAATTTTTCGGCGGCATATTAAAAGGAAAAAAAACGTTTCAGTATGAAATGTCTGTGCCAGTGCGATTTTTTAACCTCAAACACACAGTCTTGTTTTCCCTACATACCGAGGTACCCCATTGTCTGTCCTTTGTGTGGACTAACGGTTTCAATCTCGTTTTGCCGGTACAGTTCTGGGAAAACAACCGAGGTAAAGGCTTTCTTTTGTCTTTTGTACCTCGGTAAGGCGAAACACGCAAACTCTTTTGTCTAGTTACCTCGTCAAGTTGGTAAGACAAACGCACACACACACACACACACACACACAGAGTCTTGTTTTCCCTACATACCGAGGTACCCCATTGTTTGTCCTTTGTGTGGACTAACGGTTTCAACCTCGTTTTGCCGGTACAGTTCTGGGAAAACAACCGAGGTAAAGGGTTTCTTTTGTCTTTTGTACCTCGGTAAGGCGAAACACGCAAACTCTTTTGTCTAGTTAACTCGTCAAGTTGGTAAGACAAACGCAGTCTTGTCTACCCTACATACCGAGGTACCCCATTGTTTGTCCTTTGTGTAGACTAACGGTTTCTACCTCGTTTTGCCGGTACAGTTCTGGGAAAACAACCGAGGTAAAGGGTTTCTTTTGTCTTTTGTACCTCGGTAAGGCGAAACACGCAAACTCTTTTGTCTAGTTACCTCGTCAAGTTGGTAAGACAAACGCACACACACACACACACACACACGCACGCACGCACGCACGCACGCACGCACGCACGCACGCACGCACGCGCGCACGCACGCACGCATTCAAAAGAAGATTTTGATGAATTTTTAGAAATTTATTCTTCTTGGCATTTGGCCAACCGGGATTTCCCGAAGCAGTTGGAGAAGAAAGTAAATGAGTTAGGGGGCTTTCTAAAGCCGGCTCTTCCCACCCCACACATTTTTTCTGTTTTTCGACAGATTAGTGTGGGATGGGCCAATCAAACGTTAAATGCTTTAATTGAGCATTATAAGATAAATTTAAACCAGTTGAAGTCTAAGATAACTTTGGCTATGCGACCACCTCCTGGACTCGAAAAGATAGACTTCAACAGCGCTTCGGCGCGTGCCTTGATTTGGGCTAAAAAAAACTTTAAAAACAAGTTGACAGATAAGACGATTTCGGCCTATGAGTCTTACATTTCGGAACTTCGCCCAGCGTCTGGAGTAAGGAACAATACGGGAGGGAGCAAGCAAACTCCGGCCCGTGTTGTCCCTCTACCCCAACGCGAAAAGCAAAATAAGAAAAGATCAAGGCAAAGCACTTCTCCCTCTTCTTTTCCTTCTACTTCTTCTTTCTCTCAGAGTAAGCGCCTCAATTTGCAAACATCTCCGGTCCATATTGTGACTGAAGATGCTCGCAAATTGAGTAACGCTGTCTCGCCTCGTCTTGTTCCTCTACCTCCTACTCCTCCTCAGCCTTTTTTCTCTGGTTCTCCTAGTGCTCTCACTAGAACTCCTCCTCCTCCTTCTGTTTCTTCTCCTGCTTCTGTTTCCTCTCCTGCTTCTGTTTCCACTCCCCCTTCTCCTGCCTCTAGTGTGGTTCAACCAGGTATATCGTACTCAGAGAAAGTCAAATCACCGAGCCGCAACTCGGGCCGCTCATTTGATTCTAAATTCTCCCAGTTTCGGCATAAAAGCGGAGTTAATTTTGACAAAAGGAATTGGCGCCTCCCCGATGTTTGTAAAAACATCCTTATGATTGGAAGTTCAAATTTAGGACGCATTGATCGAAATCCCCATCCGGACATCCAGGTGGAGTGTTACCCCGGCGCCAAATTCAATCATCTGCGCTCTATGTTTAAAGGGCACAGGGGCCAGTCCAGTCCCCAAAAAATATTATTAAATATTGGCGTGAATTCTCGAAACGATAATTCTGATCTCGTAGTTAAGCAGTTGCAGAATATGCTTAGCGATATCAGGGTCAAGTTTAGATCAGCAAAAATTTATTTCGCTGAACTAAACTTTTCGCAAAAACTCCCTCAGGCTGAGAGGAGAACCCTGAGCATCATCGACGAAACCATTCGGAAAGTGAAGGACGTTAACGTGATACCAAAAATTGATGACGCGAAGTTTGATGTTGCTCAGGATTTAATCCATTGGACCACGAGAACCGCCAATATTATGTACGATCACTGGTTGAACCACCTAAATTTAAACTAAGTAAAGGCAAAGGTAACAGCCGCCTAACAGATGTGGGATTAGGAACTAATGTGGTTAACCTGTCTGGCACCAATGACCTTACAACCCAAGAGAAATCTCTTCTAGATCGCGGTTTAACTTTTGTACCAGCACCAAAGCCTAAAACTGATAACCAAACAAATTTACCATCATACAACTGTAATTTTCTTAGGCAAATGAAATTAGCCGACCGCTTTAGAAACTCCAGCGGTCGGAAACTTCCTTTTACAGAATCATCTGGTTGGTCACCTCCAGATAGTGAAGTAGATCCCGAAATTATTGAGGCTAGCAAACGAATCATCAAAAAGGTGTTCAGCATGAACATACTCTCCGATAAAGACAATTTAACAGCTGGTGAACGGAGAGCCCTCACGAAACTTCGAAAAAATAAGAAATTAGTGATTAAACCAGCCGACAAAGGTGGGTCGGTAGTTGTTCTATCTCGGGATAATTATATAAAGGAAGCCATGAGACAACTCAGCAATACTAAACATTATAAGAAAATAGATTCACTTATTTGGCCTAGTAATATCGAAAAATTCAATAAGATCTTAAAATTTCTCCTCGACGAAGGTCACATTACCAAAAAACAATTGAAATATTTAACAGCTAAGCTCAGTGCTCAAACAAGACAATTTTATATCCTACCAAAGATCCACAAGGACCGTTCTTCATGGACGGATGACTTAACTCCACCCGGGAGGCCAATTGTATCAGATTGTAATTCGGAATCTTATGCGATCTCGGAATTAATTGATTATCATCTGAAACCTATCGCAAATAGACATCCGAGCTATCTAAAAAATACACAGGATTTCCTGTCAAAAATTTCGAAATTGAAAATATCGAAAAATGCAATTCTGGCTACTTTGGATATCGACAGTATGTATACGAACATTGATATTGATAAAGGTGTTAACTCAGTTAAAAATGCATTTGAAAAATATCCGGATGCGAAACGCCCGGATGAACAAATTTTGGATCTTTTAGAGCTGAGCTTAAAAGGTAATGACTTTCAATTCAATGGAGAATATTTTCTACAAATAATGGGTTGTCCTATGGGCAAAAGATTCAGTCCTAATTTTGCAAGCATTTATGTAGCGGAATGGGAGGAAAATGCCTTAAGCAAATGTGCAAAGCATCCTCTCGTATATCTCAGGTATTTAGATGACATTTTTATTATTTGGGAACATTCAAAAGAAGATTTTGATGAATTTTTAGAAATTTTGAACAATCACGATCCAAATATTAAATTGAAAGCTACTATCAGTGAAAATTCTGTTGATTTTCTCGATGTGACCGTGTATAAAGGCAAGCAATTTCAGGCGTCCGGTCATTTAGATTATAAAGTGTATTTTAAACCAACTGATTCACATCAATTGTTGCACACAAAATCATTTCATCCTCAACATACATTTAAAGGTATCATCAAATCACAACTCATTCGTTTCCACCGCAATTCAAGTGATAAGGTAAATTTCAATGAGGCTTGTTCTACTCTATTTGGCGCCCTCAGATCGAGAGGGTACTCGCTGCGTCTCTTGCGTAGCCTGAAATCCCAAACCCTGAAAAAGCTCGAAAGTCCAGCTGAAACTACCGATTTCGAACCACTGAAGATTGAACACAACAGACCGTTGCAGAATGGTAGTGGCGCGGTATTTAATTGCAAAAAGCCTCGTTGTAGACTGCATACTTTTATGCCTGATCAGAAAGAGGAATTTTCCTCCGAACAAACGAAAAATCATTATCAGATCCGTAACCCCCTCCATTGTGATTCACCAAACATTATTTACCTTATCACTTGTAAGCGATGTCGGAAACAGTATGTTGGTCAAAGTCAAAATCCTTTTCGAGAACGTGCTACTAGACACAAACAGGATATAAAACATAATGCTGATGCCCCAGTAGCACAACATTTTAACCTTCCTGGCCATTCTTTGGACGATTTCGAAATCCATCCTATTGAACAACCACCAATTAAAGACACATTAGAAGAAACGGATGAATTTAGAAAAAAACGTGAAGCTTTTTGGATCAATACGCTTCAAACTCTCTGGCCATTTGGTATGAACATATCAGAGGGCGAATGCGAAAGGAGGTCCATCATTCCTTTCACTTTAACGTACAACAGAATGAATATCGAAATAGCAAAAATGTTAAAAGATGAATTCAATTTTACCAATGCTAAATTAAATGAACCTTTGAATCTTCGACCTGTCATCGCCTATAAGAAAAACAAAAGCTTGCGTAACATCCTTGTAAGGACTAAAGTAGAGCCCATCAATGAATAACACCAATTTCTGCCAGTCAGTTTAACCAGTTCCTAAGCTCATCACTTAGTTTAAATCAATTTTGTGTACTTTTTTGTCATGTTTGAAACCAATCAGGGTTCAGTAAATGAAAACAATTTTTCGGCGGCATATTAAAAGAAAAAAACGTTTCAGTAGGAAATGTCTGTGCCAGTGCGATTTTTTAACCTCAAACACACACACACACACACACACGCACGCACGCACGCACGCACGCACGCACGCACGCACGCACGCACGCACGCACGCACGCACGCACGCACGCACGCACGCACGCACGCACGCACGCACGCACGCACGCACGCACGCATTCAAAAGAAGATTTTGATGAATTTTTAGAAATTTATTCTTCAAATGGCTCAAAAAAGACAGAAGCATCAGGGAAAGAGAGTTGCTCAGTCTGGAAGGGGCCAGGAACAATCGTTCCAGGCCTATTCTAGATTGGTCAAGGCCCTTTTCCAGGTGATTCAGTGTATGCACCATATTGGGCTCCTAGAGCAGCATTTGGCCAACCGGGATTTCCCGAAGCAGTTGGAGAAGAAAGTAAATGAGTTAGGGGGCTTTCTAAAGCCGGCTCTTCCCACCCCACACATTTTTTCTGTTTTTCGACAGATTAGTGTGGGATGGGCCAATCAAACGTTAAATGCTTTAATTGAGCATTATAAGATAAATTTAAACCAGTTGAAGTCTAAGATAACTTTGGCTATGCGACCACCTCCTGGACTCGAAAAGATAGACTTCAACAGCGCTTCGGCGCGTGCCTTGATTTGGGCTCAAAAAAACTTTAAAAACAAGTTGACAGATAAGACGATTTCGGCCTATGAGTCTTACATTTCGGAACTTCGCCCAGCGTCTGGAGTAAGGAACAATACGGGAGGGAGCAAGCAAACTCCGGCCCGTGTTGTCCCTCTACCCCAACGCGAAAAGCAAAATAAGAAAAGATCAAGGCAAAGCACTTCTCCCTCTTCTTTTCCTTCTACTTCTTCTTTCTCTCAGAGTAAGCGCCTCAATTTGCAAACATCTCCGGTCCATATTGTGACTGAAGATGCTCGCAAATTGAGTAACGCTGTCTCGCCTCGTCTTGTTCCTCTACCTCCTACTCCTCCTCAGCCTTTCTTCTCTAGTTCTCCTAGTGCTCTCACTAGAACTCCTCCTCCTCCTTCTGTTTCTTCTCCTGTTTCTGTTTCCTCTCCTGCTTCTGTTTCTTCTCCCCCTTCTCCTGCCTCTAGTGTGGTTCAACCAGGTATATCGTACTCAGAGAAAGTCAAATCACCGAGCCGCAACTCGGGCCGCTCATTTGATTCTAAATTCTCCCAGTTTCGGCATAAAAGCGGAGTTAATTTTGACAAAAGGAATTGGCGCCTCCCCGATGTTTGTAAAAACATCCTTATGATTGGAAGTTCAAATTTAGGACGCATTGATCGAAATCCCCATCCGGACATCCAGGTGGAGTGTTACCCCGGCGCCAAATTCAATCATCTGCGCTCTATGTTTAAAGGGCACAGGGGCCAGTCCAGTCCCCAAAAAATATTATTAAATATTGGCGTGAATTCTCGAAACGATAATTCTGATCTCGTAGTTAAGCAGTTGCGGAATATGCTTAGCGATATCAGGGTCAAGTTTAGATCCGCAAAAATTTATTTCGCTGAACTAAACTTTTCGCAAAAACTCCCTCAGGCTGAGAGGAGAACCCTGAGCATCATCAACGAAACCATTCGGAAAGTGAAGGACGTTAACGTGATACCAAAAATTGATGACGCGAAGTTTGATGTTGCTCAGGATTTAATCCATTGGACCACGAGAACCGCCAATATTATGTACGATCACTGGTTGAACCACCTAAATTTAAACTAAGTAAAGGCAAAGGTAACAGTCGCCTAACAGATGTGGGATTAGGAACTAATGTGGTTAACCTGTCTGGCACCAATGACCTAACAACCCAAGAGAAATCTCTTTTAGATCGCGGTTTAACTTTTGTACCAACACCCAAGCCTAAAACTGATAACCAAACAAATTTACCATCATACAACTGTAATTTTCTTAGGCAAATGAAATTAGCAGACCGCTTTAGAAACTCCAGCGGTCGGAAACTTCCTTTTACAGAATCATCTGGTTGGTCACCTCCAGATAGTGAAGTAGATCCCGAAATTATTGAGGCTAGCAAACGAATCATCCAAAAGGTGTTCAGCATGAACATACTCTCCGATAAAGACAATTTAACAGCTGGTGAACGGAGAGCCCTCACGAAACTTCGAAAAAATAAGAAATTAGTAATTAAACCAGCCGACAAAGGTGGGTCGGTAGTTGTTCTATCTCGGGATAATTATATAAAGGAAGCCATGAGACAACTCAGCAATACAAAACATTATAAGAAAATAGATTCACTTATTTGGCCTAGTAATATCGAAAAATTCAATAAGATCTTAAAATTTCTCCTCGACGAAGGTCACATTACCAAAAAACAATTGAAATATTTAACAGCTAAGCTCAGTGCTCAAACAAGACAATTTTATATCCTACCAAAGATCCACAAGGACCGTTCTTCATGGACGGATGACTTAACTCCACCCGGGAGGCCAATTGTATCAGATTGTAATTCGGAATCTTATGCGATCTCGGAATTAATTGATTATCATCTGAAACCTATAGCAAATAGACATCCGAGCTATCTAAAAAATACACAGGATTTCCTGTCAAAAATTTCGAAATTGAAAATATCGAAAAATGCAATTCTGGCTACTTTGGATATCGACAGTATGTATACGAACATTGATATTGATAAAGGTGTTAAATCAGTTAAAAATGCATTTGAAAAATATCCGGATGCGAAACGCCCGGATGAACAAATTTTGGATCTTTTAGAGCTGAGCTTAAAAGGTAGTGACTTTCAATTCAATGGAGAATATTTTCTACAAATAATGGGTTGTCCTATGGGCAAAAGATTCAGTCCTAATTTTGCAAGCATTTATGTAGCGGAATGGGAGGAAAATGCCTTAAGCAAATGTGCAAAGCATCCTCTCGTATATCTCAGGTATTTAGATGACATTTTTATTATTTGGGAACATTCAAAAGAAGATTTTGATGAATTTTTAGAAATTTTGAACAATCACGATCCAAATATTAAATTGAAAGCTACTATCAGTGAAAATTCTGTTGATTTTCTCGATGTGACCGTGTATAAAGGCAAGCAATTTCAGGCGTCCGGTCATTTAGATTATAAAGTGTATTTTAAACCAACTGATTCACATCAATTGTTGCACACAAAATCATTTCATCCTCAACATACATTTAAAGGTATCATCAAATCACAACTCATTCGTTTCCACCGCAATTCAAGTGATAAGGTAAATTTCAATGAGGCTTGTTCCCTTCTATTTGGCGCCCTCAGATCGAGAGGGTACTCGCTGCGCCTTCTGCGTAGCCTGAAATCCCAAACCCTGAAAAAGCTCGAAAGTCCAGCTGAAACTACCGATTTCGAACCACTGAAGATTGAACACAACAGACCGTTGCAAAATAGTAGTGGCGCGGTATTTAATTGCAAAAAGCCTCGTTGTAGACTGCATACTTTTATGCCTGATCAGAAAGAGGAATTTTCCTCCGAACAAACGAAAAATCATTATCAGATCCGTAACCCCCTCCATTGTGATTCACCAAACATTATTTACCTTATCACTTGTAAGCGATGTCGGAAACAGTATGTTGGTCAAAGTCAAAATCCTTTCCGAGAACGTGCTACTAGACACAAACAGGATATAAAACATAATTCTGATGCCCCAGTAGCACAACATTTTAACCTTCCTGGCCATTCTTTGGACGATTTCGAAATCCATCCTATTGAACAACCACCAATTAAAGACACATTAGAAGAAACGGATGAATTTAGAAAAAAACGTGAAGCTTTTTGGATCAATACGCTTCAAACCCTCTGGCCATTTGGTATGAACATATCAGAGGGCGAATGCGAAAGGAGGTCCATCATTCCTTTCACTTTAACGTACAACAGAATGAATATCGAAATAGCAAAAATGTTAAAAGATGAATTCAATTTTACCAATGCTAAATTAAATGAACCTTTGAATCTTCGACCTGTCATCGCCTATAAGAAAAACAAAAGCTTGCGTAACATCCTTGTAAGGACTAAATTAGAGCCCATCAATGAATAACATCAATTATTGCCAGTCAGTTTAACCAGGTCCTAAGCTCATCACTTAGTTTAAATCAATTTTATGTACCTTTTTGTTACGTTTGAAACCCATCAGGGTTCAGTAAATGAAAACAATTTTTCAGCGGCATATTAAAAGAAAAAAACGTTTCAGTAGGAAATGTCTGTGCCAGTGCGATTTTTTAACCTCAAACACACACAGGCGAGTGCCAGAGTTCATATATGCCCCAAAACAAAATAGGTTCCAATTTCAATCATGTGTATGTATTTCCTAAATAAAATTATTATTTATTTATTTATATATTTATTTATTGATTATTTTTTATTTTTTAGTAATGTTTATTTATTTATTTATTTATTTATTTATTTATTTATTTATTTACTTATTTACTTATTTGGTTGATTCATTTATTTAAATTATTATTTTTATTTTTATTTTTAATTTTTCATACCTTTCACACAATGTAGAGGTTCACAAGGTAAAAAACACAATTTCTACGTGGTGTAAAATATTTTCCGTCATAAACCTCCGTCGGGGGATATTCATTCCAACTGATAACATTCGTGAGGCATCATGATCTTTGGCGTTATTTTTTCATTTATTTCTTTAGTCTCAATATATTTTATCAAACCATTTTTTCATATTATTTTCACATACTTCTGAAGCCAGTAAAGCAAACCGCTCCCGATTGGTTTTACTTAAATCAAAGCCAACCAATGGGGCTTCATGGGGTCAGTAAAGCAAACCACTCACTGACTGATTAAAATTCAATGGAAGCCAATCAATAGGGCTTCATCTAATTTGTTTGGACCACACAAACTGAGTTGTGAAAAACAAACTTGGGACATCTCAGATTGAAAAGAATTAAATAGATGAGTGACATTTGTCAGCTTGTTACTGAGTTTAATTATGTACTGAGCTGTGAAAAACACCCCCAGCCCACATTTGGATATATACCATGCATGCCCTCCCAAAGTTGGATTCATTTTCCTCAAAGTCTCTTTGAAAAAGCCAAACCAAGCGAAACGCGTCGAGACAGACGGATTATTTTCTACCTTTGCTGAAGACTGCAACCAATCCAGGTATCTTCTTTAATAGGTAATATTTAATTTTCTAATTTTATTTATTTCATCACTTTTATATTTTATTTATACTTAATTCAGCTACTTTCTTTAAAAATGGCAAGAAAAGGGCAGATGCATCAGAGGCAGAGAGTTGCCCAGTCCGGAACTGGCCAGGAACTATCGTTCCAGGCTTATTCTAGGCTGGTCAAGGCTTTG
Source organism: Pictodentalium vernedei (assembly GCA_031216915.1). Classification (NCBI taxonomy): domain Eukaryota; kingdom Metazoa; phylum Mollusca; class Scaphopoda; order Dentaliida; family Dentaliidae; genus Pictodentalium; species Pictodentalium vernedei. Next base: position 257,154,089 of record CM062288.1, read on the forward strand.
TTTCAGGTGCTTCAATGTTTGCACCACATTGGGCTATTAGAGCACCATTTGGCAAATCGGGATTTCCCGAAACAGCTGGAGAAGAAAGTAGATGAGTTAGGTGGCTTTCTAAAGCCAGCTCTTCCCACCCCACACATTTTTTCTGTTTTTCGACAGATTAGTGTGGGATGGGCCAATCAAACGTTAAATGCTTTAGTTGAGCATTATAAGGTAAATTTAAACCAGTTGAAGTCTAAGATAACTTTGGCTATGCGACCACCTCCTGGACTCGAAAAAATAGACTTCAACAGCGCTTCGGCGCGTGCCTTGATCTGGGCTAAAAAGAACTTTAAAAATAAGTTGACAGATAAGACGATTTCGGCCTATGAGTCTTACATTTCGGAACTTCGCCCAGCGTCTGGAGTAAGGAACAATACGGGAGGGAGCAAGCAAACTCCGGCCCGTGTTGTCCCTCTACCCCAACGCGAAAAGCAAAATAAGAAAAGATCAAGGCAAAGCACTTCTCCCTCTTCTTTTCCTTCTACTTCTTCTTTCTCTCAGAGTAAGCGCCTCAATTTGCAAACATCTCCGGTCCATATTGTGACTGAAGATGCTCGCAAATTGAGTAACGCTGTCTCGCCTCGTCTTGCTCCTCTACCTCCTACTCCTCCTCAGCCTTTCTTCTCTGGTTCTCCTAGTGCTCTCACTAGAACTCCTCCTCCTCCTTCTGTTTCTTCTCCTGCTTCTGTTTCCTCTCCTGTTTCTGTTTCTTCTCCCCCTTCTCCTGCTTCTAGTGTGGTTCAACCAGGTATATCTTACTCAGAGAAAGTCAAATCACCGAGCCGCAACTCGGGCCGCTCATTTGATTCTAAATTCTCCCAGTTTCGGCATAAAAGCGGAGTTAATTTTGACAAAAGGAATTGGCGCCTCCCCGATGTTTGTAAAAACATCCTTATGATTGGAAGTTCAAATTTAGGACGCATTGATCGAAATCCCCATCCGGACATCCAGGTGGAGTGTTACCCCGGCGCCAAATTCAATCATCTGCGCTCTATGTTTAAAGGGCACAGGGGCCAGTCCAGTCCCCAAAAAATATTATTAAATATTGGCGTGAATTCTCGAAACGATAATTCTGATCTCGTAGTTAAGCAGTTGCGGAATATGCTTAGCGATATCAGGGTCAAGTTTAGATCCGCAAAAATTTATTTCGCTGAACTAAACTTTTCGCAAAAACTCCCTCAGGCTGAGAGGAGAACCCTGAGCATCATCAACGAAACCATTCGGAAAGTGAAGGACGTTAACGTGATACCAAAAATTGATGACGCGAAGTTTGATGTTGCTCAGGATTTAATCCATTGGACCACGAGAACCGCCAATATTATGTACGATCACTGGTTGAACCACCTAAATTTAAACTAAGTAAAGGCAAAGGTAACAGTCGCCTAACAGATGTGGGATTAGGAACTAATGTGGTTAACCTGTCTGGCACCAATGACCTAACAACCCAAGAGAAATCTCTTTTAGATCGCGGTTTAACTTTTGTACCAACACCCAAGCCTAAAACTGATAACCAAACAAATTTACCATCATACAACTGTAATTTTCTTAGGCAAATGAAATTAGCCGACCGCTTTAGAAACTCCAGCGGTCGGAAACTTCCTTTTACAGAATCATCTGGTTGGTCACCTCCAGATAGTGAAGTAGATCCCGAAATTATTGAGGCTAGCAAACGAATCATCAAAAAGGTGTTCAGGATGAACATACTCTCCGATAAAGACAATTTAACAGCTGGTGAACGGAGAGCCCTCACGAAACTTCGAAAAAATAAGAAATTAGTAATTAAACCAGCCGACAAAGGTGGGTCGGTAGTTGTTCTATCTCGGGATAATTATATAAAGGAAGCCATGAGACAACTCAGCAATACAAAACATTATAAGAAAATAGATTCACTTATTTGGCCTAGTAATATCGAAAAATTCAATAAGATCTTAAAATTTCTCCTCGACGAAGGTCACATTACCAAAAAACAATTGAAATATTTAACAGCTAAGCTCAGTGCTCAAACAAGACAATTTTATATCCTACCAAAGATCCACAAAGACCGTTCTTCATGGACGGATGACTTAACTCCACCCGGGAGGCCAATTGTATCAGATTGTAATTCGGAATCTTATGCGATCTCGGAATTAATTGATTATCATCTGAAACCTATAGCAAATAGACATCCGAGCTATCTAAAAAATACACAGGATTTCCTGTCAAAAATTTCGAAATTGAAAATATCGAAAAATGCAATTCTGGCTACTTTGGATATCGACAGTATGTATACGAACATTGATATTGATAAAGGTGTTAAATCAGTTAAAAATGCATTTGAAAAATATCCGGATGCGAAACGCCCGGATGAACAAATTTTGGATCTTTTAGAGCTGAGCTTAAAAGGTAATGACTTTCAATTCAATGGAGAATATTTTCTACAAATAATGGGTTGTCCTATGGGCAAAAGATTCAGTCCTAATTTTGCAAGCATTTATGTAGCGGAATGGGAGGAAAATGCCTTAAGCAAATGTGCAAAGCATCCTCTCGTATATCTCAGGTATTTAGATGACATTTTTATTATTTGGGAACATTCAAAAGAAGATTTTGATGAATTTTTAGAAATTTTGAACAATCACGATCCAAATATTAAATTGAAAGCTACTATCAGTGAAAATTCTGTTGATTTTCTCGATGTGACCGTGTATAAAGGCAAGCAATTTCAGGCGTCCGGTCATTTAGATTATAAAGTGTATTTTAAACCAACTGATTCACATCAATTGTTGCACACAAAATCATTTCATCCTCAACATACATTTAAAGGTATCATCAAATCACAACTCATTCGTTTCCACCGCAATTCAAGTGATAAGGTAAATTTCAATGAGGCTTGTTCCCTTCTATTTGGCGCCCTCAGATCGAGAGGGTACTCGCTGCGCCTTCTGCGTAGCCTGAAATCCCAAACCCTGAAAAAGCTCGAAAGTCCAGCTGAAACTACCGATTTCGAACCACTGAAGATTGAACACAACAGACCGTTGCAAAATAGTAGTGGCGCGGTATTTAATTGCAAAAAGCCTCGTTGTAGACTGCATACTTTTATGCCTGATCAGAAAGAGGAATTTTCCTCCGAACAAACGAAAAATCATTATCAGATCCGTAACCCCCTCCATTGTGATTCACCAAACATTATTTACCTTATCACTTGTAAGCGATGTCGGAAACAGTATGTTGGTCAAAGTCAAAATCCTTTCCGAGAACGTGCTACTAGACACAAACAGGATATAAAACATAATTCTGATGCCCCAGTAGCACAACATTTTAACCTTCCTGGCCATTCTTTGGACGATTTCGAAATCCATCCTATTGAACAACCACCAATTAAAGACACATTAGAAGAAACGGATGAATTTAGAAAAAAACGTGAAGCTTTTTGGATCAATACGCTTCAAACCCTCTGGCCATTTGGTATGAACATATCAGAGGGCGAATGCGAAAGGAGGTCCATCATTCCTTTCACTTTAACGTACAACAGAATGAATATCGAAATAGCAAAAATGTTAAAAGATGAATTCAATTTTACCAATGCTAAATTAAATGAACCTTTGAATCTTCGACCTGTCATCGCCTATAAGAAAAACAAAAGCTTGCGTAACATCCTTGTAAGGACTAAATTAGAGCCCATCAATGAATAACATCAATTATTGCCAGTCAGTTTAACCAGGTCCTAAGCTCATCACTTAGTTTAAATCAATTTTATGTACCTTTTTGTTACGTTTGAAACCCATCAGGGTTCAGTAAATGAAAACAATTTTTCAGCGGCATATTAAAAGAAAAAAACGTTTCAGTAGGAAATGTCTGTGCCAGTGCGATTTTTTAACCTCAAACACACACAGGCGAGTGCCAGAGTTCATATATGCCCCAAAACAAAATAGGTTCCAATTTCAATCATGTGTATGTATTTCCTAAATAAAATTATTATTTATTTATTTATATATTTATTTATTGATTATTTTTTATTTTTTAGTAATGTTTATTTATTTATTTATTTATTTATTTATTTATTTATTTATTTATTTATTTACTTATTTACTTATTTGGTTGATTCATTTATTTAAATTATTATTTTTATTTTTATTTTTAATTTTTCATACCTTTCACACAATGTAGAGGTTCACAAGGTAAAAAACACAATTTCTACGTGGTGTAAAATATTTTCCGTCATAAACCTCCGTCGGGGGATATTCATTCCAACTGATAACATTCGTGAGGCATCATGATCTTTGGCGTTATTTTTTCATTTATCTCTTTAGTCTCAATATATTTTATCAAACCATTTTTTCATATTATTTTCACATACTTCTGAAGCCAGTAAAGCAAACCGCTCCCGATTGGTTTTACTTAAATCAAAGCCAACCAATGGGGCTTCATGGGGTCAGTAAAGCAAACCACTCACTGACTGATTAAAATTCAATGGAAGCCAATCAATAGGGCTTCATCTAATTTGTTTGGACCACACAAACTGAGTTGTGAAAAACAAACTTGGGACATCTCAGATTGAAAAGAATTAAATAGATGAGTGACATTTGTCAGCTTGTTACTGAGTTTAATTATGTACTGAGCTGTGAAAAACACCCCCAGCCCACATTTGGATATATACCATGCATGCCCTCCCAAAGTTGGATTCATTTTCCTCAAAGTCTCTTTGAAAAAGCCAAACCAAGCGAAACGCGTCGAGACAGACGGATTATTTTCTACCTTTGCTGAAGACTGCAACCAATCCAGGTATCTTCTTTAATAGGTAATATTTAATTTTCTAATTTTATTTATTTCATCACTTTTTATATTTTATTTATACTTAATTCAGCTACTTTCTTTAAAAATGGCAAGAAAAGGGCAGATGCATCAGAGGCAGAGAGTTGCCCAGTCCGGAACTGGCCAGGAACTATCGTTCCAGGCTTATTCTAGGCTGGTCAAGGCTTTGTTTCAGGTGCTTCAATGTTTGCACCACATTGGGCTATTAGAGCACCATTTGGCAAATCGGGATTTCCCGAAACAGCTGGAGAAGAAAGTAGATGAGTTAGGTGGCTTTCTAAAGCCAGCTCTTCCCACCCCACACATTTTTTCTGTTTTTCGACAGATTAGTGTGGGATGGGCCAATCAAACGTTAAATGCTTTAGTTGAGCATTATAAGGTAAATTTAAACCAGTTGAAGTCTAAGATAACTTTGGCTATGCGACCACCTCCTGGACTCGAAAAATGCGAAAGGAGGTCCATCATTCCTTTCACTTTAACGTACAACAGAATGAATATCGAAATAGCAAAAATGTTAAAAGATGAATTCAATTTTACCAATGCTAAATTAAATGAACCTTTGAATCTTCGACCTGTCATCGCCTATAAGAAAAACAAAAGCTTGCGTAACATCCTTGTAAGGACTAAATTAGAGCCCATCAATGAATAACACCAATTTCTGCCAGTCAGTTTAACCAGTTCCTAAGCTCATCACTTAGTTTAAATCAATTTTGTGTACTTTTTTGTCATGTTTGAAACCAATCAGGGTTCAGTAAATGAAAACAATTTTTCGGCGGCATATTAAAAGGAAAAAAAAACGTTTCAGTATGAAATGTCTGTGCCAGTGCGATTTTTTAACCTCAAACACACACACACACACACACACACACACACACACACACACACACACACACACACACACACACACACACAGAGTCTTGTTTTCCCTACATACCGAGGTACCCCATTGTCTGTCCTTTGTGTGGACTAACGGTTTCAATCTCGTTTTGCCGGTACAGTTCTGGGAAAACAACCGAGGTAAAGGCTTTCTTTTGTCTTTTGTACCTCGGTAAGGCGAAACACGCAAACTCTTTTGTCTAGTTACCTCGTCAAGTTGGTAAGACAAACGCACACACACACACACACACACACAGAGTCTTGTTTTCCCTACATACCGAGGTACCCCATTGTTTGTCCTTTGTGTGGACTAACGGTTTCAACCTCGTTTTGCCGGTACAGTTCTGGGAAAACAACCGAGGTAAAGGGTTTCTTTTGTCTTTTGTACCTCGGTAAGGCGAAACACGCAAACTCTTTTGTCTAGTTAACTCGTCAAGTTGGTAAGACAAACGCAGTCTTGTCTACCCTACATACCGAGGTACCCCATTGTTTGTCCTTTGTGTAGACTAACGGTTTCTACCTCGTTTTGCCGGTACAGTTCTGGGAAAACAACCGAGGTAAAGGGTTTCTTTTGTCTTTTGTACCTCGGTAAGGCGAAACACGCAAACTCTTTTGTCTAGTTACCTCGTCAAGTTGGTAAGACAAACGCACACACACACACACACACACACACACACACACACACACACATACACACATACACACATACACACATACACACACGCACGCACGCACGCACGCACGCACGCACGCACGCACGCACGCACGCACGCACGCACGCACGCACGCACGCATTCAAAAGAAGATTTTGATGAATTTTTAGAAATTTTGAAGAATCACGATCCAAATATTAAATTGAAAGCTACTATCAGTGAAAATTCTGTTGATTTTCTCGATGTAACCGTGTATAAAGGCAAGCAATTTCAGGCGTCCGGTCATTTAGATTATAAAGTATATTTTAAACCAACTGATTCACATCAATTGTTGCACACTAAATCATTTCATCCTCAACATACATTTAAACTCTTTCGTTTCCACCGCAATTCAAGTGATAAGGTAAATTTCAATGAGGCTTGTTCTACTCTATTTGGCGCCCTCAGATCGAGAGGGTACTCACTGCGCCTTTTGCGTAGCCTGAAATCCCAAACCTTGAAAAAGCTCGAAAGTCCAGCTGAAACTACCGATTTCGAACCACTGAAGATTGAACACAACAGACCGTTGCAAAATAGTAGTGGCGCGGTATTTAATTGCAAAAAGCCTCGTTGTAGACTGCATACTTTTATGCCTGATCAGAAAGAGGAATTTTCCTCCGAACAAACGAAAAATCATTATCAGATCCGTAACCCCCTCCATTGTGATTCACCAAACATTATTTACCTTATCACTTGTAAGCGATGTCGGAAACAGTATGTTGGTCAAAGTCAAAATCCTTTCCGAGAACGTGCTACTAGACACAAACAGGATATAAAACATAATTCTGATGCCCCAGTAGCACAACATTTTAACCTTCCTGGCCATTCTTTGGACGATTTCGAAATCCATCCTATTGAACAACCACCAATTAAAGACACATTAGAAGAAACGGATGAATTTAGAAAAAAACGTGAAGCTTTTTGGATCAATACGCTTCAAACCCTCTGGCCATTTGGTATGAACATATCAGAGGGCGAATGCGAAAGGAGGTCCATCATTCCTTTCACTTTAACGTACAACAGAATGAATATCGAAATAGCAAAAATGTTAAAAGATGAATTCAATTTTACCAATGCTAAATTAAATGAACCTTTGAATCTTCGACCTGTCATCGCCTATAAGAAAAACAAAAGCTTGCGTAACATCCTTGTAAGGACTAAATTAGAGCCCATCAATGAATAACACCAATTTCTGCCAGTCAGTTTAACCAGTTCCTAAGCTCATCACTTAGTTTAAATCAGTTTTGTGTAATTTTTTGTCATGTTTGAAACCCATCGGGGTTCAGTAAATGAAAACAATTTTTCGGCGGCATATTAAAAGGAAAAAAAACGTTTCAGTATGAAATGTCTGTGCCAGTGCGATTTTTTAACCTCAAACACACACACACACACACACACACACACACACACACACACACACACACACACACACACACACACACACACACACACACACACACACAGAGTCTTGTTTTCCCTACATACCGAGGTACCCCATTGTCTGTCCTTTGTGTGGACTAACGGTTTCAATCTCGTTTTGCCGGTACAGTTCTGGGAAAACAACCGAGGTAAAGGCTTTCTTTTGTCTTTTGTACCTCGGTAAGGCGAAACACGCAAACTCTTTTGTCTAGTTACCTCGTCAAGTTGGTAAGACAAACGCACACACACACACACACACACACAGAGTCTTGTTTTCCCTACATACCGAGGTACCCCATTGTTTGTCCTTTGTGTGGACTAACGGTTTCAACCTCGTTTTGCCGGTACAGTTCTGGGAAAACAACCGAGGTAAAGGCTTTCTTTTGTCTTTTGTACCTCGGTAAGGCGAAACACGCAAACTCTTTTGTCTAGTTAACTCGTCAAGTTGGTAAGACAAACGCAGTCTTGTCTACCCTACATACCGAGGTACCCCATTGTTTGTCCTTTGTGTAGACTAACGGTTTCTACCTCGTTTTGCCGGTACAGTTCTGGGAAAACAACCGAGGTAAAGGGTTTCTTTTGTCTTTTGTACCTCGGTAAGGCGAAACACGCAAACTCTTTTGTCTAGTTACCTCGTTGGTAAGACAAACGCACACACACACACACACACACACACACACACACACACACACACACACACACACACACACACACACACACACACACACACACACACACACACACACACACACATACACACGCACGCACGCACGCACGCACGCACGCACGCACGCACGCACGCACGCACGCATTCAAAAGAAGATTTTGATGAATTTTTAGAAATTTTGAAGAATCACGATCCAAATATTAAATTGAAAGCTACTTTCAGTGAAAATTCTGTTGATTTTCTCGATGTAACCGTGTATAAAGGCAAGCAATTTCAGGCGTCCGGTCATTTAGATTATAAAGTATATTTTAAACCAACTGATTCACATCAATTGTTGCACACTAAATCATTTCATCCTCAACATACATTTAAAGGTATCATCAAATCACAGCTCATTCGTTTCCACCGCAATTCAAGTGATAAGGTAAATTTCAATGAGGCTTGTTCTACTCTATTTGGCGCCCTCAGATCGAGAGGGTACTCACTGCGCCTTTTGCGTAGCCTGAAATCCCAAACCTTGAAAAAGCTCGAAAGTCCAGCTGAAACTACCGATTTCGAACCACTGAAGATTGAACACAACAGACCGTTGCAAAATAGTAGTGGCGCGGTATTTAATTGCAAAAAGCCTCGTTGTAGACTGCATACTTTTATGCCTGATCAGAAAGAGGAATTTTCCTCCGAACAAACGAAAAATCATTATCAGATCCGTAACCCCCTCCATTGTGATTCACCAAACATTATTTACCTTATCACTTGTAAGCGATGTCGGAAACAGTATGTTGGTCAAAGTCAAAATCCTTTTCGAGAACGTGCTACTAGACACAAACAGGATATAAAACATAATGCTGATGCCCCGGTAGCACAACATTTTAACCTTCCTGGCCATTCTTTGGACGATTTCGAAATCCACCCAATTGAACAACCACCAATTAAAGACACATTAGAAGAAACGGATGAATTTAGAAAAAAACGTGAAGCTTTTTGGATCAATACGCTTCAAACCCTCTGGCCATTTGGTATGAACATATCAGAGGGCGAATGCGAAAGGAGGTCCATCATTCCTTTCACTTTAACGTACAACAGAATGAATATCAAAATAGCAAAAATGTTAAAAGATGAATTCAATTTTACCAATGCTAAATTAAATGAACCTTTGAATCTTCGACCTGTCATCGCCTATAAGAAAAACAAAAGCTTGCGTAACATCCTTGTAAGGACTAAATTAGAGCCCATCAATGAATAACATCAATTATTGCCAGTCAGTTTAACCAGTTCCTAAGCTCATCACTTAGTTTAAATCAAATTTGGTGTAATTTTTTGTCATGTTTGAAACCCATCTGGGTTCAGTAAATGAAAACAATTTTTCGGCGGCATATTAAAAGAAAAAAACGTTTCAGTATGAAATGTCTGTGCCAGTGCGATTTTTTAACCTCAAACACACACACACGCACGCACGCACGCACGCACGCACGCACGCACGCACGCACGCACGCACGCACGTACGCACGCACGCACGCACGCACGCACGCACGCACGCACGCACGCACGCACGCACGCACGCACGCACGCACGCACGCACGCACGCACGCACGCACGCACGCACGCACGCACGCACGCACGCACGCACGCACGCACGCACGCACACACACACACACACACACACACACACACACACACACACACACACACACACACACACACACACACACAGCATCACCACTCGGTACATGAATATCAAAGCTGCGATTGGAATGGACTGCAGGCAAGTAAAATTGGGCACTCACAAGGCAACTTTAAAAGAAAAAAAAAAGGTCACCAGTTTTATGTCTAGATATAGTGAATATCTTTCGACTCAATCATTTAATGTCTACCAAATGCTCGATCAATATAATGGTAAGAGAGGAGAGAAGACCAAGTTTCCAATATGATGCCAGTGTCATGTTCCCCTCAGTATTATTAAGAGAAAGAAAGCACCTATGTGGTTTAGTACAAGACAGAAGAGTGTGGGTGTCGACAACATCTCATCCCATTCTCCGTACCGTGGACTCTCCCTTCTAAATCGTATATTCAACAAACTCTGCAGACTTGTGACTTTTCCCAACATTGCATTCGAGAGTACTATAATGAGGGCGACGATCGTAGAGTCTGTTTCTCGGATGGATAAATAGTCTGTACTTGTACAAGTGATTACTTAATCCGTCCGAGGACCGGAATGCTGCGATTGCTGCACAGAACATAAATTATGTGTGTTCGGTCAACACATTCAAGAACATCATTTTTGCAAACTAGGGGAGATAATCTGTATATTCAGAGCAATTTTTCATTCAATGGGCTCGATCGAACAGATGTACTTCAAAATTTCCAGTTTGTTTACAGGGCAAACCATTGCCCAAAGCCGCGGGCTCTTTTCCCTGAATGGTGTCACATGCACATAGCAAGCCCCTGATCTGTCACAAAATATTATAGCAACAAAAAAATATGCAGTTTTATTTCTCCAAAGTCTCATTGACTGTTGCTGCCTTATATCACACAGACCTTAATGATTAATGGACCTCCATAAATTCAGAAGGAGGCATTTCCTCCATTTGCAGCCCTGAACATCATATATTTTTTTCTATACAATTTATTGGTTAAGTCAGCTTATTTTTGTTTTCATCGTGTGGTCCGACTTTTGTGAGAGAGACGATGACATGCATGGTATAGGTCATGGCATTTTTCAAGATGAAAAAAGATCAAAAATTATTTGCCCATTTTTCAATATCTTTTCAAATTTACGTCAACTTGCGAGTATATAATGGCTCCACATGGCGAAGTCGAGTTTTTCGACGCAATCACAACAAGTAGAAATCAGATCAGATACACACATACCGAGCATACCACTCGGTGCATGAATATCAGAGCTGCGATTGGGATGGACCGCTGGCAAGTAATATCGGGCACTCACAAGGCAAATTTAAAAGAAAAAACGTCACAAGTATTATGTTCAGATAAAGTGAATATCTTTCGACTCAATCATTTAATATCTACCAAATGCTCGCTCAATATAACGGCAAGAGAGGAGAGAAGACCAAGCTTCCAATATGATGCCAGTGGGATGATCCCCTAAGTATTACTAAGAGAAAGAAAGCACCTATGTGGCTTTAGTACACGACAGAAGAGTGTGGGTGTTCGACAACATCTCACCCCATTCTCCGTACCGTGGACTCTCCCTTCTAAATCGTATATTCAACAAACTCTGCAGACTTGTGACTTTTCCCAACATTGCATTCGAGAGTACTATAATGAGGGCGACGATCGTAGAGTCTGTTTCTCGGATGGATAAATAGTCTGTACTTGTACAAGTGATTACTTAATCCGTCCGAGGACCGGAATGCTGCGATTGCTGCCCAGAACAGAAATCATGTGTGTTCGGTCTACACATTCAAGCACCTCATTTTTGCAAACTAGGGGAGATAATCTGTATATTCAGAGCAATTTCTCATTTATTGGGCTCGATCGAACAAATGAACTTCCAACTTTCAAGTTTGTTTATAGGGCAAACCATTGCCCAAAGCCGTGGGCTCTTTCCCCTGAATGGTGTCACATGCACATAGCAGGCCCCTCATCTGTCACAAAATATCATACCAACATAAAAATATACAGTTTTATTTCACCAGAATCTCATCGACTGTTGCTGCCTTATATCACACAGACCTTAATGCTTAATGGACCTCCATAAATTCAAAAGGAGGCATTTCCTCCATTTGCAGCCCTTAACATCATATATTTTTTCCTATACAATTTATTGGTTAAGTCAGCTAACTTTTTTTTTCATCGTTTGGTCCGACTTTTGTGAGAGAGACGATGACATGCATGGTATATATAGGTCATGAAATTTTTCAAGATGAAAAAAAAACAAAATTATTTGCCCATTTTTCAATACCTTTTCACATTTCCGTCAACTTGCGAGTATATAATGGCTCCACAAGGCGAAGTGGTGATGCTGGATGTGTGTGTATCTGATCTCATTTCTACTTGTTGTGATTGCGTCGAAAAACTCGACTTCGCCATGTGGATCCGTTGTATACTCGCAAGTTGAAGAAAATGTGAAAAAGTGTTGAAAAATGGGCAAATAATGTTTGGGTTTTTTCATCTTGAAAAATTCCATGACCTATACCATGCATGTCATCGTCTCTCTCACAAAAGTCGGACCAAACGATGAAAAAAAAGTTAGCTGATTTAACCAATAAATTGTATAGGAAAAAACATATGAAGTTCAGGGCCGCAAATGGAGGAAATACCTCCTTCTGAATTTATGGAGGTCCATTAAGCATTAAGGTCTGTGTGATATAAGGCAGCAACTGTCAATGAGATTCTGGAGAAATAAAACTGTATATTTTTATGTTCCTATGATATTTTGTGACAGATCAGGGGCCTGCTATGTGCATGTGACACCATTCAGGGAAAAGGGCCCTCGGCTTTGGGCAATGGTTTGCCCTGTAAAGAAACTGGAAAGTTGGAAGTTCATCTGTTCGAGCGAGCCCAATGAATGAGAAATTGCTCTGAATATACAGATTATCTCCCCCAGTTTGCAAAAATGATGTGCTTGAGTGTGTTCACCGAACACACATAATTTATGTTCTGGGCAGCAATCGTAGCATTACGGTCCTCGGACGGATTAAGTAATCGCATGTACAAGTACAGACTACTTATACATCCGAGAAACAGACTGTACGATCGTCGCCCTCATTACAGTAGTCTCGAATGCAATGTTGGGAAAAGTCACAAGTCTGCAGAGTATGTTGAATATACGATTTAGAAGGGAGAGTCTACGATACGGAGAATGGGATGAGATGTTGTCGAACACCCACACTCTTCTGTCCTGTCCTAAAGCCACATAGGTGCTTTCTTTCTGTTAATAATACTGAGGGGAACATGCCTCTGGCACCATATTGGAAACTTGGTCTTCTCTCCTCTCCTACCATTATACTGAGCGAGCATTTGTACACATTAAATGATTGAGCCGAAAGATATTCAGTATATCTGGACATAATACTGGTGACGTTTTTTCTTTTAAAGTTGCCTTGTGAGTGTCCAATATTACTTGCCTGCAGTCCATCCCAATCGCAGCTTTGACATTCATGCACCGAGTGGCGATGCTGGGTGTGTGTGTATCTGATCTGATTTCTACTTCTGATTGCATCGAAAAACTCGACTTCGCCATTTGGAGCCAGTATATACTCGCAAGTTGACGAAAATGTGAAAAGGTATTGAAAAAATGGGCAAATAATTTTGGGTTTTGTCATCTTTAAAAATTCCATGACCTATACCATGCATATCAACGTGTCTGTCACAAAAGTCGGACCAAAGGATGAAAAAAAAGTCAGCTGACTTAACCAATAAATTGTATAGGAAAATATATATGATGTTCAGGGCTGCAAATGGAGGAAATGCCTCCTTCTGAATTTATGGAGGTCCATTAAGCATTAAGGTCTGTGTGATGTAAGGCAGCAACAGTCAATGAGACTTTGGAGAAATAAAACTGCATATTTTTTTGTTGCTATGATATTTTGTGACAGATCAGGGGCCTGCTATGTAAATGTGACACCATTCAGGGAAAAGAGCCCACGGCTTTGGGCAATGGTTTGCACTGTAAACAAACTGGAATGTTGGAAGTTCATCTGTTCGAGCGAGCCCAATGAATGAGAAATTGCTCTTAATATACAGATTATCTCCCCTAGTTTTAAAAAATGATGTGCTTGAATGTGTTGACGGAACACACATAATTTATGTTCTGGGCAGCAATCGCAGCATTACGGTCCTCGGACGGATTAAATAATCACATGTACAAGTACAGACTCTACGATCGTCGCCCTCATTATAGTACTCACGAATGCAATGTTGGGAAAAGTCACAAGTCTGCAGAGTGTGTTGAATATACGATTTAGAAGCGAGAGTCTACGGTACGGAGAATGGGATGAGATGTTGTCGAACACCCACACTCTTCTGTGTTGTACTAAAGCCACAAAGGTGCTTTCTTTCACTTAGTAATACTGAGGGGAACATGCCACTTTCATCACATTGGAAACTTGGTCTTCTCTCCTCTCTTACCATTATATTGAGCGAGCATTTGGTAGACATTATATGATTGAGTCGAAAGATATTCACTATATCTGGATATAGAGTGCCCAATATTACTTGCCTGCATTCCGTTCCAATCGCAGATTTGATATTCAAGCACCGAGTGGTGATGTGGTGATGCTGAGTGTGTGTGTATCTGATCTGTTTTCTGCTTGTTGTGATTGCGTCAAAAAACTCGACTTCGCCATGTGGAGCCATTACATACTCTCAAGTTGAGGGAAATGTGAAAAGGTATTGAAAAATGGGCAAATAATTTTGTTTTTTTTTTTCATCCTGAAAAATTCCAAAACCTTTTTCGTGCATGCCATCGTCTCTCTCACAAAAGTCGGACCAAACGATGAAAAAAAAAGTTAGCTGACTTAACCAATAAATTGTATAGGAAAAAATATATGATGTTCATGGCTGCAAATGGAGGAAATGCCTCCTTCTGAATTTATTGAGGTCCATTAAGCATTAAGGTCTGTGTGATATAAGGCAGCAACAGTCAATGAGATTCTGGAGAAATAAAACTGCATATTTTTATGTTGCTATGGTATTCTGTGACAGATCAGGGGCCTGCTATGTGCATGTGACACCATTCAGAGAAAAGAGCCCACGGCTTTGGGCAATGGTTTGCCCTGTGAACAAACTGGAAAGTCGGAAGTTCATCTGTTCGAGCGAGCCCAATGAATGAGAAATTTCTCTGAATATAAGATTATCTCCCCTAGTTTGCAAATATGATGTGCTTGAATGTGTTCACCGAACACACATAATTTATGCTCTGGGCAGGGCAGCTATCGCCGCATTACGGTCCTCGGACGGATTAAGTAATCACATGTACAAGTACAGACTACTTATCCATCCGAGAAACAGACTCTACGATCGTCGCCCTTATTATAGTACTCTCGAATGCAATGTTGGGAAAAGTCACAAGTCTACAGAGTGTGTTGAATATACGATTCAGAAGGGAGAGACTACGGTACGGACAATGGGATGGGATGTTGTCGAACACCCACACCCTTCTGTCTTGTACTAAAGACACATCGGTTCTACCTTTCTCTTAGTAATAGTGAGGAGAACATGCTACTGCCTTCATATTGGAAACTTGGTCTTCTCTCCTCTCTTACCATTATATTGAGCGAGCATTTGGTAGACATTAAACGATTGAGTCGCAAGATATTCACTATATCTGGACATACAGTGCCCAATATTACTTGCCTGTTGTCCATCCCAATCGCAGCTTTGATATTCATGCAGCGAGTGGTGATGCTGGGTGTATGTGTATCTGATCTGATTTCTGCTTGTTGTGATTGCGTCCAAAAACTCGTCTTCGCAATGTGGAGCCATTATATACTCGCAAGTTGACGGAAATGTAAAAAAGGATTGAAAAATGGGCAAATAATTTTTTTTTTCATCTTGAAAAATTCCATGACCTACGCCATGCATGTCATCGTCTCTCTCACAAAAGTCGGACCAAACGATGAAAAAAAAGTCAGTTGACTTAAGCAATAAGTTGCATAGGAACAAATGTATGATGTTCAGGGCTGCAAATGGAGGAAATGCCTCCTTCTGAATTTATGGAGCTCCATTAAGCATTAATGTCTATGTGATATAAGGCAGCAACAGTCAATGAGATTCTGGAGAAATAAAACTGCATATTTTTATGTTGCTATGATATTTTGTGGCAGATCATGGGCCTGCTATGTGCATGTGGCACCATTCAGGGAAAAGAGCCCACGGCTTTGGGCAATGGTTTGCAGCGTAAACATACTGGAAAGTTGGAAGTTCATTTGTTCGATCGAGCCCATTGAATGAGAAATTGCTCTGAATATACAGATTATCTCCCTTAGTTTGCAAAAATGATGTGCTTGAATGTGTTGACCGAACACACATAATTTATGTTCAGGGCAGCAATCGCATCATTCCGGTCCTCGGACGGATTAAGTAATCATTTGTACAAGTACAGACGACTTATCCGCCCGAGAAACAGACTCTACGATCGTCGCCCTCATTATAGTACTCTAGAATGCAATGTTGGGAAAAGTCAAAAGTCTACAGAGTGTGTTGAATATACGATTTAGAAGGGAGAGTCTACGGTGCGGAGAATGGGATGAGTTGTTGTCGAACACCCACACTCTTCTGTCTTGTACTAAAGCCACATAGGTGCTTCCTTTCTCTTAGCAATACTGATGGGAACATGCTACTGCCATCATATTGGAAGCTTGGTCTTCTCTCCTCAAGAGCCCACGTCTTTTGGGCAATGGTTTGCCCTGTATACAAACTGGAAGGTTGGAAGTTCATCTGTTCGATCAGCCAAATTGATGAGAAATTGCTCTGTCTATTAATTATCTCTCCTAGTTTGCAAAAGTGTAGTGATTGAATGTGTTGACCAAACACACATAATTGGTGTTGTTCTGAGCAATATTCGCAGCATTCCGAAGCTCGGACAGATCGAATAATCACTTATACAAGTACAGATTACTTATCCACCCGAGAAACAGACTCTACGTTCGTCGCCTTCATTATATTACTCTCGAGTGTATTGTTGGGGAAAAGTCACAAGTCTACAGAGTGTGTGGAATACGCGACTTAGAAGGCGAATGGGATGAGATTTTGTCGAACACCCATATACTTTTCCGTCTTGTACTAAAGCCACATAAATGCTTTCTTTCTCTTAGTAATAGTGAGGGAAACATGTCAATGGCATCATATTGGAAATGTGGTCTCCTCTCCTCTCATAACATTATATTGAGCGTGCATTTGGTAGACATTAAATGATTGAGTAGAAGGATATTCAGTATGTCTGGAGATAATATTGGTGACTTTTTTTCTTTTATAGTTGCCTTGCGAATGCCCAATATTACTTGCCTGCAGTCCATCCCCATCGCTGCTTTGATTCTCATGCACCGAGTGGTGATTCTGGGCGTGTATCTGATCTGATTTCTACTTGTAGTGATTGCGTCGAAAAACTCGACTTTCCCATGTGAGCTATCATTTACTCGCAAGTTGACCGTAAAGGTGAAAAGGTATTGAAAAATGGGGAAATAATTTTGGGTTTTTTTCATCTTGAAAATTTCCATGACCTACACTATGTATGCCGTCCGTCGTCTCTCTAACAAAAGTTGGACCAAAGGATGAAATAACAAAACTTAGCTGACTTAACCAATAAATTGTATAGGAAAAAATATATGATGTTCAGGGCTGCAAACGGAGACAATGCCTCCTTCTGAATTCATGGAGGTCCATTAAGCATTATGGTTTGTGTATTATAAGGCAGCACATATCAATGAGATTCTGGAGTAGACAACAGCCTATTTTTATGTTTCTATGATGTTTTGTGACAGATCAGGGGCTGGCTATTTACATGTGACACCATTCAGGGAAAAGAGCCCACGGGTTTGGGCAATGGTTTGGCCTGTATACAAACTGGAAGGTTGGAAGTTCATCTGTTCTATGAGCCAAATTGATGAGAAATTGCTGTGTCTATTAATTATCTCCCCTAGTTTGCAAAAGTGTAGTTCTTGAATGTGTTGACCAAACACACATAATTTGTGTTGTTCTGGCAACATTCGCAGCATTCCGAAGCTCGGACGGATCGAATAATCACTTGTACAAGTACAGACTACTTATCCACCCGAGAAACAGACTCTACGTTCGTCGCCTTCGTCATATACTCTCGAGTGTATTGTTGGTGAAAGTCACAAGTCTACAGAGTGTGTTGAATATGCGACTTAGATTGCGAATGGGATGAGATGTTGTCGAACACCCATATACTTTTCCGTTTTGTCCTAAAGCAACATAAATGCTTTCTTTCTCTTAGTAATAGTGAGGGAAACATGTCACTGGCATTATATTGGAAACGTGGTCTTCTCTCCTCTCATAACATTATATTGAGCGTGCATTTGGTAGACATTAAATGATTGAGTAGAAGGATATTCACTATGTCTGGACATAATATTGGTGACTTTTTTTCTTTTAAAGTTGCCTTGCGAATACCCAATATTACTTGCCTGCAGTCCATCCCCATCGCTGCTTTGATTCTCATGCATCGATTGGTGATGCTGGGCGTGTATCTGATCTGATTTCTACTTGTAGTGATTGCGTCGAAAAACTCGACTTTCCAATGTAAGCCATTATATACTCGCAAGTTGACCGTAAATGTGAAAAGGTATTGAAAAATGGGCAAACAATTGTGATGTTTTTTCATCTTGAAAAATTCCATGACCTACACTATGTATGCCGTCCGTCTTCTCTCTGACAAAAGTCGGACCAAACGGTGAAAAAAAAACTTAGCTGACTTAACCAAAAAATTGTATAGGAAAAAATATATGATGTTCAAGGTTGCAAACGGAGACAATGACTCTCTCTGAATTTATGGAGGTCCATAAAGCATTAAGGTTTGTGTATTATAAGGCAGAACATATCAATGAGATTCTGGAGAAGACAACAGCCTATTTTTATGTTGCTAAGATGTTTTGTGACAAATCAGGGCCTTGCTATGTGCATGTGACACCATTCAGGGAAAAGAGCCCACGGCTTTGGGCAATGGTGTGCCCTGTATACAAACTGGAAGGTTGGAAGTTCATCTGTTCGATCGAGCCAAATTGATGAGAAATTCCTCTGTCTGTTAATTATCTCCCCTTGTTTGCAAAAGTGTAATGCTTGAATGTGTTGACCAAACACACATAATTCGTGTTGTTCTGGGCAACATTCGCAGCATTCCGAAGCTCGGACGGATCGAAGAATCACTTGTACAAATACAGACTACTTGTGCACCCGAGAAACAGACTCTGCGTTCGTCGCCTTCATTATATTACTCTCGAGTGTACTGTTGGGGAAAAGTCACAAGTCTACAGAGTGTGTTGAATATGCGACTCAGAAGGCGAATGGGATGAGGTGTTGTCGAACACCAATATACTTTTTCGTCTTGTACTAAAGCCACATAAATGCTTTCTTTCTCTTAGTAATAGTGAGGGAAACATATCACTGGCATCATATTGGAAACTTGGTCTGCTTTCATCTCAAAACATTGTATTGAGCGTGCATTTGGTAGACATTAAATGATTGAGCAGAAGGATATTCACAATATCTGGACTTAATATTGGTGACTTTTTTTCTTTTAAAGTTGCCTTGCGAATGCCCAATGTTACTTGCCTGCAGTCCATCCCCATCGCTGCTTTGATTCTCTTGCATCGAGTGGTGTTTGTGGGCGTGTATCTGATCTGATTTCTACTTGTAGTGATTGCGTCGAAAAACTCGACTTTCCCATGTGAGACATTATATACTCGCAAGTTGACCGTAAAGGTGAAAAGGTATTGAAAATTGGGCAAATAATTTGGGGTTTTTTTTCATCTTGAAAAATTCCATGACCTACACTATGTATGCCGTCCGTCGTCTCTCTGACAAAAGTCGCACCAAACAATAAAAAAAAAACTTAGCTGACTTAACCAATAAATTGTATAGGAAAAAATATATGATGTTCAGGGATGCAAACGGAGACAATGCCTCCTTCTGAATTTAAGGAGGTCCATTAAGCATTATGGTTTGTGCATTATAAGGCAGCACATATGAATGAGACTCTGGAGAAGACAACATTCTATTTTTATGTTGCTATGATGTTTTGTGACAGATCAGGGGCTTGCTATGTGCATGTGACACCATTCAGGGAAAAGAGCCCACGGCTTTGGGCAATGGTTTGCCCTG
This sequence comes from Pictodentalium vernedei, assembly GCA_031216915.1. Classification (NCBI taxonomy): domain Eukaryota; kingdom Metazoa; phylum Mollusca; class Scaphopoda; order Dentaliida; family Dentaliidae; genus Pictodentalium; species Pictodentalium vernedei. The sequence goes on from CM062288.1 coordinate 257,174,372, forward strand.
TATACAAACTGGAAGGTTGGAAGTTCATCTGTTCAATCGAGCCAAATTGATGAGAAATTGCTCTGTCTATTAATTATCTCCCCTAGTTTGCAAAAGTGTAGTTCTTGAATGTGTTGACCAAACACACATAATTTGTGTTGTTCTGGCAACATTCACAGCATTCCGAAGCTCGGACGGATCGAATAATCACTTGTACAAGTAGAGACTACTTATCCACCCGAGAAACAGACTCTACGTTCGTCGCCTTCATTATATTACTCTCGAGTGTATTGTTGGGGAAAGTCACAAGTCTACAAAGTGTGTTGAATATGCGACTTAGAAGGCGAATGGGATGAGATGTTGTCGAACACCCATATACTTTTCCGTCTTGTACTAAAGCAACATAAATGCTTTCTTTCTCTTAGTAATAGTGAGGGAAACATGTCACTGGCATCATATTGGAAACGTGGTCTTCTCTCCTCTCATAACATTATATTGAGCGTCCATTTGGTAGACATTAAATGATTGAGAAGAAGGATATTCACTATGTCCGGACATAATATTGGTTACTTTTTTTCTTTTAAAGTTGCCTTGCGAATGCCCAATATTACTTTCCTGCAGTCCATCCCCATCGCTGGTTTGATTCTCATGCATCGAGTGGTGATGCTGGGCGTGTATCTGATCTGATTTCTACTTGTAGTGATTGTGTCGAAAAACTCGACTTTCCCTAGTGGGCCATTATATTCTTGCAAGTTGACCGTAAATGTGAAAAGGTATTGAAAAATGTGCAAATAATTGTGGGTTTTTTTCATCTTGAAAAATTCCATGACCTACACTATGTATGCCGTCCGTCGTCTCTCTGACAAAAGTCGGACCAAACGATGAAAAAAAAACTTAGCTGACTTAACCATTAAATTGTATAGGAAAAAATATATGATGTTCAGGGCTGCAAACGGAGACAATGACTCCCTCTGAATTTATGGAGGTCCATTAAGCATTATGGTTTGCGTATTATAAGGCAGAACATATCAATGAGATTCTGGAGAAGACAACAGCCTATTTTTATGTTGTTGTGATGTTTTGTGACAGATCAGGGGCTTGCTATGTGCATGTGACACCATTCAGTAATAGAGCCCACGGCTTTTGACAATGGCTTGCCCTGTATACAAACTGGAAGGTTGGAAGTTCATCTGTTCGATCGAGTCAAATTGATGAGAAATTGCTCTGTCTATTAATTATCTCCCCTAGTTTGCAAAAGTGTAGTGCTTGAATGTGTTGACCAAACACACATAATTCGTGTTGTTCTGGGCAACATTCGCAGCATTCCGAAGCTCGGACGGATCGAATAATCACTTGTACAAGTGCAGACTACTTATCCACCCGAGAAACAGACTCTACGTTCGTTGCCTTCATTATATTACTCTCGAGTGTATTGTTGGGGAAAAGTCACAAGTCTACAGAGTGTGTTGAATATGCGACTTAGAAGGCGAATGGTATGAGATTTTTTCGAACACCCATATACTTGTCCGTCTTGTACTAAAGCCACATAAATGCTTTCTTTCACTTAGTAATAGTGAGGGAAACATGTCACTGGCATCATATTGGAAACGTGGTCTTCTCTCCTCTCATAACATTATATTGAGCGTGCATTTGGTAGTTATTAAATGATTGAGTAGAAGGATATTCACTATGTCAGGACATAATATAGGTGACTTTTATTCTTTTAAAGATGCCTAGCGAATGCCCAATATTACTTGCCTGCACTCCATCCCCATCGCTGCTTTGATTCTCATGCATCGAGTGGTGATTCTGGGCGTGTATCTGATCTGATTTCTACTTGTAGTGATTGCGTCGACAAACTCGACTTTCCCATGTGAGCCATAATATACTCGCAAGTCGACTGTAAATGTGAAAAGGTAAGGAAAAATGGGCAAAAAATTTTTTGTCTTTTTCATCTTGAAAAATTCCATGACCTACACTATGTATGCCGTCCGTCTTCTCTCTGACAAAAGTCGGACCTAACGATGAAAAAAAAACTTAGCTGACTTAACCAAAAAATTGTATAGGAAAAAATACATGATGTTCAGGGCTGCAAACGGAGACAATGCCTTCTTCTGAATTTATGGAGGCCCAGTAAGCATTATGGTTTGTGTATTATAAGGCAGCACATATCATTGTGATTCTGGAGAAGACAACAGCCTATCTTTATGTTGCTATGATGTTTTGTGACAGATCAAGGGCTTGCTATGTGCACGTGACACCATTCAGGGAAAGGGGTCCACGGCTTTGAGCAATAGTTTGCCCTGTATATAAACTGGAAGGTTGGAAGTTCATCTGTTCGATAGAGCCAAATTGATGAGAAATTGCTCTGTCTATTAATTATCTCCCCTACTGTGCAAAAGTGAAGTGCTTGAATGTGTTGACCAAACACACATAATTCGTATTGTTCTGGGCATCATTCGCAGCCTTCCGAAGCTCGGACGGATCGAACAATCACTTGTACAAGTGCAGACTACTTATCCACCCGAGAAACAGACTCTACGTTCGTCGCCTTCATTATATTACTCTCGAGTGTATTGTTGGGGAAAAGTCCCACGTCCACAGAGTGTGTTGAATATGCGACTTAGAAGGCAAATGGGATGAGATTTTGTCGAACACCCATATACTTTTCCGTCTTGTACTAAAGCAACATAAATGCTTTCTTTCTCTTAGTAATAGTGAGGGAAACATGTCACTGGCATCACATTGGAAACTTGGTCTTCTCTCCTCTCATAACATTATATTGAGCGTGCATTTGGTAGACATTAAATGATTGAGTAGAAGGATATTCACTATATCTGGACATAATATAGGGGACTTTTTTTCTTTTAAAGTTGCCTTGCGAATGCCCAATATTACTTGCCTGCAGTCCATCCCCATCGCTGCTTTGATTCTCATGCATTGAGTGGTGATTCTGGGCATGTATATGATCTGATTTGTACTTGTAGTGATTGCGTCGAAAAACTCGACTTTCCCATGTGAGCCATTATATACTCGAAAGTTGACCGTAAGGGTGAAAAGGTATTGAAAAATTGGCAAATAATTTAGGTTTTTTTTCATCTTGAAAAATTCCATGACCTACACTATGTATACCGTCCATCGTCTCTCTAACAAAAGTCGGACCAAACGATAAAAAAAAAAAACTTAGCTGAATTAACCAATAAATTGTATAGGGAAAAATATATGATGTTCAGGGCTGCAAACGGAGACGATGCCTCCTTCTGAATTTATGGAGGTCCATTAAGGATAATGGTTTTAGTATTATAAGGCAGCACATATTAATGAGATTCTGGAGAAGACAACAGCCTATTTTTATGTTGCTATGATGTTTTGTGACAGATCAGGGGCTTGCTATGTGCATGTGACACCATTCAGGGAAAAGGGCCCACGGCTTTGGGCAATGGTTTGCCCTGTATACAAACTGGAAGGTTGGAAGTTCATCTGTTCGATCGAGCCAAATTGACGAGAAATTGCTCTGTCTATTAATTATCTCCCCTAGTTTGCAAAAGTGTAGTGCTTGAATGTGTTGACCAAACACACATAATTCGTGTTGTTCTGGGCAACATTCGCATCATTCCGAAGCTCGGACGGATCGAATAATCACTTGAACACGTACAGACTACTCATCCACCCGAGAAACAGACTCTACGTTCGTCGCCTTCATTATATTACTCTCGAGTGTATTGTTGGGGAAAAGTCACAAGTCTACAGAGTGTGTTGAATATGCGACTTAGAAGGCGAATGGTATGAGATTTTGTCGAACACCCATATACTTGTCCGTCTTGTACTAGAGCCACATAAATGCTTTCTTTCACTTAGTAATAGTGAGGGAAACATGTCACTGGCATCATATTGGAAACGTGGTCTTCTGTCCTCTCATAACATTATATTGAGCGTGCATTTGGTAGACAATAAATGATTGAGTAGAAGGATATTCACTATGTCTGGACATAATATTGGTGACTTTTTTATCTTTTAAAGTTGCCTTGCGAATGCCCAATATTACTTGCCTGCAGTCCATCCCCATCGCTGCTTTGATTCTCATGCAGCGAGTGGTGATGCTGGGCGTGTATCTGATCTGATTTCTACTTGTAGCAATTGCGTCGAAAGACTCGATTTTCCCATGTGAGCCATTATATACACGAAAGTTGACCGTAAATGTGAAAAGGTATTGAAAAAATGGGCACATAATTTTGGGTTTTTAAATCTTGAAAAATTCCATGACCTACACTATGTATCCTGTCCGTCGACTCTCTGACAAAAGTCGGACCAAACGATGAAAAAAAAACAAACTTAGCTGACTTAACCAATAAATAGTATAGGAAAAAATATATTATGTTCAGGGCTGCAAACGGAGAAAATAAATGCCTCCTTCTGAATTTATGGAGGTCTTTTAAGCATTATGGTTTGTGTATTATAAGGCAGCACATATCAATGAGATTCTGGAGAAGACAACAGCCTATTTTTATGTTGCTATTATGTTTTTTGACAGATCAAGGGCTTGATATGTGCAAGTGACACCATTCCGGGAAAAGATCCCACGGCTTTGGGCAATGGTTTGCCCTCTATACAAACTGGAAAGTTGGACGTTCATCTGTTCGATCGAGCCAAATTGATGAGAAATTCGTCTGTCTATTAATTATCTCCCCTAGTTTGCAAAAGTGCGGTGCTTGAATGTGTTGACCAAACACACATGATTCGTGTTGTTCTGGGCAACATTCGCAGCATTCCGAAGCCTGGACGGATCGAATTACCAGTTGTGCAAGTACAGACTACTTATGCACCCGAGAAACAGACTCTACGTTCGTCGCCTTCATTATATTACTCTCGAGTGTATTGTTGGGGAAAAGTCACAAGCCTACAGAGTGTGTTGAATATGCGACTTAGAATGCGAATGGGATGAGATGTTGTCGAACTACCATATACTTTTCCGTCTTGTACTAAAGCCACATAACTGCTTTCTTTCTCTTAGTAATAGTGAGGGAAACATGTCACTGGCATCATATTCGAAACTTGGTCTTCTCTCCTCTCATAATATTATATTGAGCGTGCATTTGGTAGACATTAAATGATTGAGTAGAAGGATATTCACTATGACTGGACATAATATGGGTGACTTTTTCTCTTTTAAAGTTGCCTTGCGAATACCCAATATTACTTGCCTGCAGTCCATCCCCATCGCTGCTTTGCTTCTCATGCATCGAGTGGTGATGTGGGCGTGTATCTGATCTGATTTCTACTTGTAGTGATTGCGTCGAAAAACTCGACTTTCCCATGTGAGCCATTATATACTCGCAAGTTGACAGTAAATGTGAAAAGGTATTGAAAAATGGGCAAATAATTTTGGTTTTTTTTCATCTCGAAAAATTCGATGACCTACACTATGTATACGGTCCGTCGTCTCTCTGACAAAAGTCGGACCAAACGATGAAAAAAAACTTAGCTGAATTAACCAATAAATTGTATAGGAAAAAATGTATGATGTTCAGGGCTGCAAACGGAAACAATGCCTCCTTCTGAATTTATAGAGGTCCATTAAGCATTATGGTTTGTGTAGTATAAGTCAGCACATCCTAATGAGATTCTGGAGAAGCCAAAATCCTATTTTTTTGTTGCTATGATGTTTTGTGACAGATCAGGGGCTTGCCATGTGCATGTGACACCATTCAGGGAAAAGAGCCCACGGCTTTGGGCAATGTTTTGCCCTGTATACAAACTGGACGGTTGGAAGTTCGTCTGTTCGATCGAGCCAAATTGATGAGAAATTGCTCTGTCTATTAATTATCTCCCCTAGTTTGCAAAAGTGTAGTGCTTGAATGGGTTGACCAAACACACATAATTCGTGTTGTTCTGGGCAATATTCGCAGCATTCCGAAGCTCGGACGGATCAAATAATAACTTGTACAAGTACAGACTACTTATCTCTCCGAAAAACAGACTCTACGTTCGTCGCCTTCTTGATATTACTCTCGAGTGTATTGTTGGGGAAAAGTCACAAGTCTACAGAGTGTGTTGAATATGCGACATAGAAGGCGAATGGGATGAGATGTTGTCGACCACCCATATACTTTTCCATCTTGTACTAAAGCCGCATAAATGCTTTCTTTCTCTTAGTAATAGTTAGAGAAACATGTCACTGGCATCTTTTTGGAAACTTGGTCTTCTCTCCTCTCATAACATTATATTGGGCGTGCATTTGGTAAACATTAAATGATTGAGTAGAAGGATATTCACTATGTCTGGACATAATATTGGTGACTTTTTTTCTTTTAAAGTTGCCTTGCGAATGCCAAATATTACTTGCCTGCAGTCCATCCCCATCGCTGCTTTGATTCTCATGCATCGAGTGGTGATGGTGTGCGTGTATCTGATCTGATTTCTGCTTGTAGTGATTGCGTCGAAAAACTCGACTTTTAGATGAGAGCCATTGTATATTCGCAAGTTGACCGTAAATGTGAAAAGGTATAGAAAAATGGGGAAATAATTTTGGGTTTTTTTCATCTTGAAAAATTCCATGACCTACAATATGCATGCCGTCCGTCGTCTCTCTGACAAAAGTCGGACTAAACGATGAAAAAAAACTTAGCTGACTTAACCATTAAATTGCATAGGAAAAAATATATGATGTTCAGGGCTGCAAACGGAGACAATGCCTCCTTCTGAATTTGTGGAGGTCCATTAAGCATTATGGTTTGTGTATTATAAGGCAGCACATATCAATGAGATTCTGGAGAAGAAAACAGCCTATTTTTATGTTTCTATGATGTTTTGTGACAGATCAGGGTCTTGCTATGTGCATGTGACTCCAATCAAGGAAAAGAGCCCACGGCTTGGGGCAATGATTTGCGCTGTATGCAAACTGGACGGTTGGAAGTTCATCTGTCCCATCGAGCCACATTGATGAGAATTTGCTCTGTCTATTAATTATCTCCCCTAGTTTGCAAAAGTGTAGTGCTTGAATGTGTTGACCAAACATACATAATTCGTGTTGTTCTGGGCAACATTCGCAGCATTCCGAAGCTCGGGCGGATCGAAAAATCACTTGGTCAAGTACAGACTACTTATCCACCCGAGAAACACACTCTACGTTCGTCGCCTTCATTATATTACTCTCGAGTGTATTGTTGGGGAAAAGTCACAAGGCTACAGAGTGTGATGAATATGCGACTTAGAAGGCGAATGGGATGAGAAGTTGTCGAACACCCATATACTTTTCCATCTTGTACTAAAGCCACATAAATGCTTTCTTTCTCTTAGTAATAGTGAGGGCAACATGTCACTGGCATCATATTGGAATCTTGGTCTTCTCTCCTCTCATAACATAATATTGAGCGTGAATTTGGTAGACATTAAATGATTGAGTAGAAGGATATTCACTGTGTCTGGACATAATATTGGTGACTTTTTTTCTTTTAAAGTTGCCTTGCGAATGCCCAATATTCCTTGCCTGAAGTCCATCCCCATCGCTGCTTTGATTCTCATGCATCGAGTGGTGATGCTGGGCGTGTATCTGATCTGATTTCTACTTGTAGTGATTGCGTCGAAAGACTCGATTTTCCCATGTGAGCCATTATATACTCGCAAGTTGGCCGAAAATGTGTAAAGGTATTGAAAAATGGGCAAATAATTTTGGGTTTTTTTCATCTTGAAAAATTCCATGACCTGCACTATGTTTGCCGTCCGTCGTCTCTCTGACAAAAGTCGGACCAAACGATGAGAAAAAAACTTAGCTGACTTAACCAATAAATTGTATAGGAAAAATATATGATGTTCAGGACTGCAAACAAAGACAATGCCTCCTTCTGAATTTATGGAGGTCCATGAAATATTATGGTTTGTGTATTATAAGGCAGTACATATCAATGAGATTCTGGAGAAGACAACAGCCTATTTTTATGTTGCTACGATGTTTTGTGACAGATCAGAGGCTTACTATGTGCATGTGACACCTTTCAGGGAAAATAGCCGACGGCTTTGGGCAATGGTTTGCCTTGTATACAAACTGGAAGGTTGGAAGTTCATCTGTTCGATCGAGCTAAATTGATGAGACATTGCTGTCTAGTAATTATCTCCCCTAGTTTGCAAAAGTGTAGTGCTGGAATGTGTTGACCAAACGGAGATAATTCGTGTTGTTCTGGGCAAAATTCGCAGATTTCCGAAGCTCGGACGGATCGAATAATGACTTGTACAAGTGCAGACTACTTATCCACTCGAGAAACAGACTCTACTTTCATCGCCTTCATTATATTACTCTCGAGTGTATTGTTGGGGAAAAGTCACAAGTCTACGGAGTGTGTTGAATGTGCGACTTAGAAGGCGAATGGGATGAGATGTTGTCGAACACCCATATACTTTTCCGTCTCGTACTAAGTCCATATAAATGATTTCTTTCTCTTAGTAATAGTGAGTGAAACATGTCACTGGCATCATTTTGGAAACCTGGTCTTCTCTCCTCTCATAACATTATATTGAGCGTGCATTTGGTAGACAATAAATGATTGAGTAGAAGGATATTCACTATATCTGGACATAATATTGGTGACTTTTTTTCTTTTAGAGCTGCCTTGCGAATGCCCAATATTACTTGCCTGCAGTCCATCCCCATCGCTGCTTTGATTCTCATGCATCGAGTGGTGATGGTGGGCGTGTATCTGATCTGATTTCTACTTGTAGTGATTGCGTCGAAAAACTCGACTTTCCCATGTGAGCCATTATATATTCGCAAGTTGACCGTAAATGTGAAAAGGTATTGAAAAATGGGGAAATAATTTTGGGGTTATTTCAGCTTGAAAAATTACATGACCTACACTATGTATGCCGTCCGTCGTCTCTCTGAGAAAAGTCGGATCAAACGATGAAAAAAAAAAACTTAGCTGACTTAACCAATAAAATGTATTATTCAAGTACAGACTACTTATCCACCCGAGAAACAGACTCTACGTTCGTCGCCTTCATTATATTACTCTCAAGTGTATTGTTGGGGAAAAGTCACAAGTCTACAGAGTGTGTTGAATATGCGACTTAGAAGGCGAATGGGATGAGATGTTGTCGAACACCCATATACTTTTCCGTCTTGTACTCAAGTCATATAAATGCTTTCTTTCTCTTAGTAATAGTGAGGGAAACATGTCACAGGCATCATATTGGAAAGTTGGTCTTCCCTCCTCTCATAACATTATATTGAGCGTGCATTTGGTATACATCAAATGACTGAGTAGAAGGATATTCACTATGTCTGGACATAATATTGGTGACTTTTTTTCTTTTAAAGTTGCCTTGGGAATGCCCAATATTACTTGCCTGCAGTCCATCCCCATCGCTGCTTTGATTCTCATGCATCGAGTGGTGATGCTGGGCGTTTATCTGATCTGATTTCTACTTGTTGTGATGGCGTTGGAAAACTCGACTTTCCCATGTGAGCCATTATATATTCGCAAGTTGACCGTAAATGTGAAAAGGTATTGAAAAATGGGGAAATAATTTTGGGGTTATTTCATCTTGAAAAATTCCATGACCCACACTATGTATGCCGTCCGTCGTCTCTCTGACAAAAGTCGGACCGAACGATGAAAAAAAAACTTAGCTGACTTAACCAATAAAATGTATATGAAAAAATATATGATGTTCAGGGCTGCAAACGTACACAATGCCTCCTTCTGAATTTATGGAGGACCTCTAAGCATTATGGTTTATGTATTATAAGGCAGCACATCCTAATGAGATTCTGTAGAAGACAACAGCCTATTTTTATGTTGCTATGATGTTTTTAGACAGATCTGGGGCTTGCTATGTGCATGTGACACCATTCAGGGAAAAGAGTCCACGGCTTTGGGCAATGGTTAGCGCTGTATACAAACTGGAAGGTTGGAAGTTCATCTGTTCGATCGAGCCACATTGATGAGAAATTGCTCCGTCTATTAATTATCTCCCCTAGTCTGCAAAGGTGTTGTGCTTGAATGTGTTGACCAAACACACATAATTCGTGTTGTTCTGGGCAACATTCGCAGCATTCCGAAGCTCGGACGGATGGAATAATCACTTGTACAAGTACAGACTACTTATCCACCCGAGAAACAGACTCTACGTTCGTCGCCTTCATTATATTACTCTCAAGTGTATTGTTGGGGAAAAGTCACAAGTCTACAGAGTGTGTTGAATATGCGACTTAGAAGGCGAATGGGATGATATATTGTCGAACACCCATATACTTTTCCGTTTTGTACTAAAGCCATATAAATGCTTTCTTTCTCTTAGTAATAGTGAGGGAAACATGTCCCTGGCATCATATTGGAAACTTGGTCTTCCCTCCTCTCATAACATTATGTTGAGCGTGCATTTGGTAGACATCAAATGATTGAGTAGAAGGATATTCACTATGTCTGGACATAATATTGGTGACTTTTTTTCTTTTAAAGTTGCCTTGTGAATGCCCAATATTACTTGCCTGCAGTCCATCCCCATCGCTGCTTTGATTCTCATGCATCGAGTGGTGATGCTGGGCGTGTATCTGATCTGATTTCTACTTGTTGTGATGGCGTCGAAAAACTGGACTTTCCCATGTGAGCCATTATAGATTCGCAAGTTGACCGTAAATGTGAAAATGTATTGAAAAATGGGGAAATAATTTTGGGGGTTATTTCATGTTGAAAACGTCCATGACCTACACTATGTATGCCGTCCGTCGTCTCCCTGACAAAAGTCGGACCAAACGATGAAAAAAAACTTAGCTGACTTAACCAATAAAATGTATATGAAAAAATATATGATGTTCAGGGCTGCAAACGTAGACAATGCCTCCTTCTGAATTTATGGAGGACCTCTAAGCATTATGGTCTGTGTATTATAAGGCAGCACATCCTAATGAGATTCTGGAGAAGACAACAGCCTATATTTATGTTACTATGATGTTTTTGGAAAGATCTGGGGCTTGCTAAGTGCATGTGACACCAGTCAGGGAAAAGAGCCCACGGCTTTGGGCAATGGTTTGCGCTGAAAACAAACTGGACGGTTGCAAGTTCATCTGTTCGATCGAGCCACATTGATGAGAAATTGCTCTGTCTATTAATTATCTCCCCTAGTTTGCAAAAGTGTTGTGTTTGAATGTGTTGACCAAACACACATAATTCGTGTTGTTCTGGGCAATATTCGCAGCATTCCGAAGCTCGGATGGATGAATAATCACTTGTACAAGTACAGACTACTTATCCACCGAGAAACACACTCTATGTTCGTCGCCTTCATTATATTACTCTCGAGTGTATTGTTGGGGAAAAGTCACAAGTCTACAGAGTGTGTTGTATATGCGACTTAGAAGGCGAATGGGATGAGATGTTGTCGAACACCCATATACTTTTCCGTCTTGTACTAAAGCCACATAAATGCTTTCTTTCACTTAGTAATAGTGAGGGCAACATGTCACTGGCATCATATTGGAAACTTGGTCTTCCCTCCTCTCCTAACATTATATTGAGCGTGCATTTGGTAGACCTCAAATGATTGAGTAGAAGGATATTCACTATGTCTGGACATAATATTGGTGACTTTTTTCTTTTAAAGTTGCCTTGCGAATGCCCAATATTACGTGCCAGCAGTCCATCCCCATCGCTGCCTTGATTCTCATGGATCGAGTGGTGATGCTGGGCGTGTATCTGATCTGATTTCTACTTGTAGTGATTGCGTGGAAAACCTCGACTTTCGCATGTAAGCCATTATATACTCGCAAGTTGACCGCAAATGTGAAAAGGAATTGAAAAATGGGCAAGTAATTTTGGTTTTTTTTCATTTTGAAAAATTCCATGACCTACACTATGTATGCCGTCCGTCGTCTCTCTGACAAAAGTCGGACCAAACGATGAAAAAAAACTTAGCTGACTTAACCAATAAATTGTATAGGAAAAAAAATATGATGTTCATGGCTGCAAACGGAGACAATGCCTCCTTCTGAATTTATGGAGGTCCATTAAGAATTATGGTTCGTGTATTATACGGCAGCACATATCACTGAGATTCTGGAGAAGACAACAGCCTATTTTTATGTTTCTATGATGTTTTGTGACAGATCAGGGGCTTGCTATGTGCATGTGCCACCATTCAGGGAAAAAAGCTAACGGCTTTGGGCAATGGTTTGCCCTGTATACAAACTGGAAGGTTGGAAGTTCATCTGTTCGATCGATCCAAATTGATGAGTAATTGCTCTGTCTATTAATTATCTCCCCTAGTTTGCAGAAGTGTAGTACTTGAATGTGCTGAACAAAGACAAATAATTCGTGTTGTTCTGGGCAACATTCGCAGCATTCCGAAGCTCGGACGGATCGAATAATGTCTTGAACAAGTAGAGACTACTTATACAACCGAGAAAAAGACTCTACGTTCGTCGCCTTCATTATATTACTCTCGAGGGTATTGTTGGTGAAAAGTCACAAGTCTACAGAGTGTGTTAAAGATGCGACTTTGAAGGCGAATGTGATGAGATGTTGTCGAACACCCATATACTTTTCCGTCTTGTACTATAGCCACATAAATGCTTTCTTTCTCTTAGTAATAGTGACGGAAACATGTCACTAGCATCATATTGGAAACCTGGTCTTCTCTCTTCTCATAGCCTAAAATTGAGCGTGCATTTGGTAGACATTAAATGATTGAGTAGAAGGATATTCATTACGTCTGGACATAATATTGGTGATATTTTTTCTTTTAAAGTAGCCATGTGAATGCCCAATATTACTTGCCAGCAGTCCATCCCCATCGCTGCTTTGATTCTCATGCATCGAGTGGTGATGCTGGGCGTGTGTCTTATCTGATTTCTATTTGTTGTGATTGCGTTGAAAAACGCTCTTTCCCATGTGATCCATTATACACTAGCAAGTTGACCGTAAATGTCAAGAGGTATTGAAAAATGGGCAAATAATTTTGGGGTTTTTTCATCTTGAAAAATTCCATGGCCTACACAATGTATGCCGTCCGTCGTCTCTCTGACAAAAGTCGGACCAAACGATGAAAAAAAAAAACTTCGCTGACTTAACCAATAAATTGTATAAGAAAAAACATATGATGTCCAGGGCTGCAAACGGAGAATATGCCTCCATATGAATTTATGGAGGTCCATTAAGCATTATGGTTTGTGTATTATAAGGCAGCACATATCAATGAGATTCTGGAGAAGACAACAGCCTATTTTTATGTTGCTATGATGTTTTGTGACAGATCAGGGGCTTGTTATGTGCATGTGACACCTTTCAGGGAAAAGAGCCCACGGCTTTGGGCAATGGTTTGCCCTGTATACAGAATGGAAGATTGGAAGTTCGTATGTTCGATCGAACCAAATTGATGAGAAATTGTTCTGTCTATGAATTATCTCCCCTAGTTTGCAAAAGTGTTGTGCTTGAATGTGTTGACCAAACACACATAATTCTTGTTGTTCTGGGCAACATTCGCAGCATTCCGATGCTCGGACGGATCGAATAATCACTTTTACAAGTACAGACTACTTAACCACCCGATAAACAGACTCTACGTTCATCGCCTTCTTTATATTACTCTCGATGGTATTGCTGGGGAAAAGTCACAAGTCTACAGAGTGTGTTGAATATGCGACTTAGTAGACGAATGGGATGAGATGTTGTCGAACACCCATATACTTTTCCGTCTTGTACTATAGCCACATAAATGCTTTCTTTCTCTTAGTAGTAGTGAGGGACACATGTCACTGGCATCATATTGGAAACTTGGTCTTCTTTCCTCTCAGAACATTATATTGAGCGTGCGTTTGGTAGACATTAAATGATTGAGTAGAAGGATATTCACTATGTCTGGACATAACATTGGTGACTATTTTCTTTTAAAGTTGCCTTGCGAATGCCCAATATTACATGCATGCAGTCCATCCCCATCGCTGCTTTGATTCTCATGCATCGAGTGGTGAAGCTGGGCGTGTATCTGATCTGATTTCTACTTGTAGTGATTGTGTCGAAAAACTCGAGTTTCCCATGTGAGCCATTATGTACTCTCAAGTTGACCGTAAATGTGAAAAGGTATTGAAAAATGGGGAAATAATTTTGGGTTTTTTTCATCTTGATAAATTCCATGGCCTACACTATGTATGCCGTCCGTCGTCTCTCTCACATAAGTCGGACCAAACGATGATAAAAAAACTTAGCTCACTTAACCAATAAATTGTATAGGAAAAAAAATATGATGTTCTACAAACGGAGACAATGCCTCCTTCTGAATTTATGGAGGTCCATTAAGAATTATGGTTCTTGTATTATAAGGCAGCACATATCAATGAGATTCTGGAGAAGACAACAGCCTATTTATATGTTGCTACGATGTTTTGTGACAGATCAGGGGTTTGCTATGTGCATGTGACACCATTCAGGGAAAAGAGCCCACGGCTTTGGGCAATGGTTTGCCCTGTATACAAACTGGAAGGTTGGAAGTTCATCTGTTCGATCGATCCAAATTGATGAGAAATTGCTCTGTCTATTAATTATCTCCCCTAGTTTGCAAAAGTGTAGTGCTTGAATGTGCTGACCAAAAACAAATAATTCGTCTTGTTCTGGGCAACATTCGCAGCATTCCGAAGCTCGGACGGATCGAATAATCACTTGTACAAGTACAGACTACTTATACACCCGAGAAACAGACTCTACGTTCGTCGCCTTCATTATATTACTCTCGAGGGTATTGTTGGTGAAAAGTCACAAGTCTACAGAGTGTGTTAAATATGCGACTTAGAAGGCGAATGGGAAGAGAAGTTGTCGAACACCCATATACTTTTCCGTATTGTACTAAAGCCACATAAATGCTTTCTTTCTCTTAGTAATAGTGACGGAACACGTCACTGGCATCATATTGGAAACTTGGTCTTCTCTCTTCTCATAGCATTACATTGAGAATTCATTTGGTAGACATTAAATGACTGAGTAGAAGGATATTCATTATGTCTGGACATAATATTGGTGACTTTTTTTCTTTTAAAGTTGCCATGCGAATGCCCAATATTACTTGCCTGCAGTCCATCCCCATCGCTGCTTTGATTCTCATGCATTGAGTGGTGATGCTGGGCGTGTGTCTGATCTGATTTCTACTTGTAGTGATTGCGTTGAAAAACGCTCTTTCCCATGTGATCCATTATATACTAACAAGTTGACCGTAAATGTGAAAAGGTATTGAAAAATGTGCAAATAATTTTGTGTTTTTTTCATTTTGAAAAATTCCATGACCTACACTATGTATGCCGTCCGTCGTCTATCTGACGAAAGTCGGACGAAACGATGAAAAAAAACTTAGCTGACATAACCAATAAATTGTATAGGAAAACATATATGATGGTCAGTGCTGCAAACGGAGACAATGCCTCCTTCTGATTTTATGGAGGTCCATTAAGCATTATGGTTTGTGTATTATAAGGCAGCACATATCAATGAGATTCTGGAGAAGACAACAGCCTATTTTTATGTTCCGATGATGTTTTGTGAGAGATCAGGGGCTTGCTATGTGCATGTGACACCATTCAGGGAAAAGAGCCCACGGCTTTGGGCAATGGTTTGCCCTGTATACAAACTGGAAGGTTGGAAGTTCATCTGTTCGATCGAGCCAAATAGATGAGAAATTGTTCTGTCTATTAATTATCTTCCCTAGTTTGCAAAAGTGTAGTGCTTGAATGGGTTGACCGAAAATACACAATTTGTGTTGTTCTGGGCAACATTCGCAGCATTCCGAAGCTCGGACGGATCGAATAATCACTTGTACAAGTACAGACTACTTATCCACCCGAGAAACAGACTCTACGTTCGTCGCCTTCATTATATTACTCTCGAGTGTATTGTTGGGGAAAAGTCACAAGTCTACAGAGTGTGTTAAATATGCGACTTAGAAGGCGAATGGGATGAGAAGTTGTCGAACACCCATATACTTTTCCGTATTTTACTAAAGCCACATAAATGCTTTCTTTCTCTTAGTAATAGTGACGGAACACGTCACTGGCATCATATTGGAAACTTGGTCTTCTCTCTTCTCATAGCATTACAGTGAGAATTCATTTGGTAGACATTAAATGATTGAGTAGAAGGATATTCATTATGTCTGGACATAATATTGGTGACTTTTTTTCTTTTAAAGTTGCCATGCGAATGCCCAATATTACTTGCCTGCAGTCCATCCCCATCGCTGCTTTGATTCTCATGCATCGAGTGGTGATGCTGGGCGTGTGTCTGATCTGATTTCTACTTGTAGTGATTGCGTTGAAAAACGCTCTTTCCCATGTGATCCATTATATACTAACAAGTTGACCGTAAATGTGAAAAGGTATTGAAAAATGTGCAAATAATTTTGTGTTTTTTTCATTTTGAAAAATTCCATGACCTACACTATGTATGCCGTCCGTCGTCTATCTGACGAAAGTCGGACGAAACGATGAAAAAAAAACTTAGCTGACATAACCAATAAATTGTATAGGAAAACATATATGATGGTCAGTGCTGCAAACGGAGACAATGCCTCCTTCTGATTTTATGGAGGTCCATTAAGCATTATGGTTTGTGTATTATAAGGCAGCACATATCAATGAGATTCTGGAGAAGACAACAGCCTATTTTTATGTTCCTATGATGTTTTGTGAGAGATCAGGGGCTTGCTATGTGCATGTGACACCATTCAGGGAAAAGAGCCCACGGCTTTGGGCAATGGTTTGCCCTGTATACAAACTGGAAGGTTGGAAGTTCATCTGTTCGATCGAGCCAAATAGATGAAAAATTGTTCTGTCTATTAATTATCTTCCCTAGTTTGCAAAAGTGTAGTGCTTGAATGTGTTGACCGAAAATACACAATTTGTGTTGTTCTGGGCAACATTCGCAGCATTCCGAAGCTCGGACGGATCGAATAATCACTTGTACAAGTACAGACTACTTATCCACCCGAGAAACAGACTCTACGTTCGTCGCCTTCATTATATTACTCTCGAGTGTATTGTTGGGGAAAAGTCACAAGTCTACAGAGTGTGTTGAATATGCGACTTAGAAGGCGAATGGGATGAGATGTTGTCGAACACCCATATACTTTTCCGTCTTGTACTGAAGCCACATAAATGCTTCCTTTCTCTTAGTAATAGCGAGGGAAACATGTCACTGGCATCATATTGGAAACTTGGTCTTCTCTCCTTTCATAACATTATATTGAGCGTGCATTTGATAGATATAAAATGATTGAGTAGAGGGATATTCACTATGTCTGGACATAATATTGGTGACTTTTTTTTCTTTTAAAGTTGCCTTGTGAATGCCCAATATTACTTGCTTGCAGTCCATCCCCATCGCTGCTTTGATTTTCATGCATCGAGTGGTGAAACTGGGCGTGTATCTGATCTGATTTCTACTTGTAGTGATTGTGTCGAAAAACTCAACTTTCCCATGTGAGCCGTTATATATTCGCAAGTTGACCGTAAATGTGAAAAGGTATTGAAAAATGGGCAAATAATTTTGGGTTTTTTTTCATCTTGAAAAATTCCATGGCCTACACTATGTATGCCGTCCGTCGTCTCTCTGACAAAAGTCGGACCAAACGATGAAAAAAAACATTTAGATGATTTAACCAATAAATTGTATACGAAAAAATAGATGATGTTCATGGCTGCAGACGGAGAAAATGCTCCTTCTGAATTTATGGAGGTCCATTAAGCATTATGGTTTGTGTATTATAAGGCAGCACATATCAATGAGATTCTGGAGAAGACAACAGCCTATTTTTATGTTCCTATGATGTTTTGTGAGAGATCAGGGGCTTGCTATGTGCATGTGACACCATTCAGGGAAAAGAGCCCACGACTTTGGGCAATGGTTTGCCCTGTATACAAACTGGAAGGTTGGAAGTTCATCTGTTCGATCGAGCCAAATAGATGAGAAATTGTTCTCTCTATTAATTATCTTCCCTAGTTTGCAAAAGTGTAGTGCTTGAATGTGTTGACCGAAAATACACAATTTGTGTTGTCCTGGGCAACATTCGCAGCATTCCGAAGCTCGGACGGATCGAATAATCACTTGTACAAGTACAGACTACTTATCCACCCGAGAAACAGACTCTACGTTCGTCGCCTTCATTATATTACTCTCGAGTGTATTGTTGGGGAAAAGTCACAAGTCTACAGAGTGTGTTAAATATGCGACTTAGAAGGCGAATGGGATGAGAAGTTGTCGAACACCCATATACTTTTCCGTATTTTACTAAAGCCACATAAATGCTTTCTTTCTCTTAGTAATAGTGACGGAACACGTCACTGGCATCATATTGGAAACTTGGTCTTCTCTCTTCTCATAGCATTACATTGAGAATTCATTTGGTAGACATTAAATGATTGAGTAGAAGGATATTCATTATGTCTGGACATAATATTGGTGACTTTTTTTCTTTTAAAGTTGCCATGCGAATGCCCAATATTACTTGCCTGCAGTCCATCCCCATCGCTGCTTTGATTCTCATGCATCGAGTGGTGATGCTGGGCGTGTGTCTGATCTGATTTCTACTTGTAGTGATTGCTTTGAAAAACGCTCTTTCCCATGTGATCCATTATATACTAACAAGTTGACCGTAAATGTGAAAAGGTATTGAAAAATGTGCAAATAATTTTGTGTTTTTTTCATTTTGAAAATTTCCATGACCTACACTATGTATGCCGTCCGTCGTCTATCTGACGAAAGTCGGACGAAACGATGAAAAAAAAAACTTAGCTGACATAACCAATAAATTGTATAGGAAAACATATATGATGGTCAGTGCTGCAAACGGAGACAATGCCTCCTTCTGATTTTATGGAGGTCCATTAAGCATTATGGTTTGTGTATTATAAGGCAGCACATATCAATGAGATTCTGGAGAAGACAACAGCCTATTTTTATGTTCCTATGATGTTTTGTGAGAGATCAGGGGCTTGCTATGTGCATGTGACACCATTCAGGGAAAAGAGCCCACGGCTTTGGGCAATGGTTTGCCCTGTATACAAACTGGAAGGTTGGAAGTTCATCTGTTCGATCGAGCCAAATAGATGAAAAATTGTTCTGTCTATTAATTATCTTCCCTAGTTTGCAAAAGTGTAGTGCTTGAATGTGTTGACCGAAAATACACAATTTGTGTTGTTCTGGGCAACATTCGCAGCATTCCGAATCTCGGACGGATCGAATAATCACTTGTACAAGTACAGACTACTTATCCACCCGAGAAACAGACTCTACGTTCGTCGCCTTCATTATATTACTCTCGAGTGTATTGTTGGGGAAAAGTCACAAGTCTACAGAGTGTGTTGAATATGCGACTTAGAAGGCGAATGGGATGAGATGTTGTCGAACACCCATATACTTTTCCGTCTTGTACTGAAGCCACATAAATGCTTCCTTTCTCTTAGTAATAGCGAGGGAAACATGTCACTGGCATCATATTGGAAACTTGGTCTTCTCTCCTTTCATAACATTATATTGAGCGTGCATTTGATAGATATAAAATGATTGAGTAGAGGGATATTCACTATGTCTGGACATAATATTGGTGACTTTTTTTTCTTTTAAAGTTGCCTTGTGAATGCCCAATATTACTTGCTTGCAGTCCATCCCCATCGCTGCTTTGATTTTCATGCATCGAGTGGTGAAACTGGGCGTGTATCTGATCTGATTTCTACTTGTAGTGATTGTGTCGAAAAACTCAACTTTCCCATGTGAGCCGTTATATATTCGCAAGTTGACCGTAAATGTGAAAAGGTATTGAAAAATGGGCAAATAATTTTGGGTTTTTTTCATCTTGAAAAATTCCATGGCCTACACTATGTATGCCGTCCGTCGTCTCTCTGACAAAAGTCGGACCAAACGATGAAAAAAAAAACTTAGCTGATTTAACCAATAAATTGTATACGAAAAAATAGATGATGTTCATGGCTGCAGACGGAGAAAATGCTCCTTCTGAATTTATGGAGGTCCATTAAGCATTATGGTTGGTGTATTATAAGGCAGCACATATCAATGAGATTCTGGAGAAGACTACAGCCTATTTTTATGTTGCTATGATGTTTTGTGACAGATCAGGGGCTTGCTATGTGCATGAGACACCATTCAGGGAAACGAGCCCACGGCTTTGGGAAATGGTTTGCCCTGTATACAGACTGGAAGGTTGGAAGTTCATCTGTTCGATCGAGCCAAAGTGATGAGAAATTGCTCTGTCTATTAATTATGTCCCCTAGTTTGCAAAAGTGTAGTGCTTGAATGTGTTACCCAAACACACATACTTCGTGTTGTTCTGGGCAACATTCGCTGCATTCCGAAGCATGGACGGATCGAATAATCACTTGTACAAGTACAGTCTACTTATCCACACGAGAAACAGACTCTACGTTCGTCGCCTTCATTATATTACTCTCGAGGGTATTGTTTGGGAAAAGTCACAAGTCTACAGAGTGTGTTGAATAGGCGACTTAGAAGGCGAATTGGATGAGATGTTGTCGAACACCCATATACTTTTCCGTCTTGTACTAAAGCCACATAAATGCTTTCTTTCTCTTAGTAATAGTGAGGGAAACATGTCACTGGCATCATATTGGAAGCTTGGTCTTCTCTCCTCTCATAACATTTTATTGAGCGTGCATTTGGTAGACATTAAATGATTGAGTAGAAGGATATTTACTATGTCTGGACATAATATTGGTGACTTTTTTTCTTTTAAAGTTGCCTTGCGAATGCCCAATATTTCTTGCCCGCAGTCCATCCCCATCCCTGATTTGATTCTCATGCATCGAGTGGTGATGCTGGGCGTGTATCTGATCTGATTTCTACTTGTAGTGATTGCGTCGAAAACCTCGACTTTCCCGTGTGAGCCATTATATACTCGCAAGTTGACCGTAAATGTGAAAAAGAATTGAAAAATGAGCAAATAATTTAGGTTTTTTTTCATCTTGAAAAATTCAATGACCTACACTATGTATGCCGTCCGTCGTCTCTCTGACAAAAGTCGGACCAAACGATGAAAAAAAAAACTTAGCTGACTTAACCAATAAATTGTATAGGAAAAAATATATGATGTTTAGGGCTACAAACGGAGGGAATGCCTCCTTCTGAATTTATGGAGGTCCATTAAGAATTATGGTTCGTGTATTATAAGGCAGCACATATCAATGAGATTCTGGAGAAGACAACAGCCTATTTTTATGTTGCTATGATGTTTTGTGACAGATCAGGGGTTTGCTATGTGCATGTGACACCA
This sequence comes from Pictodentalium vernedei, assembly GCA_031216915.1. Lineage (NCBI taxonomy): Eukaryota > Metazoa > Mollusca > Scaphopoda > Dentaliida > Dentaliidae > Pictodentalium > Pictodentalium vernedei. The sequence continues at coordinate 257,195,624 of CM062288.1, forward strand.
TTCAGGGAAAAGAGCCCACGGCTTTGGGCAATGGTTTGCCCTGGATACAAACTGGAAGGTGGGAAGTTCATCTGTTCGATCGAGCCAAATTGATGAGAAATTGCTCTGTCTATTAATTATCTCCCCTAGTTTGCAAAAGTGTAGTGCTTGAATGTGTCAACCAAACACACATAATTCGTGTTGTTCTGGGCAACATTCGCAGCATTCCGAAGCTCGGACGGATCGAATAATAACTTGTACAAGTACAGACTACTTATCCCCCCGAGAAACAGACTCTACGTTCCTCGCCTTCATTATATTACTCTCGAGGGTATTGTTGGGGAAAAGTCACAAGTCCACAGAGTGTGTTGAATATGTGACTTAGAAAGCGAATGAGATGAGATGTTGTCGAACACCCATATACTTTTCTGTCTTGTACTATAGCCATATAAATGCTTTCCTTCTCTTAGTAGTAGGGAGGGAAACATGTCACTGGCATCATGGTAGACATTAAATGATTGAGGAGAAGGATATTCTCTAAGCCTGGACATAATATTGGTGACTTTTTTCTTTTAAAGTTGCCTTGCGAATGCCCAATATTACTTGCTTGCAGTCCATCCCCATCGCTGCTTTGATTCTCATGCATCGAGTGGTGATGCTGGGCGTGTATCTGATCTGATTTCTACTTTTAGTGATTGCGTCGAAAAACTCGACTTTCCCATGTGAGCCATTATATACTCTCAAGTTGACCGTAAATGTGAAAAGGTATTGAAAAATGGGCAAATAATTTGGGGTTTTTTTCGTTTTGAAAAATTCCATGACCTACACTATGTATGCCGTCCGTCGTCTCTCTGTCAAAATTCGGACCAAACGATGAAAAAAAAAACTTTGCTGACTTAACCAATAAATTGTATAGGAAAAAATATATGATGTTCAGGGCTGCAAACGGAGACAATCCCTTCTTCTGAATTTATGGAGGTCCATAAAGCATTATAGTTTGTGTATTATAAGGCTGCACATATCACTGAGATTCTGGAGAAGACAACAGCCTATTTTTATGTTGCTATGATGTTTTGTGACAGATCAGGGGTTTGCTATGTGCATGTGACACCGTTCAGGGAAAAGAGCTAACGGCTTTGGGCAATGGTTTGCCCTGTATACAAACTGGAAGGTTGGAAGTTCATCTGTTCGATCGATCCAAATTGATAAGAAATTGCTCTGTCTATTAATTATTTCCCCTAGTTTGCAAAAGTGTAGTGCTTGAATGTGTTGACCGAACACACATAATTCGTGTTGTTCTGGGCAATATTCGCAGCATTCCGAAGCTCGGACGATCGAATAATCACTTGTACAAGTACAGACTACTTATCCACCCGAGAAACAGACTCTACGTTCGTCGCCTTCATTATATTACTCTCAAGTGTATTGTTGGGGAAAAGTCACAAGTCTTCAGAGTGTGTTGAATATGCGACTTAGAAGGCGAATGGGATGAGATGTTGTCGAACACCCATATACCTTTCCGTCTTGTACTAAAGCCATATAAATGCTTTCTTTCACTTAGTAATAGTGAGGGCAACATGTCACTGGCATCATGTTGGAAACTTGGTCTTCCCTCCTCTCCTAACATTATATTGAGCGTGCATTTGGTAGACATTAAATGATTGAGTAGAAGGATATTCACTATGTCTGGATATAATATTGGTGACTTTTTTCTTTTAAAGTCGCCTTGCGAATGCCCAATATTACTTGCCTGCAGTCCATTCCCATTGCTGCTTTGATTCTCATGCATCGAGTGGTGATGCTGGGCGTGCATCTGATCTGATTTCTACTTGTAGCGATTGCGTCGAAAGACTCGACTTTCCAATGTGAGCCATTATATACTCGCAAGTTGACCGTAAATGTGTGAAGGTATTGAAAAATGGGCAAATAATTTTGGGTTTTTTTCATCTTGAAAAATTCCATGACCCACACTATGTATGCCGTCCGTCGTCTCTCTGACAAAAGTCGGACCAAACGATGAAAAAAAAAACTTAGCTGACTTATCCAATAAATTCTACAGGAAAAAATATATGATGCTCAGGACTGCAAACGGAGACAATGCCTCCTTCTGAATTTATGGAGGTCCATTAAGCATTATGGTTTGTGTATTATAAGGCAGTACATATCAATGAGATTCTGGAGAAGACAACAGCCTATTTTTGTCTTTCTATGATGTTTTGTGACAGATCAGGGGCTTACTATGTGCATGTGACACCATTCAGGGAAATAACCGACGGCTTTGGGCAATGGTTTGCCCTGTATACAAACTGGAAGGTCGGAAGTTCATCTGTTCATACTTATCCACTCGAGAAACAGACTCTACTTTCATCGCCTTCATTATATCAATCTCGAGTGTATTGTTAGGGAAAAGTCACAAGTCTACAGAGTGTGTTGAATATGCGACTTAGAAGGCGAATGGGATGAGATGTTGTCGAACACCCATACACTTTTCCGTCTTGCACTAAAGCCATATAAATGTTTTCTTTCTCTTAGTAATTGCGAGGGAAACATGTCACTGGCATCATATTGGAAACTTGGTCATCTCATCTCTCATGACATTATATTGAGCGTGCATTTGGTAGACATTAAATGATTGAGTAGAAGGATATTCACTATGTCTGGACATAATACTGGTGACTTTTTTTCTTTTAAAGTTGCCTTGCGAATGCCCAATAGTACTTGCCTGCAGTCCATCCCCATCGCTGCTTTGATTCTCATGCATCGAGTGGTGATGCTGGGCGTGTACCCGATCTGATTTCTACTTGTAGTGATTGCGTCGAAAGACTCGACTTTCCTGTGTGAGCAATTATATACTCGCAAGTTGACCGTAAATGTGTAAAGGTATTGAAAAATGGACAAATAATTTTCGGTTTTTTTTCATCTTGAAAAATTCCATGACCTGCACTATGTATGCCGTCTGTCTTCTCTCTGACAAAGATCGGACCAAACGATGAAAAAAAAACTTAGCTGACTGAACCAATAAATTGTATAGGAAAAACTATATGATATTCAGGACTGCAAACGGAGCCAATGCCTCCTTCTGAATTTATGGAGGTCCATTAAGCATTATGGTTTGTGTATTATAAGGCAGCACATATCACTGAGATTCTGGAGAAGACAACAGCCTATTTTTATGTTGCTATGATGTTTTGTGACAGATCAGGGGCTTGCTATGTGCATGTGGCACCATTCAGGGAAAAGAGCTAACGGCTTTGGGCAATGGTTTGCCCTGTATACAAACTGGAAGGTTGGAAGTTCATCTGTTCGATCGATCCAAATTGATGAGTAATTGCTCAGTCTATTAATTATCTCCCCTAGTTTGCAAAAGTGTAGTACTTGAATGTGCTGAACAAACACAAATAATTCGTGTTGTTCTGGGCAACATTCGCAGCATTCCGAAGGTCGGACGGATCGAATAATCACTTGTACAAGTACAGACTACTTATACAACAGAGGAAAAGACTCTACGTTCGTCGCTTTCATTATATTACTCTCGAGGGTATTGTTGGTGAAAAGTCACAAGTCTACAGATTGTGTTAAAGATGCGACTTTGAAGGCGAATGGGATGAGATGTTGTCGAACACCCATATACTTTTCCGTCTTGTACTATAGCCACATAAATGCTTTCTTTCTCTTAGTAATAGTGAAGGAAACGTGTCACTGGCATCATATTGGAAACTTGGTCTTCTCTCTTCTCATAGCATAACATTGAGCGTGGATTTGGTAAACATTAAATGATTGAGTAGAAGGATATTCATTACGTCTGGACATAATATTGGTGACATTTTTTCTTTTAAAGTAGCCATGTGAATGCCCAATATTACTTGCCAGCAGTCCATCCCCATCGCTGCTTTGATTCTCATGCATCGAGTGGTGATGCTGGGCGTGTGTCTTATCTGATTTCTACTTGTTGTGATTGCGTTGAAAAACTCTCTTTCCCATGTGATCCATTATACACTAGCAAGTTGACCGTAAATGTGAAAAGGTATTGAAAAATGGGCAAATAATTTTGGGGTTTTTTCATCTTGAAAAATTCCATGGCCTACACTATGTATGCCGTCCGTCGTCTCTCTGACAAAAGTCGGACCAAACGATGAAAAAAAAAACTTCGCTGACTTAACCAATAAATTGTATAAGAAAAATTGTATGATGTTCAGGGCTGCAAACGGAGACAATGCCTCCATCTGAATTTATGGAGGACCTCTAAGCATTATGGTTTTTGTATTATAAGGCAGCACATATCAATGAGATTCTGGAGAAGACAACAGCCTATTCTTATGTTGCTATGATGTTTTGTGACAGATCGGGAGCGTGCTATGTGCCTGTGACACCATTCAGGGAAAAGAAACCACGGCGTTGGGCAATGGTTTGCCCTGTATACAAACTGGAAGGTTGGAAGTTCATCTGTTCGATCGAGCCAACTTGATGAGAAATTGCTCTGTCTATTAATTATCTCCCCTAGTTTGCAAAAGTGTAGAGCTTGAATGTGTTGACCGAACACACATAATTCGTGATGTTCTGGGCAACATTCGCAGCATCCCGAAGCTCGGTCGGTTCGAATAATCACTTGTACAAGTACAGACTACTTATCCACCCGAGAAACAGACTCTACGTTCATCGCCTTCTTTATATTACTCTCGAGGGTATTGTTGGGGAAAAGTCACAAGTCTACAGAGTGTGTTGAATATGCGACTTAGAAGTCGAATGGGATGAGATGTTGTCGAACACCCATATACTTTTCCGTCTTGTACTATAGCCACATAAATGCTTTCTTTCTCTTAGTAGTAGTGAGGGACACATGTCACTGGCATCATATTGGAAACTTGGTCTTCTCTCCTCTCAGAACATTATATTGAGCGTGCATTTGGTAGACGTTAAATGATTGAGTAGAAGGATATTCACTATGTCTGGACATAACATTGGTGACTTTTTTTCTTTTAAAGTTGCCTTGCGAATGCCCAATATTACGTGCATGCAGTCCATCCCCATCGCTGCTTTGATTCTCATGCATCGAGTGGTGAAGCAGGGCGTGTATCTGATCTGATTTCTACTTGTAGTGATTGTGTCGAAAAACTCGACTTTCCCATGTGAGCCATTATATACTCTCAAGTTGACCGTAAATGTGAAAAGGTATTGAAAAATGGGCCAATAATTTTGTATTTTTTTCATCTTGAAAAATTCCATGGCCTACACTATGTATGCCGTCCGTCGTCTCTCTGTCAAAAGTCGGACCGAACGATCAAAAAAAAAAACTTAGCTGATTTAACCAATAAATTGTATACGAAAAAATAGATGAGGTTCATGGCTGCAGACGGAGACAATGCCTCCTTCTGAATACATGGAGATCCATTAAGCATTATGGTTGGTGTGCTATAAGGCAGCACATATCAATGAGATTCTGGAGAAGACAACATCCTATTTGTATGTTGCTATGATGTTTTGTGACAGATCAGGGGCTTGCTATGTGCATGAGACACCATTCAGGGAAACGAGCCAACGGCTTTGGGCAATGGTTTGCCCTGTATACAAACTGGAAGGTTGGAAGTTCATCTGTTCGATCGAACCAAATTGATGAGAAATTGCTCTGTCTATTAATTATCTCCCCTAGTTTGCAAACGTGTAGTGCCTGAATGTGTGAACCAAACACACATAATTCGTGTTGCTCTGGGCGACATTCGCAGCATTCCGAAGCTCGAATGGATCGAATAATCACTTGTACAAGTACCGACTACTTATCCACCCGAGAAACAGACTCTACGTTCGTCGCCTTCATTATATTACTCTCGAGTGTATTGTTGGGGAAAAGTCACAAGTCTACAGAGTGTGTTGAATATGCGACTTAGAAGGCGAATTGGATGAGATGTCATAAAGCCACATAAATGCTTTCTTTCTCTTAGTAATATTGAGGGAAACATGCCACTGGCATCATATTGGAAACTTGGTCTTCTCTCCTCTCATAACATTATATTGAGCGTGCATTTGGTAGACATTAAAGTAGAAGGATATTCACTATGTCTAGACATAATATTGGTTGTTTTTTTTCTTCTAAAATTGCCTTGCGAATGCCCAATATTACTTGACGGCATACATAGTGTAGGTCATGGAATTTTTCAAGATTAAAAAAAATCCAAAATTATTTGCCCATTTTTGAATTTATGGCCAATGAATTTATGGAGGTCCATTAAGCATAATGGTTTATGAATTGTAATGCATCACATATCAGTGAGATGCTGGAGAAGACCAAAGCCTATTTTTATGTTGCTATGTTGTTTTGTGGCAAATCAGGGCCTTGCTATGTGCATGTGAGACCATTCAGGGAAAAGAGCCCACGGCTTTGGGCAATGGTTTGCCCTGTATACAAACTGGAAGGTTTGAAGTTTATCTGTTCGATCGAGACAAATTGATGAGAAATTGCTCTGTCTATTAATTATCTCCCCTAGTTTGCAAAAATGTAGTGCTTGAATGTGTTGACCAAACACACATAATTCGTGCTGTTCTGGGCAACATACGCAGCATTCCAAAGCACGGACGGACCGAATAATCACTTGTGCAAGTACAGACTACTTATCCACTCGAGAAACTGAATGTACGTTCGTCGCCTTCATTATATTACTCTCGAGCGTATTGTTGGGGGAAAGTCAGAAGTCTACAGAGTGTGTTGAATATGCGACTTAGAAGGCGAATGGGATGAGATGTTGTCGAACACCCATATACTTTTCCGTCTTGTACTAAAGCCACGTAAATGCTTTCTTTCTCTTAGTAATAGTGACGGAAACATGTCACTGGCATCATATTGGAAACTTGGTCTTCTCTCCTGTCATAACATTATATTGATCGTGCATTTGGTAGACATTAAATGATTGAGTAGAAGGATATTCACAATGTCGGGACATAATATTGGTGATTTTTTTTTCTTTTAAAGTTGCCTTGCGAATGCCCAATATTACTTGCCTGCTGTCCATTCCCATCCCTGCTTTGATTCTCATGCATCGAGCGGTGATGCTGTTCGTGTATCTGGTCTGATTTCTTCTTGTAGTGATTGCGTCGAAAAACTCGACTTTCCCATGTGAGCCATTATATACTCGCAAGTTGACCGTAAATGTGAAAAGGTGTTGTAAAATGGGCAAATAATTTTTTTTTTTTTTTCATCTTGAAAAATTCCATGACCTACACTGTGTATGCCGTCCGTCGTCTCTCCTACAAAAGTCGGACTAAACGATGAAAAAAAAACTTAGGTGACTTAACCGATAAATTGTATTGGAAAAAATATATGATGTTCATGGCTGCAAACGGAGACAATGCCTCCTTCTGAATTTCTGGTGGTCCATTAAGCATTATGGTTTGTGAATTATATTGCAGCGCATATCAATGAGATGCTGGAGAAGACAACAGCCTATTTTTATGTTGCTATGATGTTTTGTGGCAGATCAGGGCCTTGCTATGTGCAAGTGACACCATTCAGGGAAAAGAGCCCACGGCTCTGGGCAATTGTTTGCCCTGTATACAAACTGGAAGGTTGGAAGTTCATCTGTTCGATCGAGCCAAATTGATGAGAGATTGCTCTGTTTATTAATTATCTCCCCTAGTTTGCAAAAGTGTTGTGCTTGAATGTGTTGACCAAACACACATAATTCGTGTGGTTCTGGGCAACATTCGCAGCATTCCGACGCTCGGACGGATCGAATAATCACTTGTACAAGTACAGACTACTTATCCACACGAGAAACAGACTCTACGTTCGTCGCCTTCATTATATTACTCTCGAGTGTATTGTTGGGGAAAAGTCACAAGTCTACAGAGTGTGTTGAATATGCGACTTATAAGGCGAATGGGATGAGATGTTGTCGAACACCCATATACTTTTCCGTCTTGTACTAAAGCCACATAAATGCTTTCTTTCTCTTAGTAATAGTGACTGACACATGTCACTGACATCATATTGGAAACTTGCTCTTCTCTTCTCTCATAACATTATGTTGAGCGTTAATTTGGTAGACATTAAATGATTGAGTAGAAGGATGTTCGCTATGTCTGGACATAATATTGGTGACTTTTTTTTTAATGTTGTCTTGCGAATGCTCAATATTACTTGCCTGCAGCCCATCCCCTTCGCTGCTTTGATTCTCATACATCGAGTGGTGATGCTGGTCGTGTATCTGATCTGATTTCTACTTGTAGTGATTGCGACGAAAAACTCGACTTTCCGATGTGAGCCATTATAAACTCGCAAGTTGACCGTAAATGTGAAAAGGTATTGAAAAATGGGCAAATAATTTTGTTTTTTTTTCGTCTTGAAAAATTCCATGACCTACACTATGTTTGCCGTCCGTCGTCTCTCTGACAAAAGACTGTCCAAATGATGAAAAAAAACCTTAGCTGACTTAACCAATAAATTGTATAGGAAGAAATATATGATGTTCAGGGCTGCAAACGAGACAATGACTCCTTCTGAATTTAAGGAGGTCCATTAAGCATTATGGTTTGTGTATTATAAGGCAGCACATATCAGTGAGATTCTGGAGAAGACAACAGACTATTTTTATGTTGCTATGATGTTTTGTGTCAGATCAGGATCAGGGGGCTTGCTATGTGCATGTGACACCATTCAGGGCAAAAAGCCCACGGCTTTGGGCAATGGTTTGCCCTGTAAACAAACTGGAAGGTTTGAAGTTCATCTGTTCGATCGAGACAAATTGAAGAGAAATTGCTCTGTCTAATAAATACCTCCCCTAGTTTGCAAAATTGTAGTGCTTGAATGTGTTGACCAAACACACATAATTCGTGTTGTTCTGGGCAACATTCGCAGCATTCGAAAGCACGGACGGATCGAATAATCGCTTGTACAGGTACAGACTACTTACGTTCGTCCCCTTCATTATACTACTCTCGAGTGTATTGTTGGGGAAAAGTCACAAGTCTACAGAGTGTGTTGAATATGCGACTTAGAAGGCGAACGGGATGAGATGTTGTCGAACACCCATATACTTTTCCGTCTTGTACTAAAGCCACATAAATGTTTTCTTTCTCTTAGTAATAGTGAGAGAAACATGCCACTGGCATCATATTGGAAACTTGGTCTTCTCTCCTCTCATAACATTATATTGAGCGTGCATTTGGTAGACATTAAATGATTGAGTAGAAGGATATCCTCTATGTCTGGACATAATATTGGTGACTTTTTTTCTTTTAAAGTTGCCTTGCGAATGCTCAATATTACTTACCTGTAGTCCATCCCCATCGCTGCTTTGATTCTCATGTATCGAATGATGATGCTGGGCGTGTGTCTGATCTGATTTCATCTTCTAGGATTGCGTCGAAAAACTCGACTTTCCCATGTGAGCCATTATATACTCGCAAGTTGAACGTAAATGTGAAAAGGTATTAAAAATGTGCAAATAATTTTGGGTTTTTTTCATCTTGAAAAATTCCATGACCTACACTATGTATGCCGTCCGTCGTCTCTCTGACAAAAGTCGGACCAAACGATGAAAAAAGAATAAACTTATATGATGTTCAGGGCTGCAAACGGAGAATATGCCTCCTTCTGAATTTATGGAGGTCCATTAAGCATTATGCTTTGTGAATTATAATGCAGCACATATCAATGAGATGCTGGAGAAGACAACAGCCTATTTCTATGTTGCTATGATGTTTTGTGGCAGATCAGGCCCTTGCTATGCTATGTGCATGTGACACCATTCAGTGAAAAGATCCCTCTGCTTTGGGCAATGGTTTGCCCTGTATACAAACGGGAAGGCTGGAAGTTCATCTGTTCGATCGAGCCAAATTGATGAGAAATTGCTCTGTCTATTAATTATCTCCCCTAGTTTGCAAAAGTGTCGTGCTTGATTGTGTTGACCAAACACACATAATTCGTGTTGTTCTGGGCAACATTCGCAGCATTCCGAAGCTCGGACGGATCGAATAATCACTTGTACATGTACAGTCTACTTATCCACCCGAGAAACATACTCTACGTTCATCGCCTTCATTATATTACTCTCGAGTGTATTGCTGGGGAAAAGTCACAAGTCTACAGAGCGTGTTGAATATGCGACTTAGAAGGCGAATGGGATGAGATGTTGTCGAAGACCCATATACTTTTCAGTCTTGTACTAAAGACACATAAATGCTTTCTTTCTCTTAGTAATAGTGAGGGAAACATGTCACTTGCATGATATTGGAAATTTGGTCCTCTCTCCTCTCATAACATTATATTGAGCGTGCATTTGGTAGATATTAAATGATTGAGTAGAAGGATATCCTCTATGTCTGGACATAATATTGGTAACTTTTTTTCTTTTAAATTTGCCATGCGAATGCCCAATATTACTTGCCTGCAGTGCACCCCATCGCTACTTTGATTCTCATGCTTCGAATGATGATGCTGGGCGTGTATCTGATCTGATTTCTACTTGTAGTGATTATATACTCGCAAGTTGACCGTAAATGTGAAAAGGTATTGAAAAATGGGCCAATAATTTTGGGTTTTCTTCATCTTGAAAAATTCCATGACCTACACTATGTATGCCGTCCGTCGTCTCTCTGTCAAAAGTCGGACCAAAGGATGAAAAAAAAACAAACTTAGCTGACTAAACCAATAAATTGTATAGGGAAAAATATGTGATGTTCAAGGCTGCGAACGGAGACAATGCCTCCTTCTGAATTTATGGAAGTCCATTAAGCATTATGGTTTGAGTATTATAAGGCAGCACATATCAATGAGATTCTGGAGAAGACAACAGCCTATTTTTATGTTGCTATGATGTTTTGTTACAGATCAGGGCCTTGCTATGTGCATGTGACACCATTCAGGGAAAAGAGCCCGCTGCTTTGGGCAATGGTTTGCCCTGTATGCAGACTGGAAGGTTGGAACTTCATCTGTTCGAACGAGCCAAATTGATGAGAAATTGCTCTGTCTATTAATTATCTCCCCTAGTTTGCAAAAGTGTAGTGTTTGAATGTTTTGACCAAACACACATAATTCGTGTTGTTCTGGGCAACATTCGCAGCATTCCGAAGCTCGGACGTATCGAATAATCACTTGTACAAGTACAGTCTACTTATTTCCCCGAGAAACAGACTCTACGTTCGTCGCTTCCATTATATTACTCTCGAGTGTATTGTTGGGGAAAAGTCACAAGTCTACAGAGCGTGTTGAATATGCGACTCAGAAGGCGAATGGAATGAGATGTTGTCGAACACCCATATACTTTTCCGGCTTGTACTAAAGCCACATAAATGCTTTCATTCTCTTAGTAATAGTGAGGGAAAGATGTCACTGGAATCATATTGGAAACATGGCCTTCTCTCCTCTCATAACATTATATTGAGCGTGCATTTGGAAGACATTAAATGATTGAGTAGAAGGATATTCACCATGTCTCTAGATACTATTGGTGACTTTTTTTGTTTTAAAGTTGCCTTGCGAATGCCCAATATTACTTGCCTGATGTCCATCCCCATCGCTGCTTTGATTCTCATGCATCGAGTGGTGATGCTGGGCGTGTATCTGATCTGATTTCTACTTGTAGAGATTGCGTCGAAAAACTCGACTTTCCCATGTGGGCCATTATTTACTCGCAAGTTGACCGTAAATGAGAAAAGGTATTGAAAAATGGGCAAATAATTTTGGGTTTTTTCATCTTGAAAAATTCCATGATCTACACTATGTATGCCGTCCGTCTTCTCTCTGACAAAAGTCGGACCAAACGATGAAAAAAAAAAACTTAGCTGACTTAACCAATAAATTGTATAGGAAAAAATATATGATGTTCAGGGCTGCAAACGGAGACAATGCCTCCTTCTGAATTTATGGAGGTCCATTAAGCATTATGGTTTGTGTATTATAAGACAGCACATATCAATGAGATTCTGGAGAAGACAACAGCCTATTTTTATGTTCCTATGATGTTTTGTGACAGATCAGGGGCTTGCTATGTGCATGTGACACCATTCAGTGAAAAGAGCCCACGGCTTTAGTGAATGGTTTGCCCTGTATACAAACTGGAAGGTTGGAAGTTCATCTGTTCGATCGAGCCAAATTGATGAGAAATTGCTTTGTCTATTAATTATCTCCCCTAGTTTGCAAAAGTGTAGTGCTTGAATGTGTTGACCAAATACACATAATTCGTGTTGTTCTGGGCAACATTCGCAGCATTCCGAAGCTCGGACGGATAGAATAATCACTTGTACAAGTACAGACTACTTATCCACCCGAGAAACAGACTCTACGTTCGTCGCCTTCGTTATATTACTCTCGAGTGTATTGTTGGGGAAAAGTCACAAGTCTACAGAGTGTGTTGAATATGCGACTTAGAAGGCGAATGGGATGAGATGTTGTCGAACACCTATATACTTTTCCGGCCTGTACTAAAGCCACATAAATGCTTTCTTTCTCTTAGTAATAGTGAGGGAAACATGTTACTGGCATCATATTGGAAACCTGGTCTTCTCTCCTCTCATAACATTATATTGAGCGTGCATTTGGTAGACATTACATGATTGAGTAGAAGGATATTCACCATGTCGGGACATAATATTGGTGACTTTTTTTCTTTTAAAGTTGCCTTGCGAATGCTCAATATTACTTGCCTGCAGTCCATCCCCTTTGCTGCTTTGATTCTCATGCATCGAGTGGTGATGCCGGGCGTGTATCTGATCTGATTTCTACTTGTAGTGATTGCGTCGAAAAACTCGACTTTCCGATGTGAGCCATTATGTACTCGCAAGTTGACCGTAAATGTGAAAAGGTATTGAAAAATAGGCAAATTATTGTGGTTTTTTTTTCATTTTGAAAAATTCCATGACCTACACTATGTATGCCGTCCATCGTGTCTCTGGCAAAAGTCGGAACAAACGATGAAAAGAGAAAAAACTTAGCTGACTTAACCAATAAATTGTATAGGAAAAAATGTATGATGTTCAGGGCTGCAATCGGAGACGATGCCTCTTTCTGCATTTATGGAGGTCCATTCAGCATTATCGTTTGTGTAGTATAAGGCAGCACATATCAATGGGATTCTGGAGAAGACAACAGTCTATTTTTATGTTGCTATGATGTTTTGTGACAGATCAGGGGCTTGCAATGTGCATGTGACACCATTCAGGGAAAAAGTCCAAGGCTTTGGATAATGGTTTGCCCTGCATACAAACTGGAAGGTTGGAAGTTCATCTGTTCGATCGAATCAAATTGATGAGAAATTGCAGCATTCCGAAGCTCGGACGGATCGGATAGTCACTTGTACAATTACAGACTACTTATCCTCCCGAGAAACAGACTCTACGTTCGTCGCTTTCATTATATTACTCTCGAGATGCAGGGCGTGTATTTAATCTGCTTTCAACTTGTAGTGATTGCGTCGAAAAACTCGACTTTCCCATGTGAGCCATTATATAGTCGCAAGTTGACCGCAAATGTGAAAAGGTATTGAAAAATGGGCAAATAATTTTGGGTTTTTCTCAGCTTAAAAAATTCCATGACGTACACTGTGTATGCCGTCCATCGTGTGTCTGACAAAAGTCGGACCAAGCGATGAAAAGAAAAAAAAACTTAGCTGACTTAACCAATAAATTGTATAGGAAAAAATGTATGATGTTCAGGGCTGCAAACGCAGACAATGCCTCCTTCAGAATTTATGGAGATCCATAAAGCATTATGGTTTGTGTATTATAAGGCAGCACATATCAATGAGATTCTGGAGAAGACAACAGACTATTTTTATGTTTCTATGATGTTTTGTGACAGATCAGGGGCTTGCTATGTGCATGTGACACCATTCAGGGAAAAAAAGACTTCTTCTTTGGGCAATGGTTTGCCCTGTATACAAACTGGAAGGTTGGAAGTTCATCTGTTCGATCGAGCCATATTGATGAGAAATTGCTCTGTCTATTAATTATCTCCCCTAGTTTCCAAAAGTGTTGTGCTTGAATGTGTTGACCAAACACACATAATTCGTTTTGTTCTGGGCAACATTCGCAGCATTCAGAAGCACGGACGGATCGAATAATCACTTGTACAAGTACAGACTACTTATCCACCCGAGAAACATAATCTACGTTCGTCGCCTTCATTATATTACTCTCGAGTGTATTGTTGGGGAAAAGTCACAAGTCTACAGAGTGTGTTGAATATGCGACTTAGAAGACGAATGGGATAAGATGTTGTCGAATACCCATATACTTTTCCGTCTTGTACTAAAGCCACATAAATGCTTTCTTTCTCTTAGTAATAGTGAGGGAAACATGTCACTGGCATCATATTGGAAACTTGGTCTTCTCTCCTCTCATAACATTATATTGAGCGTTCATTTGGTAGACATTAAATGATTGAGTAGAAGGATATTCACTATGTCTGGACATAGTATTGGTGACTTTTTTTCTTTTAAAGTTGCCTTGCGAATGCCCAATATTACTTGACTGCAGTCCATCCCCATCGCTGCTTTGGTTCTCATGCATCGAGTGGTGATGCTGGGCGTGTATCTGATCTGATTTCTACTTGTAGTGATTGCGTCGAAAAACTCGACTTTCCCATGTGAGCCATTATATACTCGCAAGTTGACCGTAAATGTGAAAAGGTATTGAAAAATGGGCAAATAATTTTGGGGTTTTTTATCTTGAGAATTACCACGACCTACACTATGTATGCCGTCCGTCGTCTCTCTGACGAAAGTCGGGCCAAACGATGAAAAAAAGAACTTATCTGACTTAACCAATAAATTGTATATAAGAAAATATATGATGTTCAGGGCTGCAAACGGAGACAATGCCTCCTTCCGAATTTATGGAGGTCCATTAAGCATTATTGTTTGTGTATTATAAGGCAGCACATATCAATAAGATTCTGGAGAACACAACCGCCTATTTTTATGTTGCTATGATATTTTGGTACAGATCAGGGGCTTGCTATGGGCATGTGACACCATTCAGGGAAAAGAGACCGCTGCTTTGGGCAATGGTTTGCCCTGTATACAAACTGGAAGGTTGGAAGTTCATCTGTTCGATCGAGCCAAATTGATGAGAAATTCCTCTGTCTATTAATTATCTCCCCTAGTTTGCAAAAGTGTAGGTCTTGAATGTGCTGCCCAAACACACATAATTCGTGTTGTTCTGGGCACCATTCGCAGCATTCCGAAGCTGGGACGGATCGAATAATCACTTGTACAAGTACAGTCTACTTATCCACCCGAGAAACAGACTCATCGTTCGTCGCTTTAATTATATTACTCTCGAGTGTATTGTTGTGGAAAAGGCACAAGTCTACAGAGTGTATTGAATTTGCGACTTAGAAGGCGAATGGGAGGAGATGTTGTCGAACACCCATATACTTTTCCGTCTTGTACTAACGCCACATAAATGCTTTCTTTCTCTTAGTAATAGTGAGGGGAACATGTCACTGGCATCATATTGGAAACTAGGTCTTCTCTCCTCTCATAACATTATTCTGAGCGTGCATTTTGTAGACATTAAATGATTGAGAAGAAGGATATTCACTATGTCTGGACATACTATTGGTGACTTTTTTTCTTTTAAAGTTGCCTTGCGAATGCCCAATATTACTTGCCTGCTGTCCATCCCCATCGCAGCTTTGAATCTCATGCATCGAGTGGTGATGCTGGGCGTGTATCTGATCTGATTTCTACTTGTAGAGATTGCGTCGAAAAACTCGACTTTCCCATGTGGGCCATTATTTACTCGCAAGTTGACCGTAAATGAGAAAAGGTATTGAAAAATGGGCCAATAATTTTGGGTTTTTTTCATCTTGAAAAATTCCATGATCTACACTATGTATGCCGTCCGTCTTCTCTCTGACAAAAGTCGGACCAAACGATGAAAAAAGAAAAACTTAGCTGACTTAACCAATAAATTGTATAGGAAAAAATATATGATGTTCAGGGCTGCAAACGGAGACAATGCCTCCTTCTGAATTTATGGAGATCCATTAAGCATTATGGTTTGTGTATTATAAGACAGCACATATCAATGAGATTCTGGAGAAGACAACAGCCTATTTTTATGTTCCTATGATGTTTTGTGACAGATCAGGGGCTTGCTATGTGCATGTGACACCATTCAGTGAAAAGAGCCACGGCTTTAGTCAATGGTGTGCCCTGTATACAAACTGGAAGGTTGGAAGTTCATCTGTTCGATCGAGCCAAATTGATGAGAAATTGCTTTGTCTATTAATTATCTTCCCTAGTTTGCAAAAGTGTAGTGCTTGAATGTGTTGACCAAATACACATAATTCGTGTTGTTCTGGGCAACATTCGCAGCATTCCGAAGCTCGGACGGATAGAATAATCACTTGTCCAAGTACAGACTACTTATCCACCCGAGAAACAGACTCTACGTTCGTCGCCTTCGTTATATTACTCTCGAGTGTATTGTTGGGGAAAAGTCACAAGTCTACAGAGTGTGTTGAATATGCGACTTAGAAGGCGAATGGGATGAGATGTTGTCGAACACCTATATACTTTTCCGTCCTGTACTAAAGCCACATAAATGCTTTCTTCCTCTTAGTAATAGTGAGGGGAAACATGTCACTGGCATCATATTGGAAACTTGGTCTTCTCTCCTCTCATAACATTATATTGAGCGTGCATTTGGTAGACATTACATGATTGAGTAGAAGGATATTCACCATGTCGGGACATAATATTGGTGACTTTTTTTCTTTTAAAGTTGCCTTGCGAATGCTCAATATTACTTGCCTGCAGTCCATCCCCTTTGCGGCTTTGATTCTCATGCATCGATTGGTGATGCTGGGCGTGTATCTGATCTGATTTCTACTTGGAGTGATTGCGACGAAAAACTCGACTTTCCGATGTGAGCCATTATATACTCGCAAGTTGACCGTAAATGTGAAAAGGTATTGAAAAATGGGCAAATTATTTTGTTTTTTTTTTATTCTGAAAAATTCCATGACCTACATTATGTATGCCGTACGTCGTCTCTCTGACAAAAGTCGGTCCAAACGATGAAAAAAAAACTTAGCTGACTTAACCAATAACTTGTATAGAAAAAAATATATGATGTTCAGGGCTGCAAACGGAGACAATTCCTCCTTCTGAATTTATGGAGGGCCATTAAGCATTATGGTTTGAGTATTGTAAGACAGCACATATCAATAAGATTCTGGAGAACACAACCGCCTATTTTTATGTTGCTATCATGTTTTGTGACAGATCAGGGGTTTGCTATGTGCATGTGACACCATTCAGTGTAAAGAGCGCGCGGCTTTGGGCAATGGTTTGCCCTGTATACAAACTGGACGGCTGGAAGTTCATCTGTTCGATCGAGCCAAATTGATGAGAAATTGCTCTGTCTATTAATTATCTTCCCTAGTTCGCAAAAGTGTAGTGCTTGAATGTCTTAACCAAACGCACATAATTCGTGTTGTTCTGGGCAACATTCGCAGCATTCCGAAGCTCGGACGGATAGAATAATCACTTGTACAAGTACAGACTACTTATCCACCCGAGAAACAGACTCTACGTTCGTCGCCTTCATTATATTACTCTCGAGTGTATTGTTGGGGAAAAGTCACAAGTCTACAGAGTGTGTTGAATATGCGACTTAGAAGGCGAATGGGATGAGATGTTGTCGAACACCCATATACTTTACCGTCTTGTACTAAAGCCACATAAATGTTTTCTTTCTCTTAGTAACAGTGAGGGAAACATGCCACTGGCATCATATTGGAAACTTGGTCTTCTCTCCTCTCATAACATTATATTGAGCGTGCATTTGGTAGACATTAAATGATTGAGTAGAAGAATATTCACTATGTCTGGACTTAATATTGGTGACTTTTTTCTTTTAAATTTGCCTTGCGAATGCCCAATATTACTTGCCTGCAGTCCATCCCCATCGCTGCTTTGATTCTCATGCAGCGAGTGCTGATGCTGGGCGTGTATCTGATCTGATTTCTACTAGTAGTGATTGCGTTGAAAAATTCGACTTTCCCCTGTGAGCCATTATATACTCGCAAGTTGACCGTAAATGTGAAAAGGTATTGAAAAATGGGCAAATAATTTTGGGTTTTTTTCATTTTGAAAAATTCCATGACCAACACTATGTATGCCGCCCGTCGTCTCTCTGACAAAAGTTGGACCAAACGATGAAAAAAAAAAACTTAGCTGACTTAACCAATAAATTGTATAGGAAAAATATATGATATTCAGGGCTGCAAACGGAGACAATGCCTCCTTCTGAATTTATGGAGGTCCATTAAGCATTATGGTTTGTGTATTATAAGGCAGCACATATCAATGAGATTCTGGAGAAGACAACAACCTATGTTTATGCTGCTATGATGTTTTGTGACAGATCAGGGGCTTGCTATGTGCATGTGACACCATTCAGGGAAAAGAGCCCACGGCTTTGGGCAATGGTTTGCCCTGTATACAAACTGGAAGGTTGGAAGTTCATCTGTTCGATCGAGCCAAATTGATGAGAAATTGATCTGTCTATTAATTTTCTCCCCTAGTTTACAAAAGTGTAGTGTTTGAATGTGTTGGCCGAACACACGCAATTCGTGTTGTTCTGGGCAACATTCGCAGCATTCCGAAGATCGGACGGATCGAATAATCACTTGTACAAGTACAGACTACTTATCCACCCTAGAAACAGACTCTACGTTCGTCACCTTCATTATATTACTCTCGAGTGTATTGTTGGGGAAAAGTCACAAGTCTACAGAGTGTGTTGAATTTGCGACTTAGAAGGCGAATGGGATGAGATGTTGTCGAACACCCATATACTTTTCCGTCTTGTACTAAAGCCACATAAATGTTTTCTTTCTCTTAGTAATAGTGAGGGAAACTTGCCACTGGCATCATATTGGAAACTTGGTCTTCTCTCCTCTCATAACATTATATTGAGCGTGCATTTGGTAGACATTAAATGATTGAGTAGAAGGATATTCACTATGTCTGGACATAATATTGGTGACTTTTTTTCTTTTAAAGTTGCCTTGCGAATGCCCAATATTACTTGCCTGCAGTCCATCCCCATCGCTGCTTTGATTCTCTTGCATCGAGTGGCGATGCTGGGCGTGTATCTGATCTGATTTCTACTTGTAGTGATTGCGTCGAAAAACTCGACTTTCCCATGTGAGCCATTATATACTCGTAAGTTGACCGTAAATGTGAAAAGGTATTGAAAAATGGGCAAATAATTTTGGGTTTTTTTCATCTTGAAAATTTCCATGACGAACACTATATATGCCGCCCGTCGTCTCTCTGACAAATGTCGGACCAAATGATGGAAAAAAAACTTAGCTGACTTAACCAATAAATTGTATAGGAAAAATATATGATATTCAGGGCTGCAAACGGAGACAATGCCTCCTTCTGAATTTATGGAGGTCCATTAAGCATTATGGTTTGTGTATTATAAGGCAGCACATATCAATGAGATTCTGGAGAAGACAACAACCTATGTTTATGCTGCTATGATGTTTTGTGACAGATCAGGGGCTTGCTATGTGCATGTGACACCATTCAGGGAAAAGAGCCCACGGCTTTGGGCAATGGTTTGCCCTGTATACAAACTGGAAGGTTGGAAGTTAATCTGTTCGATCGAGCCAAATTGATGAGAAATTCCTCTGTCTATTAATTATCTCCCCTAGTTTGCAAAAGTGTAGTGCTTGAATGTGTTGACCGAACACACACAATTTGTGTTCTTCTGGGCAACATTCGCAGCATTCCGAAGCTCGGACGGATCGAATAATCACTTGTACAAGTACAGACTACTTATCCACCCGAGAAACAGACTCTACGTTCGTCGCCTTCATTATATTACTCTCGAGTGTATTGTTGTGGAAAAGTCACAAGTCTACAGAGTGTGTTGAATATGCGACTTAGAAGGCGAATGGGATGAGAAGTGGGCGAACACCCATATACTTTTCCGTCTTGTACTAAAGCCACATAAATGTTTTCTTTCTCTTAGTAATAGTGAGGCTAACATGCCACTGGCATCATATTGGAAACGTGTTCTTCTCTCCTCTCATAACATTATATTGAGCGTGCATTTGGTAGACATTAAATGATTGAGTAGAAGGATATTCACTATGTCTGGACATAATATTGGTGACTTTTTTTCTTTTGAAGTTGCCTTGCGAATGCCCAATATTACTTGCCGGCAGTCCACCCCCATCGCTGCTTTGATTCTCATGCAGCGAGTGGTGATGCTGGGCGTGTATCTGATCTGATTTCTACTTGTAGTGATTGCGTCGAAAAACTCGACTTTCTCATGTTAGCCATTATATACTCGCAAGTTGACCGTAAATGTGAAAAGGTATTGAAAAATGGGCAAATAATTTTGGAGTTTTTTTCATCTTCAAAAATTCCATGACCAACACTATGTATGCCGCCCGTTGTCTCTCTGACAAAAGTCGGACCAAACGATGAAAAAAAAAAACTTAGCTGACTTAACCAATAAATTGTATAGGAGAAAATATATGATATTCAGGGCTGCAAACGAAGACAATGCCTCCTTCTGAATTTATGGAGGTCCATTAAGCATTATGGTTTGTGTATTATAAGGCAGCACATATCAATGAGATTTTGGAGAAGACAACAGCCTATTTTTATGTTGCTATGATGTTTTGTGACAGATCAGGGGCTTGCTATGTGCATGTGACACCATTCAGGGAAAAGAGCCCTCGGCTTTGGGCAATGGTTTGCCCTGTATACAAACTGAAAGGTTGGAAGTTCATCTGTTCGATCGAGCCAAATTGATGAGAAATTGATCTGTCTATTAATTTTCTCCCCTAGTTTACAAAAGTGTAGTGCTTGAATATGTTGACCGAACACACACAATTCGTGTTGTTCTGGGCAACATTCGCAGCATTCCGAAGCTCGGACGGATCGAATAATCACTTGTACAAGTACAGACTACTTATCCACCCGAGAAACAGACTCTACGTTCGTCGCCTTCATTATATTACTCTCGAGTGTATTGTTGGGGAAAAGTCACAAGTCTACAGAGTGTGTTGAATATGCGACTTAGAAGGCGAATGGGATGAGATGTTGTCGAACACCCATATACTTTACCGTCTTGAACTAAAGCCACATAAATGTTTTCTTTCTTTTAGTAACAGTGAGGGAAACATGCCACTGGCATCATATTGGAAACTTGGTCTTCTCTCCTCTCATAACATTATATTGAGCGTGCATTTGGTAGACATTAAATGATTGAGTAGAAGGATATTCTCTATGTCTGGACTTAATATTGGTGACTTTTTTCTTTTAAAGTTGCCTTGCGAATGCCCAATATTACTTGCCTGCAGTCCATCCCCATCGCTGCTTTGATTCTCATGCAGCGAGTGCTGATGCTGGGCGTGTATCTGATCTGATTTTTACTAGTAGTGATTGCGTTGAAAAATTCGACTTTCCCCTGTGAGCCATTATATACTCGCAAGTTGACCGTAAATGTGAAAAGGTATTGAAAAATGGGCAAATAATTTTGGATTTTTTTCATCTTGAAAAATTCCATGACCAAGACTATGTATGCCGCCCGTCGTCTCTCTGACAAAAGTTGGACCAAACGATGAAAAAAAAAACTTAGCTGACTTAACCAATAAATTGAATAGGAAAAAATATATGATATTCAGGGCTGCAAACGGAGACAATGCCTCCTTCTGAATTTATGAAGGTCCATTAAGCATTATGGTTTGTGTATTATAAGGCAGCACATATCAATGAGACTCTGGAGAAGACAACAGCCTATTTTTATGTTGCTATGATGTTTTGCGACAGATCAGGGGCTTGCTATGTGCATGTGACACCATTGAGGGAAAAGAGCCCACGGCTTTGGGAATGGTTTGCCCTGTATACAAACTGGAAGGTTGGAAGTTCATCTGTTCGATCGAGCCAAATTGATGAGAAATTGATCTGTCTATTAATTTTCTCCCCTAGTTTACAAAAGTGTAGTGCTTGAATATATTGGCCGAACACACACAATTCGTGTTGTTCTGGGCAACATTCGCAGCATTCCGAAGCTCGGACGGATAGAATAATCACTTGTACAAGTACAGAGTACTTATCCACCCGAGAAACAGACTCTACGTTCGTCGCCTTCATTATATTACTCTCGAATGTATTGTTGGGGAAAAGTCACAAGTCTACAGAGTGTGTTGAATATGCGGCTTAGAAGGCGAATGGGATGAGATGTTGTCGAACACCCATATACTTTACCGTCTTGTACTGAAGCCACATAAATGTTTTCTTTCTCTTAGTAACAGTGAGGGAAACATGCCACTGGCATCATATTGGAAACTTGGTCTTCTGTCCTCTCATAACATTATATTGAGCGTGCATTTGGTAGACATTAAATGATTGAGTAGAAGGATATTCACTATGTCTGGACTTAATATTGGTGACTTTTTTCTTTTAAAGTTGCCTTGCGCATGCCCAATATTACTTGCCTGCAGTCCATCCCCATCGCTGCTTTGATTCTCATGCAGCGAGTGGTGATGCTGGGCGTGTATCTGATCTGATTTCTACTTGTAGTGATTGCGTCGAAAAACTCGACTTTCCCATGTGAGCCATTATATACTCGCAAGTTGTCCGTAAATGTGAAAAGGTATTGAAAAATGGACAAGTAATTTTGGGTTTTTTTTCATCTTGAAAAATTCCATGACCAACACTATGTATGCCGCCCGTCGTCTCTCTGACAAAAGTTGGACCAAACGATGAAAAAAAAAAAACTTAGCTGACTTAACCAATAAATTGAATAGGAAAAAATATATGATATTCAGGGCTGTAAACGGAGACAATGCCTCCTTCTGAATTTATGAAGGTCCATTAAGCATTATGGTTTGTGTATTATAAGGCAGCACATATCAATGAGATTCTGGAGAAGACAACAACCTATGTTTATGCTGCTATGATGTTTTGTGACAGATCAGGGGCTTGCTATGTGCATGTGACACCATTCAGGGAAAAGAGCCCACGGCTTTGGGCAATGGTTTGCCCTGTATACAAACTGGAAGGTTGGAAGTTCATCTGTTCGATCGAGCCAAATTGATGAGAAATTCCTCTGTCTATTAATTATCTCCCCTAGTTTGCAAAAGTGTAGTGCTTGAATGTGTTGACCGAACACACACAATTTGTGTTGTTCTGGGCAACATTCGCAGCATTCCGAAGCTCGGACGGATCGAATAATCACTTGTACAAGTACAGACTACTTATCCACCCGAGAAACAGACTCTACGTTCGTCGCCTTCATTATATTACTCTCGAGTGTATTGTTGTGGAAAAGTCACAAGTCTACAGAGTGTGTTGAATATGCGACTTAGAAGGCGAATGGGATGAGATGTTGTCGAACACCCATATACTTTTCCGTCTTGTACTAAAGCCACATAAATGTTTTCTTTCTCTTAGTAATAGTGAGGCTAACATGCCACTGGCATCATATTGGAAACGTGTTCTTCTCTCCTCTCATAACATTATATTGAGCGTGCATTTGGTAGACATTAAATGATTGAGTAGAAGGATATTCACTATGTCTGGACATAATATTGGTGACTTTTTTTCTTTTAAAGTTGCCTTGCGAATGCCCAATATTACTTGCCTGCAGTCCACCCCCATCGCTGCTTTGATTCTCATGCAGCGAGTGGTGATGCTGGGCGTGTATCTGATCTGATTTCTACTTGTAGTGATTGCGTCGAAAAACTCGACTTTCTCATGTTAGCCATTATATACTCGCAAGTTGACCGTAAATGTGAAAAGGTATTGAAAAATGGGCAAATAATTTTGGAGTTTTTTTCATCTTCAAAAATTCCATGACCAACACTATGTATGCCGCCCGTTGTCTCTCTGACAAAAGTCGGACCAAACGATGAAAAAAAAAACTTAGCTGACTTAACCAATAAATTGTATAGGAGAAAATATATGATATTCAGGGCTGCAAACGAAGACAATGCCTCCTTCTGAATTTATGGAGGTCCATTAAGCATTATGGTTTGTGTATTATAAGGCAGCACATATCAATGAGATTTTGGAGAAGACAACAGCCTATTTTTATGTTGCTATGATGTTTTGTGACAGATCAGGGGCTTGCTATGTGCATGTGACACCATTCAGGGAAAAGAGCCCTCGGCTTTGGGCAATGGTTTGCCCTGTATACAAACTGAAAGGTTGGAAGTTCATCTGTTCGATCGAGCCAAATTGATGAGAAATTGATCTGTCTATTAATTTTCTCCCCTAGTTTACAAAAGTGTAGTGCTTGAATATGTTGACCGAACACACACAATTCGTGTTGTTCTGGGCAACATTCGCAGCATTCCGAAGCTCGGACGGATCGAATAATCACTTGTACAAGTACAGACTACTTATCCACCCGAGAAACAGACTCTACGTTCGTCGCCTTCATTATATTACTCTCGAGTGTATTGTTGGGGAAAAGTCACAAGTCTACAGAGTGTGTTGAATATGCGACTTAGAAGGCGAATGGGATGAGATGTTGTCGAACACCCATATACTTTACCGTCTTGAACTAAAGCCACATAAATGTTTTCTTTCTTTTAGTAACAGTGAGGGAAACATGCCACTGGCATCATATTGGAAACTTGGTCTTCTCTCCTCTCATAACATTATATTGAGCGTGCATTTGGTAGACATTAAATGATTGAGTAGAAGGATATTCTCTATGTCTGGACTTAATATTGGTGACTTTTTTCTTTTAAAGTTGCCTTGCGAATGCCCAATATTACTTGCCTGCAGTCCATCCCCATCGCTGCTTTGATTCTCATGCAGCGAGTGCTGATGCTGGGCGTGTATCTGATCTGATTTTTACTAGTAGTGATTGCGTTGAAAAATTCGACTTTCCCCTGTGAGCCATTATATACTCGCAAGTTGACCGTAAATGTGAAAAGGTATTGAAAAATGGGCAAATAATTTTGGATTTTTTTCATCTTGAAAAATTCCATGACCAAGACTATGTATGCCGCCCGTCGTCTCTCTGACAAAAGTTGGACCAAACGATGAAAAAAAAAACTTAGCTGACTTAACCAATAAATTGAATAGGAAAAAATATATGATATTCAGGGCTGCAAACGGAGACAATGCCTCCTTCTGAATTTATGAAGGTCCATTAAGCATTATGGTTTGTGTATTATAAGGCAGCACATATCAATGAGACTCTGGAGAAGACAACAGCCTATTTTTATGTTGCTATGATGTTTTGCGACAGATCAGGGGCTTGCTATGTGCATGTGACACCATTGAGGGAAAAGAGCCCACGGCTTTGGGAATGGTTTGCCCTGTATACAAACTGGAAGGTTGGAAGTTCATCTGTTCGATCGAGCCAAATTGATGAGAAATTGATCTGTCTATTAATTTTCTCCCCTAGTTTACAAAAGTGTAGTGCTTGAATATATTGGCCGAACACACACAATTCGTGTTGTTCTGGGCAACATTCGCAGCATTCCGAAGCTCGGACGGATAGAATAATCACTTGTACAAGTACAGAGTACTTATCCACCCGAGAAACAGACTCTACGTTCGTCGCCTTCATTATATTACTCTCGAATGTATTGTTGGGGAAAAGTCACAAGTCTACAGAGTGTGTTGAATATGCGGCTTAGAAGGCGAATGGGATGAGATGTTGTCGAACACCCATATACTTTACCGTCTTGTACTGAAGCCACATAAATGTTTTCTTTCTCTTAGTAACAGTGAGGGAAACATGCCACTGGCATCATATTGGAAACTTGGTCTTCTGTCCTCTCATAACATTATATTGAGCGTGCATTTGGTAGACATTAAATGATTGAGTAGAAGGATATTCACTATGTCTGGACTTAATATTGGTGACTTTTTTCTTTTAAAGTTGCCTTGCGCATGCCCAATATTACTTGCCTGCAGTCCATCCCCATCGCTGCTTTGATTCTCATGCAGCGAGTGGTGATGCTGGGCGTGTATCTGATCTGATTTCTACTTGTAGTGATTGCGTCGAAAAACTCGACTTTCCCATGTGAGCCATTATATACTCGCAAGTTGTCCGTAAATGTGAAAAGGTATTGAAAAATGGACAAGTAATTTTGGGTTTTTTTTCATCTTGAAAAATTCCATGACCAACACTATGTATGCCGCCCGTCGTCTCTCTGACAAAAGTTGGACCAAACGATGAAAAAAAAAAAACTTAGCTGACTTAACCAATAAATTGAATAGGAAAAAATATATGATATTCAGGGCTGTAAACGGAGACAATGCCTCCTTCTGAATTTATGAAGGTCCATTAAGCATTATGGTTTGTGTATTATAAGGCAGCACATATCAATGAGATTCTGGAGAAGACAACAACCTATGTTTATGCTGCTATGATGTTTTGTGACAGATCAGGGGCTTGCTATGTGCATGTGACACCATTCAGGGAAAAGAGCCCACGGCTTTGGGCAATGGTTTGCCCTGTATACAAACTGGAAGGTTGGAAGTTCATCTGTTCGATCGAGCCAAATTGATGAGAAATTCCTCTGTCTATTAATTATCTCCCCTAGTTTGCAAAAGTGTAGTGCTTGAATGTGTTGACCGAACACACACAATTTGTGTTGTTCTGGGCAACATTCGCAGCATTCCGAAGCTCGGACGGATCGAATAATCACTTGTACAAGTACAGACTACTTATCCACCCGAGAAACAGACTCTACGTTCGTCGCCTTCATTATATTACTCTCGAGTGTATTGTTGTGGAAAAGTCACAAGTCTACAGAGTGTGTTGAATATGCGACTTAGAAGGCGAATGGGATGAGATGTTGTCGAACACCCATATACTTTTCCGTCTTGTACTAAAGCCACATAAATGTTTTCTTTCTCTTAGTAATAGTGAGGCTAACATGCCACTGGCATCATATTGGAAACGTGTTCTTCTCTCCTCTCATAACATTATATTGAGCGTGCATTTGGTAGACATTAAATGATTGAGTAGAAGGATATTCACTATGTCTGGACATAATATTGGTGACTTTTTTTCTTTTAAAGTTGCCTTGCGAATGCCCAATATTACTTGCCTGCAGTCCACCCCCATCGCTGCTTTGATTCTCATGCAGCGAGTGGTGATGCTGGGCGTGTATCTGATCTGATTTCTACTTGTAGTGATTGCGTCGAAAAACTCGACTTTCTCATGTTAGCCATTATATACTCGCAAGTTGACCGTAAATGTGAAAAGGTATTGAAAAATGGGCAAATAATTTTGGAGTTTTTTTCATCTTCAAAAATTCCATGACCAACACTATGTATGCCGCCCGTTGTCTCTCTGACAAAAGTCGGACCAAACGATGAAAAAAAAAACTTAGCTGACTTAACCAATAAATTGTATAGGAGAAAATATATGATATTCAGGGCTGCAAACGAAGACAATGCCTCCTCCTGAATTTATGGAGGTCCATTAAGCATTATGGTTTGTGTATTATAAGGCAGCACATATCAATGAGATTTTGGAGAAGACAACAGCCTATTTTTATGTTGCTATGATGTTTTGTGACAGATCAGGGGCTTGCTATGTGCATGTGACACCATTCAGGGAAAAGAGCCCTCGGCTTTGGGCAATGGTTTGTCCTGTATACAAACTGAAAGGTTGGAAGTTCATCTGTTCGATCGAGCCAAATTGATGAGAAATTGATCTGTCTATTAATTTTCTCCCCTAGTTTACAAAAGTGTAGTGCTTGAATATGTTGACCGAACACACACAATTCGTGTTGTTCTGGGCAACATTCGCAGCATTCCGAAGCTCTGACGGATCGAATAATCACTTGTACAAGTACAGACTACTTATCCACCCGAGAAACAGACTCTACGTTCGTCGCCTTCATTATATTACTCTCGAGTGTATTGTTGGGGAAAAGTCACAAGTCTACAGAGTGTGTTGAATATGCGACTTAGAAGGCGAATGGGATGAGATGTTGTCGAACACCCATATACTTTACCGTCTTGAACTAAAGCCACATAAATGTTTTCTTTCTCTTAGTAACAGTGAGGGAAACATGCCACTGGCATCATATTGGAAACTTGGTCTTCTCTCCTCTCATAACATTATATTGAGCGTGCATTTGGTAGACATTAAATGATTGAGTAGAAGGATATTCTCTATGTCTGGACTTAATATTGGTGACTTTTTTCTTTTAAAGTTGCCTTGCGAATGCCCAATATTACTTGCCTGCAGTCCATCCCCATCGCTGCTTTGATTCTCATGCAGCGAGTGCTGATGCTGGGCGTGTATCTGATCTGATTTTTACTAGTAGTGATTGCGTTGAAAAATTCGACTTTCCCCTGTGAGCCATTATATACTCGCAAGTTGACCGTAAATGTGAAAAGGTATTGAAAAATGGGCAAATAATTTTGGATTTTTTTCATCTTGAAAAATTCCATGACCAACACTATGTATGCCGCCCGTCGTCTCTCTGACAAAAGTTGGACCAAACGATGAAAAAAAAAAACTTAGCTGACTTAACCAATAAATTGAATAGGAAAAAATATATGATATTCAGGGCTGCAAACGGAGACAATGCCTCCTTCTGAATTTATGAAGGTCCATTAAGCATTATGGTTTGTGTATTATAAGGCAGCACATATCAATGAGACTCTGGAGAAGACAACAGCCTATTTTTATGTTGCTATGATGTTTTGCGACAGATCAGGGGCTTGCTATGTGCATGTGACACCATTGAGGGAAAAGAGCCCACGGCTTTGGGAATGGTTTGCCCTGTATACAAACTGGAAGGTTGGA
The DNA here is from genome assembly GCA_031216915.1 of Pictodentalium vernedei. Classification (NCBI taxonomy): domain Eukaryota; kingdom Metazoa; phylum Mollusca; class Scaphopoda; order Dentaliida; family Dentaliidae; genus Pictodentalium; species Pictodentalium vernedei. The sequence goes on from CM062288.1 coordinate 257,224,370, forward strand.
AGTTCATCTGTTCGATCGAGCCAAATTGATGAGAAATTGATCTGTCTATTAATTTTCTCCCCTAGTTTACAAAAGTGTAGTGCTTGAATATATTGGCCGAACACACACAATTCGTGTTGTTCTGGGCAACATTCGCAGCATTCCGAAGCTCGGACGGATAGAATAATCACTTGTACAAGTACAGAGTTCTTATCCACCCGAGAAACAGACTCTACGTTCGTCGCCTTCATTATATTACTCTCGAATGTATTGTTGGGGAAAAGTCACAAGTCTACAGAGTGTGTTGAATATGCGGCTTAGAAGGCGAATGGGATGAGATGTTGTCGAACACCCATATACTTTACCGTCTTGTACTGAAGCCACATAAATGTTTTCTTTCTCTTAGTAACAGTGAGGGAAACATGCCACTGGCATCATATTGGAAACTTGGTCTTCTGTCCTCTCATAACATTATATTGAGCGTGCATTTGGTAGACATTAAATGATTGAGTAGAAGGATATTCACTATGTCTGGACTTAATATTGGTGACTTTTTTCTTTTAAAGTTGCCTTGCGAATGCCCAATATTACTTGCCTGCAGTCCATCCCCATCGCTGCTTTGATTCTCATGCAGCGAGTGGTGATGCTGGGCGTGTATCTGATCTGATTTCTACTTGTAGTGATTGCGTCGAAAAACTCGACTTTCCCATGTGAGCCATTATATACTCGCAAGTTGTCCGTAAATGTGAAAAGGTATTGAAAAATGGACAAGTAATTTTGGGTTTTTTTTCATCTTGAAAAATTCCATGACCAACACTATGTATGCCGCCCGTCGTCTCTCTGACAAAAGTTGGACCAAACGATGAAAAAAAAAAACTTAGCTGACTTAACCAATAAATTGAATAGGAAAAAATATATGATATTCAGGGCTGTAAACGGAGACAATGCCTCCTTCTGAATTTATGAAGGTCCATTAAGCATTATGGTTTGTGTATTATAAGGCAGCACATATCAATGAGATTCTGGAGAAGACAACAACCTATGTTTATGCTGCTATGATGTTTTGTGACAGATCAGGGGCTTGCTATGTGCACGTGGCACCATTCAGGGAAAAGAGCCCACGGCTTTGGGCAATGGTTTGTCCTGTATACAAACTGAAAGGTTGGAAGTTCATCTGTTCGATCGAGCCAAATTGATGAGAAATTGATCTGTCTATTAATTTTCTCCCCTAGTTTACAAAAGTGTAGTGCTTGAATATGTTGACCGAACACACACAATTCGTGTTGTTCTGGGCAACATTCGCAGCATTCCGAAGCTCTGACGGATCGAATAATCACTTGCACAAGTACAGACTACTTATCCACCCGAGAAACAGACTCTACGTTCGTCGCCTTCATTATATTACTCTCGAGTGTATTGTTGGGGAAAAGTCACAAGTCTGCAGAGTGTGTTGAATATGCGACTTAGAAGGCGAATGGGATGAGATGTTGTCGAACACCCATATACTTTACCGTCTTGAACTAAAGCCACATAAATGTTTTCTTTCTCTTAGTAACAGTGAGGGAAACATGCCACTGGCATCATATTGGAAACTTGGTCTTCTCTCCTCTCATAACATTATATTGAGCGTGCATTTGGTAGACATTAAATGATTGAGTAGAAGGATATTCTCTATGTCTGGACTTAATATTGGTGACTTTTTTCTTTTAAAGTTGCCTTGCGAATGCCCAATATTACTTGCCTGCAGTCCATCCCCATCGCTGCTTTGATTCTCATGCAGCGAGTGGTGATGCTGGGCGTGTATCTGATCTGATTTTTACTAGTAGTGATTGCGTTGAAAAATTCGACTTTCCCCTGTGAGCCATTATATACTCGCAAGTTGACCGTAAATGTGAAAAGGTATTGAAAAATGGGCAAATAATTTTGGATTTTTTTCATCTTGAAAAATTCCATGACCAACACTATGTATGCCGCCCGTCGTCTCTCTGACAAAAGTTGGACCAAACGATGAAAAAAAAAAACTTAGCTGACTTAACCAATAAATTGAATAGGAAAAAATATATGATATTCAGAGCTGCAAACGGAGACAATGCCTCCTTCTGAATTTATGAAGGTCCATTAAGCATTATGGTTTGTGTATTATAAGGCAGCACATATCAATGAGACTCTGGAGAAGACAACAGCCTATTTTTATGTTGCTATGATGTTTTGCGACAGATCAGGGGCTTGCTATGTGCATGTGACACCATTGAGGGAAAAGAGCCCACGGCTTTGGGAATGGTTTGCCCTGTATACAAACTGGAAGGTTGGAAGTTCATCTGTTCGATCGAGCCAAATTGATGAGAAATTGATCTGTCTATTAATTTTCTCCCCTAGTTTACAAAAGTGTAGTGCTTGAATATATTGGCCGAACACACACAATTCGTGTTGTTCTGGGCAACATTCGCAGCATTCCGAAGCTCGGACGGATAGAATAATCACTTGTACAAGTACAGAGTTCTTATCCACCCGAGAAACAGACTCTACGTTCGTCGCCTTCATTATATTACTCTCGAATGTATTGTTGGGGAAAAGTCACAAGTCTACAGAGTGTGTTGAATATGCGGCTTAGAAGGCGAATGGGATGAGATGTTGTCGAACACCCATATACTTTACCGTCTTGTACTGAAGCCACATAAATGTTTTCTTTCTCTTAGTAACAGTGAGGGAAACATGCCACTGGCATCATATTGGAAACTTGGTCTTCTGTCCTCTCATAACATTATATTGAGCGTGCATTTGGTAGACATTAAATGATTGAGTAGAAGGATATTCACTATGTCTGGACTTAATATTGGTGACTTTTTTCTTTTAAAGTTGCCTTGCGAATGCCCAATATTACTTGCCTGCAGTCCATCCCCATCGCTGCTTTGATTCTCATGCAGCGAGTGGTGATGCTGGGCGTGTACCTGATCTGATTTCTACTTGTAGTGATTGCGTCGAAAAACTCGACTTTCCCATGTGAGCCATTATATACTCGCAAGTTGTCCGTAAATGTGAAAAGGTATTGAAAAATGGACAAGTAATTTTGGGTTTTTTTTCATCTTGAAAAATTCCATGACCAACACTATGTATGCCGCCCGTCGTCTCTCTGACAAAAGTTGGACCAAACGATGAAAAAAAAAAAACTTAGCTGACTTAACCAATAAATTGAATAGGAAAAAATATATGATATTCAGGGCTGTAAACGGAGACAATGCCTCCTTCTGAATTTATGAAGGTCCATTAAGCATTATGGTTTGTGTATTATAAGGCAGCACATATCAATGAGATTCTGGAGAAGACAACAACCTATGTTTATGCTGCTATGATGTTTTGTGACAGATCAGGGGCTTGCTATGTGCACGTGACACCATTCAGGGAAAAGAGCCCACGGCTTTGGGCAATGGTTTGCCCTGTATACAAACTGGAAGGGTGGAAGTTCATTTCTTCGATCGAGCCAAATTGATGAGAAATTGCTCCGTCTATTAATTATCTCCCCTAGTTTGCAAAAGTGTAGTGCTTGAATATGTTGACCGAACACACAGAATTCGTGTTGTTCTGGGCAACATTCGCAGCATTCCGAAGCTCGGACGGATCGAATAATCACTTCTACAAGTACAGACTACTTATCCACCCGAGAAACAGACTCTACGTTCGTCGCCTTCATTATAGTACTCTCGAGTGTATTGTTGGGGAAAAGTCACAAGTCTACAGAGTTTGTTAAATATGCGACTTAGAATGCGAATGGGATGAGATGTTGTCGAACACCCATATACTTTACCGTCTTGTACTAAAGCCACATAAATGTTTTCTTTCTCTTAGTAATAGTGAGGGAAACATGCCACTGGCATCATATTGGAAACTTGGTCTTCTCTCCTCTCATAACATTATATTGAGCGCGCATTTGGTAGACATTAAATGATTGAGTAGAAGGATATTCACTGTGTCTGGACATAATATTGGTGACTTTTTTTCTTTTAAAGTTGCCTTGCGAATGCCCAATATTACTTGCCTGCAGTCCATCCCCATTGCTGCTTTGATTCTCATGCAACGAGTGGTGATGCTGGGCGTGTATCTGATCTGATTTCTACTAGTAGTGATTGCGTCGAAAAACTCGACTTTCCCATGTGAACCATTATATACTCGCAAGTTGACCGTAAATGTGAAAAGGTATTGTAAAATGGGCAAATAATTTTGGGTTTTTCTCATCTTGAAAAATTCCATGACCAACACTATGTATGCCGCCCGTCGTCTCTCTGACAAAAGTCGGACCAAACGATGAAAAAAAAACCTAGCTGACTTAACCAATAAATTGTATAGGAAAAATATATGATATTCAGGGCTGCAAACGGAGACAATGCCTCCTTCTGAATTTATGGAGGTCCATTAAGCATTATGGTTTGTGTATTATAAGGAAGCACATATCAATGAGATTCTGGAGAAGACAACACCCTATTTTTATGTTGCTATGATGTTTTGTGACAGACCAGGGGCTTACTATGTGTATGTGACACCATTCAGGGATAAGAGCCCACGGCTTTGGGCAATGGTTTGCCCTGTAAACAAACTGGAAGGTTGGAAGTTCATCTGTTCGATCGAGCCAAATTGATGAGAAATTGCTCTGTCTATTAATTATCTCCCCTAGTTTGCAAAAGTGTAGTTCTTGAATGTGTTGACCGAACACACACAATTTGTGTTGTTCTGGGCAACATTCGCAGCATTTCGAAGCTCGGACGGATCGAATAATCACTTGTACAAGTACAGACTACTTATCCACCCGAGAAACAGACTCTACGTTCGTCGCCTTCATTATATTACTCTCGAGTGTATTGTTGTGGAAAAGTCACAAGTCTTCAGACTGTGTTGAATATGCGACTTAAAAGGCGAATGGGATGAGATGTTGTCGAACACTCATATACTTTTCCGTCTTGTACTAAAGCCACATAAATGTTTTGTTTCTCTTAGTAATAGTGAGGCTAACATGCCACTGGCATCATATTGGAAACTTGGTCTTCTCTCCTCTCATAACATTATATTGAGCGTGCATTTGGTAGACATTAAATGATTGAGTAGAAGGATATTCACTTTGTCTGGACATAATATTGGTGACTTTTTTTCTTTTAAAGTTGCCTTGCGAATGCCCAATATTACTTGCCGGCAGTCCACCCCCATCGCTGCTTTGATTCTCATGCAGCGAGTGGTGATGCTGGGCGTGTATCTGATCTGATTTCTACTTGTAGTGATTGCGTCGAAAAACTCGACTTTCCCATGTTAGCCATTATATACTCGCAAGTTGACCGTAAATGCGAAAAGGTATTGAAAAATGGGCAAATAATTTTGGAGTTTTTATCATTTTGAAAAATTCCATGACCAACACTATGTATGCCGCCCGTTGTCTCTCTGACAAAAGTCGGACCAAACGATGAAAAAAAAAACTTAGCTGACTTAACCAATAAATTGTATAGGAGAAAATATATGATATTCAGGGCTGCAAACGAAGACAATGCCTCCTTCTGAATTTATGGAGGTCCATTAAGCATTATGGTTTGTGTATTATAAGGCAGCACATATCAATGAGACTCTGGAGAAGACAACACCCTATTTTTATGTTGCTATGATGTTTTGCGACAGATCAGGGGCTTGCTATGTGCATGTGACACCATTGAGGGAAAAGAGCCCACGGCTTTGGGAATGGTTTGCCCTGTATACAAACTGGAAGGTTGGAAGTTCATCTGTTCGATCGAGCCAAATTGATGAGAAATTGATCTGTCTATTAATTTTCTCCCCTAGTTTACAAAAGTGTAGTGCTTGAATGTGTTGGCCGAACACACACAATTCGTGTTGTTCTGGGCAACATTCGCAGCATTCCGAAGCTCGGAGGGATCGAATAATCACTTGTACAAGTACAGAGTACTTATCCACCCGAGAAACAGACTCTACGTTCGTCGCCTTCATTATATTACTCTCGAGTGTATTGTTGGGGAAAAGTCACAAGTCTACAGAGTGTGTTGAATATGCGGCTTAGAAGGCGAATGGGATGAGATGTTGTCGAACACCCATATACTTTACCGTCTTGTACTGAAGCCACATAAATGTTTTCTTTCTCTTAGTAACAGTGAGGTAAACATGCCACTGGCATCATATTGGAAACTTGGTCTTCTGTCCTCTCATAACATTATATTGAGCGTGCATTTGGTAGACATTAAATGATTGAGTAGAAGGATATTCACTATGTGTGGACTTAATATTGGTGACTTTTTTCTTTTAAAGTTGCCTTGCGAATGCCCAATATTACTTGCCTGCAGTCCATCCCCATCGCTGCTTTGATTCTCATGCAGCGAGTGGTGATGCTGGGCGTGTATCTGATCTGATTTCTACTTGTAGTGATTGCGTCGAAACACTCGACTTTCCCATGTGAGCCATTATATACTCGCAAGTTGTCCGTAAATGTGAAAAGGTATTGAAAAATGGACAAGTAATTTTGGGGTTTTTTTCATCTTGAAAAATTCCATGACCAACACTATGTATGCCGCCCGTCGTCTCTCTGACAAAAGTTGGACCAAACGACGAAAAAAAAAAAACTTAGCTGACTTAACCAATAAATTGAATAGGAAAAAATATATGATATTCAGGGCTGCAAACGGAGACAATGCCTCCTTCTGAATTTATGAAGGTCCATTAAGCATTATGGTTTGTGTATTATAAGGGAGCACATATCAATGAGATTCTGGAGAAGACAACAGCCTAATTTTATGTTGCTATGATGTTTTGCGACATATCAGGCGCTTGCTATGTGCATGTGACACCATTGAGGGAAAAGAGCCCACGGCTTTGGGAATGGTTTGCCCTGTATACAAACTGGAAGGTTGGAAGTTCATCTGTTCGATCGAGACAAATTGATGAGAAATTGCTCTGTCTATTAATTATCTCCCCTTGTTTTCAAAAGTGTAGTGCTTGAATGTGTTGACCGAACACACAATTCGTGTTGTTCTGGGCAACATTCGCAGCATTCCGAAGCTCGGACGGATCGCATAATCACTTGTACAATTACAGACTACTTATCCACCCGAAAAACAGACTCTACGTTCGTCGCCTTCATTATATTACTCTCGAGTGTATTGTTGGGGAAAAGTCACAGGTCTACAGAGTGTGTTGAATATGCGACTTAGAAGGCAAATGGGATGAGAGGTTGTCGAACACCCATATACTTTTCCGTCTTGTACTAAAGCCACATAAATGTTTTCTTTCTCTTAGTAATAGTGAGGTAAACATGCCACTGGCATCATATTGGAAACTTGGTCTTCTCTCCTCTCATAACATTATATTGAGCGTGCATTTGGTAGACATTAAATGATTGAGTAGAAGGATATTCACTATATCTGGACATAATATTGGTGACTTTTTTTCTTTTAAAGTTGCCTTGCGAATGCCCAATATTACTTGCCTGCAGTCCATCCCCATCGCTGCTTTGATTCTCATGCAGCGAGTGGTGATGATGGGCGTGTATCTGATCTGATTTCTACTTGTAGTGATTGCGTCGAAAAACTCGACTTTCCCATGTGAGCCATTATATACTCGCAAGTTGACCGTGAATGTGAAAAGGTATTGAAAAATGGGCAAATAATTTTGGGTATTTTTCATCTTGAAAAATTCCATGACCAACACTATGTATGCCGCCCGTCGTCTCTCTGACAAAAGTCGGACCAAACGATGAAAAAAAAACTTAGCTGACTTAACCAATAAATTGTATAGGAAAAAATATATGATATTCAGGGCTGCAAACGGAGACAATGCCTCCTTCTGAATTTATGGAGGTCCATTAAGCATTATGGTTTGTGTATTATAAGGAAGCACATATCAATGAGATTCTGGAGAAGACAACACCCTATTTTTATGTTGCTATGATGTTTTGTGACAGATCAGGGGCTTACTATGTGCATGTGACACCATTCAGGGAAAAGAGCCCACGGCTTTGGGCAATGGTTTGCCCTGTATACAAACTGGAAGGTTGGAAGTTCATCTGTTCGATCGAGCCAAATTGATGAGAAATTGCTCTGTCTATTAATTATCTCCCCAAGTTTGCAAAATTGTAGTGCTTGGATGTGTTGACCGAACACACACAATTCGTGTTGTTCTGGGCAACATTCGCAGCATTCCGAAGCTCGGACGGATCGAATAATCACTTGTACAAGCACAGACTACTTATCCACCCGAGAAACAGACTCTACGTTCGTCGCCTTCATTATATTACTCTCGAGTGTATTGTTGGTGAAAAGTCACAAGTCTACAGAGTGTGTTGAATATGCGACTTAGAAGGCGAATGGGATGAGATGTTGTCGAGCACCCATATACTTTTCCGTCTTGTACTAAAGCCACATAAATGTTTTCTTTCTCTTAGTATTAGAGAGGGAATCATGCCACTGGCATCATATTGGAAACTTGGTCTTCTCTCCTCTCATAACATTGTATTGAGCGTGCATTTGATAGATATTAAACGACTGAGTAGAAGGATATTCACTATGTCTGGACATAATATTAGTGACTTTTTTTCTTTTAAAGTTGCTTTGCGAATGCCCAATATTACTTGCCTGCAGTCCATCCCCATCGCTGCTTTGATTCTCATGCAGCGAGTGGTGATGATGGGCGCGTATCTGATCGGATTTCTACTTGTAGTGATTGCGTCGAAAAACTCGACTTTCCCATGTGAGCCATTATATACTCGCAAGTTGACCGTGAATGTGGAAAGGTATTGAAAAATGGGCAAATAATTTTGGGTTTTTTTCATCTTGAAAAATTCCATGACCAGCACTATGTATGCTGCCCGTCGTCTCTCTGACAAAAGTCGGACCAAACGATGAAAAAAAAAAACTTAGCTGACTTAACCAATAAATTGTATAGGAAAAAATATATGATATTCAGGGCTGCAAACGGAGACAATGCCTCCTTCTGAATTTATGGAGGTCCATTAATCATTATGGTTTGTGTATTATAAGGCAGCACATATCAATGAGATTCTTGAGAAGACAACAGCCGATTTTTATGTTGCTATGATGTCTTGTGACAGATCAGGGGCTTGCTATGTGCACGTGACACCATTCAGGGAAAAGAGCCCACGGCTTTGGGCAATGGTTTGCCCTGTATACAAACTGGAAGGGTGGAAGTTCATCTCTTCGATCGAGCCAAATTGATGAGAAATTGCTGCGTCTATTAATTATCTCCCCTAGTTTGCAAAAGTGTAGTGCTTGAATATGTTGACCGAACACACAGAATTCGTGTTGTTCTGGGCAACATTCGCAGCATTCCGAAGCTCGGACGGATCGAATAATCACTTCTACAAGTACAAACTACTTATCCACCCGAGAAACAGACTCTACGTTCGTCGCCTTCATTATAGTAATCTCGAGTGTATTGCTGGGGAAAAGTCACAAGTCTACAGAGTTTGTTAAATATGCGACTTAGAATGCGAATGGGATGAGATGTTGTCGAACACGCATATACTTTACCGTCTTGTACTAAAGCCACATAAATGTTTTCTTTCTCTTAGTAATAGTGAGGGAAACATGCCACTGGCATCATATTGGAAACTTCGTCTTCTCTCCTCTCATAACATTATATTGAGCGCGCATTTGGTAGACATTAAATGATTGAGTAGAAGGATATTCACTATGTCTGGACATAATATTGGTGACTTTTTTTCTTTTAAAGTTGCGTTGCGAATGCCCAATATTACTTGCCTGCAGTCCATCCCCATTGCTGCTTTGATTCTCATGCAACGAGTGGTGATGCTGGGCGTGTATCTGATCTGATTTCTACTAGTAGTGATTGCGTCGAAAAACTCGACTTTCCCATGTGAGCCATTATATACTCGCAAGTTGACCGTAAATGTGAAAAGGTATTGTAAAATGGGCAAATAATTTTGGGTTTATCTCATCTTGAAAAATTCCATGACCAACACTATGTATGCCGCCCGTCGTCTCTCTGACAAAAGTCGGACCAAACGATGAAAAAAAAACCTAGCTGACTTAACCAATAAATTGTATAGGAAAAATATATGATATTCAGGGCTGCAAACGGAGACAATGCCTCCTTCTGAATTTATGGAGGTCCATTAAGCATTATGGTTTGTGTATTATAAGGAAGCACATATCAATGAGATTCTGGAGAAGACAACACCCTATTTTTATGTTGCTATGATGTTTTGTGACAGACCAGGGGCTTACTATGTGTATGTGACACCATTCAGGGAAAAGAGCCCACGGCTTTGGGCAATGGTTTGCCCTGTATACAAACTGGAAGGTTGGAAGTTCATCTGTTCGATCGAGCCAAATTGATGAGAAATTGCTCTGTCTATTAATTATCTCCCCAAGTTTGCAAAAGTGTAGTGCTTGGATGTGTTGACCGAACACACACAATTCGTGTTGTTCTGGGCAACATTCGCAGCATTCCGAAGCTCGGACGGATCGAATGATCACTTGTGCAAGTACAGACTACTTATCCACCCGAGAAACAGACTCTACGTTCTTCGCCTTCATTATATTACTCTCGGTTGTATTGTTGGGGAAAATTCACAAGTCTACAGAGTGTGTTGAATATGCGACTTAGAAGGCGAATGGGATGAGATGTTGTCGAACACCAATATACTTTTCCGTCTTGTACTAAAGCCACATAAATGTTTTCTTTATCTTTGTAATAGTGAGGGAAACATGCCACTGGCATCATATTGGAAACTTGGTCTTCTCTCCTCTCATAACATTATATTGAGCGTGCATTTGGTAGACATTAAATGATTGAATAGAAGGATATTCACTATGTCTGGACATAATATTGGTGACTTTTTTTCTATTAAAGTTGCCTTGCGAATTCCCAATATTTCTTGCCTGCAGTCCATCCCCATCGCTGCTTTGATTCTCATGCAGCGAGTGGTGATGCTGGGCGTGTATCTGATCTGATTTCTACTTGTAGTGATTGCGTCGAAAAACTCGACTTTCCCATGTGAGCCATTATATACTCGCAAGATGACCGTAAATGTGAAAAGGTATTGAAAAATGGGCAAATAATTTTGGGTTTTTTTCATCTTGAAAAATTCCATGACCAACACTATGTATGCCGCCCGTCGTCTCTCTGACAAAAGTCGGACCAAACGATGAAAAAAAAAACTTAGCTGACTTAACCAATAAATTGTATAGGAAAAAATATATGATATTCAGGGCTGCAAACGGAGACAATGCCTCCTTCTGAATTTATGGAGGTCCATTAAGCATTATGGTTTGTGTATTATAAGGCAGCACATATCAATGAGATTCTGGAGAAGACAACAGCCTATTTTTATGTTGCTATGATGTTTCGTGACAGATCAGAGGCTTGCTATGTGCATGTGACACCATTCAGGGAAAAGAGCCCTTGGCTTTGGGCAATGGTTTGCCCTGTATACAAACTGGAAGGTTGGAAGTTCATCTGTGCGATCGAGCCAAATTGATGAGAAATTGCTCTGTCTATTAATTATCTCCCCTAGTTTGCAAAAGTGTTGTGCATGAATGTGTTGACCGAACACACACAATTCGTGTTGTTCTGGGCAACATTCTCAGCATTCCGAAGCTCGGACGGATCGAATAATCACTTGTACAAGTACAGACTACTTATCCACCCGAGAAACAGACTCTACGTTCGTCGCCTTCATTATAGTACTCTCGAGTGTATTGTTGGGGAAAAGTCACAAGTCTGCAGAGTTTGTTAAATATGCGACTTAGAAGGCGAATGGGATGAGATGTTGTCGAACACCCATATACTTTACCGTCTTGTACTAAAGCCACATAAATGTTTTCTTTCTCTTAGTAATAGTGAGGGAAACATGCCACTGGCATCATATTGGAAACTTGGTCTTCTCTCCTCTCATAACATTATATTTAGCGCGCATTTGGTAGACATTAAATGATTGAGTAGAAGGATATTCACTATGTCTGGACATAATATTGGTGACTTTTTTTCTTTTAAAGTTGCCTTGCGAATGCCCAATATTACTTGCCTGCAGTCCATCCCCATTGCTGCTTTGATTCTCATGCAACGAGTGGTGATGCTGGGCGTGTATCTGATCTGATTTCTACTAGTAGTGATTGCGTCGAAAAACTCGACTTTCCCATGTGAGCCATTATATACTCGCAAGTTGACCGTAAATGTGAAAAGGTATTGTAAAATGGGCAAATAATTTTGGGTTTTTCTCATCTTGAAAAATTCCATGACCAACACTATGTATGCCGCCCGTCGTCTCTCTGACAAAAGTCGGACCAAACGATGAAAAAAAAACTTAGCTGACTTGACCAATAAATTGTATAGGAAAAATATATGATATTCAGGGCTGCAAACGGAGACAATGCCTCCTTCTGAATTTATGGAGGTCCATTAAGCATTATGGTTTGTGTATTATAAGGAAGCACATATCAATGAGATTCTGGAGAAGACAACACCCTATTTTTATGTTGCTATGATGTTTTGTGACAGATCAGGGGCTTACTATGTGTATGTGACACCATTCAGGGAAAAGAGCCTACGGCTTTGGGCAATGGTTTGCCCTGTATACAAACTGGAAGGTTGGAAGTTCATCTGTTCGATCGAGCCAAATTGATGAGAAATTGCTCTGTCTATTAATTATCTCCCCAAGTTTGCAAAAGTGTAGTGCTTGGATGTGTTGACCGAACACACACAATTCGTGTTGTTCTGGGCAACATTCGCAGCATTCCGAAGCTCGGACGGATCGAATGATCACTTGTGCAAGTACAGACTACTTATCCACCCGAGAAACAGACTCTACGTTCGTCGCCTTCATTATATTACTCTCGAGTGTATTGTTGGTGAAAAGTCTACAGAGTGTGTTGAATATGCGACTTAGAAGGCGAATGGGATGAGATGTTGTCGAGCATCCATATACTTTTCCGTCTTGTACTAAAGCCACATAAATGTTTTCTTTCTCTTAGTAATAGTAAGGGAAACATGCCAATGGCATCATATTGGAAACTTGGTCTTCTCTCCTCTCATAACATTATATTGAGCGTGCATTTGGTAGACTTTAAATGATTGAGTAGAAGGATGTTCACTATGTCTGGTCATAATATTGGTGCCTTTTTTTCTTTTAAAGTTGCCTTGCGAATGCTCAATATTACTTGCCTGCAGTCCATCCCCATCGCTGCTTTGATTCTCATGCAACGATTGGTGATGCTGGGCGTATATCTGATCTGATTTCTACTTGTAGTGATTGCGTCGAAAAACTCGACTTTCCCATGAGAGCCATTATATACTCGCAAGTTGACCGTAAATGTGAAAAGGTATTGAAAAATGGGCAAATAATTTTGGGTATTTTTCATCTTGAAAAATTCCATGACCAACACTATGTATGCCGCCCGTCGTCTCTCTGACAAAAGTCGGACCAAACGATGAAAAAAAAACTTAGCTGACTTAACCAATAAATTGTATAGGAAAAAATATATGATATTCAGGGCTGCAAACGGAGACAATGCCTCCTTCTGAATTTATGGAGGTCCATTAAGCATTATGGTTTGTGTATTATAAGAAAGCACATATCAATGAGATTCTGGAGAAGACAACACCCTATTTTTATGTTGCTATGATGTTTTGTGACAGATCAGGGGCTTACTATGTGCATGTGACACCATTCAGGGAAAAGAGCCCACGGCTTTGGGCAATGGTTTGCCCTGTATACAAACTGGAAGGTTGGAAGTTCATCTGTTCGATCGAGCCAAATTGATGAGAAATTGCTCTGTCTATTAATTATCTCCCCAAGTTTGCAAAATTGTAGTGCTTGGATGTGTTGACCGAACACACACAATTCGTGTTGTTCTGGGCAACATTCGCAGCATTCCGAAGCTCGGACGGATCGAATAATCACTTGTACAAGCACAGACTACTTATCCACCCGAGAAACAGACTCTACGTTCGTCGCCTTCATTATATTACTCTCGAGTGTATTGTTGGTGAAAAGTCACAAGTCTACAGAGTGTGTTGAATATGCGACTTAGAAGGCGAATGGGATGAGATGTTGTCGAGCACCCATATACTTTTCCGTCTTGTACTAAAGCCACATAAATGTTTTCTTTCTCTTAGTATTAGAGAGGGAATCATGCCACTGGCATCATATTGGAAACTTGGTCTTCTCTCCTCTCATAACATTGTATTGAGCGTGCATTTGATAGATATTAAACGACTGAGTAGAAGGATATTCACTATGTCTGGACATAATATTAGTGACTTTTTTTCTTTTAAAGTTGCTTTGCGAATGCCCAATATTACTTGCCTGCAGTCCATCCCCATCGCTGCTTTGATTCTCATGCAGCGAGTGGTGATGATGGGCGCGTATCTGATCGGATTTCTACTTGTAGTGATTGCGTCGAAAAACTCGACTTTCCCATGTGAGCCATTATATACTCGCAAGTTGACCGTGAATGTGGAAAGGTATTGAAAAATGGGCAAATAATTTTGGGTTTTTTTCATCTTGAAAAATTCCATGACCAGCACTATGTATGCTGCCCGTCGTCTCTCTGACAAAAGTCGGACCAAACGATGAAAAAAAAAAACTTAGCTGACTTAACCAATAAATTGTATAGGAAAAAATATATGATATTCAGGGCTGCAAACGGAGACAATGCCTCCTTCTGAATTTATGGAGGTCCATTAATCATTATGGTTTGTGTATTATAAGGCAGCACATATCAATGAGATTCTTGAGAAGACAACAGCCGATTTTTATGTTGCTATGATGTCTTGTGACAGATCAGGGGCTTGCTATGTGCACGTGACACCATTCAGGGAAAAGAGCCCACGGCTTTGGGCAATGGTTTGCCCTGTATACAAACTGGAAGGGTGGAAGTTCATCTCTTCGATCGAGCCAAATTGATGAGAAATTGCTCCGTCTATTAATTATCTCCCCTAGTTTGCAAAAGTGTAGTGCTTGAATATGTTGACCGAACACACAGAATTCGTGTTGTTCTGGGCAACATTCGCAGCATTCCGAAGCTCGGACGGATCGAATAATCACTTCTACAAGTACAAACTACTTATCCACCCGAGAAACAGACTCTACGTTCGTCGCCTTCATTATAGTACTCTCGAGTGTATTGCTGGGGAAAAGTCACAAGTCTACAGAGTTTGTTAAATATGCGACTTAGAATGCGAATGGGATGAGATGTTGTCGAACACCCATATACTTTACCGTCTTGTACTAAAGCCACATAAATGTTTTCTTTCTCTTAGTAATAGTGAGGGAAACATGCCACTGGCATCATATTGGAAACTTCGTCTTCTCTCCTCTCATAACATTATATTGAGCGCGCATTTGGTAGACATTAAATGATTGAGTAGAAGGATATTCACTATGTCTGGACATAATATTGGTGACTTTTTTTCTTTTAAAGTTGCGTTGCGAATGCCCAATATTACTTGCCTGCAGTCCATCCCCATTGCTGCTTTGATTCTCATGCAACGAGTGGTGATGCTGGGCGTGTATCTGATCTGATTTCTACTAGTAGTGATTGCGTCGAAAAACTCGACTTTCCCATTTGAGCCATTATATACTCGCAAGTTGACCGTAAATGTGAAAAGGTATTGTAAAATGGGCAAATAATTTTGGGTTTATCTCATCTTGAAAAATTCCATGACCAACACTATGTATGCCGCCCGTCGTCTCTCTGACAAAAGTCGGACCAAACGATGAAAAAAAAACCTAGCTGACTTAACCAATAAATTGTATAGGAAAAATATATGATATTCAGGGCTGCAAACGGAGACAATGCCTCCTTCTGAATTTATGGAGGTCCATTAAGCATTATGGTTTGTGTATTATAAGGCAGCACATATCAATGAGATTCTGGAGAAGACAACAGCCTATTTTTATGTTGCTATGATGTTTTGTGACAGATCAGAGGCTTGCTATGTGCATGTGACACCATTCAGGGAAAAGAGCCCTTGGCTTTGGGCAATGGTTTGCCCTGTATACAAACTGGAAGGTTGGAAGTTCATCTGTGCGATCGAGCCAAATTGATGAGAAATTGCTCTGTCTATTAATTATCTCCCCTAGTTTGCAAAAGTGTAGTGCATGAATGTGTTGACCGAACACACACAATTCGTGTTGTTCTGGGCAACATTCTCAGCATTCCGAAGCTCGGACGGATCGAATAATCACTTGTACAAGTACAGACTACTTATCCACCCGAGAAACAGACTCTACGTTCGTCGCCTTCATTATAGTACTCTCGAGTGTATTGTTGGGGAAAAGTCACAAGTCTGCAGAGTTTGTTAAATATGCGACTTAGAAGGCGAATGGGATGAGATGTTGTCGAACACCCATATACTTTACCGTCTTGTACTAAAGCCACATAAATGTTTTCTTTCTCTTAGTAATAGTGAGGGAAACATGCCACTGGCATCATATTGGAAACTTGGTCTTCTCTCCTCTCATAACATTATATTTAGCGCGCATTTGGTAGACATTAAATGATTGAGTAGAAGGATATTCACTATGTCTGGACATAATATTGGTGACTTTTTTTCTTTTAAAGTTGCCTTGCGAATGCCCAATATTACTTGCCTGCAGTCCATCCCCATTGCTGCTTTGATTCTCATGCAACGAGTGGTGATGCTGGGCGTGTATCTGATCTGATTTCTACTAGTAGTGATTGCGTCGAAAAACTCGACTTTCCCATGTGAGCCATTATATACTCGCAAGTTGACCGTAAATGTGAAAAGGTATTGTAAAATGGGCAAATAATTTTGGGTTTTTCTCATCTTGAAAAATTCCATGACCAACACTATGTATGCCGCCCGTCGTCTCTCTGACAAAAGTCGGACCAAACGATGAAAAAAAAACTTAGCTGACTTGACCAATAAATTGTATAGGAAAAATATATGATATTCAGGGCTGCAAACGGAGACAATGCCTCCTTCTGAATTTATGGAGGTCCATTAAGCATTATGGTTTGTGTATTATAAGGAAGCACATATCAATGAGATTCTGGAGAAGACAACACCCTATTTTTATGTTGCTATGATGTTTTGTGACAGATCAGGGGCTTACTATGTGTATGTGACACCATTCAGGGAAAAGAGCCTACGGCTTTGGGCAATGGTTTGCCCTGTATACAAACTGGAAGGTTGGAAGTTCATCTGTTCGATCGAGCCAAATTGATGAGAAATTGCTCTGTCTATTAATTATCTCCCCAAGTTTGCAAAAGTGTAGTGCTTGGATGTGTTGACCGAACACACACAATTCGTGTTGTTCTGGGCAACATTCGCAGCATTCCGAAGCTCGGACGGATCGAATGATCACTTGTGCAAGTACAGACTACTTATCCACCCGAGAAACAGACTCTACGTTCGTCGCCTTCATTATATTACTCTCGAGTGTATTGTTGGTGAAAAGTCACAAGTCTACAGAGTGTGTTGAATATGCGACTTAGAAGGCGAATGGGATGAGATGTTGTCGAGCATCCATATACTTTTCCGTCTTGTACTAAAGCCACATAAATGTTTTCTTTCTCTTAGTAATAGTAAGGGAAACATGCCAATGGCATCATATTGGAAACTTGGTCTTCTCTCCTCTCATAACATTATATTGAGCGTGCATTTGGTAGACTTTAAATGATTGAGTAGAAGGATGTTCACTATGTCTGGTCATAATATTGGTGCCTTTTTTTCTTTTAAAGTTGCCTTGCGAATGCTCAATATTACTTGCCTGCAGTCCATCCCCATCGCTGCTTTGATTCTCATGCAACGATTGGTGATGCTGGGCGTATATCTGATCTGATTTCTACTTGTAGTGATTGCGTCGAAAAACTCGACTTTCCCATGAGAGCCATTATATACTCGCAAGTTGACCGTAAATGTGAAAAGGTATTGAAAAATGGGCAAATAATTTTGGGTATTTTTCATCTTGAAAAATTCCATGACCAACACTATGTATGCCGCCCGTCGTCTCTCTGACAAAAGTCGGACCAAACGATGAAAAAAAAACTTAGCTGACTTAACCAATAAATTGTATAGGAAAAAATATATGATATTCAGGGCTGCAAACGGAGACAATGCCTCCTTCTGAATTTATGGAGGTCCATTAAGCATTATGGTTTGTGTATTATAAGGAAGCACATATCAATGAGATTCTGGAGAAGACAACACCCTATTTTTATGTTGCTATGATGTTTTGTGACAGATCAGGGGCTTACTATGTGCATGTGACACCATTCAGGGAAAAGAGCCCACGGCTTTGGGCAATGGTTTGCCCTGTATACAAACTGGAAGGTTGGAAGTTCATCTGTTCGATCGAGCCAAATTGATGAGAAATTGCTCTGTCTATTAATTATCTCCCCAAGTTTGCAAAATTGTAGTGCTTGGATGTGTTGACCGAACACACACAATTCGTGTTGTTCTGGGCAACATTCGCAGCATTCCGAAGCTCGGACGGATCGAATAATCACTTGTACAAGCACAGACTACTTATCCACCCGAGAAACAGACTCTACGTTCGTCGCCTTCATTATATTACTCTCGAGTGTATTGTTGGTGAAAAGTCACAAGTCTACAGAGTGTGTTGAATATGCGACTTAGAAGGCGAATGGGATGAGATGTTGTCGAGCACCCATATACTTTTCCGTCTTGTACTAAAGCCACATAAATGTTTTCTTTCTCTTAGTATTAGAGAGGGAATCATGCCACTGGCATCATATTGGAAACTTGGTCTTCTCTCCTCTCATAACATTGTATTGAGCGTGCATTTGATAGATATTAAACGACTGAGTAGAAGGATATTCACTATGTCTGGACATAATATTAGTGACTTTTTTTCTTTTAAAGTTGCTTTGCGAATGCCCAATATTACTTGCCTGCAGTCCATCCCCATCGCTGCTTTGATTCTCATGCAGCGAGTGGTGATGATGGGCGCGTATCTGATCGGATTTCTACTTGTAGTGATTGCGTCGAAAAACTCGACTTTCCCATGTGAGCCATTATATACTCGCAAGTTGACCGTGAATGTGGAAAGGTATTGAAAAATGGGCAAATAATTTTGGGTTTTTTTCATCTTGAAAAATTCCATGACCAGCACTATGTATGCTGCCCGTCGTCTCTCTGACAAAAGTCGGACCAAACGATGAAAAAAAAAAACTTAGCTGACTTAACCAATAAATTGTATAGGAAAAAATATATGATATTCAGGGCTGCAAACGGAGACAATGCCTCCTTCTGAATTTATGGAGGTCCATTAATCATTATGGTTTGTGTATTATAAGGCAGCACATATCAATGAGATTCTTGAGAAGACAACAGCCGATTTTTATGTTGCTATGATGTTTTGTGACAGATCAGGGGCTTGCTATGTGCACGTGACACCATTCAGGGAAAAGAGCCCACGGCTTTGGGCAATGGTTTGCCCTGTATACAAACTGGAAGGGTGGAAGTTCATCTCTTCGATCGAGCCAAATTGATGAGAAATTGCTCCGTCTATTAATTATCTCCCCTAGTTTGCAAAAGTGTAGTGTTGAATATGTTGACCGAACACACAGAATTCGTGTTGTTCTGGGCAACATTCGCAGCATTCCGAAGCTCGGACGGATCGAATAATCACTTCTACAAGTACAAACTACTTATCCACCCGAGAAACAGACTCTACGTTCGTCGCCTTCATTATAGTACTCTCGAGTGTATTGCTGGGGAAAAGTCACAAGTCTACAGAGTTTGTTAAATATGCGACTTAGAATGCGAATGGGATGAGATGTTGTCGAACACCCATATACTTTACCGTCTTGTACTAAAGCCACATAAATGTTTTCTTTCTCTTAGTAATAGTGAGGGAAACATGCCACTGGCATCATATTGGAAACTTCGTCTTCTCTCCTCTCATAACATTATATTGAGCGCGCATTTGGTTGACATTAAATGATTGAGTAGAAGGATATTCACTATGTCTGGACATAATATTGGTGACTTTTTTTCTTTTAAAGTTGCGTTGCGAATGCCCAATATTACTTGCCTGCAGTCCATCCCCATTGCTGCTTTGATTCTCATGCAACGAGTGGTGATGCTGGGCGTGTATCTGATCTGATTTCTACTAGTAGTGATTGCGTCGAAAAACTCGACTTTCCCATGTGAGCCATTATATACTCGCAAGTTGACCGTAAATGTGAAAAGGTATTGTAAAATGGGCAAATAATTTTGGGTTTTTCTCATCTTGAAAAATTCCATGACCAACACTATGTATGCCGCCCGTCGTCTCTCTGACAAAAGTCGGACCAAACGATGAAAAAAAAACTTAGCTGATTTGACCAATAAATTGTATAGGAAAAATATATGATATTCAGGGCTGCAAACGGAGACAATGCCTCCTTCTGAATTTATGGAGGTCCATTAAGCATTATGGTTTGTGTATTATAAGGAAGCACATATCAATGAGATTCTGGAGAAGACAACACCCTATTTTTATGTTGCTATGATGTTTTGTGACAGATCAGGGGCTTACTATGTGTATGTGACACCATTCAGGGAAAAGAGCCTACGGCTTTGGGCAATGGTTTGCCCTGTATACAAACTGGAAGGTTGGAAGTTCATCTGTTCGATCGAGCCAAATTGATGAGAAATTGCTCTGTCTATTAATTATCTCCCCAAGTTTGCAAAAGTGTAGTGCTTGGATGTGTTGACCGAACACACACAATTCGTGTTGTTCTGGGCAACATTCGCAGCATTCCGAAGCTCGGACGGATCGAATGATCACTTGTGCAAGTACAGACTACTTATCCACCCGAGAAACAGACTCTACGTTCGTCGCCTTCATTATATTACTCTCGAGTGTATTGTTGGTGAAAAGTCACAAGTCTACAGAGTGTGTTGAATATGCGACTTAGAAGGCGAATGGGATGAGATGTTGTCGAGCATCCATATACTTTTCCGTCTTGTACTAAAGCCACATAAATGTTTTCTTTCTCTTAGTAATAGTAAGGGAAACATGCCAATGGCATCATATTGGAAACTTGGTCTTCTCTCCTCTCATAACATTATATTGAGCGTGCATTTGGTAGACTTTAAATGATTGAGTAGAAGGATGTTCACTATGTCTGGTCATAATATTGGTGCCTTTTTTTCTTTTAAAGTTGCCTTGCGAATGCTCAATATTACTTGCCTGCAGTCCATCCCCATCGCTGCTTTGATTCTCATGCAACGATTGGTGATGCTGGGCGTATATCTGATCTGATTTCTACTTGTAGTGATTGCGTCGAAAAACTCGACTTTCCCATGAGAGCCATTATATACTCGCAAGTTGACCGTAAATGTGAAAAGGTATTGAAAAATGGGCAAATAATTTTGGGTATTTTTCATCTTGAAAAATTCCATGACCAACACTATGTATGCCGCCCGTCGTCTCTCTGACAAAAGTCGGACCAAACGATGAAAAAAAAACTTAGCTGACTTAACCAATAAATTGTATAGGAAAAAATATATGATATTCAGGGCTGCAAACGGAGACAATGCCTCCTTCTGAATTTATGGAGGTCCATTAAGCATTATGGTTTGTGTATTATAAGGAAGCACATATCAATGAGATTCTGGAGAAGACAACACCCTATTTTTATGTTGCTATGATGTTTTGTGACAGATCAGGGGCTTACTATGTGCATGTGACACCATTCAGGGAAAAGAGCGCACGGCTTTGGGCAATGGTTTGCCCTGTATACAAACTGGAAGGTTGGAAGTTCATCTGTTCGATCGAGCCAAATTGATGAGAAATTGCTCTGTCTATTAATTATCTCCCCAAGTTTGCAAAATTGTAGTGCTTGGATGTGTTGACCGAACACACACAATTCGTGTTGTTCTGGGCAACATTCGCAGCATTCCGAAGCTCGGACGGATCGAATAATCACTTGTACAAGCACAGACTACTTATCCACCCGAGAAACAGACTCTACGTTCGTCGCCTTCATTATATTACTCTCGAGTGTATTGTTGGTGAAAAGTCACAAGTCTACAGAGTGTGTTGAATATGCGACTTAGAAGGCGAATGGGATGAGATGTTGTCGAGCACCCATATACTTTTCCGTCTTGTACTAAAGCCACATAAATGTTTTCTTTCTCTTAGTATTAGAGAGGGAATCATGCCACTGGCATCATATTGGAAACTTGGTCTTCTCTCCTCTCATAACATTGTATTGAGCGTGCATTTGATAGATATTAAACGACTGAGTAGAAGGATATTCACTATGTCTGGACATAATATTAGTGACTTTTTTTCTTTTAAAGTTGCTTTGCGAATGCCCAATATTACTTGCCTGCAGTCCATCCCCATCGCTGCTTTGATTCTCATGCAGCGAGTGGTGATGATGGGCGCGTATCTGATCGGATTTCTACTTGTAGTGATTGCGTCGAAAAACTCGACTTTCCCATGTGAGCCATTATATACTCGCAAGTTGACCGTGAATGTGGAAAGGTATTGAAAAATGGGCAAATAATTTTGGGTTTTTTTCATCTTGAAAAATTCCATGACCAGCACTATGTATGCTGCCCGTCGTCTCTCTGACAAAAGTCGGACCAAACGATGAAAAAAAAAAACTTAGCTGACTTAACCAATAAATTGTATAGGAAAAAATATATGATATTCGATGCTGCAAACGGAGACAATGCCTCCTTCTGAATTTATGGAGGTCCATTAATCATTATGGTTTGTGTATTATAAGGCAGCACATATCAATGAGATTCTTGAGAAGACAACAGCCGATTTTTATGTTGCTATGATGTTTTGTGACAGATCAGGGGCTTGCTATGTGCACGTGACACCATTCAGGGAAAAGAGCCCACGGCTTTGGGCAATGGTTTGCCCTGTATACAAACTGGAAGGGTGGAAGTTCATCTCTTCGATCGAGCCAAATTGATGAGAAATTGCTCCGTCTATTAATTATCTCCCCTAGTTTGCAAAAGTGTAGTGCTTGAATATGTTGACCGAACACACAGAATTCGTGTTGTTCTGGGCAACATTCGCAGCATTCCGAAGCTCGGACGGATCGAATAATCACTTCTACAAGTACAAACTACTTATCCACCCGAGAAACAGACTCTACGTTCGTCGCCTTCATTATAGTACTCTCGAGTGTATTGCTGGGGAAAAGTCACAAGTCTACAGAGTTTGTTAAATATGCGACTTAGAATGCGAATGGGATGAGATGTTGTCGAACACCCATATACTTTACCGTCTTGTACTAAAGCCACATAAATGTTTTCTTTCTCTTAGTAATAGTGAGGGAAACATGCCACTGGCATCATATTGGAAACTTCGTCTTCTCTCCTCTCATAACATTATATTGAGCGCGCATTTGGTTGACATTAAATGATTGAGTAGAAGGATATTCACTATGTCTGGACATAATATTGGTGACTTTTTTTCTTTTAAAGTTGCCTTGCGAATGCCCAATATTACTTGCCTGCAGTCCATCCCCATTGCTGCTTTGATTCTCATGCAACGAGTGGTGATGCTGGGCGTGTATCTGATCTGATTTCTACTAGTAGTGATTGCGTCGAAAAACTCGACTTTCCCATGTGAGCCATTATATACTCGCAAGTTGACCGTAAATGTGAAAAGGTATTGTAAAATGGGCAAATAATTTTGGGTTTTTCTCATCTTGAAAAATTCCATGACCAACACTATGTATGCCGCCCGTCGTCTCTCTGACAAAAGTCGGACCAAACGATGAAAAAAAAACTTAGCTGACTTGACCAATAAATTGTATAGGAAAAATATATGATATTCAGGGCTGCAAACGGAGACAATGCCTCCTTCTGAATTTATGGAGGTCCATTAAGCATTATGGTTTGTGTATTATAAGGAAGCACATATCAATGAGATTCTGGAGAAGACAACACCCTATTTTTATGTTGCTATGATGTTTTGTGACAGATCAAGGGCTTACTATGTGTATGTGACACCATTCAGGGAAAAGAGCCTACGGCTTTGGGCAATGGTTTGCCCTGTATACAAACTGGAAGGTTGGAAGTTCATCTGTTCGATCGAGCCAAATTGATGAGAAATTGCTCTGTCTATTAATTATCTCCCCAAGTTTGCAAAAGTGTAGTGCTTGGATGTGTTGACCGAACACACACAATTCGTGTTGTTCTGGGCAACATTCGCAGCATTCCGAAGCTCGGACGGATCGAATGATCACTTGTGCAAGTACAGACTACTTATCCACCCGAGAAACAGACTCTACGTTCGTCGCCTTCATTATATTACTCTCGAGTGTATTGTTGGTGAAAAGTCACAAGTCTACAGAGTGTGTTGAATATGCGACTTAGAAGGCGAATGGGATGAGATGTTGTCGAGCATCCATATACTTTTCCGTCTTGTACTAAAGCCACATAAATGTTTTCTTTCTCTTAGTAATAGTAAGGGAAACATGCCAATGGCATCATATTGGAAACTTGGTCTTCTCTCCTCTCATAACATTATATTGAGCGTGCATTTGGTAGACTTTAAATGATTGAGTAGAAGGATGTTCACTATGTCTGGTCATAATATTGGTGCCTTTTTTTCTTTTAAAGTTGCCTTGCGAATGCTCAATATTACTTGCCTGCAGTCCATCCCCATCGCTGCTTTGATTCTCATGCAACGATTGGTGATGCTGGGCGTATATCTGATCTGATTTCTACTTGTAGTGATTGCGTCGAAAAACTCGACTTTCCCATGAGAGCCATTATATACTCGCAAGTTGACCGTAAATGTGAAAAGGTATTGAAAAATGGGCAAATAATTTTGGGTATTTTTCATCTTGAAAAATTCCATGACCAACACTATGTATGCCGCCCGTCGTCTCTCTGACAAAAGTCGGACCAAACGATGAAAAAAAAACTTAGCTGACTTAACCAATAAATTGTATAGGAAAAAATATATGATATTCAGGGCTGCAAACGGAGACAATGCCTCCTTCTGAATTTATGGAGGTCCATTAAGCATTATGGTTTGTGTATTATAAGGAAGCACATATCAATGAGATTCTGGAGAAGACAACACCCTATTTTTATGTTGCTATGATGTTTTGTGACAGATCAGGGGCTTACTATGTGCATGTGACACCATTCAGGGAAAAGAGCCCACGGCTTTGTGCAATGGTTTGCCCTGTATACAAACTGGAAGGTTGGAAGTTCATCTGTTCGATCGAGCCAAATTGATGAGAAATTGCTCTGTCTATTAATTATCTCCCCAAGTTTGCAAAATTGTAGTGCTTGGATGTGTTGACCGAACACACACAATTCGTGTTGTTCTGGGCAACATTCGCAGCATTCCGAAGCTCGGACGGATCGAATAATCACTTGTACAAGCACAGACTACTTATCCACCCGAGAAACAGACTCTACGTTCGTCGCCTTCATTATATTACTCTCGAGTGTATTGTTGGTGAAAAGTCACAAGTCTACAGAGTGTGTTGAATATGCGACTTAGAAGGCGAATGGGATGAGATGTTGTCGAGCACCCATATACTTTTCCGTCTTGTACTAAAGCCACATAAATGTTTTCTTTCTCTTAGTATTAGAGAGGGAATCATGCCACTGGCATCTTATTGGAAACTTGGTCTTCTCTCCTCTCATAACATTGTATTGAGCGTGCATTTGATAGATATTAAACGACTGAGTAGAAGGATATTCACTATGTCTGGACATAATATTAGTGACTTTTTTTCTTTTAAAGTTGCTTTGCGAATGCCCAATATTACTTGCCTGCAGTCCATCCCCATCGCTGCTTTGATTCTCATGCAGCGAGTGGTGATGATGGGCGCGTATCTGATCGGATTTCTACTTGTAGTGATTGCGTCGAAAAACTCGACTTTCCCATGTGAGCCATTATATACTCGCAAGTTGACCGTGAATGTGGAAAGGTATTGAAAAATGGGCAAATAATTTTGGGTTTTTTTCATCTTGAAAAATCCCATGACCAGCACTATGTATGCTGCCCGTCGTCTCTCTGACAAAAGTCGGACCAAACGATGAAAAAAAAAAACTTAGCTGACTTAACCAATAAATTGTATAGGAAAAAATATATGATATTCAGGGCTGCAAACGGAGACAATGCCTCCTTCTGAATTTATGGAGGTCCATTAATCATTATGGTTTGTGTATTATAAGGCAGCACATATCAATGAGATTCTTGAGAAGACAACAGCCGATTTTTATGTTGCTATGATGTTTTGTGACAGATCAGGGGCTTGCTATGTGCACGTGACACCATTCAGGGAAAAGAGCCCACGGCTTTGGGCAATGGTTTGCCCTGTATACAAACTGGAAGGGTGGAAGTTCATCTCTTCGATCGAGCCAAATTGATGAGAAATTGCTCCGTCTATTAATTATCTCCCCTAGTTTGCAAAAGTGTAGTGCTTGAATATGTTGACCGAACACACAGAATTCGTGTTGTTCTGGGCAACATTCGCAGCATTCCGAAGCTCGGACGGATCGAATAATCACTTCTACAAGTACAAACTACTTATCCACCCGAGAAACAGACTCTACGTTCGTCGCCTTCATTAGAGTACTCTCGAGTGTATTGCTGGGGAAAAGTCACAAGTCTACAGAGTTTGTTAAATATGCGACTTAGAATGCGAATGGGATGAGATGTTGTCGAACACCCATATACTTTACCGTCTTGTACTAAAGCCACATAAATGTTTTCTTTCTCTTAGTAATAGTGAGGGAAACATGCCACTGGCATCATATTGGAAACTTCGTCTTCTCTCCTCTCATAACATTATATTGAGCGCGCATTTGGTTGACATTAAATGATTGAGTAGAAGGATATTCACTATGTCTGGACATAATATTGGTGACTTTTTTTCTTTTAAAGTTGCGTTGCGAATGCCCAATATTACTTGCCTGCAGTCCATCCCCATTGCTGCTTTGATTCTCATGCAACGAGTGGTGATGCTGGGCGTGTATCTGATCTGATTTCTACTAGTAGTGATTGCGTCGAAAAACTCGACTTTCCCATGTGAGCCATTATATACTCGCAAGTTGACCGTAAATGTGAAAAGGTATTGTAAAATGGGCAAATAATTTTGGGTTTTTCTCATCTTGAAAAATTCCATGACCAACACTATGTATGCCGCCCGTCGTCTCTCTGACAAAAGTCGGACCAAACGATGAAAAAAAAACTTAGCTGACTTGACCAATAAATTGTATAGGAAAAATATATGATATTCAGGGCTGCAAACGGAGACAATGCCTCCTTCTGAATTTATGGAGGTCCATTAAGCATTATGGTTTGTGTATTATAAGGAAGCACATATCAATGAGATTCTGGAGAAGACAACACCCTATTTTTATGTTGCTATGATGTTTTGTGACAGATCAGGGGCTTACTATGTGTATGTGACACCATTCAGGGAAAAGAGCCTACGGCTTTGGGCAATGGTTTGCCCTGTATACAAACTGGAAGGTTGGAAGTTCATCTGTTCGATCGAGCCAAATTGATGAGAAATTGCTCTGTCTATTAATTATCTCCCCAAGTTTGCAAAAGTGTAGTGCTTGGATGTGTTGACCGAACACACACAATTCGTGTTGTTCTGGGCAACATTCGCAGCATTCCGAAGCTCGGACGGATCGAATGATCACTTGTGCAAGTACAGACTACTTATCCACCCGAGAAACAGACTCTACGTTCGTCGCCTTCATTATATTACTCTCGAGTGTATTGTTGGTGAAAAGTCACAAGTCTACAGAGTGTGTTGAATATGCGACTTAGAAGGCGAATGGGATGAGATGTTGTCGAGCATCCATATACTTTTCCGTCTTGTACTAAAGCCACATAAATGTTTTCTTTCTCTTAGTAATAGTAAGGGAAACATGCCAATGGCATCATATTGGAAACTTGGTCTTCTCTCCTCTCATAACATTATATTGAGCGTGCATTTGGTAGACTTTAAATGATTGAGTAGAAGGATGTTCACTATGTCTGGTCATAATATTGGTGCCTTTTTTTCTTTTAAAGTTGCCTTGCGAATGCTCAATATTACTTGCCTGCAGTCCATCCCCATCGCTGCTTTGATTCTCATGCAACGAGTGGTGATGCTGGGCGTATATCTGATCTGATTTCTACTTGTAGTGATTGCGTCGAAAAACTCGACTTTCCCATGAGAGCCATTATATACTCGCAAGTTGACCGTAAATGTGAAAAGGTATTGAAAAATGGGCAAATAATTTGGGGTTTTTTTCATCTTGAAAAATTCCATGACCAACACTATGTATGCCGCCCGTCGTCTCTCTGACAAAAGTCGGACCAAACGATAAAAAAAACTTAGCTGACTTAACCAATAAATTGTATAGGAAAAAATATATGATATTCAGGGCTGCAAACGGAGACAATGCCTCCTTCTGAATTTATGGAGGTCCATTAAGCATTATGGTTTGTGTATTATAAGGCAGCACATATGAATGAGATTCTGGAGAAGACAACAGCCTATTTTTATGTTCCTATGATGTTTTGTGACAGATCAGGGGCTTGCTATGTGCATGTGACACCATTCAGGGAAAAGAGCCCACGGCTTTGGGCAATGGTTTGCCCTGTATACAAACTGGAAGGTTGGAAGTTCATCTGTTCGATCGAGCCAAATTGATGAGAAATTGCTCTGTCTATTAATTATCTCCCCTAGTTTGCAAAAGTGTAGTGCTTGAATGTGTTGACCGAATACACACAATTCGTGTTGTTCTGGGCAACATTCGCAGCATTCCGAAGCTCGGACGGATCGAATAATCACTTGTACAAGTACAGACTACTTATCCACCTGAGAAACAGACTCTACGTTCGTCGCCTTCATTATATTACTCTCGAGTGTATTGTTGGGGAAAAGTCACAAGTCTACAGAGTGTGTTGAATATGCGACTTAGAATGGGAATTGGATGAGATGTTGTCGAACACCCATATACTTTTCCGTCTTGTACTAAAGCCACATAAATGTTTTCTTTCTCTTAGTAGTAGTGAGGGAAACATGCCACTGGCATCACATTGGAAACTTGGTCTTCTCTCCTCTCATAACATTGTATTTAGCGTGCATTTGGTAAACATTAAATGCTTGAGTAGAAGGATATTCACTATGTTTGGACATAATATTGGTGACTTTTTTTCTTTTAAAGTTGCCTTGCGAATGCCCAATATTACTTGCTTGTAGTCCATCCCCATCGCTGCTTTGATTCTCATGCAGCGAGTGGTGATGCAGGGCGTGTATCTGATCTGATTTCTACTTGTAGTGATTGCGTCGAAAAACTCGACTTTCCCATGTGAGCCATTATATACTCGCAATATGACCGTAAATGTGAAAGGGTATTGAAAAATGGGCAAATAATTTTGGGGTTTTTTCATCTTGAAAAATTCCATGACCAACACTATGTATGCCGCCCGTCGTCTCTCTGACAAAAGTCGGACCAAACGATGAAAAAAAAAACTTAGCTGGCTTAACCAATAAATTGTATAGAAACAAATATATGATATTCAGGGCTGCAAACGGAGACAATGCCTCCTTCTGAATTTATGGAGGTCCATTAAGCATTATGGTTTGTGTATTATAAGGCAGCACATATCAATGAGATTCTGGAGAACACAACAGCCTACTTTTCTGTTGCTATGATGTTTTGTGACAGGTCAGGGGCTTGCTATGTGCATGTGACACCATTCAGGGAAAAGAGCCCACGGCTTTGGGCAATGGTTTGCCCTGTATACAAACTGGAAGGTTGGAAGTTCATCTGTTCGATCGAGCCAAATTGATGAGAAATTGCTCTGTCTATTAATTATCTCCCCTAGTTTGCAAAAGTGTAGTGCTTGAATGTGTTGACCGAACACACACAATTCGTGTTGTTCTGGGCAACATTCGCAGCATTCCGAAGCTCGGACGGATCGAATAATCACTTGTACAATTACAGACTACTTATCCAACCGAGAAACAGACTCTACGTTCGTCGCCTTCATTATATTACTCTCGAGTGTATTGTTGGGGAAAAGTCACAAGTCTACAGAGCGTGTTGAATATGCGACTTAGAAGGCGAATGGGATGAGATGTTGTCGAACACCCATATACTTTTCCGTCTTGTACTAAAGCCACATAAATGTTTTGTTTCTCTTAGTAATAGTGAGGGAAACATGCCACTGGCATCATATTGGAAACTTGGTCTTCTCCCCTCTCATAACATTATATTGAGCGTGCATTTGGTAGACATTAAATGATTGAGTAGAAGGATATTCACTATGTCTGGACATAATATTGGTGGCTTTTTTTCTTTTAAAGTTGCCTTGCGAATGCCCAATATTACTTGCCTGCAGTCCATCCCCATCGCTGCTTTGATTCTCATGCAACGAGTGGTGATGCTGGGCGTATATCTGATCTGATTTCTACTTGTAGTGATTGCGTCGAAAAACTCGACTTTCCCATGAGAGCCATTATATACTCGCAAGTTGACCGTAAATGTGAAAAGGTATTGAAAAATGGGCAAATAATTTGGGGTTTTTTTCATCTTGAAAAATTCCATGACCAACACTATGTATGCCGCCCGTCGTCTCTCTGACAAAAGTCGGACCAAACGATAAAAAAAAATTTAGCTGACTTAACCAATAAATTGTATAAGAAAAAATATATGATATTCAGGGCTGCAAACGGAGACAATGCCTCCTTCTGAATTTATGGAGGTCCATTAAGCATTATGGTTTGTGTATTATAAGGCAGCACATATCAATGAGATTCTGGAGAAGACAACAGCCTATTTTTATGTTGCTATGATGTTTTGTGACAGATCAGGGGCTTGCTATGTGCATGTGACACCATTCAGGGAAAAGAGCCCACGGCTTTGGGCAATGGTTTGCCCTGTATACAAACTGGAAGGTTGGAAGTTCATCTGTTCGATAGAGCCAAATTGATGAGAAATTGCTCTGTCTATTAATTATCTCCCCTAGTTTGCAAAAGTGTAGTGCTTGAATGTGTTGACCGAATACACACAATTCGTGTTGTTCTGGGCAAAATTCGCAGCATTCCGAAGCTCGGACGGATCGAATAATCACTTGTACAAGTACCGACTACTTATCCACCTGAGAAACAGACTCTACGTTCGTCGCCTTCATTATTTTACTCTCGAGTGTATTGTTGGGGAAAAGTCACAAGTCTACAGAGTGTGTTGAATATGCGACTTAGAATGCGAATGGGATGAGATGTTGTCGAACACCCATATACTTTTCCGTCTTGTACTAAAGCCACATAAATGTTTTCTTTCTCTTAGTAGTAGTGAGGGAAACATGCCACTGGCATCACATTGGAAACTTGGTCTTCTCTCCTCTCATAACATTGTATTTAGCGTGCATTTGGTAAACATTAAATGCTTGAGTAGAAGGATATTCACTATGTTTGGACATAATATTGGTGACTTTTTTTCCTTTAAAGTTGCCTTGCGAATGCCCAATATTACTTGCTTGCAGTCCATCCCCATCGCTGCTTTGATTCTCATGCAGCGAGTGGTGATGCTGGGCGTGTATCTGATCTGATTTCTACTTGTAGTGATTGCGTCGAAAAACTCGACTTTCCCATGTGAGCCATTATATACTCGCAATATGACCGTAAATGTGAAAGGGTATTGAAAAATGGGCAAATAATTTTGGGGTTTTTTCATCTTGAAAAATTCCATGACCAACACTATGTATGCCGCCCGTCGTCTCTCTGACAAAAGTCGGACCAAACGATGAAAAAAAAAACTTAGCTGACTTAACCAATAAATTGTATAGAAACAAATATACGATATTCAGGGCTGCAAACGGAAACAATGCCTCCTTCTGAATTTATGGAGGTCCATTAAGCATTATGGTTTGTGTATTATAAGGCAGCACATATCAATGAGATTCTGGAGAACACAACAGCCTATTTTTATGTTGCTATGATGTTTTGTGACAGGTCAGGGGCTTGCTATGTGCATGTGACACCATTCAGGGAAAAGAGCCCACGGCTTTGGGCAATGGTTTGCCCTGTATACAAACTGGAAGGTTGGAAGTTCATCTGTTCGATCGAGCCAAATTGATGAGAAATTGCTCTGTCTATTAATTATCTCCCCTAGTTTGCAAACGTGTAGTGCTTGAATGTGTTGACCGAACACACACAATTCGTGTTGTTCTGGGCAACATTCGCAGCATTCCGAAGCTCGGACGGACCGAATAATCATTTGTACAAGTACAGACTACTTATCCACCCGAGAAACAGACTCTACGTTCGTCGCCTTCATTATATTACTCTCGAGTGTATTGTTGGGTAAAAGTCACAAGTCTACAGAGTGTGTTGAATATGCGACTTAGAAGGCGAATGGGATGAGATGTTGTCGAACACCGATATACTTTTCCGTCTTGTACTAAAGCCACATAAATGTTTTCTGTCTCTTAGTAATAGTGAGGGAAACATGCCACTGGCATCATATTGGAAACTTGGTCTTCTCTCCTCTCATAACATTATATTGAGCGCGCATTTGGTAGACATTAAATGATTGAGTAGAAGGATATTCACTATGTCTGGAGATAATATTGGTGACTTTTTTTCTTTTAAAGTTGCCTTGCGAATGCCCAATATTACTTGCCTGCAGTCCATCCCCATTGCTGCGTTGATTCTCATGCAACGAGTGGTGATGCTGGTCGTGTATCTGATCTGATTTCTACTAGTAGTGATTGCGTCGAAAAACTCGACTTTCCTATGTGAGCCATTATATACTCGCAAGTTGACCGTAAATGTGAAAAGGTATTGTAAAATGGGCAAATAATTTTGGGTTTTTTTCATCTTGAAAAATTCCATGACCAACACAATGTATGCCGCCCGTCGTCTCTCTGACAAAAGTCGGACCAAACGATGAAAAAAAACTTAGCTGAGATAACCAATAAAGTGTATAGGAAAAAATATATGATATTCAGGGCTGCAAACGGAGACAATGCCACCATCTGAATATATGGAGGTCCATTAAACATTATGGTTTGTGTATTATAAGGCAGCACATATCAATGAGATTCTGGAGAAGACAACAGCCTATTTTTATGTTACTATGAGGTTTTGTGACAGATCAGGGGCTTGCTATGTGCATGTGACACCATTCAGGGAAAAGCGCCCACGGCTTTGGGCAATGGTTTGCCCTGTATACAAACTGGAAGGTTGGATGTTCATCTTGTCGATCGAGCCAAATTGATGAGAAATTGCTCTGTCTATTAATTAGCTCCCCTAGTTTGCAAAAGTGTAGAGCTTGAATGTGTTGACCGAACACACATAATTCCTGTTGTTCTGGGCAACATTCGCAGCATTCCGAAGCTCGGACGGATCGAATAATCACTTTTACAAGTACAGACTACATATCCACCCAAGAAACAGACTCTACGTTCGTCGCCTTCATTATATTACTCTCGAGTGTATTGTTGGGGAAAAGTCACAAGTCTACAGAGTGTATTGAATATGCGACTTAGAAGGCGGATGGGATGAGATGTTGTCGAACACCCATATACTCTTCCGTCTTGTACTAAAGCCACTTAAATGTTTTCTTTCTCTTAGTAATAGTGAGGGAAACATGCCACTGGCATCATATTGGAAACTTGGACTTCTCTCCTCTCATAACATTATATTGAGCGTGCATTTGGTTGACATTAAATGATTGAGTAGAAGGATATTCACTCTGTCTGGAAATAATATTGGTGACTTCTTTTCTCTTAAAGTTGCCTTGCGAATGCCCAATATTACTTGCCTGCAGTCCATCCCCATCGCTGCTTTGATTCTCATGCAGCGCGTGGAGATGCTGGGCGTGTATCTGATCTGATTTCTACTAGTAGTGATTGCGTCGAAAAACTCGACTTTCCCATGTGAGCCATTATATTCTCGCAAGTGGACCGTAAATGTGAAAAGGTATTGAAAAATGGGCAAATAATTTTGGGTTATTTTCATCTTGAAAAATGCCATGACCAACGCTATGTATGCCGCCGGTCGTCTCTCTGACAAAAGTCGGACCAAATGACGAAAAAAAATAACTTAGCTGACTTAACCAATAAATTGTATAGGAAAAAATATATGATATTCAGGGCTGCAAACGGAGACAATTCCTCCTTCTGAATTTATGGAGGCCCATTAAGCATTATGGTTCGTGTATTATAAGGCAGCACATATCAATGAGATTCGGGAGAAGACAACAGCCTATTTTTATGTTGCTATGATGTTTTGTGACAGATCAGCTGCTTGCTATGTGCGTGTGACACCATTCAGGGAAAAGAGCCCACGCCTTTGGGCAATGGTTTGCCCTGTATACAAACTCGAAGGTTGGAAGTTCATCTGTTCAATCGAGCCAAATTGATGAGAAATTGCTCAGTCTATTAATTATCTCCCCTAAATTGCAAAAGTGTAGTGCTTGAATGTGTTGACCGAACACACATAATTCGTGTTGTTCTGGGCAACATTCGCAGCATTCTGCAGCTCGGACGGATCGAATATTCACTTGTACAAGTACAGACTACTTATCCACCCGAGAAACAGACTCTACGTTCGTCGCCTTCATTGTATTACTCTCCAGTGTATTGTTGGGGAAAAGTCACAAGTCTACAGAGTGGGTTGAATATGCGACTTAGAAGGCGAATGGGATGAGATGTTGTCGATCACCCATATACTTTTCCGTCTTGTACTAAAGCCACATAAATGTTTTCTTTCTCTTAGTAATAGTGAGGGAAACATGCCACTGGCATCATATTGGAAACTTGGTCTTCTCTCCTCTCATAACATTATATTGAGCGTGCATTTGGTAGACATTAAATGATTGAGTAGAAGGATATTCACTATGTCTGGACATAATATTGGTGACTTTTTTTCTTTTAAAGTTGCCTTGCGAATGCCCAATATTACTTGCCTGCAGTCCATCCCCATCGCTGCTTTGATTCTCATGCAGCGAGTGGTGATGCTGGGCGTGTATCTGATCTGATTTCTACTTGTAGTGATTGCGTCGAAAAACTCGTCTTTCCCATGTGAGCCATTATATACTCGCAAGTTGACCGTAAATGTGAAAATGTATTGAAAATGGGCAAATAATTTTGGGTTTTTTTCATCTTGAAAAATTCCATGACCAACACTATGTATGTCGCCTGTCGTCTCTCTGACAAAAGTCGACCCAAACGATGAAAAAAAAAACTTAGCTGACTTAGCCAATAAATTGTATAGGAAAAAATATATGATATTCAGGGCTGCAAACGGAGACAATGCCTCCTTCTGAATTTATGGAGGTCCATTAATCATTATGGTTTGTGTATTATAAGGCAGCACATATCAATGAGATTCTGGAGAAGACAACAGCCTATTTTTATGTTGCTATGATGTTTTGTGACAGATCAGGGGCTTGCTATGTGCATGTGACACCATTCAGGGAAAAGAGCCCACGGCTTTGGGCAATGGTTTGCCCTGTATACAAACTGGAAGGTTGGAAGTTCATCTGTTCGATCGAGCCAAATTGATGAGAAATTGCTCAGTCTATTAATTATCTCCCCTAGTTTGCAAAAGTGTAGTGCTTGAATGTGTTGTCGGAACACACATAATTCGTGTTGTTCTGGGCAACATTCGCAGAATTCCGAAGCTCGGACGGATCGAATAATCACTTGTACAAGTACAGACTCTTTATCTACCCAAGAAACAGACTCTACGTTCGTCGCCTTCATTATATTACTCTCGAGTGTATTGTTGGCGAAAAGTCACAAGTATACAGAGTGTGTTGAATATGCGACTTAGAAGGCGAATGGGATGAGATGTTGTCGAACACCCATATACTTTTCCGTCTTGTACTAAAGCCACTTAAATGTTTTCTTTCTCTTAGTAATAGTGAGGGAAACATGCCACTGACATCATATTGAAAACTTGGTCTTCTCTCCTCCCATAACATTATATTGAGCGTGCATTTGGTTGACATTAAATGATTGAGTAGAAGGATATTCACTCTGTCTGGACATAATATTGGTGACTTTTTTTCTTTTAAAGTTGCCTTGCGAATGCCCAATATTACTTGCCTGCAGTCCATCCCCATCGCTGCTTTGATTCTCATGCAGCGAGTGGTGATGCTGGGCGTGTATCTGATCTAATTTCTACTAGAGGTGATGGCGTCGAAAAACTCGACTTTCCCATGTGAGCCATTATATACTCGCAAGTTGACCGTAAATGTGAAAAGGTATTGAAAAATGGGCAAATAATTTTGGGTTCTTTTCATCTTGAAAAATTCCATGACCAACACTATGTATGCCGCCCGTCGTCTCTCTGACAAAAGTGGGACCAAATGATGAAAAAAATAACTTAGCGGACTTAACCAATATATTGTATAGGAAAAACATATGATATTCAGGGCTGCTAACGGACACAATGCCTCCTTCTGAATTTATGGAGGTCCATTAAGCATTATGGTTTGTGTATTATAAGGCAGCACATATCAATGGGATTCTGGAGAAAACAACAGCCTATTTTTATGTTGCTATGATGTTTTGTGACAGATCTGGGGCTTGCTATGTGCATGTGACACCATTCAGGGAAAAGAGCCCACGGCTTTGGGCAATGGTTTGCCCTGTATACAAACTGGAAGGTTGGAAGTTCATCTGTTCGATCGAGCCAAATTGATGAGAAATTGCTCAGTCTATTAATTATCTCCCCTAGTTTGCAAAAGTGTAGTGCTTGAATGTGTTGACGGAACACACATAATTCGTGTTGTTCTGGGCAACATTCGCAGAATTCCGAAGCTCGGACGGATCGAATAATCACTTGTACAAGTACAGACTCTTTATCTACCCAAGAAACAGACTCTACGTTCGTCGCCTTCATTATATTACTCTCGAGTGTATTGTTGGCGAAAAGTCACAAGTATACAGAGTGTGTTGAATATGCGACTTAGAAGGCGAATGGGATGAGATGTTGTCGAACACCCATATACTTTTCCGTCTTGTACGAAAGCCACTTAAATGTTTTCTTTCTCTTAGTAATAGTGAGGGAAACATGCCACTGACATCATATTGAAAACTTGGTCTTCTCTCCTCCCATAACATTATATTGAGCGTGCATTTGGTTGACATTAAATGATTGAGTAGAAGGATATTCACTCTGTCTGGACATAATATTGGTGACTTTTTTTTTTTTAAAGTTGCCTTGCGAATGCCCAATATTACTTGCCTGCAGTCCATCCCCATCGCTGCTTTGATTCTCATGCAGCGAGTGGTGATGCTGGGCGTGTATCTGATCTAATTTCTACTAGAGGTGATGGCGTCGAAAAACTCGACTTTCCCATGTGAGCCATTATATACTCGCAAGTTGACCGTAAATGTGAAAAGGTATTGAAAAATGGGCAAATAATTTTGGGTTCTTTTCATCTTGAAAAATTCCATGACCAACACTATGTATGCCGCCCGTCGTCTCTCTGACAAAAGTGGGACCAAATGATGAAAAAAATAACTTAGCGGACTTAACCAATATATTGTATAGGAAAAACATATGATATTCAGGGCTGCTAACGGACACAATGCCTCCTTCTGAATTTATGGAGGTCCATTAAGCATTATGGTTTGTGTATTATAAGGCAGCACATATCAATGGGATTCTGGAGAAAACAACAGCCTATTTTTATGTTGCTATGATGTTTTGTGACAGATCTGGGGCTTGCTATGTGCATGTGACACCATTCAGGGAAAAGAGCCCACGGCTTTGAGCAATGGTTTGCCCTGTATACAAACTCGAAGGTTGGAAGTTCATCTGTTCGATCGAACCAAATTGATGGGAAATTGCTCTGTCTATTAATTATCTCCCCTAGTTTGAAAAAGTGTAGTGCTTGAATGTGTTGACGGAACACACATAATTCGTGTTGTTCTGGGCAACATTCGCAGCATTCCGAAGCTCGGACGGATCGAATAATCACTTGTACAAGTACAGACTGCTTAACCACCCAAGAAACAGACTCTACGTTCGTCGCCTTCATTATATTACTCTCGAGTGTATTGTTGGGGAAAAGTCACAAGTCTACAGAGTGTGTTGAATATGCGACTTAGAAGGCGAATGGGATGAGATGTTGTCGAACACCCATATTCTTTTCCGTCTTGTACTAAAGCCACATAAATGTTTTCTTTCTCTTAGTAATACTGCGGGAAACATGCCACTGGCATCATATTGGAAACTTGGTCTTCTGTCCTCTCATAACATTATATTGATCGTGCATTTGGTAGACATTAAATGATTGAGTAGAAGGATATTCACTATGTCTGGACATAATATTGGTGATTTTTTTTCTTTTAAAGTTGCCTTGCGAATGCCCAATATTACTTGCCTGTACTCCATCCCCATCCCTGCTTTGATTCTAATGCAGCGAGTGGTGATGCTGGGTGTGTATCTCATCTGATTTCTACTTGTAGTGATTGCGTCGAAAAACTCGACTTTCCCATGCTAGCCATTATATACTCGCAAGTTGACCGTAAATGTGAAAAGGTATGGAAAAATGGGCAAATAATTTTGGGTTCTTTTCATCTTGAAAAATTCCATGACCAACACTCTGTATGCCGTCCGTCGTCTCTCTGACAAATGTCGGAACAAACGATGAAAAAAAAAACTTAGCTGACTTAACCAATAAATTGTATAGGAAAAAATATATGATATTCAGGGCTGCAAACGGAGCAATGCCTCCTTCTGAATTTATGGAGGTCCATTAAGCATTATGATTTGTGTATTATAAGGCAGCACATATCAATGAGATTCTGGAGAAGACAACAGCCTATTTTTATGTTGCTATGATGTTTTGTGATAGATCAGGGGCTTGCTATGTGCATGTGACACCATTCAGGGAAAAGATCCCACGGCTTTGGGCAATGGTTTGCCCTGTATGCAAACTAGAAGGTTGGAAGTCATCTGTTCGATCGAGCCAAATTGATGAGAAATTGCTCTGTCTATTAATTATCTCCCCTAGTTTGCAAAAGTGTAGAGCTTGAATGTGTTGACCGAACACGCGTAATTCGTGTTGTTCTGGGCAACATTCGCAGCATTCCGAAGCTCGGACGGATCGAATAATCACTTGTACAAGTACAGACTACTTATCCACCCGAGAAACAGACTCTACGTTCGTCGGCTTCATTATATTACTCTCGAGTGTAATGTTGGGGAAAAGTCACAAGTCTACAGAGTGTGTTGAATATGCGACTTAGAAGGCGAATGGGATGAGATGTTGTCGAACACCCATATACTTGTCCGTCTTGTACTAAAGCCACATAAATGTTTTCTTTCTCTTAGTAATAGTGAGGGAAACATGCCACTGGCATCATATTGGAAACTTGGTCTTCTCTCCTCTCATAACATTATATTGAGCGTGCATTTGGTAGCCATTAAACGATTGAGTAGAAGGATATTCACTATGTCTGGACATAATATTGGTGACTTTTTTTCTTTTAAAGTTGCCTTGCGAATGCCCAATATTACTTGCCTGCAGTCCATCCCCATCGCTGCTTTGATTCTCATGCAGCGAGTGCTGATGCTGGGCGTGTATCTGATCTGATTTCTACTAGTAGTGATTGCGTTGAAAAATTCGACTTTCCCCTGTGAGCCATTATATACTCGCAAGTTGACCGTAAATGTGAAAAGGTATTGAAAAATGGGCAAATAATTTTGGGTTCTTTTCATCTTGAAAAATTCCATGACCAACGCTATGTATGCCGCCGGTCGTCTCTCTGACAAAGGTCGGACCAAATGATGAAAAAAATAACTTAGCTGACTTAACCAATAAATTGTATAGGAAAAAATATATGATATTCAGGGCTGCAAACGGAGACAATGCCTCCTTCTGAATTTATGGAGGTCCATTAAGCATTATGGTTTGTGTATTATAAGGCAGCACTTATCAGTGAGATTCTGGAGAAGACAACAGCCTATTTTTATTTTGCAATGACGTTTTGTGACAGATCAGGGGCTTGCTATGTGCATGTGACACTATTCAGGGAAAAGAGCCCACGGCTTTGGGCAATGGTTTGCCCTGTATACAAACTCCAAGGTTGGAAGTTCATCTGTTCGATCGAGCCAAATTGATGAGAAATTGCTCTGTCTATTAATTATCTCCCCAAATTTGAAAAAGTGTAGTGCTTGAACGTGTTGACCGAACACACATAATTCGTGTTGTTCTGGGCAACATTCGCAGCATTCTGAAGCTCGGACGGATCGAATAATCACTTGTACAAGTACAGACTACTTATCCACCCGAGAAACAGATTCTACGTTCGTCGCCTTCATTATATTACTCTCGGGTGTATTGTTGGGGAAAAGTCACAAGTCTACAGAATGTGTTGAATATGCGACTTAGAAGGCGAATGGGATGAAATGTTGTCGAACACCCATATACTTTTCCGTCTTGTACTAAAGCCACATAAATGTTTTCTTTCTCCAAGTAATAGTGAGGGAAACTTACCACTGGCATGATATTGGAAACTTGGTCTTCTCTCCTCTCATAACATTATATTCAGCGTGCATTTGGTAGACATTAAATGATTGAGTAGAAGGATATTCACTATGTCTGGACATAATATTAGTGACTTTTTTTCTTTTAAAGTTGTCTTGCGAATGCCCAATATTTCTTGCCTGCCGTCCATCCCCATCGCTGCTTTGATTCTCATGCAGCGAGTGGTGAAGCTGGGTGTGTATCTCATCTGATTTCTACTTGTAGTGATTGCGTCGAAAAACTCGACTTTCCCATGTAAGCCATTATATACTCGCAAGTTGACCGTAGATGTGAAAAGGTATGGAAAAATGGGCAAATAATTTTGGGTTCTTTTCATCTTGAAAAATTCCATGACCAACACTATGTATGCCGTCCGTCGTCTCTCTTACAAAAGTCGGACCAAACAATGAAAAAAAAAAACTTAGCTGACTTAACCAATAAATTGTATAGGAAAAAATATACGATATTCAGGGCTGCAAACGGAGACAATGCCTCCTTCTGAATTTATGGAGGTCCATTAAGCATTATGGTTTGCGTATTATAAGGCAGCACATATCAATGAGATTCTGGAGATGACAACAGCCTATTTTTATGTTGATATGATCTTTTGTGATAGATCAGGGGCTTGCTATGTGCATGTGACACCATTCAGGGAAAAGAGCCCACGGCTTTGGGCAATGGTTTGCCCTGTATACAAATTGGAAGGTTGGAAGTTCATCTGTTCGATCGAGCCAAATTGATGAGAAATTGCTCTGTCTATTAATTATCTCCCCTAGTTTGCAAAAGTGTAGTGCTTGAATGTGTTGACGGAACACACATAATTCGTGTTGTTCAGGGCAACATTCGCAGCATTCCGAAGCTCGGACGGATCGAATAATCACTTGTACAAGTACAGACTACTTAACCACCCAAGAAACAGACTCTACGTTCGTCGCCTTCATTATATTACTCTCGAGCGTATTGTTGGGGAAAAGTCACAAGTCTACAGAGTGTGTTGAATATGCGACTTAGAAGGCGAATTGGATGAGATGTTGTCGAACACCCATATACTTTTTCGTCTTGTACTAAAGCCACTTAAATATTTTCTTTCTCTTAGTAATAGTGAGGGAAACATGCCACTGGCATCATATTGGAAACTTGGTCTTCTCTCCTCTCATAACATTATATTGAGCGTCCATTCGGTTGACATTAAATGATTGAGTAGAAGGAAGGATATTCACTCTGTCTGGACATAATATTGGTGACTTTTTTTCTTTTAAAGTTGCCTTGCGAATGCCCAATATTACTTGCCTGCAGTCCATCCCCATCGCTGCTTTGATTCTCATGCAGCGAGTGGTGATGCTGGGCGTGTATCTGATCTGATTTCTACTAGTAGTGATTGCGTCGAAAAACTCGACTTTCCCATGTGAGCCATTATATACTCGCAAGTTGACCGTATATGTGAAAAGGTATTGAAAAATGGGCAAATAATTTTGGGTTCTTTTCATCTTGAAAAATTCCATGACCAACGCTATGTATGCCGCCGGTCGTCTCTCTGACAAAAGTCGGACCAAATGATGAAAAAAAATAACTTAGCTCACTTAACCAATAAATTGTATAGGAAAAAAATTATGATATTCAGGGCTGCAAACGGAGACAATGCTTCCTTCTGAATTTATGGAGGTCCATTAAGCATTACGGTTTGTGTATTATAAGGCAGCACATATCAATGAGATTCTGGAGAAGACAACAGACTATTTTTGTGTTGCTATGATGTTTTGTGACAGATCAGGGGCTTGCTATGTGCATGTGACACCATTCAGGGAAAAGAGCCCACGGATTTGGGCAATGGTTTGCCCTGTATACAAACTGGAATGTAGGAAGTTCATCTGTTCGGTCGAGCCAAATTGATGAGAAATTGCTCTGTCTATTAATTATCTCCCCTAATTTGCAAAAGTGTAGTGTTTGAATGTGTTGACCGAACACACATAATTCGTGTTGTTCAGGGCAACATTGGCAGCATTCTGAAGCTCGGACGGATCGAATAATCATTTGTACAAGTACAGACTACTTATCTACCCGAGAAACAGACTCTACGTAAGCCACATAAATGTTTTCTTTCTCTTAGTAATAGTGAGGAAAACATGCCACTGGCATCATATTGGAAACTTGGTCTTCTCTCCTCTCATAACATTATATTGAGCTTGCATTTAGTAGACATTAAACGATTGAGTAGAAGGATATTCAGTATATCTGGACTTAATATTGGTGACTTTTTATCTTTTAAAGTTGCCTTGCGAATGCCCATTATTACTTGCCTGCAGTCCATCCCCATCGCTGCTTTGATTCTCATGCAGCGAGTGGTGATGCTCGGTGTGTATCTCATCTGATTTCTACCTGTAGTGATTGCGTCGAAAAACTCGACTTTCCCCTGTAAGCCATTATATACTCGCAAGTTGACCGTAAATGTGAAAAGGTATGGAAAAATGGGCAAATAATTTTGTGTTCTTTTCATCTTGAAAAATTCCATGCCCAACACTATGTATGCCGTCCGTCGTCTCTCTTACAAAAGTCGGACCAAACGATGAAAAAAAAAACTTAGCTGACCTAACCAATAAATTGTATAGGAAACAATATACGATATTCAGGGCTGCAAACGGAGACAATGCCTCCTTCTGAATTTATGGAGGTCCATTAGGCATTATGGTTTGTGTATTATAAGGCAGCACATATCAATGAGATTCTGGAGAAGACAATAGGCTATTTTCTGTTGCTATGATGTTTTGTGACAGATCAGGGGCTTGCTATGTGCATGTGACACCATTCAGGGAAAAGAGCCCACGGCTTTGGACAATGGTTTGCCCTGTGTACAAACTGGAAGGTTGGAAGTTCATCTGTTCGATCGATCCAAATTGATGAGAAATTGCTCTGTCTATTAATTATCTCCCCTAGTTTGCAAAAGGTGTAGTGCTTGAATGTGTTGACGGAACACACATAATTCGTGTTGTTCTGGGCAACATTCGCAGCATTCCGAAGCTCGGACGGATCGAATAATCACTTGTACAAGTACAGACTTCTTATCCACCCGAGAAACAGACTCTACGTTCGTCGCCTTCATTATATTACTCTCGAGTGTATTGTTGGGGAAAAGTCACAAGTCTACAGAGTGTGTTGAATATGCGACTTAGAAGGCGAATGGGATGAGACGTTGTCGAACAC
Source organism: Pictodentalium vernedei (assembly GCA_031216915.1). Lineage (NCBI taxonomy): Eukaryota > Metazoa > Mollusca > Scaphopoda > Dentaliida > Dentaliidae > Pictodentalium > Pictodentalium vernedei. Next base: position 257,268,044 of record CM062288.1, read on the forward strand.
CCATATACTTTTCCGTCTTGTACTAAAGCCACATAAATGTTTTCTTTCTCTTAGTAATAGTGAGGGAAACATGCCACTGGCATCATATTGGAAACTTGGTCTTCCCTCCTCTCATAACATTATATTGAGCGTGCATTTGGTAGACATTAAATGATTGAGTAGAAGGATATTCACTATGCCTGGACATAATATTGGTGACTTTTTTCTTTTAAAGTTGCCTTGCGAATGCCCAATATTACTTGCCTGCAGTCCATCCCCATCGCTGCTTTGATTCTCATGCAGCGAGTGGTGAAGCTGGGTGTGTATCTCATCTGATTTCTACTTGTAGTGATTGCGTCGAAAAACTCGACTTTCCCATGTAAGCCATTATATACTCGCAAGTTGACCGTAAATGTGAAAAGGTATGGAAAAATGGACAAATAATTTTGTGTTCTTTTCATCTTGAAAAATTCCATGACCAACACTATGTATGCCGTCCGTCGTCTCTCTGACAAAAGTCGGACCAAACGATGAAAAAAAAAAACTTAGCTGACTTAACCAATAAATTGTATAGGAAAAAATATATGATATTCAGGGCTGCAAACGGAGACATTGCCTCCTACTGAATTTATAGAGGTCCATTAAGCATTATGATTTGTGTATTATATGGCAGCACATATCAATGAGATTCTGGAGAAGACAACAGCCTATTTTTATGTTGCCATGATGTTTTGTGACAGATCAGGGGCTTGCTATGTGCATGTGACACCGTTCAGGGAAAAGAGCCCACGGCTTTGGGCAATGGTTTGCCCTGTATACAAACTAGAAGGTTGGAAGTCATCTGCTCGATCGAGCCAAATTGATGAGAAATTGCTCTGTCTATTAATTATCTCCCCTAGATTGCAAAAGTGTAGAGCTTGAATGTGTTGACCGAACACACATAATTCGTGTTGTTCTGGGCAACATTCGCAGCATTCCGAAGCTCGGACGGATCGAATAATCACCTGTACAAGTACAGACTACTTATCCACCCGAGAAACAGACTCTACGTTCGTCGCCTTCATTATATTACTCTCGAGTGTATTGTTGGGGAAAAGTCACAAGTCTACAGAGTGTGTTGAATATGCGACTTAGAAGGCAAATGGGATGAGACGTTGTCGAACACCCATATACTTTTCCGTCTTGTACTAAAGCCACATAAATGTTTTCTTTCTCTTAGTAATAGTGAGGGAAACATGCCACTGGCTTCATATTGGAAACTTGGTCTTCTCTCCTCTCATAACATTATATTGAGCGTGCATTTGGTAGACATTAAATGATTGAGTAGAAGGATATTCACTATGTCTGGACATAATATTGGTGACTTTTTTTCTTTTAAAGTTGCCTTGCGAATGCCCAATATTACTTGCCTGCAGTCCATCCCCATCGCTGCTTTGATTCTCATGCAGCGAGTGGTGAAGCTGGGTGTGTATCTCATCTGATTTCTACTTGTAGTGATTGCGTCGAAAAACTCGACTTTCCCATGTAAGCCATTATATACTCGCAAGTTGACCATAAATGTGAAAAGGTATGGAAAAATGGGCAAATAATTTTGTGTTCTTTTCATCTTGAAAAATTCCATGACCAACACTATGTATGCCGTCCGTCGTCTCTCTGACAAAAGTCGGAGCAAACGATGAAAAAAAAAAACTTAGCTGACTTAACCAATAAATTGTATAGGAAAAAATATATGATATTCAGGGCTGCAAACGGAGACAATGCCTCCTTCTGAATTTATGGAGGTCCATTAAGCATTATGATTTGTGTATTATATGGCAGCACATATCAATGAGATTCTGGAGAAGACAACAGCCTATTTTTATGTTGCCATGATGTTTTGTGACAGATCAGGGGCTTGCTATGTGCATGTGACACCATTCAGGGAAAAGAGCCCACGGCTTTGGGCAATGGTTTGCCCTGTATACAAACTAGAAGGTTGGAAGTCATCTGTTCGATCGAGCCAAATTGATGAGAAATTGCTCTGTCTATTAATTATCTCCCCTAGTTTGCAAAAGTGTAGAGCTTGAATGTGTTGACCGAACACACATAATTCGTGTTGTTCTGGGCAACATTCGCAGCATTCCGAAGCTCGGACGGATCGAATAATCACCTGTACAAGTACAGACTACTTATCCACCCGAGAAACAGACTCTACGTTCGTCGCCTTCATTATATTACTCTCGAGTGTATTGTTGGGGAAAAGTCACAAGTCTACAGACTGTGTTGAATATGCGACTTAGAAGGCAAATGGGATGAGACGTTGTCGAACACCCATATACTTTTCCGTCTTGTACTAAAGCCACTTAAATGTTTTCTTTCTCTTAGTAATAGTGAGGGAAACATGTCACTGGCATCATATTGGAAACTTGGTCTTCCCTCTTCTCATAACATTATATTGAGCGTGCATTTGGTAGACATTAAATGATTGAGTAGAAGGATATTCACTATGTCTGGACATAATATTGGTGACTTTTTTTCTTTTAAAGTTGCCTTGCGAATGCCCAATATTACTTGCCTGCAGTCCATCCCCATCGCTGCTTTGATTCTCATGCAGCGAGTGGTGAAGCTGGGTGTGTATCTCATCTGATTTCAACTTGTAGTGATTGCGTCGAAAAACTCGACTTTCCCATTTAAGCCATTCTATACTCGCAAGTTGACCGTAAATGTGAAAAGGTATGGAAAAATGGGCAAATAATTTTGTGTTCTTTTCATCTTGAAAAATTCCATGACCAACACTATGTATGCCGTCCGTCGTCTCTCTGACAAAAGTCGGACCAAACGATGAAAAAAAAAACTTAGCTTACTTAACCAATAAATTGTATAGGAAAAAATATATGATATTCAGGGCTGCAAACGGAGACAATGCCTCCTTCTGAATTTATGGAGGTCCATTAAGCATTATGATTTGTGTATTATATGGCAGCACATATCAATGAGATTCTGGAGAAGACAACAGCCTATTTTTATGTTGCTATGATGTTTTGTGACAGATCAGGGGCTTGCTATGTGCATGTGACACCATTCAGGGAAAAGAGCCCACGGCTTTGGGCAATGGTTTGCCCTGTATACAAACTCGAAGGTTGGAAGTTCGTCTGTTCGATCGAGCCAAATTGATGAGAAATTGCTCTGTCTATTAATTATCTCCCCTAATTTGCAAAAGTGTAGAGCTTGAATGTGTTGACCGAACACACATAATTCGTGTTGTTCTGGGCAACATTCGCAGCATTCCGAAGCTCGGACGGATCGAATAATCACTTGTACAAGTACAGACTACTTATCTACCCGAGAAACAGACTCTACGTTCGTCGCCTTCATTATATTACTCTCGAGTGTATTGCTGGGGAAAAGTCACAAGTCTACAGAGTGTGTTGAATATGCGACTTAGAAGGCAAATGGGATGAGACGTTGTCGAACACCCATATACTTTTCCGTCTTGTACTAATGCCACATAAATGTTTTCTTTCTCTTAGTAATAGTGAGGGAAACATGCCACTGGCATCATATTGGAAACTTGGTCTTCCCTCCTGTCATAACATTATATTGAGCGTGCATTTGGTAGACATTAAATGATTGAGTAGAAGGATATTCACTATGTCTGGACATAATATTGGTGACTTTTTTTCTTTTAAAGTTGCCTTGCGAATGCCCAATATTACTTGCCTGCAGTCCATCCCCATCGCTGCTTTGATTCTCATGCAGCGAGTGGTGAAGCTGGGTGTGTATCTCATCTGATTTCTACTTGTAGTGATTGCGTCGAAAAACTCGACTTTCCCATTTCAGCCATTATATACTCGCAAGTTGACCGTAAATGTGAAAAGGTATGGAAAAATGGGCAAATAATTTTGTGTTCTTATCATCTTGAAAAATTCCATGACCAACACTATGTATGCCGTCCGTCGTCTCTCTGACAAAAGTCGGACCAAACGATGAAAAAAAAAACTTAGCTGACTTAACCAATAAATTGTATAGGAAAAAATATATGATATTCAGGGCTGCAAACGGAGACAATGCCTCCTTCTGAATTTATGGAGGTCCATTAAGCATTATGATTTGTGTATTATAAGGCAGCACATATCAATGAGATTCTGGTGAAGACAACAGCCTATTTTTATGTTACTATGATGTTTAGTGACAGATCAGGGGCTTGCTAAGTGCATGTGACACCATTCAGGGAAAAGAGCAAACGGCTTTGGGCAATGGTTTGCCCTCTATACAAACTGGAAGGTTGGAAGTCATCTGTTCGATCGAGCCAAATTGATGAGAAATTGCTCTGTCTATTAATTATATCCCATAGTTTGCAAAAGTGTAGAGCTTGAATGTGTTGACCGAACACACATAATTCGTGTTGTTCTGGGCAACATTCGCAGCATTCCGAAGCTCGGACGGATCGAATAATCACTTGTACAAGTACAGACTACTTATCTACCCGAGAAACAGACTCTACGTTCGTCGCCTTCATTATATTCCTCTCGAGTGTATTGTTGGGGAAAAGTCACAAGTCTACAGAGTGTGTTGAACATGCGACTTAGAAGGCGAATGGGATGAGATGTTGTCGAACACCCATATACTTTTACGTCTTGTACTAAAGCCACATAAATGTTTTGTTTCTCTTAGTAATAGTGAGGGAAACATGCCACTGGCATCATATTGGAAACTTGGTCTTTTCTCCTCTCATAACATTATATTAAGCGTGCATTTGGTAGACATTAAATGATTGAGTTGAAGGATATTCACTACGTCTGGACATAATATTGGTGACTTTTTTTCTCTTAAAGTTGCGTTGCGAATGCCCAATATTACTTGCCTGCAGTCCATCCCCATCGCTGCTTTGATTCTCATGCAGCGAGTGGTGATGCTGGGCGTGTATCTGATCTGATTTGTACTAGTAGTAATTGCGTCGAAAAACTCGACTCTCCCCAGTGAGGCATTTCATACTCGCAAGTTGACCGTAAATGTGAAAAGGTATTGAAAAATGGGCAAATAATTTTGGGTTCTTTTCATCTTGAAAAATTCCATGACCAACGCTATGTATGCCGCGGTCGTCTCTCTGACAAAAGTCGAACCATGCGATAAAAAAAAACTTAGCTGACTTAACCAATAAATTGTATAGGAAAAAATACATGATATTCAGGGCTGCAAACGGAGACAATGCCTCCTTCTGAATTTATGGAGGTCCATTAAGCATTATGGTTTGTGTATTATAAGGCAGCACATATCAATGAGATTCTGGAGAAGACAACAGCCTATTTTTATGTTGCTATGATGTTTTGTGACAGATCAGGGGCTTGCTATGTGCATGTGACACCATTCAGGGAAAAGAGACCACGGCTTTGGGCAATGGTTTGCCCTGCATACAAACTCGAAGGTTGGAAGTTCATCTGTTCGATCGAGCCAAATTGATGAGAAATTGCTCTGTCTGTTAATTTTCTCCCCTAATTTTCAAGAGTGTAGTACTTGAATGTGTTGACCGAACACACATAATTCGTGTTGTTCTGGGCAACATTCGCAGCATTCTGAAGCTCGGACGGATCGAATAATCACTTGTACAAGTACAGACTTCTTATCCACCCGAGAAACAGACTCTACGTTCGTCGCCTTCATTATATTACTCTCGAGTGTATTGTTGGGGAAAAGTCACAAGTCTACAGAGTGTGTTGAATATGCGACTTAGAAGGCGAATGGGATGAGATGTTGTCGAACACCCATATACTTTTCCGTCTTGTACTAAAGCCACATAAATGTTTTCTTTCTCTTAGTAATAGTGAGGGAAACATGCCACTGGCATCATATTGGAAACTTGGTCTTCTCTCCTCTCATAACATTATATTCAGCGTGCATTTGGTAGACATTAAATGATTGAGTAGAAGGATATTCACTATGTCTGGACATAATATTGGTGACTTTTTTTGTTTTAAAGTTGCCTTGCGAATGCCCAATATTACTTGCCTGCAGTCCATCCCCATCGCTGCTTTGATTCTCATGCAGCGAGTGGTGAAGCTGGGTGTGTATCTCATCTGATTTCTACTTGTAGTGATTGCGTCGAAAAACTCGACTTTCCCATGTAAGCCATTATATACTCGCAAGTTGACCGTAAATGTGAAAAGGTATGGAAAAATGGGCAAATAATTTTGTGTTCTTTTCATCTTGAAAAATTCCATGACCAACACTATGTATGGCGTCCGTCGTCTCTCTGACAAAAGTCGGACCAAACGATGAAAAAAAAAAAACTTAGCTGACTTAACCAATAAATTATATAGGAAAAGATATATGATATTCAGGGCTGCAAACGGAGACAATGCCTCCTTCTGAATTTATGGAGGTCCATTAAGCATTATGATTTGTGTATTATATGGCAGCACATATCAATAAGATTCTGGAGAAGACAACAGCCTATTTTTGTGTTGCCATGATGTTTTGTGACAGATCAGGGGCTTGCTATGTGCATGTGACACCATTCAGGGAATAGAGCCCACGGCTTTGGGCAATGGTTTGCCCTGTATACAAACTAGAAGGTTGGAAGTCATCTGTTCGATCGAGCCAAATTGATGAGAAATTGCTCTGTCTATTAATTATCTCCCCTAGTTTGCAAAAGTGTAGAGCTTGAATGTGTTGACCGAACACACATAATTCGTGTTGTTCTGGGCAACAATCGCAGCATTCCAAAGCTCGGACGGATCGAATAATCACTTGTACACGTACAGACTACTTATCCACCCGAGAAACAGACTCTACGTTCGTCGCCTTCATTATATTACTCTCGAGTGTATTGTTGGGGAAAAGTCACAAGTCTACAGAGTGTGTTGAATATGCGACTTGGAAGGCGAATGGGATGAGATGTTGTCGAACACCCATATACTTTTCCGTCTTGTACTAAAGCCACATAAATGTTTTCTTTCTCTTAGTAATAGTGAGGGAAACATGCCACTGGCATCATATTGGAAACTTGGTCTTCTCACCTCTCATAACATTATATTGAGCTTGCATTTGGTAGACATTAAACGATTGAGTAGAAGGATATTCAGTATATCTGGACATAATATTGGTGACTTTTTATCTTTTAAAGTTGCCTTGCGAATGCCCATTATTACTTGCCTGCAGTCCATCCCCATCGCTGCTTTGATTCTCATGCAGCGAGTGGTGAAGCTCGGTGTGTATCTCATCTGATTTCTACCTGTGGTGATTGCGTCGAAAAACTCGACTTTCCCATGTAAGCCATTATATACTCGCAAGTTGACCGTAAATGTGAAAAGGTATGGAAAAATGGGCAAATAATTTTGTGTTCTTTTCATCTTGAAAAATTCCATGCCCAACACTATGTATGCCGTCCGTCGTCTCTCTTACAAAAGTCGGACCAAACGATGAAAAAAAAAACTTAGCTGACCTAACCAATAAATTGTATAGGAAAAAATATACGATATTCAGGGCTGCAAACGGAGACAATGCCTCCTTCTGAATTTATGGAGGTCCATTAAGCATTATGGTTTGTGTATTATAAGGCAGCACATATCAATGAGATTCTGGAGAAGACAATAGCCTATTTTCTGTTGCTATGATGTTTTGTGACAGATCAGGGGCTTGCTATGTGCATGTGACACCATTCAGTGAAAAGAGCCCACGGCTTTGGGCAATGGTTTGCCCTGTGTACAAACTGGAAGGTTGGAAGTTCATCTGTTCGATCGATCCAAATTGATGAGAAATTGCTCTGTCTATTAATTATCTCCCCTAGTTTGCAAAAGTGTAGTGCTTGAATGTGTTGACGGAACACACATAATTCGTGTTGTTCTGGGCAACATTCGCAGCATTCCGAAGCTCGGACGGATCGAATAATCACTTGTACAAGTACAGACTACTTATCCAACCAAGAAACAGACTCTACGTTGGTCGCCTTCATTATATTACTCTCGAGTGTATTGTTTGGGAAAAGTCACAAGTCTACAGAGTGTGTTGAATATGCGACTTAGAAGGCGAATGGGATGAGATGTTGTCGAACACCCGTATACTTTTTCGTCTTGTACTAAAGCCACTTAAATGTTTTCTTTCTCTTAGTAATAGTGAGGGAAACATGCCACTGGCATCATATTGGAAACTTGGTCTTCTCTCCTCTCATAACATTACATTGAGCGTCCATTTGGTTGACATTAAATGATTGAGTAGAAGGATATTCACTCTGTCTGGACATAATATTGGTGACTTTTGTTCTTTTAAAGTTGCCTTGCGAATGCCCAATATTACTTGCCTGCAGTCCATCCCCATCGCTGCTTTGATTCTCATGCAGCGAGTGGTGATGCTGGGCGTGTATCTGATCTGATTTCTACTAGTAGTGATTGCGTCTAAAAACTCGACTCTCCCCTGTGAGCCATTATATACTCGCATGTTGACCGTAAATGTGAAAAGATATTGAAAAATGGGCAAATAATTTTGGGTTCTTTTCATCTTGAAAAATTCCATGACCAACGCTATGTATGCCGCCGGTCGTCTCTCTGACAAAAGTCGGACCATGCGATAAAAAAAAAACTTAGCTGACTTAACCAATAAATTGTATAGGAAAAAATATATGATATTCAGGGCTGCAAACGGAGACAATGCCTCCTTCTGAATTTATGGAGGTCCATTAAGCATTATGATTTGTGTATTATAAGGCAGCACATATCAATGAGATTCTGGAGAAGACAACAGCCTATTTTTATGTTGCCATGATGTTTTGTGACAGATGAGGGTCTTGCTATGTGCATGTGACACCATTCAGGGAAAAGAGCAAACGGCTTTGGGCAATGGTTTGCCCTGTATACAAACTAGAAGGTTGGAAGTCATCTGTTCAATCGAGCCAAATTGATGAGAAATTGCTCTGTCTATTAATTATCTCCCCTAGTTTGCAAAAGTGTAGTGCTTGAATATGTTGACCGAACACACATAATTCGTGTTGTTCTGGGCAACATTCGCAGCATTCCGAAGCTCGGACGGATCGAATAATCACGTGTACAAGTACAGACTACTTATCCACCCGAGAAACAGACTCTACGTTCGTCGCCTTCATTATATTACTCTCGAGTGTATTGTTGGGGAAAAGTCACAAGTCTACAGAGTGTGTTGAATATGCGACTTAGAAGGCAAATGGGATGAGACGTTGTCGAACACCCATATACTTTTCCGTCTTGTACTAAAGACACTTAAATGTTTTCTTTCTCTTAGTAATAGTGAGGGAAACATGCCACTGGCATCATATTGGAAACTTGGTCTTCCCTCCTCTCATAACATTATATTGAGCGTGCATTTGGTTGACATTAAATGATTGAGTAGAAGGATATTCACTCTGTCTGGACATAATATTGGTGACTTTTTTTCTTTTAAAGTTGCCTTGCGAATGCCGAATATTACTTGCCTGCAGTCCATCCCCATCGCTGCTTTGATTCTCCTGCAGCGAGTGCTGATGCTGGGCGTGTATCTGATCTGATTTCTACTAGTAGTGATTGCGTCGAAAAACTCGACTCTCCCCTGTGAGCCATTATATACTCGCAAGTTGACCGTAAATGTGAAAAGGTATTGAAAAATGGGCAAATAATTTTGGGTTCTTTTCATCTTGAAAAATTCCATGGCCAGCGCTATGTATGCCGCCGGTCGTCTCTCTGACAAAAGTCGGACCAAATGATGAAAAAAATAACTTAGCTGACTTAACCAATAAATTGTATAGGAAAAATATATGATATTCAGGGCTGCAAACGGAGACAATGCCTCCTTCTGAATTTATGGAGGTCCATTAAGCATTATGGTTTGTGTATTATAAGGCAGCACATATCAATGAGATTCTGGAGAAGACAACAGCCTACTTTTATGTTGCTATGATGTTTTGTGACAGATCAGGGGCTTGCTATGTGCATGTGACACCATTCAGGAAAAAGAGCCCACGGCTTTGGGCAATGGTTTGCCCTGCATACAAACTCGAAGGTTGGAAGTTCATCTGTTCGATCGAGCCAAATTGATGAGAAATTGCTCTGTCTATTAATTTTCTCCCCTAATTTTCAAAAGTGTAGTACTTGAATGTGTTGACCGAACACACATAATTCGTGTTGTTCTGGGCAACATTCGCAGCATTCTGAAGCTCGGACGGATCGAATAATCACTTGTACAAGTACAGACTTCTTATCCACCCGAGAAACAGACTCTACGTTCGTCGCCTTCATTATATTACTCTCGAGTGTATTGTTGGGGAAAAGTCACAAGTCTACAGAGTGTGTTGAATATGCGACTTAGAAGGCGAATGGGATGAGATGTTGTCGAACACCCATATACTTTTCCGTCTTGTACTAAAGCCACATAAATGTTTTCTTTCTCTTAGTAATAGTGAGGGAAACATGCCACTGGCATCATATTTGAAACTTGGTCTTCTCTCCTCTCATAACATTATATTGAGCGTGCATTTGGTAGACATTAAATGATTGAGTAGAAGGATATTCACTATGTCTGGACATAATATTGGTGACTTTTTTTCTTTTAAAGTTGCCTTGCGAATGCCCAATATTACTTGCCTGCAGTCCATCCCCATCGCTGCTTTGATTCTCATGCAGCGAGTGGTGAAGCTGGGTGTGTATCTCATCTGATTTCTACTTGCAGTGATTGCGTCGAAAAACTCGACTTTCCCATGTAAGCCATTATATACTCGCAAGTTGACCGTAAATGTGAAAAGGTATGGAAAAATGGACAAATAATTTTGTGTTCTTTTCATCTTGAAAAATTCCATGACCAACACTATGTATGCCGTCCGTCGTCTCTCTGACAAAAGTCGGACCAAACGATGAAAAAAAAAAAACTTAGCTGACTTAACCAATAAATTGTATAGGAAAAAATATATGATATTCAGGGCTGCAAACGGAGACAATGCCTCCTTCTGAATTTATGGAGGTCCATTAAGCATTATGATTTGTGTATTATATGGCAGCACATATCAATGAGATTCTGGAGAAGACAACAGCCTATTTTTATGTTGCCATGATGTTTTGTGACAGATCAGGGGCTTGCTATGTGCATGTGACACCATTCAGGGAAAAGAGCCCACGGCTTTGGGCAATGGTTTGCCCTGTATACAAACTAGAAGGTTGGAAGTCATCTGTTCGATCGAGCCAAATTGATGAGAAATTGCTCTGTCTATTAATTATATCCCATAGTTTGCAAAAGTGTAGAGCTTGAATGTGTTGACCGAACACACATAATTCGTGTTGTTCTGGGCAACATTCGCAGCATTCCGAAGCTCGGACGGATCGAATAATCACTTGTACAAGTACAGACTACTTATCTACCCGAGAAACAGACTCTACGTTCGTCGCCTTCATTATATTACTCTCGAGTGTATTGTTGGGGAAAAGTCACAAGTCTATAGAGTGTGTTGAATATGCGACTTAGAAGGCGAATGGGATGAGATGTTGTCGAACACCGATATACTTTTACGTCTTGTACTAAAGCCACATAAATGTTTTCTTTCTCTTAGTAATAGTGAGGGAAACATGCCACTGGCATCATGTTGGAAACTTGGTCTTTTCTCCTCTCATAACATTATATTAAGCGTGCATTTGGTAGACATTAAATGATTGAGTTGAAGGATATTCACTACGTCTGGACATAATATTGGTGACTTTTTTTCTTTTAAAGTTGCGTTGCGAATGCCCAATATTACTTGCCTGCAGTCCATCCCCAACACTGCTTTGATTCTCATGCAGCGAGTGGTGAAGCTGGGTGTTTATCTCATCTGATTTCTACTTGTAGTGATTGCGTCGAAAAACTCGACTTTCCCATGTAAGCCATTATATACTCGCAAGTTGACCGTAAATGTGAAAAGGTATGGAAAAATGGGCAAATAATTTTGGGTTCTTTTCATCTTGAAAAATTCCATGACCAACACAATGTATTACGTCCGTCGTCTCTCTGACAAAAGTCGGTCCAAACGATGAAAAAAAAAACTTAGCTGACTTAACCAATAAATTGTATAGGAAAAAATATATGATATTCAGGGCTGCAAACGGAGACAATGCCTCCTTCTGAATTTATGGAGGTCCATTAAGCATTATGATTTGTGTATTATAAGGCAGCACATATCAATGAGATTCTGGAGAAGACAACAGCCTATTTTTATGTTGCCATGATGTTTTGTGACAGATGAGGGTCTTGCTATGTGCATGTGACACCATTCAGGGAAAAGAGCCCACGGCTTTGGGCAATGGTTTGCCCTGTATACAAACTAGAAGGTTGGAAGTCATCTGTTCAATCGAGCCAAATTGATGAGAAATTGCTCTGTCTATTAATTATCTCCCCTAGTTTGCAAAAGTGTAGAGCTTGAATATGTTGACCGAACACACATAATTCGTGTTGTTCTGGGCAACATTCGCAGCATTCCGAAGCTCGGACGGATCGAATAATCACGTGTACAAGTACAGACTACTTATCCACCCGAGAAACAGACTCTACGTTCGTCGCCTTCATTATATTACTCTCGAGTGTATTGTTGGGGAAAAGTCACAAGTCTACAGAGTGTGTTGAATATGCGACTTAGAAGGCAAATGGGATGAGACGTTGTCGAACACCCATATACTTTTCCGTCTTGTACTAAAGACACTTAAATGTTTTCTTTCTCTTAGTAATAGTGAGGGAAACATGCCAGGGGCATCATATTGGAAGCTTGGTCTTCTCTCCACTCATAACATTATATTGAGCGTGCATTTGGAAGACATTAAATGATTGAGTAGAAGGATATTCACTATGTCTGGACATAATGTTGGTGACTTTTTTTCTTTTAAAGTTGCCTTGCGAATGCCGAATATTACTTGCCTGCAGTCCATCCCCATCGCTGCTTTGATTCTCCTGCAGCGAGTGCTGATGCTGGGCGTGTATCTGATCTGATTTCTACTAGTAGTGATTGCGTCGAAAAACTCGACTCTCCCCTGTGAGCCATTATATACTCGCAAGTAGACCGTAAATGTGAAAAGGTATTGAAAAATGGGCAAATAATTTTGGGTTCTTTTCATCTTGAAAAATTCCATGGCCAGCGCTATGTATGCCGCCGGTCGTCTCTCTGACAAAAGTCGGACCAAATGATGAAAAAAATAACTTAGCTGACTTAACCAATAAATTGTATAGGAAAAATATATGATATTCAGGGCTGCAAACGGAGACAATGCCTCCTTCTGAATTTATGGAGGTCCATTAAGCATTATGGTTTGTGTATTATAAGGCAGCACATATCAATGAGATTCTGGAGAAGACAACAACCTATTTTTATGTTGCTATGATGTTTTGTGACAGATCAGGGGCTTGCTATGTGCATGTGACACCATTCAGGAAAAAGAGCCCACGGCTTTGGGCAATGGTTTGCCCTGCTTACAAACTCGAAGGTTGGAAGTTCATCTGTTCGATCGAGCCAAATTGATGAGAAATTGCTCTGTCTATTAATTTTCTCCCCTAATTTTCAAAAGTGTAGTACTTGAATGTGTTGACCGAACACACATAATTCGTGTTGTTCTGGGCAACATTCGCAGCATTCTGAAGCTCGGACGGATCGAATAATCACTTGTACAAGTACAGACTTCTTATCCACCCGAGAAACAGACTCTACGTTCGTCGCCTTCATTATATTACTCTCGAGTGTATTGTTGGGGAAAAGTCACAAGTCTACAGAGTGTGTTGAATATGCGACTTAGAAGGCGAATGGGATGAGATGTTGTCGAACACCCATATACTTTTCCGTCTTGTACTAAAGCCACATAAATGTTTTCTTTCTCTTAGTAATAGTGAGGGAAACATGCCACTGGCATCATATTTGAAACTTGGTCTTCTCTCCTCTCATAACATTATATTGAGCGTGCATTTGGTAGACATTAAATGATTGAGTAGAAGGATATTCACTATGTCTGGACATAATATTGGTGACTTTTTTTCTTTTAAAGTTGCCTTGCGAATGCCCAATATTACTTGCCTGCAGTCCATCCCCATCGCTGCTTTGATTCTCATGCAGCGAGTGGTGAAGCTGGGTGTGTATCTCATCTGATTTCTACTTGCAGTGATTGCGTCGAAAAACTCGACTTTCCCATGTGATCCATTATATACTCGCAAGTTGACCGTAAATGTGAAAAGGTATGGAAAAATGGACAAATAATTTTGTGTTCTTTTCATCTTGAAAAATTCCATGACCAACACTATGTATGCCGTCCGTCGTCTCTCTGACAAAAGTCGGACCAAACGATGAAAAAAAAAAAACTTAGCTGACTTAACCAATAAATTGTATGGGAAAAAATATATGATATTCAGGGCTGCAAACGGAGACAATGCCTCCTTCTGAATTTATGGAGGTCCATTAAGCATTATGATTTGTGTATTATATGGCAGCACATATCAATGAGATTCTGGAGAAGACAACAGCCTATTTTTATGTTGCCATGATGTTTTGTGACAGATCAGGGGCTTGCTATGTGCATGTGACACCATTCAGGGAAAAGAGCCCACGGCTTTGGGCAATGGTTTGCCCTGTATACAAACTAGAAGGTTGGAAGTCATCTGTTCGATCGAGCCGAATTGATGAGAAATTGCTCTGTCTATTAATTATCTCCCCTAGTTTGCAAAAGTGTAGAGCTTGAACGTGTTGACCGAACACACATAATTCGTGTTGTTCTGGGCAACATTCGCAGCATTCCGAAGCTCGGACGGATCGAATAATCACTTGTACAAGTACAGACTACTTATCCACCCGAGAAACAGACTCTACGTTCGTCGCCTTCATTATATTACTCTCGAGTGTATTGTTGGGGAAAAGTCACAAGTCTACAGAGTGTGTTGAATATGCGACTTAGAAGGCAAATGGGATGAGACGTTGTCGAACACCCATATACTTTTCCGTCTTGTACTAAAGCCACTTAAATGTTTTCTTTCTCTTAGTAATAGTGAGGGAAACATGCCACTGGCATCATATTGGAAACTTGGTCTTCCCTCCTCTCATAACATTATATTGAGCGTGCATTTGGTAGACATTAAATGATTGAGTAGAAGGATATTCACTATGTCTGGACATAATATTGGTGACTTTTTTTCTTTTAAAGTTGCCTTGCGAATGCCCAATATTACTTGCCTGCAGTCCATCCCCATCGCTGCTTTGATTCTCATGCAGCGAGTGGTGAAGCTGGGTGTGTATCTCATCTGATTTCTACTTGTAGTGATTGCGTCGAAAAACTCGACTTTCCCATTTAAGCCATTATATACTCGCAAGTTGACCGCAAATGCGAAAAGGTATGGAAAAATGGGCAAATAATTTTGTGTTCTTTTCATCTTTAAAAATTCCATGACCAACACTATGTATGCCGTCCGTCGTCTCTCTGACAAAAGTCGGACCAAACGATGAAAAAAAAAACTTAGCTGACTTAACCAATAAATTGTATAGGAAAAAATATATGATATTCAGGGCTGCAAACGGAGACAATGCCTCCTTCTGAATTTATGGGGGTCCATTAAGCATTATGATTTGTGTATTATATGGCAGCACATATCAATGAGATTCTGGAGAAGACAACAGCCTATTTTTATGTTGCCATGATGTTTTGTGACAGATCGGGGGCTTGCTATGTGCATGTGACACCATTCAGGGAAAAGAGCCCACGGCTTTGGGCAATGGTTTGCTCTGTATACAAACTAGAAGGTTGGAAGTCATCTGTTCGATCGAGCCAAATTGATGAGAAATTGCTCTGTCTATTAATTATCTCCCCTAGTTTGCAAAAGTGTAGAGCTTGAATGTGTTGACCAAACACACATAATTCGTGTTGTTCTGGGCAACATTCGCAGCATTCCGAAGCTCGGACGGATCGAATAATCATTTGTACAAGTACAGACTACTTATCCACCCGAGAAACAGACTCTACGTTCGTCGCCTTCATTATATTACTCTCGAGTGTATTGTTGGGGAAAAGTCACAAGTCTACAGAGTGTGTTGAATATGCGACTTAGAAGGCAAATGGGATGAGACGTTGTCGAACACCCATATACTTTTCCGTCTTGTACTAAAGCGACTTAAATGTTTTCTTTCTCTTAGTAATAGTGAGGGAAACATGCCACTGGCATCATATTGGTAACTTGGTCTTCCCTCCTCTCATAACATTATATTGAGCGTGCATTTGGTTGACATTAAATGATTGAGTAGAAGGATATTCACTCTGTCTGAACATAATATTGTTGACTTTTTTTCTTTTAAAGTTGCCTTGCGAATGACCAATATTACTTGCCTGCAGTCCATCCCCATCGCTGCTTTGATTCTCATGCAGCGAGTGGTGATGCTGGGCGTGTATCTGATCTGATTTCTTCTTGTAGTGATTGCGTCGAAAAATCGACTTTCCCATGTAAGCCATTATATACTCGCAAGTTGACCGTAAATGTGAAAAGGTATTGAAAAATGGGCAAATCATTTTGGGTTCTTTTCATCCTGAAAAATTCCATGACCAACACTATGTATGCCGTCCGTCGTCTCTCTGACAAAAGTCGGACCAAACGATGAAAAAAAAAACTTAGCTGACTTAACCAATAAATTGTATAGGAAAAATATATGATATTCAGGGCTGCAAACGGAGACAATGCCTCCTTCTGAATTTATGGAGGTCCATTAAGCATTATGATTTGTGTATTATAAGGCAGCACATATGAATGAGATTCTGGAGAAGACAACAGCCTATTTTTATGTTACTATGATGTTTTGTGACAGATCAGGGGCTTGCTAAGTGCATGTGACACCATTCAGGGAAAAGAGCAAACGGCTTTGGGCAATGGTTTGCCCTCTATACAAACTGGAAGGTTGGAAGTCATCTGTTCGATCGAGCCAAATTGATGAGAAATTGCTCTGTCTATTAATTATATCCCATAGTTTGCAAAAGTGTAGAGCTTGAAAGTGTTGACCGAACACACATAATTCGTGTTGTTCTGGGCAACATTCGCAGCATACCGAAGCTCGGACGGATCGAATAATCACTTGTACAAGTACAGACTACTTATCTACCCGAGAAACAGACTCTACGTTCGTCGCCTTCATTATATTACTCTCGAGTGTATTGTTGGGGAAAAGTCACAAGTCTACAGAGTGTGTTGAATATGCGACTTAGAAGGCGAATGGGATGAGATGTTGTCGAACACCCATATACTTTTACGTCTTGTACTAAAGCCACATAAATGTTTTCTTTCTCTTAGTAATAGTGAGGGAAACATGCCACTGGCATCATGTTGGAAACTTGGTCTTTTCTCCTCTCATTACATTATATTAAGCGTGCATTTGGTAGACATTAAATGATTGAGTTGAAGGATATTCACTACGTCTGGACATAATATTGGTGACTTTTTTTCTTTTAAAGTTGCGTTGCGAATGCCCAATATTACTTGCCTGCAGTCCATCCCCATCGCTGCTTTGATTCTCATGCAGCGAGTGGTGATGCTGGGCGTGTATCTGATCTGATTTCTACTTGTAGTGATTGCGTTGAAAAACTCGACTTCCCCATGTGAGCCATTATATACTCGCAAGTTGACCGTAAATGTGAAAAGGTACTGAAAAATGGGCAAATAATTTTGGGTTTTTTTCATCTTGAAAAATTCCATGACCAACACTATGTATGCCGCCCGTCGTCTCTCTTACAAAAGTCGGACCAAACGATAAAAAAAAAAACTTAGCTGACTTAACCAATAAATTGTATAGGAAAATATTTATGATATTCAAGGCTGCAAACGGAGACAATGCCTCCTTCTAAATTTATGGCGGTCCATTAAGCATTATGGTTTGTGTATTATAAGGCAGCACATATCAATGAGATTCTGGAGAAGACAACAGCCTATTTTTATGTCGCTATGATGTTTTATGACAGATCAGGAGCTTGCTATGTGCATGTGACACCATTCAGGGAAAAGAGCCGACGGCTTTGGGCAATGGTTTGCCCTGTATTCAAACTGGAAGGTTGGAAGTTCATCTGTTCGATCGAGCCAAATTGATGAGAAAAATTGCTCTGTCTTTTAATTACCTCCCCTAGTTTGCAAAAGTGTTGTGCTTGAATGTGTTGGCTGAACACACATAATTCGTGTTGTTCAGGGCAACATTCGCAGCATTCCGAAGCTCGGACGGATCGAATAATCACTTGTACAAGTACAGACTACTTATCCACCCGAGAAACAGACTCTACGTTCGTCGCCTTCATTATATTACTCTCGAGTGTATTTTTGGGGAAAAGTCACAAGTCTACAGGGTGTGTTGAATATGCGACTTAGAAGGCGAATGGGATGAGATGTTGTCGAACACCCATATTCTTTTCCGTCTTGTATTACAGCCACATAAATGTTTTCTTTCTCTTAGTAATAGTGAGGGAAACATGTCACTGGCATCATATTGGAAGCTTGGTCTTCTCTCCACTCATAACATTATATTGAGCGTGCATTTGGAAGACATTAAATGATTGAGTAGAAGGATATTCACTATGTCTGGACATAATGTAGGTGACTTTTTTTCTTTTAAAGTTGCCTTGCGAATGCCCAATATTACTTGCCTGCAGTCCATCCCCGTCGCTGCTTTGATTCGCATGCAGCGAGTGGTGATGCTGGGCGTGTATCTGATCTGATTTCTACTTGTAGTGATTGCGTCGAAAAACTCGACTTTCCCATGTGAGCCATTATATACTCGCAAGTCGACCGTAAATATGAAAAGGTATTGTAAAATGGGCAAATAATTTTGAGTTTTTTTCCTCTTGAAAAATTCCATGACCAACACTATGTATGCCGCCCGTCGTCTCTCTGACAAAAGTCGGACCAAACGAAGAAAAAAAACTTAGCTGACTTAACCAATAAATTGTATAGGAAAAAATATATGATATTCAGGGCTGCAAACGGAGACAGTGCCCCCTTCTGAATTTATGGCGGTCCATTAAGCATTATGGTTTGTGTATTATAAGGCAGCACATATCAATGAGATTCTGGAGAAGACAACAGCCTATTTTTGTGTTGCTATGATGTTTTTTGACAGATCAGGGGCTTGCTATGTGCATGTGACACCATTCAGGGAAAAGAGCTCACGGCTTTGGGCAATGGTTTGCCCTGTATACAAACTGGAAGGTTGGAAGTTCATCTGTTCAATCGAGCCAAATTGCTGAGAAATTGATCTGTCTATTAATTATCTCCCCTAGTTTTCAAAAGTGTAGAGCTTGAATGTGTTGACCGAACACACATAATTCGTGTTGTTCTGAGCAACATTCGCAGCATTCCGAAGCTCGGACGGATCGAATAATTACTTATGCAAGTACAGACTACTTTTCCACCCGAGAAACAGACTGTACGTTCGTCGCCTTCATTATATTACTCTCGAGTGTATTGTTGGGGAAAAGTCACAAGTCTACAGAGTGTGTTGAATATGCGACTTAGAAGGCGAATGAGATGAGATGTTGTCGAACACCCATATACTTTTCCGTCTTGTACTAATGCCACATAAATGTTTTCTTTCTCTTAGTAATAGTGAGGGAAACATGCCACTGGCATCATATTGGAAACTTGGTCTTCTCTCCTCTCATAACATTATATTGAGCGTGCATTTGGTAGACATTAAATGATTGAGTAGACGGATATTTACTCTGTCTGGACATAATATTGGTGACTTTTTTTTCTTTTAACGTTTCATTGAGAATGCCCAATATTACTTGCCTGCAGTCCATCCCCATCGCTGCTTTGATTCTCATGCAGCGAGTGGTGATGCTGGGCGTGTATCTGATCCGATTTCTACTTGTAGTGATTGCGTCGAAAAACTCGACTTTCCCATGTGAGCCATTATATACTCGCAAGTTGACCGTAAATGTGAAAAGGTATTGAAAAATGGGCAAATAATTTTGGGTTTTTTCCATCTTGAAAAATGCCACGACCAACACTATGTATGCCGCCCGTCGTCTCTCTGATAAAAGTCGGACCAAACGATGAAAAAAAAAACTTAGCTGACTTAACCAATAAATTGTATAGGAAAAAATATATGATATTCAGGGCTGCAAACGGAGACAATGCCTCCTTCTGAATTTATGGAGGTCCATTAAGCATTATGGTTTGTGTATTATAAGGCAGCACATATCAATGAGATTCTGGAGAAGACAACAGCCTATTTATAAGTTGCTATGATGTTTTGTGACAGATCAGAGGCTTGCTATGTGCATGTGACACCATTCAGGGAGAAAAGCCGACGGCTTTGGGCAATGATTTGCCCTGTATACAAACTCGAAGGTTGGAAGTTCATCTGTTCGATCGAGCCAAATTGATGTGAAATTGCTCTGTCTATTAATTATCTCCCCTAGTTTGCAAAAGTGTAGAGCTTGAATGTGTTGATCGAACACACATAATTCGTGTTGTTCTGGGCAACATTCGCAGCATTCCGAAGCTCGGACGGATCGAATAATTACTTGTACAAGTACAGACTACTTATCCACCCGAGAAAGTGACTCTACGTTCGTCGCCTTCATTATATTACTCTCGAGTGTATTGTTGGGGAAAAGTCACAAGTCTACAGAGTGTGTTGAATATGCGACTTAGAAGGCGAATGGGATGAGATGTTGTCGAACACCCATATTCTTTTCCGTCTTGTACTACAGCCACATAAATGTTTTCTTTCTCTTAGTAATAGTGAGGGAAACATGTCACTGGCATCATATTGGAAGCTTGGTCTTCTCTCCACTCATAACATTATATTGAGCGTGCATTTGGAAGACATTAAATGATTGAGTAGAAGGATATTCACTATGTCTGGACATAATGTTGGTGACTTTTTTTCTTTTAAAGTTGCCTTGCGAATGCCCAATATTACTTGCCTGCAGTCCATCCCCGTCGCTGCTTTGATTCTCATGCAGC
This sequence comes from Pictodentalium vernedei, assembly GCA_031216915.1. Classification (NCBI taxonomy): domain Eukaryota; kingdom Metazoa; phylum Mollusca; class Scaphopoda; order Dentaliida; family Dentaliidae; genus Pictodentalium; species Pictodentalium vernedei. The sequence continues at coordinate 257,288,927 of CM062288.1, forward strand.
GTGTGGTGATGCTGGGCGTGTATCTGATCTGATTTCTACTTGTAGTGATTGCGTCGAAAAACTCGACTTTCCCATGTGAGCCATTATATACTCGCAAGTCGACCGTAAATGTGAAAAGGTATTGTAAAATGGGCAAATAATTTTGAGTTTTTTTCATCTTGAAAAATTCCATGACCAACACTATGTATGCCGCCCGTCGTCTCTCTGACAAAAGGCGGACCAAACGAAGAAAAAAAACTTAGCTGACTTAACCAATAAATTGTATAGGAAAAAAATATATGATATTCAGGGCTGCAAACGGAGACAGTGCCCCCTTCTGAATTTATGGCGGTCCATTAAGCATTATGGTTTGTGTATTATAAGGCAGCACATATCAATGAGATTCTGGAGAAGACAACAGCCTATTTTTGTGTTGCTATGATGTTTTTTGACAGATCAGGGGCTTGCTATGTGCATGTGACACCATTCAGGGAAAAGAGCTCACGGCTTTGGGCAATGGTTTGCCCTGTATACAAACTGGAAGGTTGGAAGTTCATCTGTTCAATCGAGCCAAATTGCTGAGAAATTGATCTGTCTATTAATTATCTCCCCTAGTTTGCAAAAGTGTAGAGCTTGAATGTGTTGACCGAACACACATAATTCGTGTTGTTCTGGGCAACATTCGCAGCATTCCGAAGCTCGGACGGATCGAATAATTACTTATGCAAGTACAGACTACTTTTCCACCCGAGAAACAGACTGTACCTTCGTCGCCTTCATTATATTACTCTCGAGTGTATTGTTGGGGAAAAGTCACAAGTCTACAGAGTGTGTTGAATATGCGACTTAGAAGGCGAATGAGATGAGATGTTGTCGAACACCCATATACTTTTCCGTCTTGTACTAATGCCACATAAATGTTTTCTTTCTCTTAGTAATAGTGAGGGAAACATGCCACTGGCATCATATTGGAAACTTGGTCTTCTCTCCTCTGATAACATTATATTGAGCGTGCATTTGGTAGACATTAAATGATTGAGTAGACGGATATTTACTCTGTCTGGACATAATATTGGTGACTTTTTTTTCTTTTAACGTTTCATTGCGAATGCCCAATATTACTTGCCTGCAGTCCATCCCCATCGCTGCTTTGATTCTCATGCAGCGAGTGGTGATGCTGGGCGTGTATCTGATCCGATTTCTACTTGTAGTGATTGCGTCGAAAAACTCGACTTTCCCATGTGAGCCATTATATACTCGCAAGTTGACCGTAAATGTGAAAAGGTATTGAAAAATGGGCAAATAATTTTGGGTTTTTTCCATCTTGAAAAATGCCACGACCAACACTATGTATGCCGCCCGTCGTCTCTCTGATAAAAGTCGGACCAAACGATGAAAAAAAAACTTAGCTGACTTAACCAATAAATTGTATAGGAAAAAATATATGATATTCAGGGCTGCAAACGGAGACAATGCCTCCTTCTGAATTTATGGAGGTCCATTAAGCATTATGGTTTGTGTATTATAAGGCAGCACATATCAATGAGATTCTGGAGAAGACAACAGCCTATTTTTAAGTTGCTATGATGTTTTGTGACAAATCAGGAGCTTGCTATGTGCATGTGACACCATTCAGGGAGAAAAGCCGACGGCTTTGGGCAATGATTTGCCCTGTATACAAACTCGAAGGTTGGAAGTTCATCTGTTCGATCGAGCCAAATTGATGTGAAATTGCTCTGTCTATTAATTATCTCCCCTAGTTTGCAAAAGTGTAGAGCTTGAATGTGTTGAACGAACACACATAATTCGTGTTGTTCTGGGCAACATTCGCAGCATTCCGAAGCTCGGACGGATCGAATAATTACTTGTACAAGTACAGACTACTTATCCACCCGAGAAACTGACTCTACGTTCGTCGCCTTCATTATATTACTCTCGAGTGTATTGTTGGGGAAAAGTCACAAGTCTACAGAGTGTGTTGAATATGCGACTTAGAAGGCGAATGGGATGAGATGTTGTCGAACACCCATATTCTTTTCCGTCTTGTACTACAGCCACATAAATGTTTTCTTTCTCTTAGTAATAGTGAGGGAAACATGTCACTGGCATCATATTGGAAGCTTGGTCTTCTCTCCACTCATAACATTATATTGAGCGTGCATTTGGAAGACATTAAATGATTGAGTAGAAGGATATTCACTATGTCTGGACATAATGTTGGTGACTTTTTTTCTTTTAAAGTTGCCTTGCGAATGCCCAATATTACTTGCCTGCAGTCCATCCCCGTCGCTGCTTTGATTCTCATGCAGCGAGTGGTGATGCTGGGCGTGTATCTGATCTGATTTCTACTTGTAGTGATTGCGTCGAAAAACTCGACTTTCCCATGTGAGCCATTATATACTCGCAAGTCGACCGTAAATGTGAAAAGGTATTGTAAAATGGGCAAATAATTTTGAGTTTTTTTCATCTTGAAAAATTCCATGACCAACACTATGTATGCCGCCCGTCGTCTCTCTGACAAAAGTCGGACCAAACGAAGAAAAAAAACTTAGCTGACTTAACCAATAAATTGTATAGGAAAAAATATATGATATTCAGGGCTGCAAACGGAGACAGTGCCCCCTTCTGAATTTATGGCGGTCCATTAAGCATTATGGTTTGTGTATTATAAGGCAGCACATATCAATGAGATTCTGGAGAAGACAACAGCCTATTTTTGTGTTGCTATGATGTTTTTTGACAGATCAGGGGCTTGCTATGTGCATGTGACACCATTCAGGGAAAAGAGCTCACGGCTTTGGGCAATGGTTTGCCCTGTATACAAACTGGAAGGTTGGAAGTTCATCTGTTCAATCGAGCCAAATTGCTGAGAAATTGATCTGTCTATTAATTATCTCCCCTAGTTTGCAAAAGTGTAGAGCTTGAATGTGTTGACCGAACACACATGATTCGTGTTGTTCTGGGCAACATTCGCAGCATTCCGAAGCTCGGACGGATCGAATAATTACTTATGCAAGTACAGACTACTTTTCCACCCGAGAAACAGACTGTACGTTCGTCGCCTTCATTATATTACTCTCGAGTGTATTGTTGGGGAAAAGTCACAAGTCTACAGAGTGTGTTGAATATGCGACTTAGAAGGCGAATGAGATGAGATGTTGTCGAACACCCATATACTTTTCCGTCTTGTACTAATGCCACATAAATGTTTTCTTTCTCTTAGTAATAGTGAGGGAAACATGCCACTGGCATCATATTGGAAACTTGGTCTTCTCTCCTCTCATAACATTATATTGAGCGTGCATTTGGTAGACATTAAATGATTGAGTAGACGGATATTTACTCTGTCTGGACATAATATTGGTGACTTTTTTTTCTTTTAACGTTTCATTGCGAATGCCCAATATTACTTGCCTGCAGTCCATCCCCATCGCTGCTTTGATTCTCATGCAGCGAGTGGTGATGCTGGGCGTGTATCTGATCCGATTTCTACTTGTAGTGATTGCGTCGAAAAACTCGACTTTCCCATGTGAGCCATTATATACTCGCAAGTTGACCGTCAATGTGAAAAGGTATTGAAAAATGGGCAAATAATTTTGGGTTTTTTTCATCTTGAAAAATTCCATGACCAACACTATGTATGCCGCCCGTCGTCTCAATGACAAAAGTCGGACCAAACGTTGAAAAAAAACTTAGCTGACTTAACCAATAAATTGTATAGGAAAGAATATATGATATTCAGGGCTGCAAACGGAGACAATGCCTCCTTCTGAATTTTTGGAGGTCCATTAAGCATTATGATTTGTGTATTATAAGGCAGCACATATCAAGGAGATTCTGGAGAAAACAACAGGCTATTCTTATGTTGCTATGATGTTTTGTGACAGATCAGGGGCGTGCTATGTGCATGTGACACCATTCAGGGAAAAGAAACCACGGCTTTGGGCAATGGTCTGCCCTGTATACAAACTGGAAGTTTGGAAGTTCATCTGTTCGATCGAGCCAAATTGATGAGAAATTGCTCTGTCTATTAATTATCTCCCCTAGTTTGCAAAAGTGTAGAGCTTGAATGTGTTGACCGAACACACATAATTCGTGTTGTTCTGGGCAACATTCGCAGCATCCCGAAGCTCGGACGGTTCGAATAATCACTTGTACAAGTACAGACTACTTATCCACCCGAGAAACAGACTCTACGTTCGTCGCCTTCATTATATTACTCTCGAGTGTATTGTTGGGGAAAAGTTACAAGTCTACAGGGTGTGTTGAATATGCGACTTAGAAGGCGAATGGGATGAGATGTTGTCGAACACCCATATACTTTTCCGTCTTGTACTAAAGCCACATAAATGTTTTCTTTCTCTTAGTAATAGTGAGGGAAACATGCCACTGGCTTCATATTGGAAACTTGGTCTTCTCTCCTCTCATAACATTATATTGAGCGTGCATTTGGTAGACATTAAATGATTGAGTAGAAGGATATTCACTATGTCTGGATATAATATTGGTGACTTTTTTTCTTTTAAAGTTGCCTTGCGAATGCCCAGTATTACTTGCCTGTAGTCCATCCCCGTCGCTGCTTTGATTCTCATGCAGCGAGTGGTGATGCTGGGCGTGTGTCTGATCTGATTTCTACTTGTAGTGATTGCGTCAAAAAACTCGACTATGCCATGTGACCCATTATATACTGGCAAGATGACCGTAAATGTGAAAAGTATTGAAAAATGGGGAAATAATTTTGGGTTTTTTTAATCTTGAAAAATTCCATGACCAACACTATGTATGCCGCCCGTCGTCTCTCTGACAAAACTCGGACCAAACGAGAAAAAAAAAAACTTAGCTGACTTAACCAATAAATTGTATAGGGAAAAATTTATGATATTCAGGGATGCAAACCGAGACAATGCCTCCTTCTGAATTTATGGAGGTCCATTAAGCATTATGGTTGGTGTATTATAAGGCAGCACATATCAATGAGATTCTGGAGAAGACAACAGCCTATTTTTATGTTGCTATGATGTTTTGTGACAGATCAGGGGCTTGCTATGTGCATGTGACACCATTCAAGGAAAAGAGCCCTCGGCTTTGGGCAATGGTTTGCCCTGTATACAAACTGGAAGGTTGGAAGTTCATCTGTTCGATCGAGCCAAATTGATGAGAAATTGCTCTGTCTATTAATTATCTCCCCTACTTTGCAAAAGTGTAGTGCTTGAATGTGTTGACCGAACACACATAATTCGTGTTGTTCTGGGCAACATTGGCAGCATTCCGAAGCTCGGCCGGATCGAATAATCACTTGTAGAAGTACAGACTACTTATCCACCCGAGAAACAGACTCTATGTTCGTCGCCTTCATAATATTACTCTCGAGTGTATTGTTGGGGAAAAGTCACAGGTCTACAGAGTGTGTTGAATATGCGACTTAGAAGGCGAATGGGATGAGATGTTGTCGAACACCCATATACTTTTCCGTCTTGTACTAAAGCCACATAAATGTTTTCTTTCTCTTAGTAATAGTGAGGGAAACATGCTACTGGCATCATATTGGAAACTTGGTCTTCTCTCCTCTCATAACATTATATTGAGCGTGCATTTGGTAGACATTAAATGATTGAGTAGAAGGATATTCACTATGTCTGGACATAATATTGGTGACTTTTTTTCTTTTAAAGTTGTCTTGGGAATGTCCAATATTACTTGCCTGCAGTCCATCCCCATCGCTGCTTTGATTCTCATGCAGCGAGTGGTGATGCTGGGCGTGTATCTGATCTGATTTCTACTTGTAGTGATTGCGTCGAAAAACTCGACTTTCCCATGTGAGCCATTATATACTCGCAAGTTGACCGTAAATGTGAAAAGGTATTGAAAAATGGGCAAATAATTTTGGGTTTTTTCCATCTTGAAAAATTCCATGACCAACACTATGTTAGCCGCCCGTCGTCTCTCTGATAAAAGTCGGACCAAACGATGAAAAAAAAAACTTAGAAGACTTAACCAATAAATTGTATAGGAAAAAATATATGATATTCAGGGCTGCAAACGGAGACAATGCCTCCTTCTGAATTTATGGTGGTTCATTAAGCATTATGGTTTGTGTATTATAATGCAGAACATATCAATGAGATTCTGGAGAAGACAACAGCCTTTTTTATGTTGCTATGATGTTTTGTGACAGATCAGGGGCTTGCTATGTGCACGTGACACCATTCAGGGAAAAGAGCCCACGGCTTTGGGCAATGGTTTGCCCTGTATACAAACTGGAAGGTTGGAAGTTCATCTGTTCTATCGAGCCAAATTGATGAGAAATAGCTCTGTCTATTAATTATCTCCCCTAGTTTGCAAAAGTGTAGTGCTTGAATGTGTTGACCGAACACACATAATTCGTGTTGTTCTGGGCAACATTCGCAGCATTCCGAAGCTCGGACGGATCGAATAGTCACTTGTACAAGTACAGACTACTTATCCACCCGAGAAACAGACTCTACTTTCGTCGCCTTCATTATATTACTCTCGAGTGTATTGTTGGGGAAAAGTCACAAGTCAACAGAGTGTGTTGAATAAGGGACTTAGAAGGCGAATGGGATGAGATGTTGTCGAACACCCATATCCTTTTCCGTCTTGTACTAAAGCCACATAAATGTTTTCATTCTCTTAGTAATAGTGAAGGAAACATGTCACTGGCATCATATTGGAAACTTGGTCTTTTCTCCTCTCATAACATTATATTGAGCGTGCATTTGGTAGACATTAAATGATTGACTAGAAAGATATTCACTATGTCTGGACATAATATTGGTGACTTTTTTTTCTTTTAAAGTTGCCTTGCGAATGCCCAATATTACTTGCCTGCAGTCCATCCCCATCGCTGCTTTGATTCTCATGCAGCGAGTGGTGATGCTGGGCGTGTATCTCATCTGATTTCTGCTTGTAGTGATTGCGTCGAAAAACTCGACTTTCCCATGTGAGCCATTATATACTCGCAAGTTGACCGTAAATGTGAAAAGGTATTGAAAAATGGGCAAATAATTTTGGGTTTTTTTCATCTTGAAAAATTCCATGACCAACACTATGTATGTCGCCTGTCGTCTCTCTGACAAAAGTCGGACCAAACGAGAAAAAAAAAACTTAGCTGACTTAACCAATAAATTGTATAGGAAAAAATATATGATATTCAGGGCTGCAAACGGAGACAATGCCTCCTTCTGAATTGATGGAGGTCCATTAAGCATTATGATTTGTGTATTATAAGGCAGCACATATCAATGAGATTCTGGAGAAGACAACAGCCTATTCTTATGTTGCTATGATGTTTTGTGACAGATCGGGGGAGTGCTATGTGCATGTGACACCATTCAGGGAAAAGAAACCACGGCTTTGGGCAATGGTTTGCCCTGTATACAAACTGGAAGGTTGGAAGTTCATCTATTCGATCGAGCCAAATTGATGAGAAATTGCTCTGTCTATTAATTATCTCCCCTAGTTTGCAAAAGTGTAGAGCTTGAATGTGTTGACCGAACACACATAATTCGTGTTGTTCTGGGCAACATTCGCAGCATCCCGAAGCTCGGACGGTTCGAATAATCACTTGTACAAGTACAGACTACTTATCCACCCGAGAAACAGACTCTACGTTCGCCGCCTTCATTATATTACTCTCGAGTGTATTGTTGGGGAAAAGTCACAAGTCTACAGGGTGTGTTGAATATGCGACTTAGAAGGCGAATGGGATGAGATGTTGTCGAACACCCATATACTTTTCCGTCTTGTACTAAAGCCACATAAATGTTTTCTTTCTCTTAGTAATAGTGAGGGAAACATTCCACTGGCATCATATTGGAAACTGGGTCTTCTCTCCTCTCTTAACATTATATTGAGCGTGCATTTGGTAGACATTAAATGATTGAGTAGAAGGATATTCACTATGTCTGGACATAATATTGGTGACTTTTTTTCTTTTTACGTTTCCTTGCGAATGCCCAATATTACTTGCTTGCAGTCCATCCCCATCGCTGCTTTGATTCTCATACAGCGAGTGGTGATGCTGGGCGTGTGTCTGATCTGATTTCTACTTGTAGTGATTGCGTCGAAAAACTCAACTTTCCCATGTGACCCATTATATACTCGCAAGTTGACCGTAAATGTGAAAAGGTATTGAAAAATGGGCAAATAATTTTGGGTTTTTTTCATCTTGAAAAATTCCATGACCAACACTATGTATGCCGCCCGTCGTCTCTCTGACAAAACTCGGACCAAACGAGAAAAAAAAACTTAGCTGACTTAACCAATAAATTGTATAGGAAAAAATATATGATATTCAGGGATGCAAACCGAGACAATGCCTCCTTCTGAATTTATGGAGGTCCAATAAGCATTATGGTTGGTGTATTATAAGGCAGAACATATCAATGAGATTCTGGAGAAGACAACAGCCTATTTTTATGTTGCTATGATGTTTTGTGACCGATCAGGGGCTTGCTATGTGCATGTGACACCATTCAGGGAAAAGAGCCCTCGGCTTTGGGCAATGGTTTGCCCTGTATACAAACTGGAAGGTTGGAAGTTCATCTGTTCGATCGAGCCAAGTTGATGAGAAATTGCTCTGTCTATTAATTATCTCCCCTAGTTAGAAAAAGTGTAGTGCTTGAATGTGTTGACCGAACACACACAATTCGTGTTGTTCTGGGCAACATTCTCAGCATTCCGAAGCTCGGACGGATCGAATAATCACTTGTACAAGTACAGACTACTTATCCACCCGAGAAACAGACTCTACGTTCGTCGCCTTCATTATATTACTCTCGAGTGTATTGTTGGGGAAAAGTCACACGTCTACAGAGTGTGTTGAATATGCGACTTAGAAGGCGAATGGGATGTGATGATGTCGAACACCCATATACTTTTCCGTCTTGTACTAAAGCCACATAAATGTTTTCTTTCTCTTAGTAATAGTGAAGGAAACATGCCACTGGCATCACATTGGAAACCTGGTCTTCTCTCCTCTCATTACATTATATTGAGCGTGCATTTGGTAGACATTAAATGATTGAGTAGAAGGATATTCACTATGTCTGGACATAATATTGGTGACTTTTTTTCTTTTAAAGTTGCCTTGCGAATGTCCAATATTACTTGCCTGCAGTCCATCCCCATCGCTGCTTTGATTCTCATGCAGCGAGTGGTGATGCTGGGCGTGTATCTCATCTGATTTCTACTTGAAGTGATTGCGTCGAAAAACTCGACTTTCCCATGTGAGCCATTATATACTCGCAAGTTGACCGCAAATGTGAAAAGGTATTGAAAAATGGGCAAATAAGTTTGGGTTTTTTCATCTTGAAAAATTCCATGACCAACACTATGTATGCCGCCCGTCGTCTCACTGACAAAAGTCGGACCAAACGTTGAAAAAAAAAACTTAGCTGACTTAACCAATAAATTGTATAGGAAAAAATATATGATATTCGGGGATGCAAACCGAGACAATGCCTCCTTCTGAATTTATGGAGGTCCATTAAGCATTATGGTTGGTGTATTATAAGGCAGCACATATCAATGAGATTCTGGAGAAGACAACAGCCTATTTTTATGTTGCTATGATGTTTTGTGACCGATCAGGGGCTTGCTATGTGCATGTGACACCATTCAGGGAAAAGAGCCCTCGGCTTTGGGCAATGGTTTGCCCTGTATACAAACTGGAAGGTTGGAAGTTCATCTGTTCGATCGAGCCAAGTTGATGAGAAATTGATCTGTCTATTAATTATCTCCCCTAGTTAGCAAAAGTGTAGTGCTTGAATGTAATGACCGAACACACACAATTCGTGTTGTTCTGGGCAACATTCTCAGCATTCCGAAGCTCGGACGGATCGAATAATCACTTGTACAAGTACAGACTACTTATCCACCCGAGAAACAGACTCTACGTTCGTCGCCTTCATTATATTACTCTCGAGTGTATTGTTGGGGAAAAGTCACAAGTCTACAGAGTGTGTTGAATATGCGACTTAGAAGGCGAATGGGATGAGATGATGTCGAACACCCATATACTTTTCCGTCTTGTACTAAAGCCACATAAATGTTTTCTTTCTCTTAGTAATAGTGAAGGAAACATGCCACTGGCATCACATTGGAAACCTGGTCTTCTCTCCTCTCATTACATTATATTGAGCGTGCATTTGGTAGACATTAAATGATTGAGTAGAAGGATATTCACTATGTCTGGACATAATATTGGTGACTTTTTTTCTTTTAAAGTTGCCTTGCGAATGTCCAATATTACTTGCCTGCAGTCCATCCCCATCGCTGCTTTGATTCTCATGCAGCGAGTGGTGATGCTGGGCGTGTATCTCATCTGATTTCTACTTGAAGTGATTGCGTCGAAAAACTCGACTTTCCCATGTGAGCCATTATATACTCACAAGTTGACCGCAAATGTGAAAAGGTATTGAAAAATGGGCAAATAATTTTGGGTTTTTTCATCTTGAAAAATTCCATGACCAACACTATGTATGCCGCCCGTCGTCTCACTGACAAAAGTCGGACCAAACGTTGAAAAAAAAAACTTAGCTGACTTGACCAATAAATTGTATAGGAAAAAATATATGATATTCGGGGATGCAAACCGAGACAATGCTTCCTTCTGAATTTATGGAGGTCCATTAAGCATAATGGTTTGCGTATTATAAGGCAGCACATATCAATGAGATTCTGGAGAAGACAACAGCCTATTTTTAAGTTGCTATTTTGTTTTGTGACAGTTCAGGGACGTGCTATGTGCATGTGACACCATTCAGGGAAAAGAGCCCACGGCTTTGGGCAATGATTTGCCCTGTATACAAACTCGAAGGTTGGAAGTTCATCTGTTCGATCGAGCCAAACTGATGAGAAATTGCTCTGTCTATTAATTATCTCCCCTAGTTTGCAAAAGTGTAGAGCTTGAATGTGTTGACCGAACACACATAATTCGTGTTGTTCTGGGCAACATTCGCAGCATTCCGAAGCTCGGACGGATGGAATAATTACTTGTGCAAGTACAGACTACTTATCCACCCGAGAAACAGACTCTACGTTCGTTGCCATCATTATATTACTCTCGAGTGTATTGTTGGGGGAAAGTCACAAGTCTTCAGAGTGTGTTGAATATGCGACTTAGAAGGCAAATTGGATGAGATGTTGTCGAACACCCATATACTTTTCCGTCTTGTATTAAATCCACATAAATGATTTCTTTCTCTTAGTAATAGTGAGGGAAACATGCCACAGGCATCATATTGGAAACTTGGTCTTCTCTCCTCTCATAACATTATATTGAGCGCGCATTTCGTAAGCATTAAATGATTGAGTAGAAGGATATTCACTATGTCTGGACATAATATTGGTGACTTTTTTTCTTTTAGCGCTTCCTTGCGAATGCCCAATATTACTTGCCTGCAGTCCATCCCCATCGCTGCTTTGATTCTCATGCAGCGAGTGGTGATGCTGGGCGTGTATCTGATCTGATTTCTACTTGTAGTGATTGCGTCGAAAAACTCGACTTTCCCATGTGAGCCATTATATACTCGCAAGTTGACCGCAAATGTGAAAAGGTATTGAAAAATGGGCAAATAATTTTGTTTTTTTTTCATCTTGAAAAATGCCATGACCAACACTATGTATGCCGCCCGTCGTCTCTCTGATAAAAGTCGGACCAAACGATGAAAAAAAAACTTAGCTGACTTAACCAATAAATTGTACAGGAAAAAATATATGATATTCAGGGCTGCAAACCCAGACAATGCTCCCTTCTGAATTTATGGAGGTCCATTAAGCAGTATGGTCTGTGTATTATAAGGCAGCACATATCAATGAGATTCTGGAGAAGACAATAGCCTATTTTTAAGTTGCTATTTTGTTTTGTGACAGATCAGGGGCTTGCTATGTGCATGTGACACCATTCAGGGAAAAGAGCCCACGGCTTTGGGCAATGATTTGCCCTGCATACAAACTCGAAGGTTGGAAGTTCATCTGTTCGATCGAGCCAAATTGATGAGAAATTTCTCTGTCTATTAATTATCTCCCCTAGTTTGCAAAAGTGTAGAGCTTGAATGTGTTGACCGAACGCACATAATTCGTGTTGTTCTGGGCAACATTCGCAGCATTCCGAAGCTCGGACGGATCGAATAATTACTTGTACAAGTACAGACTACTTATCCCCCCGAGAAACAGACTCTACGTTCGTCGCCATCATTATATTACTCTCCAGTGTATTGTTGGGGAAAAGTCACAAGTCTACAGAGTGTGTTGAATATGCGACTTAGAAGGCAGATGGGATGATATGTTGTCGAACACCCATATACTTTTCCTTCTCGTACTAAAGCCACATAAATGTTTTCTTTCTCTTAGTAATAGTGAGGGAAACATGCCACTGGCATCATATTGGAAACTTGGTCTTCTCTCCTCTCATAACATTATATTGAGCGTGCATTTGGTAGACATTAAATGATTGAGTAGAAGGTTATTCACTATGTCTGGACATAATATTGGTGACTTTTTTTCTTTTAAAATTGCCTTGCGAATGCCCAATATTACTTGCCTGCAGTCCATCCCCATCGCTGCTTTGATTCTCATGCAGCGAGTGGAGATGCTGGGCGTGTATCTGATCTGATTTCTGCTTGTAGTGATTGCGTCGAAAAACTCGACTTTCCCATGTGTGCCATTATATACTCGCAAGTTGACCGTAAATGTGAAAAGGTATTGAAAAATGGGCAAATAATTTTGGGTTTTTTTCATCTTGAAAAATTTCATGACCAACACTATGTATGCCGCCCGTCGTCTCTCTGACAAAAGTCGGACCAAACGAGAAAAAAAAACTTAGATGACTTAACCAATAAATTGTATAGGAAAAAATATATGACATTCAGGGCTGCAAACGGAGACAATGCCTCCTTCTGAATTTATGGAGGTCCATTAAGCATTATGGTTTGTGTATTATAAGGCAGCACATATCAATGAGATTCTGGAGAAGACAACAGCCTATTTTTATGTTGCTATGATGTTTTGTGACAGATCAGGGGCTTGCTATGTGCATGTGACACCATTCAGGGAAAAGAGCCCACGGCTTTGGGCAATGGTTTGCCCTGTATACAAACTGGAAGGTTGGAAGTTCATTTGTTCGATCGAGCCAAATTGATGAGAAATTGCTCTGTCTATTAATTATCTCCCCTAGTTTGCAAAAGTGTAGAGCTTGAATGTGTTGACCGAACACACATAATTCGTGTTGTTCTGGGCAACATTCGCAGCATTCCGAAGCTCGGACGGATCGAATAATTACTTGTACAAGTACAGACTACTTATCCACCCGAGAAACAGACTCTACGTTCGTGGCCTTCATTATATTACTCTCGAGTGTATTGTTGTGGAAAAGTCACATGTCTACAGAGTGTGTTGAATATGCGACTTAGAAGGCGAATGGGATGAGATGTTGTCGAACACACATATACTTTTCCGTCTTCTACTAAAGCCACATAAATGTTTTCTTTCTCGTAGTAATAGTGAGGGAAACATGCCACTGGCATCATATTGGAAACTTGGTCTTCTCTCCTCTCATAACATTATATTGAGCGTGCATTTGGTAGACATTAAATGATTGAGTAGAAGGATATTCACTATGTCTGGACATAATATTGGTGACTTTTTTTCTTTTAAAGTTGCCTTGCGAATGCCCAATATTACTTGCCTGCAGTCCATCCCCATCGCTGCTTTGATTCTCATGCAGCGAGTGGTGATGCTGGGCGTGTTTCTGATCTGATTTCTACTCGTAGTGATTGCGTCGAAAAACTCGACTTTCCCATGTGAGCCTTTATATATTCGCAAGTTGACCGTAAATGTGAAAAGGTATTGCAAAATGGGCAAATAATTTGGGGTTTTTTTCATCTTGAAAAATTCCATGTCCAACACTATGTATGCCGCCCGTCGTCTCTCTGACTTTTTTTCTTTTAAAGTTGCCTTGCGAATGTCCAATATTACTTGCCTGCAGTCCATCCCCATCGCTGCTTTGATTCTCATGCAGCGAGTGGTGATGCTGGGCGTGTATCTCATCTGATTTCTACTTGAAGTGATTGCGTCGAAAAACTCGACTTTCCCATGTGAGCCATTATATACTCACAAGTTGACCGCAAATGTGAAAAGGTATTGAAAAATGGGCAAATAATTTTGGGTTTTTTCATCTTGAAAAATTCCATGACCAACACTATGTATGCCGCCCGTCGTCTCACTGACAAAAGTCGGACCAAACGTTGAAAAAAAAAACTTAGCTGACTTGACCAATAAATTGTATAGGAAAAAATATATGATATTCGGGGATGCAAACCGAGACAATGCTTCCTTCTGAATTTATGGAGGTCCATTAAGCATAATGGTTTGCGTATTATAAGGCAGCACATATCAATGAGATTCTGGAGAAGACAACAGCCTATTTTTAAGTTGCTATTTTGTTTTGTGACAGTTCAGGGACGTGCTATGTGCATGTGACACCATTCAGGGAAAAGAGCCCACGGCTTTGGGCAATGATTTGCCCTGTATACAAACTCGAAGGTTGGAAGTTCATCTGTTCGATCGAGCCAAACTGATGAGAAATTGCTCTGTCTATTAATTATCTCCCCTAGTTTGCAAAAGTGTAGAGCTTGAATGTGTTGACCGAACACACATAATTCGTGTTGTTCTGGGCAACATTCGCAGCATTCCGAAGCTCGGACGGATGGAATAATTACTTGTGCAAGTACAGACTACTTATCCACCCGAGAAACAGACTCTACGTTCGTTGCCATCATTATATTACTCTCGAGTGTATTGTTGGGGGAAAGTCACAAGTCTTCAGAGTGTGTTGAATATGCGACTTAGAAGGCAAATTGGATGAGATGTTGTCGAACACCCATATACTTTTCCGTCTTGTATTAAATCCACATAAATGATTTCTTTCTCTTAGTAATAGTGAGGGAAACATGCCACAGGCATCATATTGGAAACTTGGTCTTCTCTCCTCTCATAACATTATATTGAGCGCGCATTTCGTAAGCATTAAATGATTGAGTAGAAGGATATTCACTATGTCTGGACATAATATTGGTGACTTTTTTTCTTTTAGCGCTTCCTTGCGAATGCCCAATATTACTTGCCTGCAGTCCATCCCCATCGCTGCTTTGATTCTCATGCAGCGAGTGGTGATGCTGGGCGTGTATCTGATCTGATTTCTACTTGTAGTGATTGCGTCGAAAAACTCGACTTTCCCATGTGAGCCATTATATACTCGCAAGTTGACCGCAAATGTGAAAAGGTATTGAAAAATGGGCAAATAATTTTGTTTTTTTTTCATCTTGAAAAATGCCATGACCAACACTATGTATGCCGCCCGTCGTCTCTCTGATAAAAGTCGGACCAAACGATGAAAAAAAAACTTAGCTGACTTAACCAATAAATTGTACAGGAAAAAATATATGATATTCAGGGCTGCAAACCCAGACAATGCTCCCTTCTGAATTTATGGAGGTCCATTAAGCAGTATGGTCTGTGTATTATAAGGCAGCACATATCAATGAGATTCTGGAGAAGACAATAGCCTATTTTTAAGTTGCTATTTTGTTTTGTGACAGATCAGGGGCTTGCTATGTGCATGTGACACCATTCAGGGAAAAGAGCCCACGGCTTTGGGCAATGATTTGCCCTGCATACAAACTCGAAGGTTGGAAGTTCATCTGTTCGATCGAGCCAAATTGATGAGAAATTTCTCTGTCTATTAATTATCTCCCCTAGTTTGCAAAAGTGTAGAGCTTGAATGTGTTGACCGAACGCACATAATTCGTGTTGTTCTGGGCAACATTCGCAGCATTCCGAAGCTCGGACGGATCGAATAATTACTTGTACAAGTACAGACTACTTATCCCCCCGAGAAACAGACTCTACGTTCGTCGCCATCATTATATTACTCTCCAGTGTATTGTTGGGGAAAAGTCACAAGTCTACAGAGTGTGTTGAATATGCGACTTAGAAGGCAGATGGGATGATATGTTGTCGAACACCCATATACTTTTCCTTCTCGTACTAAAGCCACATAAATGTTTTCTTTCTCTTAGTAATAGTGAGGGAAACATGCCACTGGCATCATATTGGAAACTTGGTCTTCTCTCCTCTCATAACATTATATTGAGCGTGCATTTGGTAGACATTAAATGATTGAGTAGAAGGTTATTCACTATGTCTGGACATAATATTGGTGACTTTTTTTCTTTTAAAATTGCCTTGCGAATGCCCAATATTACTTGCCTGCAGTCCATCCCCATCGCTGCTTTGATTCTCATGCAGCGAGTGGAGATGCTGGGCGTGTATCTGATCTGATTTCTGCTTGTAGTGATTGCGTCGAAAAACTCGACTTTCCCATGTGTGCCATTATATACTCGCAAGTTGACCGTAAATGTGAAAAGGTATTGAAAAATGGGCAAATAATTTTGGGTTTTTTTCATCTTGAAAAATTTCATGACCAACACTATGTATGCCGCCCGTCGTCTCTCTGACAAAAGTCGGACCAAACGAGAAAAAAAAACTTAGATGACTTAACCAATAAATTGTATAGGAAAAAATATATGACATTCAGGGCTGCAAACGGAGACAATGCCTCCTTCTGAATTTATGGAGGTCCATTAAGCATTATGGTTTGTGTATTATAAGGCAGCACATATCAATGAGATTCTGGAGAAGACAACAGCCTATTTTTATGTTGCTATGATGTTTTGTGACAGATCAGGGGCTTGCTATGTGCATGTGACACCATTCAGGGAAAAGAGCCCACGGCTTTGGGCAATGGTTTGCCCTGTATACAAACTGGAAGGTTGGAAGTTCATTTGTTCGATCGAGCCAAATTGATGAGAAATTGCTCTGTCTATTAATTATCTCCCCTAGTTTGCAAAAGTGTAGAGCTTGAATGTGTTGACCGAACACACATAATTCGTGTTGTTCTGGGCAACATTCGCAGCATTCCGAAGCTCGGACGGATCGAATAATTACTTGTACAAGTACAGACTACTTATCCACCCGAGAAACAGACTCTACGTTCGTGGCCTTCATTATATTACTCTCGAGTGTATTGTTGTGGAAAAGTCACATGTCTACAGAGTGTGTTGAATATGCGACTTAGAAGGCGAATGGGATGAGATGTTGTCGAACACACATATACTTTTCCGTCTTCTACTAAAGCCACATAAATGTTTTCTTTCTCGTAGTAATAGTGAGGGAAACATGCCACTGGCATCATATTGGAAACTTGGTCTTCTCTCCTCTCATAACATTATATTGAGCGTGCATTTGGTAGACATTAAATGATTGAGTAGAAGGATATTCACTATGTCTGGACATAATATTGGTGACTTTTTTTCTTTTAAAGTTGCCTTGCGAATGCCCAATATTACTTGCCTGCAGTCCATCCCCATCGCTGCTTTGATTCTCATGCAGCGAGTGGTGATGCTGGGCGTGTTTCTGATCTGATTTCTACTCGTAGTGATTGCGTCGAAAAACTCGACTTTCCCATGTGAGCCTTTATATATTCGCAAGTTGACCGTAAATGTGAAAAGGTATTGAAAAATGGGCAAATAATTTGGGGTTTTTTTCATCTTGAAAAATTCCATGTCCAACACTATGTATGCCGCCCGTCGTCTCTCTGACAAAAGTCGGACCAAACGATGAAAAAAAAAACTTAACCAATAAATTGTATAGGAAAAAATATATGATATTCAGGGCTGCAAACGGAGACAATGCCTCCTTCTGAATTTATGGAGGTCCATTAAGCATTATGGTTTGTGTATTATAAGGCAGCACATATCAATGAGATTCTGGAGAAGACAACAGCCTATTTTTATGTTGCTATGATGTTTTGTGACAGATCAGGGGCTTGATATGTGCATGTGACACCATTCAGGGAAAAGAGCCCACGGCTTTGGGCAATGGTTTGCCCTGTATGCAAACGGGAAGGTGGGAAGTTCATCTGTTCGATCGAGCCAAATTGAGGACAAATTGCTCTGTCTATTAATTGTCTCCCCTAGTTTGTAAAAGTGTAGTGCTTGTATGTGTAGACCGAACACACATAATTCGTGTTGTTCTGGGCAACATTCGCAGCATTCCGAAGCTCGGACGGATCGAATAATCACTTGTACAAGTACAGACTACTTATCCACCCGAGAAACAGACTCTACGTTCGTCGCCTTCATTATATTACTCTCGAGTGTATTGTTGGGGAAAAGTCACAAGTCTACAGAGTGTGTTGAATATGCGACTTAGAAGGCGAATGGGATGAGATGTTGTCGAACACCCATATACTTTTCCGTCTTGTACTAAAGCCACATAAATGTTTTCTTTCTCTTAGTAATAGTGAGGGAAACATGCCACTGGCATCATATTGGAAACTTGGTCTTCTCTCATCTCATTACATTATATTGAGCGTGCATTTGGTAGATATTAAATGATTGAGTAGAAGGATTTTCACTATGTCTGGACATAATATTGGTGACTTTTTTTCTTTTAAAGTTGCCTTGCGAATGCCCAATATTACTTGCCTGCAGTCCATCCCCATCGCTGCTTTGATTCTCATGCAGCGAGTTGTGATGCTGGGCGTGTATCTGATCTGATTTCTACTTGTAGTGATTGCGTCGAAAAACTCGACTTTCCCATGTGAGCCATTATATACTCGCAAGTTGACCGTAAATGTGAAAAGGTATTGAAAAATGGGCAAATAATTTTGAGTTCTTTTCATCTTGAAACATACCATGACCAAACCTATGTATGCCGCCCGTCGTCTCTCTGACAAAAGTCGGACCAAACGATGAAAAAGTAAATTTAGCTGACTTAACCAATAAATTGTATAGGAAAAAATATATGATATTCAGGGCTGCAAACGGAGACAATGCCTCCTTCTGAATTTATGGAGGTCCATTAAGCATTATGGTTTGTGTATTATAAGGCAGCACATATCAATGAGATTCCGGAGAAGACAACAGCCTATTTTTATGTTGCTATGATGTTTTTTGTCAGATCAGGGGCTTGCTATGTGCATGTGACACCATTCAGGGAAAATAGCTCAGGGCTTTGGGCAATGGTTTGCCCTGTATACAAACTGGAAGGTTGGAAGTTCATCTGTTCGATCGAGCCAAATTGATGAGAAATTGCTCTGTCTATTAATTATCTCCCCTAGTTTGCAAAAGTGTAGTGTTTGAATGTGTTGACCGGAAACACACAATTCGTGTTGTTCTGGGCAACATTCGCAGCATTCCGAAGCTCGGACGGATCGAATAATCACTTGTACAAGTACAGACTACTTATCCACCCGAGAAACATACTCTACGTTCGTCGCCTTCATTATATTACTCTCGAGTGTATTGTTGGGGAAAAGTCACAAGTCTACAGAGTGTGTTGAATATGCGACTTAGAAGGCGAATGGGATGAGATGTTGTCGAACACACATATACTTTTCCGTATTCTACTAAAGCCACATAAATGTTTTCTTTCTCTTAGTAATAGTGAGGGAAACATGCCACTGGCATCATATTGGAAACTAGGTCTTCTCTCCTCTCATAACATTATATTGAGCGTGCATTTGGTAGACATTACATAATTGAGTAGAAGGATATTCTCTATGTCTGGACATAATATTGGTGACTTTTTTTCTTTTAAAGTTGCCTTGCGAATGCCCAAGATTACTTGCCTGCAGTCCATCCCCATCGCTGCTTTGATTCTCATGCAGCGAGTGGTGATGCTGGGCGTGTATCTGATCTGATTTCTACTTGTAGTGATTGCGTCGAAAAACTCGACTTTCCCATGTGGGCCATTATATACTCGCAAGTTGACCGTAAATGTGAAAAGGTATTGAAAAATGGGCAAATAATTTTGTGTTTTTTTCATCTTGAAAAATTCCATGACCAACACTATGTATGCCGCCCGTCGTCTCTCTGACAAAAGTCGGACCAAACGATGAAAATAAAAAAATTAGCTGACTTAACCAATAAATTGTATAGGAAAAAATATATGATATTCAGGGCTGCAAACGGAGACCCTCCTTCAGAATTTATGGAGGACCATTAAGCATTATGATTTGTGTATTATAAGGCTGCACATATCAATGAGATTCTGGAGAAGACAACATCCTATTTTTATGTTGCTATGAAGTTTTGTGACAGATCAGGGGCTTGCTATGTGCATGTGACACCATTCAGGGAAATGAGTCCACGGCTTTGGGCAATGGTTTTCCCTGTATACAAACTGGAAGGTTGGAGGTTCACCTGTTCGATCGCGCCAAATTGATGAGAAATTGCTCTGTCTATTAATTATCTCCCCTAGTTTGCAAAAGTGTAGTGCTTGAATGTGTTGACCGAACAGACATAATTCGTGTTGTTCTGGGCAACATTCACAGCATTCCGAAGCTCGGACGGAGCGAATAATCACATGTACAAGTACCGACTACTTATCCTCCCGGGAAACAGACTCTACGTTCGTCGCCTTCATTATATTACTCTCGAGTGTATTGTTGGGGAAAAGTCACAAGTCTACAGAGTGTGTTGAATATGCGACTTAGAAGGTGAATGGGATGAGATGTTGTCGAACACCCATATCGTTTTCCGTCTTGTACTAAAGCCACATAAATGTTTTCTTTCTCTTAGCAATAGTGAAGGGAACATGCCACTGGCATCATATTGGAAACTTGGTCTTTTCTCCTCTCATAACACTATACTGAGCGTGCATTTGGTAGACATTAAATGATTGAGTAGAAGGATATTCACTCTGTCTGGACATAATATTGATGACTTTTTTTCTTTTGAAGTTGCCTTGCGAATGCCCAATATTACTTGCCTGCAGTCCATCCCCATCGCTGCTTTGATTCTCATGCAGCGAGTGGTGATGCTGGGCGTGTATCTGATCTGATTTCTACTTGTAGTGATTGCGTCGAAAAACTCGACTTTCCCATGTGAGCCATTATATACTCGCAAGTTGACCGTAAATGTGAAAAGGTATTGAAAAATGGGCAAATAATTTTGGGTTCTTTTCATCTTGAAAAATTCCATGACCAACACTATGTATGCCGCCCGTCGTCTCTCTGACAAAACTCGGACCAAACGAGAAAAAAAAACTTAGCTGACTTAACCAATAAATTGTATAGGAAAAAATATATGATATTCAGGGATGCAAACCGAGACAATGCCTCCTTCTGAATTTATGGAGGTCCAATAAGCATTATGGTTGGTGTATTATAAGGCAGAACATTTCAATGAGATTCTGGAGAAGACAACAGCCTATTTTTATGTTGCTATGATGTTTTGTGACCGATCAGGGGCTTGCTATGTGCATGTGACACCATTCAGGGAAAAGAGCCCTCGGCTTTGGGCAATGGTTTGCCCTGTATACAAACTGGAAGGTTGGAAGTTCATCTGTTCGATCGAGCCAAGTTGATGAGAAATTGCTCTGTCTATTAATTATCTCCCCTAGTTAGCAAAAGTGTAGTGCTTGAATGTGTTGACCGAACACACACAATTCGTGTTGTTCTGGGCAACATTCTCAGCATTCCGAAGCTCGGACGGATCGAATAATCACTTGTACAAGTACAGACTACTTATCCACCCGAGAAACAGACTCTACGTTCGTCGCCTTCATTATATTACTCTCGAGTGTATTGTTGGGGAAAAGTCACACGTCTACAGAGTGTGTTGAATATGCGACTTAGAAGGCGAATGGGATGTGATGATGTCGAACACCCATATACTTTTCCGTCTTGTACTAAAGCCACATAAATGTTTTCTTTCTCTTAGTAATAGTGAAGGAAACATGCCACTGGCATCACATTGGAAACCTGGTCTTCTCTCCTCTCATTACATTATATTGAGCGTGCATTTGGTAGACATTAAATGATTGAGTAGAAGGATATTCACTATGTCTGGACATAATATTGGTGACTTTTTTTCTTTTAAAGTTGCCTTGCGAATGTCCAATATTACTTGCCTGCAGTCCATCCCCATCGCTGCTTTGATTCTCATGCAGCGAGTGGTGATGCTGGGCGTGTATCTCATCTGATTTCTACTTGAAGTGATTGCGTCGAAAAACTCGACTTTCCCATGTGAGCCATTATATACTCGCAAGTTGACCGCAAATGTGAAAAGGTATTGAAAAATGGGCAAATAAGTTTGGGTTTTTTCATCTTGAAAAATTCCATGACCAACACTATGTATGCCGCCCGTCGTCTCACTGACAAAAGTCGGACCAAACGTTGAAAAAAAAAACTTAGCTGACTTAACCAATAAATTGTATAGGAAAAAATATATGATATTCGGGGATGCAAACCGAGACAATGCCTCCTTCTGAATTTATGGAGGTCCATTAAGCATTATGGTTGGTGTATTATAAGGCAGCACATATCAATGAGATTCTGGAGAAGACAACAGCCTATTTTTATGTTGCTATGATGTTTTGTGACCGATCAGGGGCTTGCTATGTGCATGTGACACCATTCAGGGAAAAGAGCCCTCGGCTTTGGGCAATGGTTTGCCCTGTATACAAACTGGAAGGTTGGAAGTTCATCTGTTCGATCGAGCCAAGTTGATGAGAAATTGATCTGTCTATTAATTATCTCCCCTAGTTAGCAAAAGTGTAGTGCTTGAATGTGTTGACCGAACACACACAATTCGTGTTGTTCTGGGCAACATTCTCAGCATTCCGAAGCTCGGACGGATCGAATAATCACTTGTACAAGTACAGACTACTTATCCACCCGAGAAACAGACTCTACGTTCGTCGCCTTCATTATATTACTCTCGAGTGTATTGTTGGGGAAAAGTCACAAGTCTACAGAGTGTGTTGAATATGCGACTTAGAAGGCGAATGGGATGAGATGATGTCGAACACCCATATACTTTTCCGTCTTGTACTAAAGCCACATAAATGTTTTCTTTCTCTTAGTAATAGTGAAGGAAACATGCCACTGGCATCACATTGGAAACCTGGTCTTCTCTCCTCTCATTACATTATATTGAGCGTGCATTTGGTAGACATTAAATGATTGAGTAGAAGGATATTCACTATGTCTGGACATAATATTGGTGACTTTTTTTCTTTTAAAGTTGCCTTGCGAATGTCCAATATTACTTGCCTGCAGTCCATCCCCATCGCTGCTTTGATTCTCATGCAGCGAGTGGTGATGCTGGGCGTGTATCTCATCTGATTTCTACTTGAAGTGATTGCGTCGAAAAACTCGACTTTCCCATATGAGCCATTATATACTCACAAGTTGACCGCAAATGTGAAAAGGTATTGAAAAATGGGCAAATAATTTTGGGTTTTTTCATCTTGAAAAATTCCATGACCAACACTATGTATGCCGCCCGTCGTCTCACTGACAAAAGTCGGACCAAACGTTGAAAAAAAAAACTTAGCTGACTTGACCAATAAATTGTATAGGAAAAAATATATGATATTCGGGGATGCAAACCGAGACAATGCTTCCTTCTGAATTTATGGAGGTCCATTAAGCATAATGGTTTGCGTATTATAAGGCAGCACATATCAATGAGATTCTGGAGAAGACAACAGCCTATTTTTAAGTTGCTATTTTGTTTTGTGACAGTTCAGGGACGTGCTATGTGCATGTGACACCATTCAGGGAAAAGAGCCCACGGCTTTGGGCAATGATTTGCCCTGTATACAAACTCGAAGGTTGGAAGTTCATCTGTTCGATCGAGCCAAACTGATGAGAAATTGCTCTGTCTATTAATTATCTCCCCTAGTTTGCAAAAGTGTAGAGCTTGAATGTGTTGACCGAACACACATAATTCGTGTTGTTCTGGGCAACATTCGCAGCATTCCGAAGCTCGGACGGATGGAATAATTACTTGTGCAAGTACAGACTACTTATCCACCCGAGAAACAGACTCTACGTTCGTTGCCATCATTATATTACTCTCGAGTGTATTGTTGGGGGAAAGTCACAAGTCTTCAGAGTGTGTTGAATATGCGACTTAGAAGGCAAATTGGATGAGATGTTGTCGAACACCCATATACTTTTCCGTCTTGTATTAAATCCACATAAATGATTTCTTTCTCTTAGTAATAGTGAGGGAAACATGCCACAGGCATCATATTGGAAACTTGGTCTTCTCTCCTCTCATAACATTATATTGAGCGCGCATTTCGTAAGCATTAAATGATTGAGTAGAAGGATATTCACTATGTCTGGACATAATATTGGTGACTTTTTTTCTTTTAGCGCTTCCTTGCGAATGCCCAATATTACTTGCCTGCAGTCCATCCCCATCGCTGCTTTGATTCTCATGCAGCGAGTGGTGATGCTGGGCGTGTATCTGATCTGATTTCTACTTGTAGTGATTGCGTCGAAAAACTCGACTTTCCCATGTGAGCCATTATATACTCGCAAGTTGACCGCAAATGTGAAAAGGTATTGAAAAATGGGCAAATAATTTTGTTTTTTTTTTCATCTTGAAAAATGCCATGACCAACACTATGTATGCCGCCCGTCGTCTCTCTGATAAAAGTCGGACCAAACGATGAAAAAAAAACTTAGCTGACTTAACCAATAAATTGTACAGGAAAAAATATATGATATTCAGGGCTGCAAACCCAGACAATGCTCCCTTCTGAATTGATGGAGGTCCATTAAGCAGTATGGTTTGTGTATTATAAGGCAGCACATATCAATGAGATTCTGGAGAAGACAATAGCCTATTTTTAAGTTGCTATTTTGTTTTGTGACAGATCAGGGGCTTGCTATGTGCATGTGACACCATTCAGGGAAAAGAGCCCACGGCTTTGGGCAATGATTTGCCCTGCATACAAACTCGAAGGTTGGAAGTTCATCTGTTCGATCGAGCCAAATTGATGAGAAATTTCTCTGTCTATTAATTATCTCCCCTAGTTTGCAAAAGTGTAGAGCTTGAATGTGTTGACCGAACGCACATAATTCGTGTTGTTCTGGGCAACATTCGCAGCATTCCGAAGCTCGGACGGATCGAATAATTACTTGTACAAGTACAGACTACTTATCCCCCCGAGAAACAGACTCTACGTTCGTCGCCATCATTATATTACTCTCCAGTGTATTGTTGGGGAAAAGTCACAAGTCTACAGAGTGTGTTGAATATGCGACTTAGAAGGCAGATGGGATGAGATGTTGTCGAACACCCATATACTTTTCCGTCTCGTACTAAAGCCACATAAATGTTTTCTTTCTCTTAGTAATAGTGAGGGAAACATGCCACTGGCATCATATTGGAAACTTGGTCTTCTCTCCTCTCATAACATTATATTGAGCGTGCATTTGGTAGACATTAAATGATTGAGTAGAAGGTTATTCACTATGTCTGGACATAATATTGGTGACTTTTTTTCTTTTAAAATTGCCTTGCGAATGCCCAATATTACTTGCCTGCAGTCCATCCCCATCGCTGCTTTGATTCTCATGCAGCGAGTGGAGATGCTGGGCGTGTATCTGATCTGATTTCTGCTTGTAGTGATTGCGTCGAAAAACTCGACTTTCCCATGTGTGCCATTATATACTCGCAAGTTGACCGTAAATGTGAAAAGGTATTGAAAAATGGGCAAATAATTTTGGGTTTTTTTCATCTTGAAAAATTTCATGACCAACACTATGTATGCCGCCCGTCGTCTCTCTGACAAAAGTCGGACCAAACGAGAAAAAAAAACTTAGATGACTTAACCAATAAATTGTATAGGAAAAAATATATGACATTCAGGGCTGCAAACGGAGACAATGCCTCCTTCTGAATTTATGGAGGTCCATTAAGCATTATGGTTTGTGTATTATAAGGCAGCACATATCAATGAGATTCTGGAGAAGACAACAGCCTATTTTTATGTTGCTATGATGTTTTGTGACAGATCAGGGGCTTGCTATGTGCATGTGACACCATTCAGGGAAAAGAGCCCACGGCTTTGGGCAATGGTTTGCCCTGTATACAAACTGGAAGGTTGGAAGTTCATTTGTTCGATCGAGCCAAATTGATGAGAAATTGCTCTGTCTATTAATTATCTCCCCTAGTTTGCAAAAGTGTAGAGCTTGAATGTGTTGACCGAACACACATAATTCGTGTTGTTCTGGGCAACATTCGCAGCATTCCGAAGCTCGGACGGATCGAATAATTACTTGTACAAGTACAGACTACTTATCCACCCGAGAAACAGACTCTACGTTCGTGGCCTTCATTATATTACTCTCGAGTGTATTGTTGTGGAAAAGTCACATGTCTACAGAGTGTGTTGAATATGCGACTTAGAAGGCGAATGGGATGAGATGTTGTCGAACACACATATACTTTTCCGTCTTCTACTAAAGCCACATAAATGTTTTCTTTCTCGTAGTAATAGTGAGGGAAACATGCCACTGGCATCATATTGGAAACTTGGTCTTCTCTCCTCTCATAACATTATATTGAGCGTGCATTTGGTAGACATTAAATGATTGAGTAGAAGGATATTCACTATGTCTGGACATAATATTGGTGACTTTTTTTCTTTTAAAGTTGCCTTGCGAATGCCCAATATTACTTGCCTGCAGTCCATCCCCATCGCTGCTTTGATTCTCATGCAGCGAGTGGTGATGCTGGGCGTGTTTCTGATCTGATTTCTACTCGTAGTGATTGCGTCGAAAAACTCGACTTTCCCATGTGAGCCTTTATATATTCGCAAGTTGACCGTAAATGTGAAAAGGTATTGAAAAATGGGCAAATAATTTTGGGTTTTTTTCATCTTGAAAAATTCCATGACCAACACTACGTATGCCGCCCGTCGTCTCTCTGACAAAAGTCGGACCAAACGATTAAAAAATAAATTTGGCTGACTTAACCAATAAATTGTATAGGAAAAAGTATATGATATTCAGGGCTGCAAACGGAGACAATGCCTCCTTCTGAATTTATGGAGGTCCATTAAGCATTATGGTTTGTGTATTATAAGGCAGCACATATCAGTGAGATTCTGGAGAAGACAACAGCCTATTTTTATGTTGCTATGATGTTTTTTGACAGATCAGGAGCTTGCACTGTGCACCTGACACCATTCAGGGAAAAGAGCCCACGGCTTTGGGCAATGGTTGGCCCTGTATACAAACTGGAAGGTTGGAAGTTCATCTGTTCGATCGAGCCAAATTGATGAGAAAAATTGCTCTGTCTATTAATTATCTCCCCTAGTTTGCAAAAGTGTTGTGCTTGAATGTGTTGACCGAACACACATAATTCGTGTTGTTCAGGGCAACATTCGCAGCGTTCCGAAACTCGGACGGATCGAATAATCACTTGTACAAGTACAGACTACTTATCCACCCGAGAAACAGACTCTACGTTCGTCGCCTTCATTATATTACTCTCGAGTGTATTGTTGGGGAAAAGTCACAAGTCTACAGAGTGTGTTGAATATGCGACACAGAAGGCGAATGGGATGAGATGTTGTCGAACACCCATATACTTTTCTGTCTTGTACTAAAGCCACATAAATGTTTTCTGTCTCTTAGTAATAGTGAGGGAAACATGCCACTGGCATCATATTGGAAACTTGGTCTTCTCTCCTCTCATAACATTATATTGAGCGTGCATTTGGTAGACATTAAATGATTGAGTAGAAGGATTTTCACTATGTCTGGACATAATATTGGTGACTTTTTTTCTTTTAAAGTTGCCTTCCGAATGCCTAATATTTCTTGCCTGCAGTCCATCCCCATCGCTGCTTTGATTCTCATGCAGCGAGTGGTGATGCTGGGCGTGTATCTCATCTGATTTCTACTCGTAGTGATTGCGTCGAAAAACTCGACTTTCCCATGTGAGCCATTATATACTCGCAAGTTGACCGTAAATGTGAAAAGGTATTGCAAAATGGGCAAATAATTTGGGGTTTTTTTCATCTTGAAAAATTCCATGTCCAACACTATGTATGCCGCCCGTCGTCTCTCTGACAAAAGTCGGACCAAACGATGAAAAAAAAAACTTAGCTGACTTAACCAATAAATTGTATAGGAAAAAATATATGATATTCAGGGCTGCAAACGGAGACAATGCCTCCTTCTGAATTTATGGAGGTCCATTAAGCATTATGGTTTGTGTATTATAAGGCAGCACATATCAATGAGATTCTGGAGAAGACAACAGCCTATTTTTATGTTGCTATGATGTTTTGTGACAGATCAGGGGCTTGATATGTGCATGTGACACCATTCAGGGAAAAGAGCCCACGGCTTTGGGCAATGGTTTGCCCTGTATGCAAACGGGAAGGTGGGAAGTTCATCTGTTCGATCGAGCCAAATTGAGGACAAATTGCTCTGTCTATTAATTGTCTCCCCTAGTTTGTAAAAGTGTAGTGCTTGTATGTGTAGACCGAACACACATAATTCGTGTTGTTCTGGGCAACATTCGCAGCATTCCGAAGCTCGGACGGATCGAATAATCACTTGTACAAGTACAGACTACTTATCCACCCGAGAAACAGACTCTACGTTCGTCGCCTTCATTATATTACTCTCGTGTGTATTGTTGGGGAAAAGTCACAAGTCTACAGAGTGTGTTGAATATGCGACTTAGAAGGCGAATGGGATGAGATGTTGTCGAACACCCATATACTTTTCCGTCTTGTACTAAAGCCACATAAATGTTTTCTTTCTCTTAGTAATAGTGAGGGAAACATGCCACTGGCATCATATTGGAAACTTGGTCTTCTCTCATCTCATTACATTATATTGAGCGTGCATTTGGTAGATATTAAATGATTGAGTAGAAGGATTTTCACTATGTCTGGACATAATATTGGTGACTTTTTTTCTTTTAAAGTTGCCTTGCGAATGCCCAATATTACTTGCCTGCAGTCCATCCCCATCGCTGCTTTGATTCTCATGCAGCGAGTTGTGATGCTGGGCGTGTATCTGATCTGATTTCTACTTGTAGTGATTGCGTCGAAAAACTCGACTTTCCCATGTGAGCCATTATATACTCGCAAGTTGACCGTAAATGTGAAAAGGTATTGAAAAATGGGCAAATAATTTTGAGTTCTTTTCATCTTGAAACATACCATGACCAAACCTATGTATGCCGCCCGTCGTCTCTCTGACAAAAGTCGGACCAAACGATGAAAAAGTAAATTTAGCTGACTTAACCAATAAATTGTATAGGAAAAAATATATGATATTCAGGGCTGCAAACGGAGACAATGCCTCCTTCTGAATTTATGGAGGTCCATTAAGCATTATGGTTTGTGTATTATAAGGCAGCACATATCAATGAGATTCCGGAGAAGACAACAGCCTATTTTTATGTTGCTATGATGTTTTTTGTCAGATCAGGGGCTTGCTATGTGCATGTGACACCATTCAGGGAAAATAGCTCAGGGCTTTGGGCAATGGTTTGCCCTGTATACAAACTGGAAGGTTGGAAGTTCATCTGTTCGATCGAGCCAAATTGATGAGAAATTGCTCTGTCTATTAATTATCTCCCCTAGTTTGCAAAAGTGTAGTGTTTGAATGTGTTGACCGGAAACACACAATTCGTGTTGTTCTGGGCAACATTCGCAGCATTCCGAAGCTCGGACGGATCGAATAATCACTTGTACAAGTACAGACTACTTATCCACCCGAGAAACATACTCTACGTTCGTCGCCTTCATTATATTACTCTCGAGTGTATTGTTGGGGAAAAGTCACAAGTCTACAGAGTGTGTTGAATATGCGACTTAGAAGGCGAATGGGATGAGATGTTGTCGAACACACATATACTTTTCCGTATTCTACTAAAGCCACATAAATGTTTTCTTTCTCTTAGTAATAGTGAGGGAAACATGCCACTGGCATCATATTGGAAACTAGGTCTTCTCTCCTCTCATAACATTATATTGAGCGTGCATTTGGTAGACATTACATAATTGAGTAGAAGGATATTCTCTATGTCTGGACATAATATTGGTGACTTTTTTTCTTTTAAAGTTGCCTTGCGAATGCCCAAGATTACTTGCCTGCAGTCCATCCCCATCGCTGCTTTGATTCTCATGCAGCGAGTGGTGATGCTGGGCGTGTATCTGATCTGATTTCTACTTGTAGTGATTGCGTCGAAAAACTCGACTTTCCCATGTGGGCCATTATATACTCGCAAGTTGACCGTAAATGTGAAAAGGTATTGAAAAATGGGCAAATAATTTTGTGTTTTTTTCATCTTGAAAAATTCCATGACCAACACTATGTATGCCGCCCGTCGTCTCTCTGACAAAAGTCGGACCAAACGATGAAAATAAAAAAATTAGCTGACTTAACCAATAAATTGTATAGGAAAAAATATATGATATTCAGGGCTGCAAACGGAGACCCTCCTTCAGAATTTATGGAGGACCATTAAGCATTATGATTTGTGTATTATAAGGCTGCACATATCAATGAGATTCTGGAGAAGACAACATCCTATTTTTATGTTGCTATGAAGTTTTGTGACAGATCAGGGGCTTGCTATGTGCATGTGACACCATTCAGGGAAATGAGTCCACGGCTTTGGGCAATGGTTTTCCCTGTATACAAACTGGAAGGTTGGAGGTTCACCTGTTCGATCGCGCCAAATTGATGAGAAATTGCTCTGTCTATTAATTATCTCCCCTAGTTTGCAAAAGTGTAGTGCTTGAATGTGTTGACCGAACAGACATAATTCGTGTTGTTCTGGGCAACATTCACAGCATTCCGAAGCTCGGACGGAGCGAATAATCACATGTACAAGTACCGACTACTTATCCTCCCGGGAAACAGACTCTACGTTCGTCGCCTTCATTATATTACTCTCGAGTGTATTGTTGGGGAAAAGTCACAAGTCTACAGAGTGTGTTGAATATGCGACTTAGAAGGTGAATGGGATGAGATGTTGTCGAACACCCATATCGTTTTCCGTCTTGTACTAAAGCCACATAAATGTTTTCTTTCTCTTAGCAATAGTGAAGGGAACAT
This sequence comes from Pictodentalium vernedei, assembly GCA_031216915.1. Taxonomy (NCBI): domain Eukaryota; kingdom Metazoa; phylum Mollusca; class Scaphopoda; order Dentaliida; family Dentaliidae; genus Pictodentalium; species Pictodentalium vernedei. Next base: position 257,319,888 of record CM062288.1, read on the forward strand.
GCCACTGGCATCATATTGGAAACTTGGTCTTTTCTCCTCTCATAACACTATACTGAGCGTGCATTTGGTAGACATTAAATGATTGAGTAGAAGGATATTCACTCTGTCTGGACATAATATTGATGACTTTTTTTCTTTTGAAGTTGCCTTGCGAATGCCCAATATTACATGCCTGCAGTCCATCCCCATCGCTGCTTTGATTCTCATGCAGCGAGTGGTGATGCTGGGCGTGTATCTGATCTGATTTCTACTTGTAGTGATTGCGTCGAAAAACTCGACTTTCCCATGTGAGCCATTATATACTCGCAAGTTGACCGTAAATGTGAAAAGGTATTGAAAAATGGGCAAATAATTTTGGGTTCTTTTCATCTTGAAAAATTCCATGACCAACACTATGTATGCCGCCCGTCGTCTCTCTGACAAAAGTCGGACCAAACGATGAAAAAAAAAACTTAGCTGACTAGACCAATAAAATGTATAGGAAAAAATATATGATATTCAGGGCTGCAAACGGAGACAATGCCTCCTTCTGAATTTATGGAGGTCCATTAGGCATAATGGTTGGTGTACTATAAGGCAGCAAATATCAATGAGATTCTGGAGAAGACAACAGCCTATTTTTATGTTGCTATGATGTTTTCTGACAGATCAGGGGCTTGCTATGTGCATGTGACACCATTCAGGGAAAACAGCCCACGGCTTTGGGCAATGGTTTTCCCTGTATACAAACTGGAAGGTTGGAAGTTCATCTGTTCGATCGAGCCAAATTGATGAGAAATTGCTCTGTCTATTAATTATCTCCCCTAGTTTGCAAAAGTGAAGTGCTTGAATGTGTTGACCGAACACACATAATTCGTGTTGTTCTGGGCAACATTCGCAGCATTCCGAAGCTCGGACGGATCGAACAATCACTTGTACAAGTACAGACTTCTTATCCACCCGAGAAACAGACTGTACGTTCGTCGCCTTCATTATATTACTCTCGAGTGTATTGTTGGGGAAAAGTCACAAGTCTACAGAGTGTGTTGAATACGCGACTTAGAAGGCGAATGGGATGAGATGTTGTCGAACACCCATATACTTTTCCGTCTTGTACTAAAGCCACAAAAATGTTTTCTTTCTCTTAGAAAAAATGAGGGAAACATGCCACTGGCATCAAATTGGAAACTTGGTCTTCTCTCCTCTCATAACATTATATTGAGCGTGCATTTGGTAGACATTAAATGATTGAGTAGAAGGATATTCACTATGTCTGGACATAATATTGGTGACTTTTTTTCTTTTAAAGTTGCCTTGCAAATGCCCAATATTACTTGCCTGCAGTCCATCCCCATCGCTGCTTTGATTCTCATGCAGCGAGTGGTGATGCTGGGCGCGTATCTGATCTCATTTCTACTTGTAGTGATTGCGTCGAAAAACTCGACTTCCCCATGTGAGCCATTATATACTCGCAAGTTGACCGTAAATGTGAAAAGGTACTGAAAAATGGGCCACTAATTTTGGGTTTTTTTCATCTTGAAAAATTCCATGACCAACACTATGTATGCCGCCCGTCGTCTCTCTTACAAAAGTCGGACCAAACGATAAAAAAAAAACTTTGCTGACTTAACCAATAAATTGTATAGGAAAAAGTATATGATATTCAGGGCTGCAAACGGAGACAATGCCTCCTTCTGAATTTATGGAGGTCCATTAAGCATTATGGTTTGTGTATTATAAGGCAGCACATATCAGTGAGATTCTGGAGAAGACAACAGCCTATTTTTATGTTGGTATGATGTTTTTTGACAGATCAGGAGCTTGCTATGTGCATCTGACACCATTCAGGGAAAAGAGCCCACGGCTTTGGACAACGGTTTGCCCTGTATACAAACTGGAAGGTTGGAAGTTCATCTGTTCGATCGAGCCAAATTGATGAGAAAAATTGCTCTGTCTATTAATTATCTCCCCTAGTTTGCAAAAGTGTTGTGCTTGAATGTGTTGACCGAACACACACAATTCGTGTTGTTCTGGGCAACATTCGCAGCATTCCGAAGCTCGGACGGATCGAATAATCACTTGTACAATTACAGACTACTTATCCACCCGAAAAACAGACTCTACGTTCGTCGCCTTCATTATATTACTCTCGAGTGTTTTGTTGGGGAAAAGTCACAAGTCTACAGAGTGTGTTGAATATGCGACTTAGAAGGCGAATGGGATGAGATGTTGTCGAACACCCATATACTTTTCCGTCTTGTACTAAAGCCACATAAATGTTTTCTTTCTCTTAGTAATAGTGAGGGAAACATGCCACTGGCATCATATTTAAACTTGGTCTTCTCTCATCTCATTACATTATATTGAGCGTGCATTTGGTAGATATTAAATGATTGAGTAGAAAGATATTCACTATGTCGGGACATAATATTGGTGACTTTTTTTCTTTTAAAGTTGCCTTGCAAATGCCCAATATTACTTGCCTGCAGTCCATCCCCATCGCTGCTTTGATTCTCATGCAGCGAGTGGTGATGCTGGGCGTGTATCTGATCTGATTTCTACTTGTAGTGATTGCGTCGAAAAACTCGACTTGGCCATGTGAGCCATTATATACTCGCAAGTTGACCGTAAATGTGAAAAGGTACTGAAAAATGGGCAACTAATTTAGGGTTTTTTTCATCTTGAAAAATTCCATGACCAGCATTATGTATGCCGCCCGTCGTCTCTCTGACAAAAGTCGGACAAAAGTCGGACCAAACGATGAAAAAAAAAACTTTGCTGACTTAACCAATAAATTGTATAGGAAAAAGTATATGATATTCAGGGCTGCAAACGGAGACAATGCCTCCTTCTGAATTTATGGAGGTCCATTAAGCATTATGGTTTGTGTATTATAAGGCAGCACATATCAGTGAGATTCTGGAGAAGACAACAGCCTATTTTTATGTTGCTATGATGTTTTTTGACAGATCAGGAGCTTGCTATGTGCATCTGACACCATTCAGGGAAAAGAGCCCACGGCTTTGGGCAATGGTTTGCCCTGTATACAAACTGGAAGGTTGGAAGTTCATCTGTTCGATCGAGCCAAATTGATGAGAAAAATTGCTCTGTCTATTAATTATCTCCCCTAGTTTGCAAAAGTGTTGTGCTTGAATGTGTTGACCGAACACACATAATTCGTGTTGTTCAGAGCAACATTCGCAGCGTTCCGAAGCTCGGACGGATCGAATAATCACTTGTACAAGTACAGACTACTTATCCACCCGAGAAACAGACTCTACGTTCGTCGCCTTCATTATATTACTCTCGAGTGTATTGTTGGGGAAAAGTCACAAGTCTACAGAGTGTGTTGACACAGAAGGCGAATGGGATGAGATGTTGTCGAACACCCATATACTTTTCTGTCTTGTACTAAAGCCACATAAATGTTTTCCGTCTCTTAGTAATAGTGAGGGAAACATGCCACTGGCATCATATTGGAAACTTGGTCTTCTCTCCTCTCATAACATTATATTGAGCGTGCATTTGGTAGACATTAAATGATTGAGTAGAAGGATATTCACTATGTCTGGTCATAATATTGGTGAATTTTTTTCTTTTAAAGTTGCCTTCCGAATGCCCAATATTTCTTGCCTGCAGTCCATCCCCATCGCTGCTTTGATTCTCATGCAGCGAGTGGTGATGCTGGGCGTGTATCTCATCTGATTTCTACTCGTAGTGATTGCGTCGAAAAACTCGACTTTCCCATGTGGGCCATTATATACTCGCAAGTTGGCCGTAAATGTGAAAAGGTATTGAAAAATGGGCAAATAATTTTGGGTTTTTTTCATCTTGAAAAATTCCATGACCAACACTATGGATGCCGCCCGTCGTCTCTCAGACAAAAGTCGGACCAAACGATGAAAAGAAAAACTTAGCTGACTTAACCAATAAATTATATAGGAAAAAATATATGATATTCAGGGCTGCAAACGGAGACAATGCCTCCTTCTGAATTTATGGAGGTCCATTAAGCATTATGGTTTGTGTATTATAAGGCAGCACATATCAATGAGATTCCGGAGAAGATAACAGCCTATTTTTATGTTGCAATGATGTTTTGTGACAGATCAGGGGCTTGCTATGTGCATGTGACACCATTCAGGGAAAAGAGCCCACGGCTTTGGGCAATGGTTTGCCCTGTATGCAAACGGGAAGTTTGGAAGTTCATCCGTTCGATCGAGCCAAATTGAGGACAAATTGCACTGTCTATTAATTGTCTCCCCTAGTTTGTAAAAGTGTAGTGCTTGAATGTGTTGACCGAACACACATAATTCGTGTTGTTCTGGGCAACATTCGCAGCATTCCGAAGCTCGGACGGATCGAATAATCACTTGTACAAGTACAGACTACTTATCCACCCGAGAAACAGACTCTACGTTCGTCGCCTTCATTATATTACTCTCGAGTGTATTGTTGGGGAAAAGTCACAAGTCTACAGAGTGTGTTGAATATGCGACTTAGAAGGCGAATGGGATGAGATGTTGTCGAACACCCATATACTTTTCCGTCTTGTACTAAAGCCACATAAATGTTTTCTTTCTCTTAGTAATAGTGAGGGAAACATGCCACTGGCATCATATTGGAAACTTGGTCTTCTCTCATCTCATTACATTATATTGAGCGTGCATTTGGTAGATATTAAATGATTGAGTAGAAGGATATTCACTATGTCTGGACATAATATTGGTGACTTTTTTTCTTTTAAAGTTGCCTTGCGAATGCCCAATATTACTTGCCTGCAGTCCATCCCCGTTGCTGCTTTGATTCTCATGCAGCGAGTTGTGATGCTGGGCGTGTATCTGATCTGATTTCTACTTGTAGTGATTGCGTCGAAAAACTCGACTTTCCCATGTGAGCCATTATATACTCGCAAGTTGACCGTAAATGTGAAAAGGTATTGAAAAATGGGCAAATAATTTTGAGTTCTTTTCATCTTGAAACCTACCATGACCAACACTATGTATGCCGCCCGTCGTCTCTCTGACAAAAGTCGGACCAAACGATGAAAAAAAAAACTTAGCTGACTTAACCAATAAATTGTATAGGAAAAAATATATGATATTCAGGGCTGCAAACGGAGACAATGCCTCCTTCTGAATTTATGGAGGTCCATTAAGCATTATGGTTTGTGTATTATAAGGCAGCACATATCAATGAGATTCTGGAGATGACAACAGCCTATTTTTATGTTGCTATGATGTTTTGTGTCAGATCAGGGGCTTGCTATGTGCATGTGACACCATTCAGGGAAAATAGCTCACGGCTTTGGGCAATGGTTTGCCCTGTATACAAACTGGAAGGTTGGAAGTTCATCTGTTCGATCGAGCCAAATTGATGAGAAATTGCTCTGTCTATTAATTATCTCCCCTAGTTTGCAAAAGGGTAGTGCTTGAATGTGTTGACCGAACACACATAATTCGTGTTGTTCTGGGCAACATTCGCAGCATTCCGAAGCTCGGACGGATCGAATAATCACTTGTACAAGTACAGACTACTTATCCACCCGAGAAACAGACTCTTCGTTCGTCGCCTTCATTATATTACTCTCGAGTGTATTGTTGGGGAAAAGTCATAAGTGGGGAAAAGTCATAAACAGAGTGTGTTGAATATGCGACTTAGAAGGCGAATGGGATGAGATGTTGTCGAACACACATATACTTTTCCGTCTTCTACTAAAGCCACATAAATGTTTTCTTTCTCGTAGTAATAGTGAGGGAAACATGCCACTGGCATCATATTGGAAACTTGGTCTTCTCTACTCTCATAACATTATATTGAGCGTGCATTTGGTAGACGTTCAATGATTGAGTAGAAGGATATTCACTATGTCTGGACATAATATTGGTGACTTTTTTTCTTTTAAAGTTGCCTTGCGAATGCCCAATATTACTTGCCTGCAGTCCATCCCCATCGCTGCTTTGATTATCATGCAGCGAGTGGTGATGCTGGGTGTGTATCTGATCTGATTTCTACTTGTAGTGATTGCGTCGAAAAACTCGACTTTCCCATGTGAGCCATTATATACTCGCAAGTTGACCGTAAATGTGAAAAGGTATTGAAAAATGGGCAAATAATTTTGAGTTCTTTTCATCTTGAAACCTACCATGACCAACACTATGTATGCCGCCCGTCGTCTCTCTGACAAAAGTCGGACCAAACGATGAAAAAAAAAACTTAGCTGACTTAACCAATAAATTGTATAGGAAAAAATATATGATATTCAGGGCTGCAAACGGAGACAATGCCTCCTTCTGAATTTATGGAGGTCCATTAAGCATTATGGTTTGTGTATTATAAGGCAGCACATATCAATGAGATTCTGGAGAAGACAACAGCCTATTTTTATGTTGCTATGATGTTTTGTGTCAGATCAGGGGCTTGCTATGTGCATGTGACACCATTCAGGGAAAATAGCTCACGGCTTTGGGCAATGGTTTGCCCTGTATACAAACTGGAAGGTTGGAAGTTCATCTGTTCGATCGAGCCAAATTGATGAGAAATTGCTCTGTCTATTAATTATCTCCCCTAGTTTGCAAAAGGGTAGTGCTTGAATGTGTTGACCGAACACACATAATTCGTGTTGTTCTGGGCAACATTCGCAGCATTCCGAAGCTCGGACGGATCGAATAATCACTTGTACAAGTACAGACTACTTATCCACCCGAGAAACAGACTCTTCGTTCGTCGCCTTCATTATATTACTCTCGAGTGTATTGTTGGGGAAAAGTCATAAGTGGGGAAAAGTCATAAACAGAGTGTGTTGAATATGCGACTTAGAAGGCGAATGGGATGAGATGTTGTCGAACACACATATACTTTTCCGTCTTCTACTAAAGCCACATAAATGTTTTCTTTCTCGTAGTAATAGTGAGGGAAACATGCCACTGGCATCATATTGGAAACTTGGTCTTCTCTACTCTCATAACATTATATTGAGCGTGCATTTGGTAGACGTTCAATGATTGAGTAGAAGGATATTCACTATGTCTGGACATAATATTGGTGACTTTTTTTCTTTTAAAGCTGCCTTGCGAATGCCCAATATTACTTGCCTGCAGTACATCCCCATCGCTGCTTTGATTCTCATGCAGCGAGTGGTGATGCTGGGCGTGAATCTGATCTGATTTCTACTTGTAGTGATTGCGTCGAAAAAGTCGACTTTCCCATGTGAGCCATTATATATTCGCAAGTTGACCGTAAATGTGAAAAGGTATTGAAAAATGGGCAAATAATTTTGGGTTTTTTTCATCTTGAAAAATTCCATGACCAAGACTGTGTATGCCGCCCGTCGTCTCTATGACAAAAGTCGGACCAAACGATGAAAAAGTAAATTTAGCTGACTTAACCAATAAATTGTATAGGAGAAAATATATGATATTCAGGGCTGCAAACGGAGACAATGCCTCCTTCTGAATTTATGGAGGTCCATTAAGCATTATGGTTTGTGTATTATAAGGCAGCACATATCAATGAGATTCCGGAGAAGACAACAGCCTATTTTTATGTTGCTATGATGTTTTTTGTCAGATCAGGGGCTTGCTATGTGCATGTGACACCATTCAGGGAAATGAGCCCACGGCTTTGGGCAATGGTTTTCCCTGTATACAGACTGGAAGGTTGGAAGTTCACCTGTTCGATCGAGCCAAATTGATGAGAAATTGCTCTGTCTATTAAGTATCTCCCCTAGTTTGCAAAAGTGTAGTGCTTGAATGTGTTGACCGAACAGACATAATTCGTGTTGTTCTGGGCAACATTCGCAGCATTCCGAATCTCGGACGGAGCGAATAATCACATGTACAAGTACAGACTACTTATCCTCCCGGGAAACAGACTCTACGTTCGTCGCCATCATTATATTACTCTCGAGTGTATTGTTTGGGAAAAGTCACAAGTCTACAGAGTGTGTTGAATATGCGACTTAGAAGGTGAATGGGATGAGATGTTGTCGAACACCCATATCGTTTTCCGTCTTGTACTAAAGCCACATAAATGTTTTCTTTCTCTTAGTAATAGTGAAGGAAACATGCCACTGGCATCATATTGGAAACTTGGTCTTTTCTCCTCTCATAACACTATATTGAGCGTGCATTTGGTAGACATTAAAAGATTGAGTAGAAGGGTATTCACTATGTCAGGACATAATATTGGTGACTTTTTTTCTTTTAAAGTTGCCTTGCGAATACCCAATATTACTTGCCTGCAGTCCATCCCCATCGCTGCTTTGATTCTCATGCAGCGAGTGGTGATGCTGGGCGTGTATCTGATCTGATTTCTACTTGTAGTGATTGCGTCGAAAAACTCGACTTTCCCATCTGAGCCATTATATACTCGCAAGTTAACCGTAAATGTGAAAAGGTATTGAAAAATGGGCAAATAATTTTGGGTTTTTTTCATCTTGAAAAATTCCATGACCAACACTACGTATGCCGCCCGTCGTCTCTCTGACAAAAGTCGGACCAAACGATGAAAAAAAAAAAAATTTAGCTGACTTAACCAATAAATTGTATAGGAAAAAATAAACGATATTCAGGGCTGCAAACGGAGACAATGCTTCCTTCTGAATTTATGGACTTCAATTAAGCATTATGGTTTGTGTATTATAAGGCAGCACATGTCAATGAGATTCTGGAGAAGACAACAGCCTATTTTTATGTTGCTATGATGTTTTGTGACAGATCAGGGGCTTGCTATGTGCATGTGACACCATTCAGGGAAAAGAGCTAACGGCTTTGGGCAATGGTTTGCCCTGTATACAAACTGGAAGGTTGGAAGTTCCTCTGTTCGATCGAGCCAAATTGATGAGAAATTGCTCTGTCTATTAATTATCTCCCCTAGTTTGCAAAAGTGTAGTGCTTGAATGTGTTGACCGAACACACATAATTCGAGTTGTTCTGGGCAACATTCGCAGCATTCCGAAGCTCGGACGAATCTAATAATCACTTGTAAAAGTACAGACTACTTATCCACTCGAGAAACAGACTCTACGTTCGTCGCCTTCATTATATTACTCTCGAGTGCATTGTTGGGGAAAAGTCACAAGTCTACAGAGTGTGTTGAATATGCGACTTTGAAGGCGAATGGGATGAGATGTTGTCGAACACCCATATACTTTTCCGTCTTGTACTAAAGCCACATAAATGTTTTCTTTCTCTTAGTAATAGTGAGGAAACATGCCACTGGCATCAAATTGGAAACTTGGTCTTCTCTCCTCTCATAACATTATATTGAGCGTGCATTTGGTAGACATTAAATGATTGAGTAGAAGGATATTCACTATGTCTGGACATAATATTGGTGACTTTTTTTCTTTTAAAGTTGCCTTGCGAATGCCCAATATTACTTGCCTGCAGTCCATCCCCATCGCTGCTTTGATTCTCATTCAGCGAGTGGTGATGCTGGGCGTGTATCTGATCTAATTTCTCCTTGTAGTGATTGCGTCGAAAAACTCGACTTTCCCACGTGAGCCATTATATACTCGCAAGTTGACCGTAAATGTGAAAAGGTATTGAAAAATGGGCAAATAATTTTGGGTTTTTTTCATCTTGAAAAATTTCATGGCCAACACTATGTATGCCGCCCGTCGTCTCTCTGACAAAAGTCGGACCAAACGATGAAAAAAAAACTTAGCTGACTTAACCAATAAATTGTATAGGAAAAAATATATGATTTTCAGGGCTACAAACGGAGACAATGCCTCCTTCTGAATTTATGGAGGTCCATTAAGCATTATGGTTTGTGTATTATAAGGCTGCACATATCAGTGAGATTCTGGAGAACACAACAGCCTATTTTTATGTTGCTATGATGTTTTGTGACAGATCAGGGGCTTGCTATCTGCATGTGACACCATTCAGGGAAAAGAGCCCACGGCTTTGGGCAATGGTTTGCCCTGTATACAAACTGGAAGGTTGGAAGTTCATCTGTTCGATCGAGCCAAATTGATGAGAAATTGCTCTGTCTATTAATTATCTCCCCTAGTTTGCAAAAGTGAAGTGCTTGAATGTGTTGACCGAACACACACAATTCGTGTTGGTCTGGGCAACATTCGCAGCATTCCGAAGCTCGGACGGATCGAATAATCACTTGTACAAGTACAGACTACTTATCCACCCGAGAAACAGACTATACGTTCGTCGCCTTCATTATATTACTCTCGAGTGTATTGTTGGGGAAAAGTTACAAGTCTACATAGTGTGTTGAATATGCGCTTAGAAGGCGAATGGGATGAGATTTTGTCGAACACCCATATACCTTTCCCTTTTGTACTAAAGCCACATAAATGTTTTCTTTCTCTTAGTAATAGTGAGGGAAACATGCCACTGGCATCATATTGGAAACTTGGTCTTCTCTCCTCTCATAACATTATATTGAGTGTGCATTTGGTAGACATTAAATGATTGAGTAGAAGGATTTTCACAATGTCTGGACATAATATTAGTGACTTTTTTTCTTTTAAAGTTGCCTTGCGAATGCCCAATATTACTTGCCTGCAGTGCATCCCCATCGCTGCTTTGATTCTCATGCAGCGAGTTGTGATGCTGGGCGTGTATCTGATCTGATTTCTACTCTTAGTGATTGAGTCGAAAAACTCGACTTTTCCATGTGAGCCATTATGTACTCGCAAGTTGACCGTAAATGTGAAAAGGTATTAAAAAATGGGCAAATAATTTTGGGTTTTTTTCATCTTGAAAAATTCCATGACCAACACTATGTATGCCGCCCGTCGTCTCTCTGACAAAAGTCGGACCAAACGATGAAAAAAAAACTTAGCTGACTTAACCAATAAATGGTAGAGGAAAAAATATATGATATTCAGGGCTGCAAACGGAGACAATGCCTCCTTCTGAATTTATGGAGGTCCATTAAGCATTATGGTTTGTGTATTATAAGGCAGCACATGTCAATGAGATTCTGGAGAAGACAACAGCCTATTTTTATGTTGCTATGATGTTTTGTGACAGATCAGGGGCTTGCTATCTGCATGTGACACCATTCAGGGAAAAGAGCCCACGGCTTTGGGCAATGGTTTGCCCTGTATACAAACTGGAAGGTTGGAAGTTCATCTGTTCGATCGAGCCAAATTGATGAGAAATTGCTCTGTCTATTAATTATCTCCCCTAGTTTGCAAAAGTGTAGTGCTTGAATGTGTTGACCGAACACACACAATTCGTGTTGTTCTGGGCAACATTCGCAGCATTCCGAAGCTCGGACGGATCGAATAATCACTTGTACAAGTACAGACCACTTATCCACCTGAGAAACAGACTCTACGTTCGTCGCCTTCATTATATTACTCTCGAGTGCATTGTTGGGGAAAAGTCACAAGTCTACAGAGTGTGTTGAATATGCGACTCAGAAGGCGAATGGGATGAGATGTTGTCGAACACCCATATACTTTTCCGTCTTGTACTAAAGCCACATAAATGTTTTCTTTCTCTTAGTAATAGTGAGGGAAACATGCCACTGGCATCATATTGGAAACTTGGTCTTCTCTCCTCTCATAACATTATATTGAGCGTGCATTTGGTAGACATTAAATGATTGAGTAGAAGGATATTCACTATGTCTGGACATAATATTGGTGACTTTTTTTCTTTTAAAGTTGCCTTGCAAATGCCCAATATTACTTGCCTGCAGTCCATCCCCATCGCTGCTTTGATTCTCATGCAGCGAGCGGTGATGCTGGGTGTGTATCCGATCTGATTTCTACTTGTAGTGATTGCGTCGAAAATCTCGACTTTCCCATGTGAGGCATTATATACTCGCAAGTTGACCGTAAATGTGAAAAGGTATTGAAAAATGGGCAAATAATTTTGGGTTTTTTTTCATCTTGAAAAATTGCATGACCAACACTATGTATGCCGCCCGTCGTCTCTCTGACAAAAGTCGGACCAAACGATGAAAAAAAAAACTTAGCTGACTTAACCAATAAATTGTATAGGAAAAAATATATGATATTCAGTGCTGCAAACGGAGACAATGCCTCCTTCTGAATTTATGGAGGTCCATTAAGCATTATGGTTTATGTATTATAAGGCAGCACATATCAATGAGATTCTGGAGAAGACAACAGCCTATTTTTATGTTGCTATGATGTTTTGTGACAGATCAGGGGCTTGCTATGTGCATGTGACACCATTCAGGGAAAAGAGCCCACGGCTTTGGGCAATGGTTTGCCCTGTATACAAACTGGAAGGTTGGAAGTTCATTTGTTCGATCGAGCCAAATTGATGAGAAATTGATCTGTGTATTAATTATCTCCCCTAGTTTGCAAAAGTGTAGTGCTTGAATGTGTTGACCGAACACACACAATTCGTGTTGTTCTGGGCAACATTCGCAGCATTCCGAATCTCGGACGGATCGAATAATCACTTGTACAAGTACAGACTACTTATCCACCCGAGAAACAGACTCTACAGTCGTCGCCTTCATTATATTACTCTCGAGTGTATTGTTGGGGAAAAGTCACAAGTCTACAGAATGTGTTGAATATGCGACTCAGAAGGCGAATGGGATGAGATGTTGTCGAACACGCATATACTTTTCCGTCTTGTACTAAAGCCACATAAATGTTTTCTTTCTCTTAGTAATAGTGAGGGAAACATGCCACTGGCATCATATTGGAAACTTGGTCTTCTCTCCTCTCATAACATTATACTGCGCGTGCATTTGGTAGACATTAAATGATTGAGTAGAAGGATATTCACTATGTCTGGACATAATATTTGTGACTTTTTTTTTTAAAGTTGCCTTGCGAATGCCCAATATTACTTGCCTGCAGTCCATCCCCATCGATGCTTTGATTCTCATGCAGCGAGTGGTGATGCTGGGCGTGTATCTGATCTGATTTCTACTTGTAGTGATTGCGTCGAAAAACTCGACTTTCCCATGTGAGCCATTATATACTCGTAAGTTGACCGTAAATGTGAAAAGGTATTGAAAAATGGGCAAATAATTTTGATTTTTTTTATCATCTTCAAAAATTCCATGACCAACACAATGTATGCCGCCCGTCGTCTCTCTGACAAAAGTCGGACCAAACGATGAAAAAAAAAACTTAGCTGACTTAACCAATAAATTGCATAGGAAAAAATATATGATATTCAGGGCTGCAAACGGAGACAATGCCTCCTTCTGAATTTATGGAGGTCCATTAAGCAATATGGTTTGTGTATTATAAGGCAGCACATATCAATGAGATTCTGGAGAAAACAACGGCCTATTTTTATGTTGCTATGATGTTTTGTGACAGATCAGGGGCTTGCTATGTGCATGTGACACCATTCAGGGAAAAGAGCCCACTGCTTTGGGCAATGGTTTGCCCTGTATACAAACTGGAAGGTTGGAAGTTCATCTGTTCGATCGAGCCAAATTGATGAGAAATTGCTCTGTCTATTAATTATCTCCACTAGTTTGCAAAAGTGAAGTGCTTGAATGTGTTGACCGAACACACACAATTCGTGTTGTTCTGGGCAACATTCGCAGCATTCCGAAGCTCGGACGGATCGAATAATCACTTGTACAAGTACAGACTACTTATCCACCCGAGAAACAGACTCTACGTTAGTCGCCTTCATTATATTACTCTCGAGTGTATTGTTGGGGAAAAGTTACAAGTCTACAGAGTGTGTTGAATATGCGCTTAGAAGGCGAATGGGACGAGATTTTGTCGAACACCCATATACCTTTCCCTTTTGTACTAAAGCCACATAAATGTTTTCTTTCTCTTAGTAATAGTGAGGGAAACATGCCACTGGCATCATATTGGAAACTTGGTCTTCTCTCCTCTCATAACATTATATTGAGTGTGCATTTGGTAGACATTAAATGATTGAGTAGAAGGCTTTTCACAATGTCTGGACATAATATTAGTGACTTTTTTTCTTTTAAAGTTGCCTTGCGAATGCCCAATATTACTTGCCTGCAGTGCATCCCCATCGCTGCTTTGATTCTCATGCAGCGAGTTGTGATGCTGGGCGTGTATCTGATCTGATTTCTACTCTTAGTGATTGCGTCGAAAAACTCGACTTTTCCATGTGAGCCATTATATACTCGCAAGTTGACCGTAAATGTGAAAAGGTATTGAAAAATGGGCAAATAATTTTGGGTTTTTTTCATCTTGAAAAATTCCATGACCAACACTATGTATGCCGCCCGTCGTCTCTCTGACAAAAGTCGGACCAAACGATGAAAAAAAAACTTAGCTGACTTAACCAATAAATGGTATAGGAAAAAATATATGATATTCAGGGCTGCAAACGGAGACAATGCCTCCTTCTGAATTTATGGAGGTCCATTAAGCATTATGGTTTGTGTATTATAAGGCAGCACATATCAATGAGATTCTGGAGAAGACAACAGCCTATTTTTATGTTGCTATGATGTTTTGTGACAGATCAGGGGCTTGCTATCTGCATGTGACACCATTCAGGGAAAAGAGCCCACGGCTTTGGGCAATGGTTTGCCCTGTATACAAACTGGAAGGTTGGAAGTTCATCTGTTCGATCGAGCCAAATTGATGAGAAATTGCTCTGTCTATTAATTATCTCCCGTAGTTTGCAAAAGTGAAGTGCTTGAATGTGTTGACCGAACACACACAATTCGTGTTGGTCTGGGCAACATTCGCAGCATTCCGAAGCTCGGACGGATCGAATAATCACTTGTACAAGTACAGACTACTTATCCACCCGAGAAACAGACTCTACGTTAGTCGCCTTCATTATATTACCCTCGAGTGTATTGTTGGGGAAAAGTTACAAGTCTACAGAGTGTGTTGAATATGCGCTTAGAAGGCGAATGGGATGAGATTTTGTCGAACACCCATATACCTTTCCCTTTTGTACTAAAGCCACATAAATGTTTTCTTTCTCTTAGTAATAGTGAGGGAAACATGCCACTGGCATCATATTGGAAACTTGGTCTTCTCTCCTCTCATAACATTATATTGAGCGTGCATTTGGTAGACATTAAATGATTGAGTAGAAGGATATTCACTATGTCTGGACATAATATTGGTGACTTTTTTTCTTTTAAAGTTGCCTTGCGAATGCCCAATATTACTTGCCTGCAGTCCATCCCCATCGCTGCTTTGATTCTCATGCAGCGAGTGGTGATGCTGGGCGTGTATCTGATCTGATTTCTACTTGTAGTGATTGCGTCGAAAAACTCGACTTTCCTATGTGAGCCGTTATATACTCGCAAGTTGACCGTAAATGTGAAAAGGTATTGAAAAATGGTCAAATAATTTTGGGTTTTTTGCATCTTGAAAAATTCCATGACCAACACTATGTATGCCGCCCGTCGTCTCTCTGACAAAAGTCGGTCCAAACGATGGAAAAAAAAACTTAGCTGACTTAATCAATAAATTGTATAGGAAAAAATATATGATATTCAGGGCTGCAAACGGAGACAATGCCTCCTTCTGAATTCATGGAGGTCCATTAAGCATTATGGTTTGTGTATTATAAGGCAGCACATATCAATGAGATTCTGGAGAAGACAACAGCCTATTTTTATGTTGCTATGATGTTTTGTGACAGATCAGGGGCTTGCTATCTGCATGTGACACCATTCAGGGAAAAGAGCCCACGGCTTTGGGCAATGGTTTGCCCTGTATACAAACTGGAAGGTTGGAAGTTCATCTGTTCGATCGAGCCAAATTGATGAGAAATTGCTCTGTCTATTAATTATCTCCCCTAGTTCGCAAAAGTGAAGTGCTTGAATGTGTTGACCGAACACACACAATTCGTGTTGGTCTGGGCAACATTCGCAGCATTCCGAAGCTCGGACGGATCGAATAATCACTTGTACAAGTACAGACTACTTATCCACCCGAGAAACAGACTATACGTTCGTCGCCTTCATTATATTACTCTCGAGTGTATTGTTGGGGAAAAGTTACAAGTCTACATAGTGTGTTGAATATGCGCTTAGAAGGCGAATGGGATGAGATTTTGTCGAACACCCATATACCTTTCCCTTTTGTACTAAAGCCACATAAATGTTTTCTTTCTCTTAGTAATAGTGAGGGAAACATGCCACTGGCATCATATTGGAAACTTGGTCTTCTCTCCTCTCATAACATTATATTGAGTGTGCATTTGGTAGACATTAAATGATTGAGTAGAAGGATTTTCACAATGTCTGGACATAATATTAGTGACTTTTTTTCTTTTAAAGTTGCCTTGCGAATGCCCAATATTACTTGCCTGCAGTGCATCCCCATCGCTGCTTTGATTCTCATGCAGCGAGTTGTGATGCTGGGCGTGTATCTGATCTGATTTCTACTCTTAGTGATTGAGTCGAAAAACTCGACTTTTCCATGTGAGCCATTATGTACTCGCAAGTTGACCGTAAATGTGAAAAGGTATTAAAAAATGGGCAAATAATTTTGGGTTTTTTTCATCTTGAAAAATTCCATGACCAACACTATGTATGCCGCCCGTCGTCTCTCTGACAAAAGTCGGACCAAACGATGAAAAAAAAACTTAGCTGACTTAACCAATAAATGGTAGAGGAAAAAATATATGATATTCAGGGCTGCAAACGGAGACAATGCCTCCTTCTGAATTTATGGAGGTCCATTAAGCATTATGGTTTGTGTATTATAAGGCAGCACATGTCAATGAGATTCTGGAGAAGACAACAGCCTATTTTTATGTTGCTATGATGTTTTGTGACAGATCAGGGGCTTGCTATCTGCATGTGACACCATTCAGGGAAAAGAGCCCACGGCTTTGGGCAATGGTTTGCCCTGTATACAAACTGGAAGGTTGGAAGTTCATCTGTTCGATCGAGCCAAATTGATGAGAAATTGCTCTGTCTATTAATTATCTCCCCTAGTTTGCAAAAGTGTAGTGCTTGAATGTGTTGACCGAACACACACAATTCGTGTTGTTCTGAGCAACATTCGCAGCATTCCGAAGCTCGGACGGATCGAATAATCACTTGTACAAGTACAGACCACTTATCCACCTGA
This sequence comes from Pictodentalium vernedei, assembly GCA_031216915.1. Lineage (NCBI taxonomy): Eukaryota > Metazoa > Mollusca > Scaphopoda > Dentaliida > Dentaliidae > Pictodentalium > Pictodentalium vernedei. The sequence continues at coordinate 257,336,887 of CM062288.1, forward strand.
GAAACAGACTCTACGTTCGTCGCCTTCATTATATTACTCTCGAGTGCATTGTTGGGGAAAAGTCACAAGTCTACAGAGTGTGTTGAATATGCGACTCAGAAGGCGAATGGGATGAGATGTTGTCGAACACCCATATACTTTTCCGTCTTGTACTAAAGCCACATAAATGTTTTCTTTCTCTTAGTAATAGTGAGGGAAACATGCCACTGGCATCATATTGGAAACTTGGTCTTCTCTCCTCTCATAACATTATATTGAGCGTGCATTTGGTAGACATTAAATGATTGAGTAGAAGGATATTCACTATGTCTGGACATAATATTGGTGACTTTTTTTCTTTTAAAGTTGCCTTGCAAATGCCCAATATTACTTGCCTGCAGTCCATCCCCATCGCTGCTTTGATTCTCATGCAGCGAGCGGTGATGCTGGGTGTGTATCCGATCTGATTTCTACTTGTAGTGATTGCGTCGAAAATCTCGACTTTCCCATGTGAGGCATTATATACTCGCAAGTTGACCGTAAATGTGAAAAGGTATTGCAAAATGGGCAAATAATTTTGGGTTTTTTTCATCTTGAAAAATTGCATGACCATCACTATGTATGCCGCCCGTCGTCTCTCTGACAAAAGTCGGGCCTAACGATGAAAAAAAAAAACTTAGCTGACTTAACCAATAAATTGTATAGGAAAAAATATATGATATTCCGGGCTGCAAACGGAGACAATGCCTCCTTCTGAATTTATGGAGGTCCATTAAGCATTATGGTTTGTGTATTATAAGGCAGCACATATCAATGAGATTCTGGAGAAGACAACAGCCTATTTTTATGTTGCTATGATGTTTTGTGACAGATCAGCGGCTTGCTATGTGCATGTGACACCATTCAGGGAAAAGAGCCCACGGCTTTGGACAATGGTTTGCCCTGTATACAAACTGGAAGGTTGGATGTTCATCTGTTCGATCGAGCGAAATTGATGAGAAATTGATCTGTCTATTAATTATCTCCCCTAGTTTGAAAAGTGTAGTGCTTGAATGTGTTGACCGAACACACACAATTCGTGTTGTTCTGGGCAACATTCGCAGCATTCCGAAGCTCGGACGGATCGAATAATCACTTGTACAAGTACAGACTACTTATCCACCCGAGAAACAGACTCTACAGTCGTCGCCTTCATTATATTACTCTCGAGTGTATTGTTGGGGAAAAGTCACAAGTCTGCAGAATGTGTTGAATATGCGACTCAGAAGGCGAATGGGATGAGATGTTGTCGAACACCCATATACTTTTAGGTCTTGTACTAAAGCCACATAAATGTTTTCTTTCTCTTAGTAATAGTGGCGGGAATCATGCCACTGGCATCATATTGGAAACTTGGTCTTCTCTCCTCTCATAACATTATACTGAGCGTGCATTTGGTAGACATTAAATGATTGAGTAGAAGGATATTCACTATGTCTGGACATAATATTTGTGAGTTTTTTTTTTTAAAGTTGCCTTGCGAATGCCCAATATTACTTGCCTGCAGTCCATCCCCATCGATGCTTTGATTCTCATGCAGCGAGTGGTGATGCTGGGCGTGTATCTGATCTGATTTCTACTTGTAGTGATTGCGTCGAAAAACTCGACTTTCCCATGTGAGCCATTATATACTCGTAAGTTGACCGTAAATGTGAAAAGGTATTGAAAAATGGGCAAATAATTTTGTTTTTTTTTTCATCTTCAAAAATTCCATGACCAACACAATGTATGCCGCCCGTCGTCTCTCTGACAAAAGTCGGACCAAACGATGAAAAAAAAACTTAGCTGACTTAACCAATAAATTGCATAGGAAAAAATATATGATATTTAGGGCTGCAAACGGAGACAATGCCTCCTTCCGAATTTATGGAGGTCCATTAAGCATTATGGTTTGTGTATTATAAGGCAGCACATATCAATGAGATTCTGGAGAAGACAACAGCCTATTTCTATGTTGCTATGATGTTTTGAGATAGATCAGGGGCTTGCTATGTGCATGTGACACCATTCAGGGAAAAGAGCCCACGGCTTTGGCCAATGGTTTGCCCTGTATACAAACTGGAAGGTTGGAAGTTCATCTGTTCGATCGAGCCAAATTGATGAGAAATTGCTCTGTCTATTAATTATCTCCCCTAGTTTGCAAAAGTGTAGTGCTTGAATGTGTTGACCGAACAAACACAATTCGTGTTGTTCTGGGCAACATTCGCAGCATTCCGAAGCTCGGACGGATCGAATAATCACTTGTACAAGTACAGACTACTTATCCACCCGAGAAATATACTCTACGTTAGTCGCCTTCATTATATTACTCTCGAGTGTATTGTTGGGGAAAAGTTACAAGTCTACAGAGTGTGTTGAATATGCGACTTAGAAGGCGAATGGGATGAGATGTTGTCGAACACCCATATACTTTTCCGTCTGGTACTAAATCCACATAAATGTTTTCTTTCTCTTAGTAATAGTGAGGGAAACATGCCACTGGCATCATATTGGAAACTTGGTCTTCTCTCCTCTCATAACATTATATTGAGCGTGCATTTGGTAGACATTAAATGATTGAGTAGAAGGATATTCACTATGTCTGGACATAATATTGGTGACTTTTTTCTATTAAAGTTGCCTCGCGAATGCCCAATATTACTTGCCTGCAGTCCATACCCATCGCTGCTTTGATTCTCATGCAGCGAGTGGTGATGCTGGGCGTGTATCTGATCTGATTTCTACTTGTAGTGATTGCGTCGAAAAACTCGACTTTTCCATGTGAGCCATTACATGTATATACTCGCAAGTTGACCGTAAATGTGAAAAGGTATTGAAAAATGGGCAAATAATTTTGTTTTTTTTTCATCTTGAACAATTCCATGACCAACAATATGCATGCCGCCCGTCGTCTCTCTGACAAAAGTCGGCCCAAACGATAAAAAAAAAAAAAAACTTACCTGACTTAACCAATAAATTGTATAGGAAAAAATATATGATATTCAGGGCTGCAAACGGAGACAATGCCTCCTTCTGAATTTATGGAGGTCCGTTAAGCATTATGGTTTGTGTATTATAAGGCAGCACATATCATTGAGATTCTGGAGAAGACAACAGCCTATTTTTATGTTGCTATGATGTTTTGTGACAGATCAGGGGCTTGCTATGTGCATGTGACACCATTCAGGGAAAAGAGCCCACGGCTTTGGGCAATGGTTTGCCCTGTATACAAACTGGAAGGTTGGAAGTTCATCTGTTCGATCGAGCCAAATTGATGAGAAATTGCTCTGTCTATTAATTATCTCCCCTCGTTTGCAAAAGTGCAGTGCTTGAATGTGTTGACCGCACACACACAATTCGTGTTGTTCTGGGCAACATTCGCAGCATTCCGAAGCTCGGACGGATCGAATAATCACTTGTACAAGTACAGACTACTTCTCCACCCGAGAAACTGACTCTACAGTCGTCGCCTTCATTATATTACTCTCGAGTGTATTGTTGGGGAAAAGTCACAAGTCTACAGAATGTGTTGAATATGCGACTCAGAAGGCGAATGGGATGAGATGTTGTCGAACACCCATATACTTTTCCGTCTTGTACTAAAGCCACATAAATGTTTTCTTTCTCTTAGTAATAGTGAGGGAAACATGCCACTGGCATCATATTGGAAACTTGGTCTTCTCTCCTCTCATAACATTATATTGAGCGTGCATTTGGTAGACATTAAATGATTGAGTAGAAGGATATTCACTATGTCTGGACATAATATTGGTGACTTTTTTTCTTTTAAAGTTGCCTTGCGAATGCCCAATATTACTTGCCTGCAGTCCATCCTCATCGCTGCTTTGATTCTCATGCAGCGAGTGGTGATGCTGGGCGTGTATCTGATCTGATTTCTACTTGTAGTGATTGCGTCGAAAAACTCGACTTTCCCATGTGAGCCGTTATATACTCGCAAGTTGACCGTAAATGTGAAAAGGTATTGAAAAATGGGCAAATAATTTTGGGTTTTTTTCATCTTGAAAAATTCCATGACCAACACTGTGTATGCCGCCCGTCGTCTCTCTGACAAAAGTCGGACCAAACGATGAAAAAAAAAACTTAGCTGACTTAAGCAATAAATTGTATAGGGAAAAATATATGATATTCAGGGCTGCAAACGGAGAAAATGCCTCCTTCTGAAATTATGGAGGTCCATTAAGCATTATGGTTTGTGTATTATAAGGCAGCACATATCAATGAGATTCCGGAGAAGACAACAGCCTATTTTTATGTTGCTATGATGTTTTGTGACAGATCAGGGGCTTGCTATGTGCATGTGACACCATTCAGTGAAAAGAGCCCACGGCTTTGGCCAACGGTTTGCCCTGTATACAAATCGGAAGGTTGGAAGTTCATCTGTTCGATCGAGCCAAATTTATGAGAAATTGCTCTGTCTATTAATTATCTCCCCTAGTTTGCAAAAGTGTTGTGCTTGAATGTGTTGACCGAACACACACAATTCGTGTTGTTCTGGGCAACATTCGCAGCATTCCGAAGCTCGGACGGATCGAATAATCACTTGTATAAGTACAGACTACTTATCCACCCGATAAACAGACTCTACGTTCGTCGCCTTCATTATATTACTCTCGAGTGTACTGTTGGGGAGAAGTCACAAGTCTACAGAGTGTGTTGAATATGCGACTTAGAAGGCGAATGGGATGAAATGTTGTCGAACACCCATATACTTTTCCGTCTTGTACTAAAGCCACATAAATGTTTTCTTTCTCTTAGTAATAGTGAGGGAAACATGCCACTGGCATCATATTGGAAACTTGGTCTTCTCTCCTCTCATAACATTACATTGAGCGTCCATTTGGTAGACATTAAATGATTGAGTAGAAGGATATTCACTATGTCTGGACATAATATTGGTGACTTTTTTTCTTTTAAAGTTGCCTTGCGAATGCCCAATATTACTTGCCTGCAGTCCATCCCCATCGCTGCTCTGATTCTCATGCAGCGAGTGGTGATGCTGGATGTGTATCTGATCTGATTTCTACTTGTGATTGCGCCGAAAAACTCGACTTTCCCATGTGAGCCATTATATACTCGCAAGTTGACCGTAAATGTGAAAAGGTATTGAAAAATGGGCAAATAATTTTGGTTTTTTTTCATCTTGAAAAATTCCATGACCAACACTATGTATGCCGCCCGTCGTCTCTCTGACAAAAGTCGGACCAAACGATGGAAAAAAAACTTAGCTGACTTAATCAATAAATTGTATAGGAAAAAATATATGATATTCCGGGCTGCAAACGGAGACAATGCCTCCTTCTGAATTCATGGAGGTCCATTAAGCATTATGGTTTGTGTATTATAAGGCAGCACATATCAATGAGATTCTGGAGAAGACAACAGCCTATTTTTATGTTGCTATGATGTTTTGTGACAGATCATGGGCTTGCTAAGTGCATGTGACACCATTCGCGGAAAAAAGCCCACGGCTTTGGGCAATGGTTTGTCCTGTATACAAACTTGAAGGTTGGAAGTTCATCTGTTCGATCGAGCCAAATTGATGAGAAATTGCTCTGTCTATTAATTATCTCCCCTAGTTTGCAAAAGTGTAGTGCTTGAATGTGATGACCGAACACACACAATTCGTGTTGTTCTGGGCAACATTCGCAGCATTCCGAAGCTCGGACGGATCGAATAATCACTTGTACAAATACAGACTACTTATCCACCTGAGAAACAGACTCTACGTTCGTCGCCTTCATTATATTACTCTCGAGTGTATTGTTGGGGAAAAGTCACAAGTCTACAGAGTGTGTTGAATATGAGACTTAGAAGGCGAATGGGATTAGATGTTGTCGAACACCCAAATACTTTTCCGTCTTGTACTAAAGCCACAAAAATGTTTTCTTTCTCTTAGTAATAGTGAGGGACACATGCCACTGGCATCATATTGGAAACTTGGTCTTCTCTCCTCTCATAACATTATATTGAGCTTGCATTTGGTAGACATAAATTGATTGAGTAGAAGGATATTCACTATGTCTGGACATAATATTGGTGACTTTTTTTCTTTTAAAGTTGCCTTGCGATTGCCCAATATTACTTGCCTGCAGTCCATCTCCATCGCTGCTTTGATTCTCATGCAGCGAGTGGTGATGCTGGGCGTGTATCCGATCTGATTTCTACTTGTAGTGATTGCGTCGAAAAACTCGACTTTCCCATGTGACCCATTATATACTCGCAAGTTCACCGTAAATGTGAAAAGGTATTGAAAAATGGGCAAATAATTTTGTTTTTTTTTCATCCTGAACAATTCCATGACCAACAATATGGATGCCGCCCGTCGTCTCTCTGACAAAAGTCGGAAACAAACGATAAAAAAAAAAACTTAGCTGACTTAACCAATAAATTGTATAGGAAAAAATATATGATATTCAGGGCTGCAAACGGAGACAATGCCTCCTTCTGAATTTCTGGAGGTCCGTTAAGCATAATGGTTTGTGTATTATAAGGCAGCACATATCATTGAGATTCTGGAGAAGACAACAGCCCATTTTTATGTTGCTATGATGTTTTGTGACAGATCAGGGGCTTGCTATGTGCATGTGACACCATTCAGGGAAAAGAGCCCACGGCTTAGGGCGATCGTTTGCCCTGTATACAAACTGGAAGGTTGGAAGTTCATCTGTTCGATCGAGCCAAATTGATATGAATTGCTCTGTCTATTAATTATCTCCCCTAGTTTGCAAAAGTGTAGTGCTTGAATGCGTTGACCGAACACACACAATTCGTGTTGTTCTGGGCAACATTCGCAGCATTCCGAAGCTCGGACGGATCGAATAATCACTTGTACAAGTACAGACTACTTATCCATCCGAGAAACAGACTCTACGTTCGTCGCCTTCATTATATTACTCTCGAGTGTATTGTTGGGGAAAAGTCACAAGTCTACAGAGATGGTGTTGAATATGCGACTTAGAAGGCGAATGGGATGAGATGTTGTCGAAAACCCATATACTTTTCCGTCTTGTACTAAAGCCACATAAATGTTTTCTTTCTCTTAGTAATAGTGAGGGAAACATGCCACTGGCATCATATTGTAAACTTGGTCTTCTCTCCTCTCATAACATTATACTGAGCGTGCATTTGGTAGACATTAAATAATTGAGTAGAAGGATATTCACTATGTCAGGACATTATATTTGTGATTTTTTTTTTAAAGTTGCCTTGCGAATGGCCAATATTACTTGCCTGCAGTCCATCCCCATCTCTGCTTTGATTCTCATGCAGCGAGTGGTGATGCTGGGCGTGTATCTGATCTGATTTCTACTTGTAGTGATTGCGTCGAAAAACTCGACTTTCTCATGTGGGCCATTATATACTCGCAAGTTGACCGTAAATGTGAAAAGGTATTGAAAAAAGGGCAAATAATTTTGGGTTTTTTTCATCTTGAAAAATTCCATGACCAACACTATGTATGCCGCCCCTCGTCTCTCTGACAAAAGTCGGACCAAACGAAGAAAAAAAAAACTTAGCTGACTTGACCAATAAATTGTATAGGAAAAAATATATGATATTCAGGGCTGCAAACGGAGACAATGCTTCCTTCTGAATTTATGGAGGTCCATTAAGCATTATGGTTTGTGTATTATAAGGCAGCACATATCAATGAGATTCTGTAGAAGACAACAGCCTATTTTTATGTTGCTATGAAGTTTTGTGACAGTTCAGGGGCTTGCTATGTGCATATGACTCCATTCAGGGAAAAGAGCCCACGGCTTTGGGCAATGGTTTGCCCTGTATACAAGCTGGAAGGTTGGAAGTTCATCTGTTCGATCGAGCCAAATTGATGAGAAATTGCTTTGTCTATTAATTATCTCCCCTAGTTTGCAAAAGTGTAGTGCTTGAATGTGTTGACCGAACACACACAATTCGTGTTGTTCTGGGCAACATTCGCAGCATTCCGAAGCTCGGACGGATCGAATAATCACTTGTACAAGTACAGACTACTTAGCCACCCGAGAAACAGACTCTACGTTCGTGGCCTTCATTATATTACTCTCGAGTGTATTGTTGGGGAAAAGTCACAAGTCTACAGAGTGTGTTGAATATGCGACTTAGAAGGCGAATGGGATGAGATGTTGTGGAACACCCATATACTTTTCCGTCTTGTACTAAAGCCACATAAATGTTTTCTTTCTCTTAGTAATAGTGAGGGAAACATGCCACTGGCATCATATTGGAAACTTGGTCTTCTCTCCTCTCATAACAGTACATTGAGCGTGCATTTGGTAGACATTAAATGATTGAGTAGAAGGATATTCACTATGTCTGGACATAATATTGGTGACTTTTTTTCTTTTAAAGTTGCTTTGCGATTGCCCAATATTACTTGCCTGCAGTCCATCTCCATCGCTGCTTTGATTCTCATGCAGCGAGTGGTGATGCTGGGCGTGTATCCGATCTGATTTCTACTTGTAGTGATTGCGTCGAAAAACTCGACTTTCTCATGTGGGCCATTATATACTCGCAAGTTGACCGTAAATGTGAAAAGGTATTGAAAAATGGGCAAATAATTTTGGGTTTTTTTCATCTTGAAAAATTCCATGACCAACACTATGTATGCCGCCCCTCGTCTCTCTGACAAAAGTCGGACCAAACGAAGAAAAAAAAAACTTAGCTGACTTGACCAATAAATTGTATAGGAAAAAATATATGATATTCAGGGCTGCAAACGGAGACAATGCTTCCTTCTGAATTTATGGAGGTCCATTAAGCATTATGGTTTGTGTATTATAAGGCAGCACATATCAATGGGATTCTGTAGAAGACAACAGCCTATTTTTATGTTGCTATGAAGTTTTGTGACAGATCAGGGGCTTGCTATGTGCATATGACTCCATTCAGGGAAAAGAGCCCACGGCTTTGGGCAATGGTTTGCCCTGTATACAAGCTGGAAGGTTGGAAGTTCATCTGTTCGATCGAGCCAAATTGATGAGAAATTGCTTTGTCTATTAATTATCTCCCCTAGTTTGCAAAAGTGTAGTGCTTGAATGTGTTGACCGAACAAACACAATTCGTGTTGTTCTGGGCAACATTCGCAGCATTCCGAAGCTCGGACGGATCGAATAATCACTTGTACAAGTACAGACTACTTAGCCACCCGAGAAACAGACTCTACGTTCGTGGCCTTCATTATATTACTCTCGAGTGTATTGTTGGGGAAAAGTCACAAGTCTACAGAGTGTGTTGAATATGCGACTTAGAAAGCGAATGGGATGAGATGTTGTCGAACACCCATATACTTTTCCGTCTTGTACTAAAGCCACATAAATGTTTTCTTTCTCTTAGTAATAGTGTGGGAAACAAGCCACTGGCATCATTTTGGAAACTTGGTCTTCTCTCCTCTCATAACATTATATTGAGCGTGCATTTGGTAGACATTAAATGATTGAGTAGAAGGATATTCACTATGTCTGGACATAATATTGGTGACTTTTTTTCTTTTAAAGTTGCCTTGCGAATGCCCAATATTACTTGCCTGCAGTCCATCCCCATCGCCGCTTTGATTCTAATGCAGCGAGTGGTGATGCTGGGCGTGTATCTGATCTGATTTCTACTTGTAGTGATTGCGTCGAAAAACTCGACTTCCCAATGCGAGCCATTATATACTCGCAAGTTGACCCTAAATGTGAAAAGGTATTGAAAAATGGGCAAGTAATTTTGGGTTTTTTTCATCTTGAAAAATTCCATGACCAACACTATGTATGCCGCCCGTCGTCTCTCTGACAAAAGTCGGACTAAACGATGAAAAAAAAACTTAGCTGACTTAACCAATAAATTGTATAGGAAAAAATATATGATATTCAGGGCTGCAAACGGAGACAATGCCTCCTTCTGAATTTGTGAGGGTCCATTAAGCATTATGGTTTGTGTATTATAAGGCAGCACATATCAATGAGATTCTGGGAAGACAACAGCCTATTTTTATGTTGCTATGGTGTTTTGTGACAGATCAGGGGCTTGCTATGTGCATGTGACACCATTCAGGGAAAAGAGCCCACGGCTTAGGGCGATCGTTTGCCCTGTATACAAACTAGAAGGTTGGAAGTTCATCTGTTCGATCGAGCCAAATTGATGAGAAATTGCTCTGTCTATTAATTATCTCCCCTAGTTTGCAAAAGTGTAGTGCTTGAATGCGTTGACCGAACACACACAATTCGTGTTGTTCTGGGCAACATTCGCAGCATTCCGAAGCTCGGACGGATCGAATAATCACTTGTACAAGTACAGACTACTTATCCATCCGAGAAACAGACTCTACGTTCGTCGCCTTCATTATATTACTCTCGAGTGTATTGTTGGGGAAAAGTCACAAGTCTACAGAGATGGTGTTGAATATGCGACTTAGAAGGCGAATGGGATGAGATGTTGTCGAACACCCATATACTTTTCCGTCTTGTACTAAAGCCACATAAATGTTTTCTTTCTCTTAGTAATAGTGAGGGAAACATGCCACTGGCATCATATTGGAAACTTGGTCTTCTCTCCTCTCATAACATTATACTGAGCGTGCATTTGGTAGACATTAAATAATTGAGTAGAAGGATATTCACTATGTCAGGACATTATATTTGTGATTTTTTTTTTAAAGTTGCCTTGCGAATGCCCAATATTACTTGCCTGCAGTCCATCCCCATCGATGCTTTGCTTCTCATGCAGCGAGTGGTGATGCTGGGCCAGTATCTGATCTGATTTCTACTTGTAGTGATTGCGTCGAAAAACTCGACTTTCCCATGTGAGCCATTATATACTCGCAAGTTGACCGTAAATGTGAAAAGGTATTGAAAAATGGGCAAATAATTTTGGGTTTTTTTTCATCTTGAAAAATTCCATGACGAACACAATGTATGCCGCCCGTCGTCTCTCTGACAAAAGTCGGACAAAACGATGAAAAAAAAAAACTTAGCTGCCTTAACCAATAAATTGTATAGGAAAAAATATATGATATTCAGGGCTGCAAACGGAGACAATGCCTCCTTCTGAATTTATGGAGGTCCATTAAGCATTATGGTTTGTGTATTATAAGGCAGCACATATTATTGATATTCTGGAGAAGACAACAGCCTATTTTTATGTTGCTATGATGTTTTGTGACAGATCAGGGGCTTGCTATGTGCATGTGACACCATTCAGGGAAAAGAGCCCACGGCTTTGGCCAATGGTTTGCCCTGTACACAAACTGGAAGGTTGGAAGTTCATCTGTTCGATCGAGCCAAATTGATGAGAAATTGCTCTGTCTATTAATTATCTCCCCTAGTTTACAAAAGTGTAGTGCTTGAATGTGTTGACCGAACACACACAATTCGTGTTGTTCTGGGCAACATTCGCAGCATTCCGAAGCTCGGACGGATCGAATAATCACTTGTACAAGTACAGACTACTTATCCATCCGAGAAACAGACTCTACGTTCGTCGCCTTCATTATATTACTCTCGAGTGTATTGTTGGGGAAAAGTCACAAGTCTACAGAGATGGTGTTGAATATGCGACTTAGAAGGCGAATGGGATGAGATGTTGTCGAACACCCATATACTTTTCCGTCTTGTACTAAAGCCACATAAATGTTTTCTTTCTCTTAGTAATAGTGAGGGAAACATGCCACTGGCATCATATTGGAAACTTGGTCTTCTCTCCTCTCATAACATTATACTGAGCGTGCATTTGGTAGACATTAAATAATTGAGTAGAAGGATATTCACTATGTCAGGACATTATATTTGTGATTTTTTTTTTAAAGTTGCCTTGCGAATGCCCAATATTACTTGCCTGCAGTCCATCCCCATCGATGCTTTGCTTCTCATGCAGCGAGTGGTGATGCTGGGCCAGTATCTGATCTGATTTCTACTTGTAGTGATTGCGTCGAAAAACTCGACTTTCCCATGTGAGCCATTATATACTCGCAAGTTGACCGTAAATGTGAAAAGGTATTGAAAAATGGGCAAATAATTTTGGGTTTTTTTTCATCTTGAAAAATTCCATGACGAACACAATGTATGCCGCCCGTCGTCTCTCTGACAAAAGTCGGACAAAACGATGAAAAAAAAAAACTTAGCTGCCTTAACCAATAAATTGTATAGGAAAAAATATATGATATTCAGGGCTGCAAACGGAGACAATGCCTCCTTCTGAATTTATGGAGGTCCATTAAGCATTATGGTTTGTGTATTATAAGGCAGCACATATTATTGATATTCTGGAGAAGACAACAGCCTATTTTTATGTTGCTATGATGTTTTGTGACAGATCAGGGGCTTGCTATGTGCATGTGACACCATTCAGGGAAAAGAGCCCACGGCTTTGGCCAATGGTTTGCCCTGTACACAAACTGGAAGGTTGGAAGTTCATCTGTTCGATCGAGCCAAATTGATGAGAAATTGCTCTGTCTATTAATTATCTCCCCTAGTTTACAAAAGTGTAGTGCTTGAATGTGTTGACCGAACACACACAATTCGTGTTGTTCTGGGCAACATTCGCAGCATTCCGAAGCTCGGACGGATCGAATAATCACTTGTACAAGTACAGACTACTTATCCACCCTAGAAACAGACTCTACGTTCGTCGCCTTCATTATATTACTCTCGAGTGTATTGCTGGGGAAAAGTCACAAGTCTACAGAGTGTGTTGAATATGCGACTTAGAAGGCGAATGGGATGAGATGTTGTCGAACACCCATATACTTTTCCGTCTTGTACTAAATCCACATAAATGTTTTCTTTCTCTTAGTAATAGTGAGGGAAACATGCCACTGGCATCATATTGGAAACTTGGTCTTCTCTCCTATCATAACATTATATTGAGCGTGCATTTGGTAGACATTAAATGATTGAGTAGAAGGATGTTCACTTTGTCTGGACATAATATTGGTGACTTTTTTCTATTAAAGTTGCCTTGCGAATGCCCAATTTTAGTTGCCTGCAGTCCATACCCATCGCTGCTTTGATTCTCATGCAGCGAGTGGTGATGCTGGGCGTGTATCTGATCTGATTTCTACTTGGAGTGATTGCGTCGAAAAACTCGACTTTTCCATGTGAGCCATTATATACTTGCAAGTTCACCGTAAATGTGAAAAGGTATTGAAAAATGGGCAAATAATTTTGTTTTTTTTTCATCTTGAACAATTCCATGACCAAGAATATGGATGCCGCCCGTCGTCTCTCTGACAAAAGTCGGACCAAACGATAAAAAAAAAACTTAGCTGACTTAACCAATAAATTGTATAGGAAAAAATATATGATATTCAGGGCTGCAAACGGAGACAATGCCTCCTTCTGAATTTATGGAGGTCCGTTAAGCATTATGGTTTGTGTATTATAAGGCAGCACATATCATTGAGATTCTGGAGAAGACAACAGCCTATTTTTATGTTGCTATGATGTTTTGTGACAGATCAGGGGCTTGCTATGTGCATGTGACACCATTCAGGGAAAAGAGCCCACGGCTTTGGGCAATGGTTTGCCCTGTATACAAACTGGAAGGTTGGAAGTTCATCTGTTCGATCGAGCCAAATTGATGAGAAATTGCTCTGTCTATTAATTATCTCCCCTCGTTCGCAAAAGTGCAGTGCTTGAATGTGTTGACCGCACACACACAATTCGTGTTGTTCTGAGCAACATTCGCAGCATTCCGAAGCTCGGACGGATCGAATAATCACTTGTACAAGTACAGACTACTTATCCACCCGAGAGACAGACTCTACAGTCGTCGCCTTCATTATATTACTCTCGAGTGTATTGTTGGGAAAAGTCACAAGTCTACAGAATGTGTTGAATATGCGACTCAGAAGGCGAATGGGATGAGATGTTGTCGAACACCCATATACTTTTCCGTCTTGTACTAAAGCCACATAAATGTTTTCTTTCTCTTAGTAATAGTGAGGGAAACATGCCACTGGCATCATATTGGAAACTTGGTCTTCTCTCCTCTCATAACATTATATTGAGCGTGCATTTGGTAGACATTAAATGATTGAGTAGAAGGATATTCACTATGTCTGGACATAATATTGGTGACTTTTTTTCTTTTAAAGTTGCCTTGCGAATGCCCAATATTACTTGCCTGCAGTCCATCCCCATCGCTGCTTTGATTCTCATGCAGCGAGTGGTGATGCTGGGCGTGTATCTGATCTGATTTCTACTTCTAGTGATTGCGTCGAAAAACTCGACTTTCCCATGTGAGCCATTATATACTCGCAAGTTGACCGTAAATGCGAAAAGGTATTGAAAAATGGGCAAATAATTTTGGGTTTTTTGCATCTTGAAAAATTCCACGACCAACACTATGTATGCCGCCCGTCGTCTCTCTGAGAAAAGTCGGACCAAACGATGAAAAAAAAAACTTAGCTGACTTAAGCAATAAATTGTATAGGGAAAAATATATGATATTCAGGGCTGCAAACGGAGACAATGCCTCCTTCTGAATTTATGGAGGTCCATTAAGCATTATGGTTTGTCTATTATAAGGCAGCACATATCAATGAGATTCCGGAGAAGACGACAGCCTATTTTTATGCTGCTATGATGTTTTTTGACAGATCAGGGGCTTGCTATGTGCATGTGACACCATTCAGTGAAAAGAGCCCACGGCTTTGGCCAATGGTTTGCCCTGTATACAAATTGGAAGGTTGGAAGTTCATCTGTTCGATCGAGCCAAATTTATGAGAAATTGCTCTGTCTATTAATTATTTCCCCTAGTTTGCAAAAGTGTAGTGCTTGAATGTGTTGACCGAACACACACAATTCGTGTTGTTCTGGGCAACATTCGCAGCATTCCGAAGCTCGGACGGATCGAATAATCACTTGTATAAGTACAGACTACTTATCCACCCGATAAACAGACTCTACGTTCGTCGCCTTCATTATATTACTCTCGAGTGTATTGTTGGGGAAAAGTCACAAGTCTACAGAGTGTGTTGAATATTCGACTTAGAAGGCGAATGGGATGAAATGTTGTCGAACACCCATATACTTTTCCGTCTTGTACTAAAGCCACATAAATGTTTTCTTTCTCTTAGTAATAGTGAAGGAAACATGCCACTGACATCATATTGGAACCTTGGTCTTCTCTCCTCTCATAACATTCTATTGAGCGTGCATTTGGTAGACATTAAATGATTGAGTAGAAGGATATTCTCTATGTCTGGACATAATATTGTTGACTTTTTTACTTTAAAAGTTGCCTTGCGAATGCCCAATATTACTTGCCTGCAGTCCATCCCCATCGCTGCTTTGATTCTCATGCAGCGAGTGGTGATGCTGGGCGTGTATCTGATCTGATTTCTACTTGTAGTGATTGCGTCGAAAAACTCGACTTTCTCATGTGAGCCATTATATACTCGCAAGTTGACCGTAAATGTGAAAAGGTATTGAAAAATGGGCAAATAATTTTGGGTTTTTTTCATCTTGAAAAATTCCATGACCAACACTATGTATGCCGCCCCTCGTCTCTCTGACAAAAGTCGGACCAAACGAAGAAAAATAAAACTTAGCTGACTTGACCAATAAATTGTATAGGAAAAAATATATGATATTCAGGGCTGCAAACGGAGACAATGCCTCCTTCTGAATTTATGGAGGTCCATTAAGCATTATGGTTTGTGTATTATAAGGCAGCACATATCAATGAGATTCTGGAGAAGACAACAGCCTATTTTTATGTTGCTATGAAGTTTTGTCACAGACCAGGGGCTTGCTATGTGCATATGACTCCATTCAGGGAAAAGAGCCCACGGCTTTGGGCAATGGTTTGCCCTGTATACAAACTGGAAGGTTGGAAGTTCATCTGTTCGATCGAGCCAAATTGATGAGAAATTGCTTTGTCTATTAATTATCTCCCCTAGTTTGCAAAAGTGTAGTGCTTGAATGTGTTGACCGAACACACACAATTCGTGTTGTTCTGGGCAACATTCGCAGCATTCCGAAGCTCGGACGGATCGAATAATCACATGTACAAGTACAAACTACTTAGCCACCCGAGAAACAGACTCTACGTTCGTCGCCTTCATTATATTACTCTCGAGTGTATTGTTGGGGAAAAGTCACAAGTCTACAGAGTGTGTTGAATATGCGACTTAGAAGGCGAATGGGATGAGATGTTGTCGAACACCCATATACTTTTCCGTCTTGTACTAAAGCCACATAACTGTTTTCTTTCTCTTAGTAATAGTGATGGAAACATGCCACTGGCATCATATTGGAAACTTGGTCTTCTCTCCTCTCATAACATTACATTGAGCGTCCATTTGGTAGACATTAAATGATTGAGTAGAAGGATATTCACTATGTCTGGACATAATATTGGTGACTTTTTTTCTTTTAAAGTTGCTTTGCGAATGCCCAATATTACTTGCCTGCAGTCCATCCCCATCGCTGCTTTGATTCTCATGCAGCGAGTGGTGATGCTGGATGTGTATCTGATCTGATTTCTACTTGTGATTGCGTCGAAAAACTCGACTTTCCCATGTGAGCCATTATATACTCGCAAGTTGACCGTAAATGTGAAAAGGTATTGAAAAATGGGCAAATAATTTTGGGTTTTTTTCATCTTGAAAAATTCCATGATCAACACTACGTATGCCGCCCGACGTCTCTCTGACAAAAGTCTGACCAAACGATGAAAAAAAAAACTTAGCTGACTTAACCAATAAATTGTATAGGAAAAAATATATGGTATTCAGGGCTGCAAACGGAGACAATGCCTCCTTCTGAACTTATGGAGGTCCATTAAGCATTATGGTTTGTGTATTATAAGGCAGCACGTATCAATGATATTCTGGAGAAGACAACAGCCTATTTTTATGTTGCTATGATGTTTTGTGACAGATCAGGGGCTTGCTATGTGCATGTGACACCATTCAGGGAAAAGAGCCTACGGCTTTGGGCAATGGTTTGCCCTGTATACAAACTGGAAGGTTGGAAGTTCATCTGTTCGATCGAGCCAAATTGATGAGAAATTGCTCTGTCTATTAATTATCTCCCCTAGTTTGCAAAAGTGTAGTGCTTGAATGTGTTGACCGAACGCACACAATTCGTGTTGTTCTGGGCAACATTCGCAGCATTCCGAAGCTCGGACGGATCGAATTATCACTTGAACAAGTACAGACAACTTATCCACCCGAGAAACAGACTCTACATTCGTCGCCTTCATTATATTACTCTCGAATGTATTGTTGGGGAAAAGTCACAAGTCTACAGAGTGTGTTGAATATGCGACTTAGAAGGCGAATGGGATGAGATGTTGTCGAACACCCATATACTTTTCCGTCTTGCACTAAAGCCACACAAATGTTTTCTTTCTCTTAGTAATAGTGAGGGAAACATGCCACTGGCATCATATTGGAAACTTGGTCTTCTCTCCTCTCATAACATTATATTGAGCGTGCATTTGGTAGACATTAAATGATTGAGTAGAAGGATATTCACTATGTCTGGACATAATATTGGTGACTTTTTTTCTTTTAAAGTTGCCTTGCGAATGCCCAATATTACTTGCCTGCAGTCCATCCCCATCGCTGCTTTGATTCTCATGCAGCGAGTGGTGATGCTGGGCGTGTATCTGATCTGATTTCTACTTGTAGTGATTGCGTCGAAAAACTCCACTTTCCCATGTGAGCCATTATATACTCGCAAGTTGACCGTAAATGTGGAAAGGTATTGAAAAATGGGCAAATAATTTTGGTTTTTTTTCATCATGAAAAATTCCATGTCCAACACTATGTATACCGCCCGTCGTCTCTCTGACAAAAGTCGGACCAAACGATGAAAAAAAAACTTAGCTGACTTAACCAATAAATTGTATAGGAAAAAATATATGATATTCAGGGCTGCAAACGGAGACAATGCCTCCTTCTGAATTTATGGAGGTCCATTAAGCATTATGGTTTGTGTGTTATAAGGCAGCACATATCAATGATATTCTGGAGAAGACAACAGCCTATTTTTATGTTGCTACGATGTTTTGTGACAGATCAGGGGCTTGCTATGTGCATGTGACACCATTCAGGGGAAGGAACCCACGGCTTTGGGCAAGGGTTTGCCCTGTATACAAACTGGAAGGTTGGAAGTTCATCTGTTCGATCGAGCCAAATTGATGAGAAATTGCTCTGTCTATTAATTATCTCCCCTAGTTTGCAAAAGTGTAGTGCTTGAATGTGTTGACCGAACACACACAATTCGTGTTGTTCTGGGCAACATTCGCACCATTCCGAAGCTCGGACGGATCGAATAATCACTTGTACAAGTACAGACAACTTATCCACCCGAGAAACAGACTCTACGTTCGTCGCCTTCATTATATTACTCTCGAATGTATTGTTGGGGAAAAGTCACAAGTCTACAGAGTGTGTTGAATATGCGACTTAGAAGGCGAATGGGATGAGATGTTGTCGAACACCCATATACTTTTCCGTCTTGTAATAAAGCCACACAAATGTTTTCTTTCTCTTAGTAATAGTGAGGGAAACATGCCACTGGCATCATATTGGAAACTTGGTCTTCTCTCCTCTCATAACATTATATTGAGCGTGCATTAGGTAGACATTAAATGATTGAGTAGAAGGATATTCACTATGTCTGGACATAATATTGGTGACTTTTTTTCTTTTAAAGTTGCCTTGCGAATGCCCAATATTACTTGCCTGCAGTCCATCCCCATCGCTGCTTTGATTCTCATGCAGCGAGTGGTGATGCTGGGCGTGTATCTGATATGATTTCTACTTGTAGTGATTGCGTCGAAAAACCCGACTTTTCCATGTGAGCCATTATATACTCGCAAGTTGACCGTAAAGGTGAAAAGGTATTGACAAATGGGCAAATAATTTTGGGTTTTTTTTCATCTTGAAAAATTCCATGACCAACACTATGTATGCCGCCCGTTGTCTCTCTGACAAAAGTCGGACCAAACGATGAAAAAAAAACTTAGCTGACTTAACCAATAAATTGCATTCGAAAAAATATATGATATTCAGGGCTGCAAACGGAGACAATGCCTCCTTCTGAATTTATGGAGGTCCATTAAGCATTATGGTTTGTGTAATATAAGGCAGCACATATCAATGATATTCTGGAGAAGACAACAGCCTATTTTTATGTTGCTATGATGTTTTGTGACAGATCAGGGGCTTGCTATGTGCATGTGACACCATTCAGGGAAAAGAGCCCACGGCTTTGGGCAATGGATTGCCCTGTATGCAAACTGGAAGGTTGGAAGTTCATCTGTTCGATCGAGCCAAGTTGATGAGAAATTGCTCTGTCTATTAATTATCTCCCCTAGTTAGCAAAAGTGTAGTGCTTGAATGTGTTGACCGAACACACACAATTCGTGTTGTTCTGGGCAACATTCTCAGCATTCCGAAGCTCGGACGGATCGAATAATCACTTGTACAAGTACAGACTACTTATCCACCCGAGAAACAGACTCTACGTTCGTCGCCTTCATTATATTACTCTCGAATGTATTGTTGGGGAAAAGTCACAAGTCTACAGAGTGTGTTGAATATGCGACTTAGAAGGCGAATGGGATGAGATGTTGTCGAACACCCATATACTTTTCCGTCTTGCACTAAAGTCACACAAATGTTTTCTTTCTCTTAGTAATAGTGAGGGAAACATGCCACTGGCATCATATTGGAAACTTGGTCTTCTCTCCTCTCATAACGTTATATTGAGCGTGCATTTGGTAGACATTAAATGATTGAGTAGAAGGATATTCACTATGTCTGGACATAATATTGGTGACTTTTTTTCTTTTAAAGTTGCCTTGCGAATGCCCAATATTACTTGCCTGCATCCATCCCCATCGCTGCTTTGATTCTCATGCAGCGAGTGGTGATGCTGGGCGTGTATCTGATCTGATTTCTACTTGTAGTGATTGCGTCGAAAAACTCCACTTTCCCATGTGAGCCATTATATACTCGCAACTTGACCGTAAATGTGAAAAGGTATTGAAAAATGGGCAAATAATTTTGGGTTTTTTTCATCTTGAAAAATTCCATGACCAACACTTTGTATGCCGCCCGTCGTCTCTCTGACAAAAGTCGGACCAAACGATGAAAAAAAAACTTAGCGGACTTGACCAATAAATTGTATAGGAGAAAATATATGATATTCAGGGCTGCAAACGGAGACAATGCCTCCTTCTGAATTTATGGAGGTCCATTAAGCATTATGGTTTGTGTATTATAAGGCAGCACATATCAATGAGATTCTGGAGAGGACAACAGCCTATTTTTATGTTGCTATGATGTTTTGTGACAGATCAGGGGCTTGCTATGTGCATGTGACACCATTCAGGGAAAAGAGCCCACGGCTTTGGGCATTGGATTGCCCTGTATTCAAACTGGAAGGTTGGAAGTTCATCTGTTCGATGGAGCCAAGTTGATGAGAAATTGCTCTGTCTATTAATTATCTCCCCTAGTCAGCAAAAGTGTAGTGCTTGAATGTGTTGACCGAACACCCACAATTCGTGTTGTTCTGGGCAACATTCTCAGCATTCCGAAGCTCGGACGGATCGAATAATCACTTCTACAAGTACAGACTACTTATCAACCCGAGAAACAGACTCTACGTTCGTCGCCTTCATTATATTACTCTCGAGTGTATTGTTGGGGAAAAGTCACAAGTCTACAGTGTGTGTTGAATATGCGTCTTAGAAGGCGAATGGGATGAGATGATGTCGAAAACCCATATACTTTTCCGTCTTGTACTAAAGCCACATAAATGTTTTCTTTCTCTTAGTAATAGTGAGGGAAACATGCCACTGGCATCATATTGGAAACTTGGTCTTCTCTCCTCTCATTACATTATATTGAGCGTGCATTTGGTAGACATTAAATGATTGAGTACAAGGATATTCACTATGTCTGGACATAATATTGGTGACTTTTTTTCTTTTAAAGATGCCTTGCGAATGCCCAATATTACTTGCCTGCAATCCATCCCCATCGCTGCTTTGATTCTCATGCAGCGAGGGGTGATGCTGGGCGTGTATCTGATCTGATTTCTTCTTGTAGTGATTGCGTCGAAAAACTCGACATTCCCATGTGAGCCATTATATACTCGCAAGTTGACCGTAAATGTGAAAAGGTATTGAAAAATGGGCAAATAATTTTGGTTTTTTTTCATCTTGAAAAATTCCATGACCATCACTATGTCTGCCGCCCGTCGTCTCTCTGACAAAAGTCGGACCAAACGATGAAAAAAAAACTTAACTGACTTAACCAATAAATTGTATAGGAAAAAATATATGATATTCAGGGCTGCAAACGGAGACAATACCTCCTTCTTAATTTATGGAGGTCCATTAAGCATTATGGTTTGTGTATTATAAGGCAGCACATATCAATGAGATTCTGGAGAAAACAACAGACTATTTTTATGTTGCTATGATGTTTTGTGACAGATCAGGGGTTTGCCATGTGCATGTGACACCATTCAGGGAAAAGAGCCCACGGCTTTGGGCAATGGTTTGCCCTGTATACAAACTGGAAGGTTGGAAGTTCATCTGTTCGATCGAGCCAAATTGATGAGAAATTGCTCTGTCTATTTATTATCTCCCCTAGTTTGCAAAAGTGTAGTGCTTGAATGTGTTGACCGAACACACACAATTCGTGTTGTTCTGGGCAACATTCGCAGCATTCCGAAGGTCTGACGGTTCGAATAATCACTTGTACAAGTACAGACTACTTATCCACCCGAGAAACAGACTCTACGTTCGTCGCCTTCATTATATTACTCTCGAATGTATTGTTGGGGAAAAGTCACAAGTCTACAGAGTGTGTTGAATATGCGACTTAGAAGGCGAATGGGATGAGATGTTGTCGAACACCCATATACTTTTCCGTCTTGTACTAAAGCCACATAAATGTTTTCTTTCTCTTAGTAATAGTGAGGGAAATATGCCACTGGCATCATATTGGAAACTTGGTCTTCTCTCCTCTCATAACATTATATTGAGCGTGCATTTGGTAGACATTAAATGATTGAGTAGAAGGATATTCACTATGTCTGGACATAATATTGGTGTCTTTTTTTCTTTTAAAGTTGCCTTGCGAATGCCCAATATTACTTGCCTGCAATCCATCCCCATCGCTGCTTTGATTCTCATGCGGCGAGGGGTGATGCTGGGCGTGTATCTGATCTGATTTCTACTTGTAGTGATTGCGTCGAAAAACTCGACATTCCCATGTGAGCCATTATATACTCGCAAGTTGACCGTAAATGTGAAAAGGTATTGAAAAATGGGCAAATAATTTTGGTTTTTTTTCATCTTGAAAAATTCCATGACCATCACTATGTCTGCCGCCCGTCGTCTCTCTGACAAAAGTCGGACCAAACGATGAAAAAAAACTTAACTGACTTAACCAATAAATTGTATAGGAAAAAATATATGATATTCAGGGCTGCAAACGGAGACAATACCTCCTTCTTAATTTATGGAAGTCCATTAAGCATTATGGTTTGTGTATTATAAGGCAGCACATATCAATGAGATTCTGGAGAAAACAACAGACTATTTTTATGTTGCTATGATGTTTTGTGACAGATCAGGGGTTTGCCATGTGCATGTGACACCATTCAGGGAAAAGAGCCCTCGGCTTTGGGCAATGGTTTGCCCTGTATACAAACTGGAAGGTTGGAAGTTCATCTGTTCGATCGAGCCAAATTGATGAGAAATTGCTCTGTCTATTTATTATCTCCCCTAGTTTGCAAAAGTGTAGTGCTTGAATGTGTTGACCGAACACACACAATTCGTGTTGTTCTGGGCAACATTCGCAGCATTCCGAAGGTCGGACGGTTCGAATAATCACTTGTACAAGTACAGACTACTTATCCACCCGAGAAACAGACTCTACGTTCGTCGCCTTCATTATATTACTCTCGAATGTATTGTTGGGGAAAAGTCACAAGTCTACAGAGTGTGTTGAATATGCGACTTAGAAGGCGAATGGGATGAGATGTTGTCGAACACCCATATACTTTTCCGTCTTGCACTAAAGCCACACAAATGTTTTCTTTCTCTTAGTAATAGTGAGGGAAACATGCCACTGGCATCATATTGGAAACTTGGTCTTCTCTCCTCTCATAACATTATATTGAGCGTGCATTTGGTAGACATTAAATGATTGAGTAGAAGGATATTCACTATGTCTGGACATAATATTGGTGACTTTTTTTCTTTTAAAGTTGCCTTGCGAATGCCCAATATTACTTGCCTGCAGTCCATCCCCATCGCTGCTTTGATTCTCATGCAGCGAGTGGTGATGCTGGGCGTGTATCTGATCTGATTTCTACTTGTAGTGATTGCGTCGAAAAACTCCACTTTCCCATGTGAGCCATTATATACTCGCAAGTTGACCGTAAATGTGGAAAGGTATTGAAAAATGGGCAAATAATTTTGGTTTTTTTTCATCATGAAAAATTCCATGACCAACACTATGTATACCGCCCGTCGTCTCTCTGACAAAAGTCGGACCAAACGATGAAAAAAAAACTTAGCTGACTTAACCAATAAATTGTATAGGAAAAAATATATGATATTCAGGGCTGCAAACGGAGACAATGCCTCCTTCTGAATTTATGGAGGTCCATTAAGCATTATGGTTTGTGTGTTATAAGGCAGCACATATCAATGATATTCTGGAGAAGACAACAGCCTATTTTTATGTTGCTACGATGTTTTGTGACAGATCAGGGGCTTGCTATGTGCATGTGACACCATTCAGGGGAAGGAACCCACGGCTTTGGGCAAGGGTTTGCCCTGTATACAAACTGGAAGGTTGGAAGTTCATCTGTTCGATCGAGCCAAATTGATGAGAAATTGCTCTGTCTATTAATTATCTCCCCTAGTTTGCAAAAGTGTAGTGCTTGAATGTGTTGACCGAACACACACAATTCGTGTTGATCTGGGCAACATTCGCACCATTCCGAAGCTCGGACGGATCGAATAATCACTTGTACAAGTACAGACAACTTATCCACCCGAGAAACAGACTCTACGTTCGTCGCCTTCATTATATTACTCTCGAATGTATTGTTGGGGAAAAGTCACAAGTCTACAGAGTGTGTTGAATATGCGACTTAGAAGGCGAATGGGATGAGATGTTGTCGAACACCCATATACTTTTCCGTCTTGTAATAAAGCCACACAAATGTTTTCTTTCTCTTAGTAATAGTGAGGGAAACATGCCACTGGCATCATATTGGAAACTTGGTCTTCTCTCCTCTCATAACATTATATTGAGCGTGCATTAGGTAGACATTAAATGATTGAGTAGAAGGATATTCACTATGTCTGGACATAATATTGGTGACTTTTTTTCTTTTAAAGTTGCCTTGCGAATGCCCAATATTACTTGCCTGCAGTCCATCCCCATCGCTGCTTTGATTCTCATGCAGCGAGTGGTGATGCTGGGCGTGTATCTGATCTGATTTCTACTTGTAGTGATTGCGTCGAAAAACCCGACTTTTCCATGTGAGCCATTATATACTCGCAAGTTGACCGTAAATGTGAAAAGGTATTGACAAATGGGCAAATAATTTTGGGTTTTTTTTCATCTTGAAAAATTCCATGACCAACACTATGTATGCCGCCCGTCGTCTCTCTGACAAAAGTCGGACCAAACGATGAAAAAAAAACTTAGCTGACTTAACCAATAAATTGCATTGGAAAAAATATATGATATTCAGGGCTGCAAACGGAGACAATGCCTCCTTCTGAATTTATGGAGGTCCATTAAGCATTATGGTTTGTGTAATATAAGGCAGCACATATCAATGATATTCTGGAGAAGACATCAGCCTATTTTTATGTTGCTATGATGTTTTGTGACAGATCAGGGGCTTGCTATGTGCATGTGACACCATTCAGGGAAAAGAGCCCACGGCTTTGGGCAATGGATTGCCCTGTATGCAAACTGGAAGGTTGGAAGTTCATCTGTTCGATCGAGCCAAGTTGATGAGAAATTGCTCTGTCTATTAATTATCTCCCCTAGTTAGCAAAAGTGTAGTGCTTGAATGTGTTGACCGAACACACACAATTCGTGTTGTTCTGGGCAACATTCTCAGCATTCCGAAGCTCGGACGGATCGAATAATCACTTGTACAAGTACAGACTACTTATCCACCCGAGAAACAGACTCTACGTTCGTCGCCTTCATTATATTACTCTCGAATGTATTGTTGGGGAAAAGTCACAAGTCTACAGAGTGTGTTGAATATGCGACTTAGAAGGCGAATGGGATGAGATGTTGTCGAACACCCATATACTTTTCCGTCTTGCACTAAAGCCACACAAATGTTTTCTTTCTCTTAGTAATAGTGAGGGAAACATGCCACTGGCATCATATTGGAAACTTGGTCTTCTCTCCTCTCATAACATTATATTGAGCGTGCATTTGGTAGACATTAAATGATTGAGTAGAAGGATATTCACTATGTCTGGACATAATATTGGTGACTTTTTTTCTTTTAAAGTTGCCTTGCGAATGCCCAATATTACTTGCCTGCAGTCCATCCCCATCGCTGCTTTGATTCTCATGCAGCGAGTGGTGATGCTGGGCGTGTATCTGATCTGATTTCTACTTGTAGTGATTGCGTCGAAAAACTCCACTTTCCCATGTGAGCCATTATATACTCGCAAGTTGACCGTAAATGTGGAAAGGTATTGAAAAATGGGCAAATAATTTTGGTTTTTTTTCATCATGAAAAATTCCATGACCAACACTATGTATACCGCCCGTCGTCTCTCTGACAAAAGTCGGACCAAACGATGAAAAAAAAACTTAGCTGACTTAACCAATAAATTGTATAGGAAAAAATATATGATATTCAGGGCTGCAAACGGAGACAATGCCTCCTTCTGAATTTATGGAGGTCCATTAAGCATTATGGTTTGTGTGTTATAAGGCAGCACATATCAATGATATTCTGGAGAAGACAACAGCCTATTTTTATGTTGCTACGATGTTTTGTGACAGATCAGGGGCTTGCTATGTGCATGTGACACCATTCAGGGGAAGGAACCCACGGCTTTGGGCAAGGGTTTGCCCTGTATACAAACTGGAAGGTTGGAAGTTCATCTGTTCGATCGAGCCAAATTGATGAGAAATTGCTCTGTCTATTAATTATCTCCCCTAGTTTGCAAAAGTGTAGTGCTTGAATGTGTTGACCGAACACACACAATTCGTGTTGTTCTGGGCAACATTCGCACCATTCCGAAGCTCGGACGGATCGAATAATCACTTGTACAAGTACAGACAACTTATCCACCCGAGAAACAGACTCTACGTTCGTCGCCTTCATTATATTACTCTCGAATGTATTGTTGGGGAAAAGTCACAAGTCTACAGAGTGTGTTGAATATGCGACTTAGAAGGCGAATGGGATGAGATGTTGTCGAACACCCATATACTTTTCCGTCTTGTAATAAAGCCACACAAATGTTTTCTTTCTCTTAGTAATAGTGAGGGAAACATGCCACTGGCATCATATTGGAAACTTGGTCTTCTCTCCTCTCATAACATTATATTGAGCGTGCATTAGGTAGACATTAAATGATTGAGTAGAAGGATATTCACTATGTCTGGACATAATATTGGTGACTTTTTTTCTTTTAAAGTTGCCTTGCGAATGCCCAATATTACTTGCCTGCAGTCCATCCCCATCGCTGCTTTGATTCTCATGCAGCGAGTGGTGATGCTGGGCGTGTATCTGATCTGATTTCTACTTGTAGTGATTGCGTCGAAAAACCCGACTTTTCCATGTGAGCCATTATATACTCGCAAGTTGACCGTAAATGTGAAAAGGTATTGACAAATGGGCAAATAATTTTGGGTTTTTTTTCATCTTGAAAAATTCCATGACCAACACTATGTATGCCGCCCGTTGTCTCTCTGACAAAAGTCGGACCAAACGATGAAAAAAAAACTTAGCTGACTTAACCAATAAATTGCATTGGAAAAAATATATGATATTCAGGGCTGCAAACGGAGACAATGCCTCCTTCTGAATTTATGGAGGTCCATTAAGCATTATGGTTTGTGTAATATAAGGCAGCACATATCAATGATATTCTGGAGAAGACAACAGCCTATTTTTATGTTGCTATGATGTTTTGTGACAGATCAGGGGCTTGCTATGTGCATGTGACACCATTCAGGGAAAAGAGCCCACGGCTTTGGGCAATGGATTGCCCTGTATGCAAACTGGAAGGTTGGAAGTTCATCTGTTCGATCGAGCCAAGTTGATGAGAAATTGCTCTGTCTATTAATTATCTCCCCTAGTTAGCAAAAGTGTAGTGCTTGAATGTGTTGACCGAACACACACAATTCGTGTTGTTCTGGGCAACATTCGCAGCATTCCGAAGCTCGGACGGATCGAATAATCACTTGTACAAGTACAGACTACTTATCCACCCGAGAAACAGACTCTACGTTCGTCGCCTTCATTATATTACTCTCGAATGTATTGTTGGGGAAAAGTCACAAGTCTACAGAGTGTGTTGAATATGCGACTTAGAAGGCGAATGGGATGAGATGTTGTCGAACACCCATATACTTTTCCGTCTTGCACTAAAGTCACACAAATGTTTTCTTTCTCTTAGTAATAGTGAGGGAAACATGCCACTGGCATCATATTGGAAACTTGGTCTTCTCTCCTCTCATAACGTTATATTGAGCGTGCATTTGGTAGACATTAAATGATTGAGTAGAAGGATATTCACTATGTCTGGACATAATATTGGTGACTTTTTTTCTTTTAAAGTTGCCTTGCGAATGCCCAATATTACTTGCCTGCATCCATCCCCATCGCTGCTTTGATTCTCATGCAGCGAGTGGTGATGCTGGGCGTGTATCTGATCTGATTTCTACTTGTAGTGATTGCGTCGAAAAACTCCACTTTCCCATGTGAGCCATTATATACTCGCAACTTGACCGTAAATGTGAAAAGGTATTGAAAAATGGGCAAATAATTTTGGGTTTTTTTCATCTTGAAAAATTCCATGACCAACACTTTGTATGCCGCCCGTCGTCTCTCTGACAAAAGTCGGACCAAACGATGAAAAAAAAACTTAGCGGACTTGACCAATAAATTGTATAGGAGAAAATATATGATATTCAGTGCTGCAAACGGAGACAATACCTCCTTCTGAATTTATGGAGGTCCATTAAGCATTATGGTTTGTGTATTATAAGGCAGCACATATCAATGAGAATCTGGAGAGGACAACAGCCTATTTTTATGTTGCTATGATGTTTTGTGACAGATCAGGGGCTTGCTATGTGCATGTGACACCATTCAGGGAAAAGAGCCCACGGCTTTGGGCATTGGATTGCCCTGTATTCAAACTGGAAGGTTGGAAGTTCATCTGTTCGATGGAGCCAAGTTGATGAGAAATTGCTCTGTCTATTAATTATCTCCCCTAGTCAGCAAAAGTGTAGTGCTTGAATGTGTTGACCGAACACCCACAATTCGTGTTGTTCTGGGCAACATTCTCAGCATTCCGAAGCTCGGACGGATCGAATAATCACTTCTACAAGTACAGACTACTTATCAACCCGAGAAACAGACTCTACGTTCGTCGCCTTCATTATATTACTCTCGAGTGTATTGTTGGGGAAAAGTCACAAGTCTACAGTGTGTGTTGAATATGCGTCTTAGAAGGCGAATGGGATAAGATGATGTCGAAAACCCATATACTTTTCCGTCTTGTACTAAAGCCACATAAATGTTTTCTTTCTCTTAGTAATAGTGAGGGAAACATGCCACTGGCATCATATTGGAAACTTGGTCTTCTCTCCTCTCATTACATTATATTGAGCGTGCATTTGGTAGACATTAAATGATTGAGTACAAGGATATTCACTATGTCTGGACATAATATTGGTGACTTTTTTTCTTTTAAAAATGCCTTGCGAATGCCCAATATTACTTGCCTGCAATCCATCCCCATCGCTGCTTTGATTCTCATGCAGCGAGGGGTGATGCTGGGCGTGTATCTGATCTGATTTCTTCTTGTAGTGATTGCGTGGAAAAACTCGACATTCCCATGTGAGCCATTATATACTCGCAAGTTGACCGTAAATGTGAAAAGGTATTGAAAAATGGGCAAATAATTTTGGTTTTTTTTCATCTTGAAAAATTCCATGACCATCACTATGTCTGCCGCCCGTCGTCTCTCTGACAAAAGTCGGACCAAACGATGAAAAAAAACATAACTGACTTAACCAATAAATTGTATAGGAAAAAATATATGATATTCAGGGCTGCAAACGGAGACAATACCTCCTTCTTAATTTATGGAGGTCCATTAAGCATTATGGTTTGTGTATTATAAGGCAGCACATATCAATGAGATTCTGGAGAAAACAACAGACTATTTTTATGTTGCTATGATGTTTTGTGACAGATCAGGGGTTTGCCATGTGCATGTGACACCATTCAGGGAAAAGAGCCCACGGCTTTGGGCAATGGTTTGCCCTGTATACAAACTGGAAGGTTGGAAGTTCATCTGTTCGATCGAGCCAAATTGATGAGAAATTGCTCTGTCTATTTATTATCTCCCCTAGTTTGCAAAAGTGTAGTGCTTGAATGTGTTGACCGAACACACACAATTCGTGTTGTTCTGGGCAACATTCGCAGCATTCCGAAGCTCGGACGGATCGAATAATCACTTGTACAAGTACAGACTACTTATCCACCCTAGAAACAGACTCTACGTTCGTCGCCTTCATTATATTACTCTCGAGTGTATTGTTGGGGAAAAGTCACAAGTCTACAGAGTGTGTTGAATATGCGACTTAGAAGGCGAATGGGATGAGATGTTGTCGAACACCCATATACTTTTCCGTCTTGCACTAAATCCACATAAATGTTTTCTTTCTCTTAGTAATAGTGAGGGAAACATGCCACTGGCATCATATTGGAAACTTGGTCTTCTCTCCTATCATAACATTATATTGAGCGTGCATTTGGTAGACATTAAATGATTGAGTAGAAGGATGTTCACTATGTCTGGACATAATATTGGTGACTTTTTTCTATTAAAGTTGCCTTGCGAATGCCCAATTTTAGTTGCCTGCAGTCCATACCCATCGCTGCTTTGATTCTCATGCAGCGAGTGGTGATGCTGGGCGTGTATCTGATCTGATTTCTACTTGGAGTGATTGCGTCGAAAAACTCGACTTTTCCATGTGAGCCATTATATACTTGCAAGTTCACCGTAAATGTGAAAAGGTATTGAAAAATGGGCAAATAATTTTGTTTTTTTTTCATCTTGAACAATTCCATGACCAACAATATGGATGCCGCCCGTCGTCTCTCTGACAAAAGTCGGACCAAACGATAAAAAAAAAACTTAGCTGACTTAACCAATAAATTGTATAGGAAAAAATATATGATATTCAGGGCTGCAAACGGAGACAATGCCTCCTTCTGAATTTATGGAGGTCCGTTAAGCATTATGGTTTGTGTATTATAAGGCAGCACATATCATTGAGATTCTGGAGAAGACAACAGCCTATTTTTATGTTGCTATGATGTTTTGTGACAGATCAGGGGCTTGCTATGTGCATGTGACACCATTCAGGGAAAAGAGCCCACGGCTTTGGGCAATGGTTTGCCCTGTATACAAACTGGAAGGTTGGAAGTTCATCTGTTCGATCGAGCCAAATTGATGAGAAATTGCTCTGTCTATTAATTATCTCCCCTCGTTTGCAAAAGTGCAGTGCTTGAATGTGTTGACCGCACACACACAATTCGTGTTGTTCTGAGCAACATTCGCAGCATTCCGAAGCTCGGACGGATCGAATAATCACTTGTACAAGTACAGACTACTTATCCACCCGAGAAACAGACTCTACAGTCGTCGCCTTCATTATATTACTCTCGAGTGTATTGTTGGGAAAAGTCACAAGTCTACAGAATGTGTTGAATATGCGACTCAGAAGGCGAATGGGATGAGATGTTGTCGAACACCCATATACTTTTCCGTCTTGTACTAAAGCCACATAAATGTTTTCTTTCTCTTAGTAATAGTGAGGGAAACATGCCACTGGCATCATATTGGAAACTTGGTCTTCTCTCCTCTCATAACATTATATTGAGCGTGCATTTGGTAGACATTAAATGATTGAGTAGAAGGATATTCACTATGTCTGGACATAATATTGGTGACTTTTTTTCTTTTAAAGTTGCCTTGCGAATGCCCAATATTACTTGCCTGCAGTCCATCCCCATCGCTGCTTTGATTCTCATGCAGCGAGTGGTGATGCTGGGCGTGTATCTGATCTGATTTCTACTTCTAGTGATTGCGTCGAAAAACTCGACTTTCCCATGTGAGCCATTATATACTCGCAAGTTGACCGTAAATGCGAAAAGGTATTGAAAAATGGGCAAATAATTTTGGGTTTTTTGCATCTTGAAAAATTCCATGACCAACACTATGTATGCCGCCCGTCGTCTCTCTGAGAAAAGTCGGACCAAACGATGAAAAAAAAAACTTAGCTGACTTAAGCAATAAATTGTATAGGGAAAAATATATGATATTCAGGGCTGCAAACGGAGACAATGCCTCCTTCTGAATTTATGGAGGTCCATTAAGCATTATGGTTTGTCTATTATAAGGCAGCACATATCAATGAGATTCCGGAGAAGACGACAGCCTATTTTTATGCTGCTATGATGTTTTGTGACAGATCAGGGGCTTGCTATGTGCATGTGACACCATTCAGTGAAAAGAGCCCACGGCTTTGGCCAATGGTTTGCCCTGTATACAAATTGGAAGGTTGGAAGTTCATCTGTTCGATCGAGCCAAATTTATGAGAAATTGCTCTGTCTATTAATTATTTCCCCTAGTTTGCAAAAGTGTAGTGCTTGAATGTGTTGACCGAACACACACAATTCGTGTAGTTCTGGGCAACATTCGCAGCATTCCGAAGCTCGGACGGATCGAATAATCACTTGTATAAGTACAGACTACTTATCCACCCGATAAACAGACTCTACGTTCGTCGCCTTCATTATATTACTCTCGAGTGTATTGTTGGGGAAAAGTCACAAGTCTACAGAGTGTGTTGAATATTCGACTTAGAAGGCGAATGGGATGAAATGTTGTCGAACACCCATATACTTTTCCGTCTTGTACTAAAGCCACATAAATGTTTTCTTTCTCTTAGTAATAGTGAAGGAAACGTGCCACTGACATCATATTGGAACCTTGGTCTTCTCTCCTCTCATAACATTCTATTGAGCGTGCATTTGGTAGACATTAAATGATTGAGTAGAAGGATATTCTCTATGTCTGGACATAATATTGTTGACTTTTTTACTTTTAAAGTTGCCTTGCGAATGCCCAATATTACTTGCCTGCAGTCCATCCCCATCGCTGCTTTGATTCTCATGCAGCGAGTGGTGATGCTGGGCGTGTATCTGATCTGATTTCTACTTGTAGTGATTGCGTCGAAAAACTCGACTTTCTCATGTGAGCCATTATATACTCGCAAGTTGACCGTAAATGTGAAAAGGTATTGAAAAATGGGCAAATAATTTTGGGTTTTTTTCATCTTGAAAAATTCCATGACCAACACTATGTATGCCGCCCCTCGTCTCTCTGACAAAAGTCGGACCAAACGAAGAAAAATAAAACTTAGCTGACTTGACCAATAAATTGTATAGGAAAAAATATATGATATTCAGGGCTGCAAACGGAGACAATGCCTCCTTCTGAATTGATGGAGGTCCATTAAGCATTATGGTTTGTGTATTATAAGGCAGCACATATCAATGAGATTCTGGAGAAGACAACAGCCTATTTTTATGTTGCTATGAAGTTTTGTCACAGACCAGGGGCTTGCTATGTGCATATGACTCCATTCAGGGAAAAGAGCCCACGGCTTTGGGCAATGGTTTGCCCTGTATACAAACTGGAAGGTTGGAAGTTCATCTGTTCGATCGAGCCAAATTGATGAGAAATTGCTTTGTCTATTAATTATCTCCCCTAGTTTGCAAAAGTGTAGTGCTTGAATGTGTTGACCGAACACACACAATTCGTGTTGTTCTGGGCAACATTCGCAGCATTCCGAAGCTCGGACGGATCGAATAATCACATGTACAAGTACAAACTACTTAGCCACCCGAGAAACAGACTCTACGTTCGTCGCTTTCATTATATTACTCTCGAGTGTATTGTTGGGGAAAAGTCACAAGTCTACAGAGTGTGTTGAATATGCGACTTAGAAGGCGAATGGGATGAGATGTTGTCGAACACCCATATACTTTTCCGTCTTGTACTAAAGCCACATAACTGTTTTCTTTCTCTTAGTAATAGTGATGGAAACATGCCACTGGCATCATATTGGAAACTTGGTCTTCTCTCCTCTCATAACATTACATTGAGCGTCCATTTGGTAGACATTAAATGATTGAGTAGAAGGATATTCACTATGTCTGGACATAATATTGGTGACTTTTTTTCTTTTAAAGTTGCTTTGCGAATGCCCAATATTACTTGCCTGCAGTCCATCCCCATCGCTGCTTTGATTCTCATGCAGCGAGTGGTGATGCTGGATGTGTATCTGATCTGATTTCTACTTGTGAATGCGTCGAAAAACTCGACTTTCCCATGTGAGCCATTATATACTCGCAAGTTGACCGTAAATGTGAAAAGGTATTGAAAAATGGGCAAATAATTTTGGGTTTTTTTCATCTCGAAAAATTCCATGACCAACACTATGTATGCCGCCCGTCGTCTCTCTGACAAAAGTCGGACCAAACGATGAAAAAAAAAACTTAGCTGACTTAATCAATAAATTGTATAGGAAAAAATATATGATATTCAGGGCTGCAAACGGAGACAATGCCTCCTTCTGAATTCATGGAGGTCCATTAAGCATTATGGTTTGTGTATTATAAGGCAGCACATATCAATGAGATTCTGGAGAAGACAACAGCCTATTTTTATGTTGCTATGATGTTTTGTGACAGATCATGGGCTTGCTATGTGCTTGTGACACCATTCGCGGAAAAAAGCCCACGGCTTTGGGCAATGGTTTGCCCTGTATACAAACTTGAAGGTTGGAAGTTCATCTGTTCGATCGAGCCAAATTGATGAGAAATTGCTCTGTCTATTAATTATCTCCCCTAGTTTGCAAAAGTGTAGTGCTTGAATGTGTTGACCGAACACACACAATTCGTGTTGTTCTGGGCAACATTCGCAGCATTCCGAAGCTCGGACGGATCGAATAATCACTTGTACAAGTACAGACTACTTATCCACCTGAGAAACAGACTCTACGTTCGTCGCCTTCATTATATTACTCTCGAGTGTATTGTTGGGGAAAAGTCACAAGTCTACAGAGTGTGTTGAATATGCGACTTAGAAGGCGAATGGGATGAGATGTTGTCGAACACCCAAATACTTTTCCGTCTTGTGCTAAAGCCACATAAATGTTTTCTTTCTCTTAGTAATAGTGAGGGACACATGCCACTGGCATCATATTGGAAACTTGGTCTTCTCTCCTCTCATAACATTATATTGAGCGTGCATTTGGTAGACATAAAATGATTGAGTAGAAGGATATTCACTATGTCTGGACATAATATTGGTGACTTTTTTTCTTTTAAAGTTGCCTTGCGAATGCCCAATATTATTTGCCTGCAGTCTATCTCCATCGCTGCTTTGATTCTCATGCAGCGAGTGGTGATGCTGGGCGTGTATCTGATCTGATTTCTACTTGTAGTGATTGCGTCGAAAAACTCGACTTTCCCATGTGACCCATTATATACTCGCCAGTTGACCGTAAATGTGAAAAGGTACTGAAAAATGGGCCACTAATTTTGGGTTTTTTTCATCTTGAAAAATTCCATGACCAAAACTATGTATGCCGGCCGTCGTCTCTCTGACAAAAGTCGGACTAAACAATGAAAAAAAAAACTTAGCTGACTTAACCAATAAATTGTATAGGAAAAAATATATGATATTCAGGGCTGCAAACGGAGACAATGCCTCCTTCTGAATTTATGTGGGTCCATTAAGCATTATGGTTTGTGTATTATAAGGCAGCACATATCAATGAGATTCTGGGAAGACAACAGCCTATTTTTATGTTGCTATGATGTTTTGTGACAGATCAGGGGCTTGCTATGTGCATGTGACACCATTCAGGGAAAAGAGCCCACGGCTTAGGGCGATCGTTTGCCCTGTATACAAACTGGAAGGTTGGAAGTTCATCTGTTCGATCGAGCCAAATTGATGAGAAATTGCTCTGTCTATTAATTAACTCCCCTAGTTTGCAAAAGTGTAGTGCTTGAATGCGTTGACCGAACACACACAATTCGTGTTGTTCTGGGCAACATTCGCAGCATTCCGAAGCTCGGACGGATCGAATAATCACTTGTACAAGTACAGACTACTTATCCATCCGAGAAACCGACACTACGTTCGTCGCCTTCATTATATTACTCTCGAGTGTATTGTTGGGGAAAAGTCACAAGTCTACAGAGATGGTGTTGAATATGCGACTTAGAAGGCGAATGGGATGAGATGTTGTCGAACACCCATATACTTTTCCGTCTTGTACTAAAGCCACATAAATGTTTTCTTTCTCTTAGTAATAGTGAGGGAAACATGCCACTGGCATCATATTGGAAACTTGGTCTTCTCTCCTCTCATAACATTATACTGAGCGTGCATTTGGTAGACATTAAATAATTGAGTAGAAGGATATTCACTATGTCAGGACATTATATTTGTGACTTTTTTTTTTAAGTTGCCTTGCGAATGCCCAATATTACTTGCCTGCAGTCCATCCCCATTGCTGCTTTGATTCTAATGCAGCGAGTGGTGATGCTGGGCCTGTATCTGATCTGATTTCTACTTGTAGTGATTGCGTCGAAAAACTCGACATTCCCATGTGAGCCATTATATACTCGCAAGTTGACCGTAAATGTGAAAAGGTATTGAAAAATGGGCAAATAATTTTGGTTTTTTTTCATCTTGAAAAATTCCATGACCATCACTATGTCTGCCGCCCGTCGTCTCTCAGACAAAAGTCGGACCAAACGATGAAAAAAAACTTAACTGACTTAACCAATAAATTGTATAGGAAAAAATATATGATATTCAGGGCTGCAAACGGAGACAATACCTCCTTCTTAATTTATGGAAGTCCATTAAGGATTATGGTTTGTGTATTATAAGGCAGCACATATCAATGAGATTCTGGAGAAAACAACAGACTATTTTTATGTTGCTATGATGTTTTGTGACAGATCAGGGGTTTGCCATGTGCATGTGACACCATTCAGGGAAAGGAGCCCACGGCTTTGGGCAATGGTTTGCCCTGTATACAAACTGGAAGGTTGGAAGTTCATCTGTTCGATCGAGCCAAATTGATGAGAAATTGCTCTGTCTATTTATTATCTCCCCTAGTTTGCAAAAGTGTAGTGCTTGAATGTGTTGACCGAACACACACAATTCGTGTTGTTCTGGGCAACATTCGCAGCATTCCGATGGTCGGACGGTTCGAATAACCACTTGTACAAGTACAGACTACTTATCCACCCGAGAAACAGACTCTACGTTCGTCGCCTTCATTATATTACTCTCGAGTGTATTGTTGGGGAAAAGTGACAAGTCTACAGAGTATGTAGAATATGCGACTTAGAAGGCGAATGGGATGAGATGTTGTCGAACCCTTATATACTTTTCCGTCTTGTACTAAAGCCACATAAATGTTTTCTTTCTCTTAGTAATAGTTAGGGAAACATGCCAATGGCATCATATTGGAAACTTGGTCTTCTCCCCTCTCATTACATTATATTGAGCGTGCATTTGGTAGACATTAAATGATTGAGTACAAGGATATTCACTATGTCTGGACATAATATTGGTGACTTTTTTTCTTTTAAAGTTGCCTTGCGAATGCCCAATATTACTTGCCTGCAGTCCATCCCCATCGCTGCTTTGATTCTCATGCAGCGAGTGGTGATGCTGGGCGTGTATCTGATCTGATTTCTACTTGTAGTGATTGCGTCGAAAAACTCGACTTTCCCATGTGAGCCATTATATACTCGCAAGTTGACCGTAAATGTGAAAAGGTATTGAAAAATGGGCAAATAATTTTGGGTTTTTTTCATCTTGAAAAATTCCATGATCAACACTACGTATGCCGCCCGACGTCTCTCTGACAAAAGTCTGACCAAACGATGAAAAAAAAAACTTAGCTGACTTAACCAATAAATTGTATAGGAAAAAATATATGGTATTCAGGGCTGCAAACGGAGACAATGCCTCCTTCTGAACTTATGGAGGTCCATTAAGCATTATGGTTTGTGTATTATAAGGCAGCACGTATCAATGATATTCTGGAGAAGACAACAGCCTATTTTTATGTTGCTATGATGTTTTGTGACAGATCAGGGGCTTGCTATGTGCATGTGACACCATTCAGGGAAAAGAGCCTACGGCTTTGGGCAATGGTTTGCCCTGTATACAAACTGGAAGGTTGGAAGTTCATCTGTTCGATCGAGCCAAATTGATGAGAAATTGCTCTGTCTATTAATTATCTCCCCTAGTTTGCAAAAGTGTAGTGCTTGAATGTGTTGACCGAACGCACACAATTCGTGTTGTTCTGGGCAACATTCGCAGCATTCCGAAGCTCGGACGGATCGAATTATCACTTGAACAAGTACAGACAACTTATCCACCCGAGAAACAGACTCTACATTCGTCGCCTTCATTATATTACTCTCGAATGTATTGTTGGGGAAAAGTCACAAGTCTACAGAGTGTGTTGAATATGCGACTTAGAAGGCGAATGGGATGAGATGTTGTCGAACACCCATATACTTTTCCGTCTTGCACTAAAGCCACACAAATGTTTTCTTTCTCTTAGTAATAGTGAGGGAAACATGCCACTGGCATCATATTGGAAACTTGGTCTTCTCTCCTCTCATAACATTATATTGAGCGTGCATTTGGTAGACATTAAATGATTGAGTAGAAGGATATTCACTATGTCTGGACATAATATTGGTGACTTTTTTTCTTTTAAAGTTGCCTTGCGAATGCCCAATATTACTTGCCTGCAGTCCATCCCCATCGCTGCTTTGATTCTCATGCAGCGAGTGGTGATGCTGGGCGTGTATCTGATCTGATTTCTACTTGTAGTGATTGCGTCGAAAAACTCCACTTTCCCATGTGAGCCATTATATACTCGCAAGTTGACCGTAAATGTGGAAAGGTATTGAAAAATGGGCAAATAATTTTGGTTTTTTTTCATCATGAAAAATTCCATGACCAACACTATGTATACCGCCCGTCGTCTCTCTGACAAAAGTCGGACCAAACGATGAAAAAAAACTTAGCTGACTTAACCAATAAATTGTATAGGAAAAAATATATGATATTCAGGGCTGCAAACGGAGACAATGCCTCCTTCTGAATTTATGGAGGTCCATTAAGCATTATGGTTTGTGTGTTATAAGGCAGCACATATCAATGATATTCTGGAGAAG
Source organism: Pictodentalium vernedei (assembly GCA_031216915.1). Classification (NCBI taxonomy): domain Eukaryota; kingdom Metazoa; phylum Mollusca; class Scaphopoda; order Dentaliida; family Dentaliidae; genus Pictodentalium; species Pictodentalium vernedei. Next base: position 257,375,454 of record CM062288.1, read on the forward strand.
ACAACAGCCTATTTTTATGTTGCTACGATGTTTTGTGACAGATCAGGGGCTTGCTATGTGCATGTGACACCATTCAGGGGAAGGAACCCACGGCTTTGGGCAAGGGTTTGCCCTGTATACAAACTGGAAGGTTGGAAGTTCATCTGTTCGATCGAGCCAAATTGATGAGAAATTGCTCTGTCTATTAATTATCTCCCCTAGTTTGCAAAAGTGTAGTGCTTGAATGTGTTGACCGAACACACACAATTCGTGTTGTTCTGGGCAACATTCGCACCATTCCGAAGCTCGGACGGATCGAATAATCACTTGTACAAGTACAGACAACTTATCCACCCGAGAAACAGACTCTACGTTCGTCGCCTTCATTATATTACTCTCGAATGTATTGTTGGGGAAAAGTCACAAGTCTACAGAGTGTGTTGAATATGCGACTTAGAAGGCGAATGGGATGAGATGTTGTCGAACACCCATATACTTTTCCGTCTTGTAATAAAGCCACACAAATGTTTTCTTTCTCTTAGTAATAGTGAGGGAAACATGCCACTGGCATCATATTGGAAACTTGGTCTTCTCTCCTCTCATAACATTATACTGAGCGTGCATTAGGTAGACATTAAATGATTGAGTAGAAGGATATTCACTATGTCTGGACATAATATTGGTGACTTTTTTTCTTTTAAAGTTGCCTTGCGAATGCCCAATATTACTTGCCTGCAGTCCATCCCCATCGCTGCTTTGATTCTCATGCAGCGAGTGGTGATGCTGGGCGTGTATCTGATCTGATTTCTACTTGTAGTGATTGCGTCGAAAAACCCGACTTTTCCATGTGAGCCATTATATACTCGCAAGTTGACCGTAAATGTGAAAAGGTATTGACAAATGGGCAAATAATTTTGGGTTTTTTTTCATCTTGAAAAATTCCATGACCAACACTATGTATGCCGCCCGTTGTCTCTCTGACAAAAGTCGGACCAAACGATGAAAAAAAAACTTAGCTGACTTAACCAATAAATTGCATTGGAAAAAATATATGATATTCAGGGCTGCAAACGGAGACAATGCCTCCTTCTGAATTTATGGAGGTCCATTAAGCATTATGGTTTGTGTAATATAAGGCAGCACATATCAATGATATTCTGGAGAAGACAACAGCCTATTTTTATGTTGCTATGATGTTTTGTGACAGATCAGGGGCTTGCTATGTGCATGTGACACCATTCAGGGAAAAGAGCCCACGGCTTTGGGCAATGGATTGCCCTGTATGCAAACTGGAAGGTTGGAAGTTCATCTGTTCGATCGAGCCAAGTTGATGAGAAATTGCTCTGTCTATTAATTATCTCCCCTAGTTTGCAAAAGTGTAGTGCTTGAATGTGTTGACCGAACACACACAATTCGTGTTGTTCTGGGCAACATTCTCAGCATTCCGAAGCTCGGACGGATCGAATAATCACTTGTACAAGTACAGACTACTTATCCACCCGAGAAACAGACTCTACGTTCGTCGCCTTCATTATATTACTCTCGAATGTATTGTTGGGGAAAAGTCACAAGTCTACAGAGTGTGTTGAATATGCGACTTAGAAGGCGAATGGGATGAGATGTTGTCGAACACCCATATACTTTTCCGTCTTGCACTAAAGTCACACAAATGTTTTCTTTCTCTTAGTAATAGTGAGGGAAACATGCCACTGGCATCATATTGGAAACTTGGTCTTCTCTCCTCTCATAACGTTATATTGAGCGTGCATTTGGTAAACATTAAATGATTGAGTAGAAGGATATTCACTATGTCTGGACATAATATTGGTGACTTTTTTTCTTTTAAAGTTGCCTTGCGAATGCCCAATATTACTTGCCTGCATCCATCCCCATCGCTGCTTTGATTCTCATACAGCGAGTGGTGATGCTGGGCGTGTATCTGATCTGATTTCTACTTGTAGTGATTGCGTCGAAAAACTCCACTTTCCCATGTGAGCCATTATATACTCGCAACTTGACCGTAAATGTGAAAAGGTATTGAAAAATGGGCAAATAATTTTGGGTTTTTTTCATCCTGAAAAATTCCATGACCAACACTTTGTATGCCGCCCGTCGTCTCTCTGACAAAAGTCGGACCAAACGATGAAAAAAAAACTTAGCGGACTTGACCAATAAATTGTATAGGAGAAAATATATGATATTCAGGGCTGCAAACGGAGACAATACCTCCTTCTGAATTTATGGAGGTCCATTAAGCATTATGGTTTGTGTATTATAAGGCAGCACATATCAATGAGATTCTGGAAAGGACAACAGCCTATTTTTATGTTGCTATGATGTTTTGTGACAGATCAGGGGCTTGCTATGTGCATGTGACACCATTCAGGGAAAAGAGCCCACGGCTTTGGGCATTGGATTGCCCTGTATTCAAACTGGAAGGTTGGAAGTTCATCTGTTCGATGGAGCCAAGTTGATGAGAAATTGCTCTGTCTATTAATTATCTCCCCTAGTCAGCAAAAGTGTAGTGCTTGAATGTGTTGACCGAACACCCACAATTCGTGTTGTTCTGGGCAACATTCTCAGCATTCCGAAGCTCGGACGGATCGAATAATCACTTCTACAAGTACAGACTACTTATCAACCCGAGAAACAGACTCTACGTTCGTCGCCTTCATTATATTACTCTCGAGTGTATTGTTGGGGAAAAGTCACAAGTCTACAGTGTGTGTTGAATATGCGTCTTAGAAGGCGAATGGGATGAGATTGATGTCGAAAACCCATATACTTTTCCGTCTTGTACTAAAGCCACATAAATGTTTTCTTTCTCTTAGTAATAGTGAGGGAAACATGCCACTGGCATCATATTGGAAACTTGGTCTTCTCTCCTCTCATTACATTATATTGAGCGTGCATTTGGTAGACATTAAATGATTGAGTACAAGGATATTCACTATGTCTGGACATAATATTGGTGACTTTTTTTCTTTTAAAGATGCCTTGCGAATGCCCAATATTACTTGCCTGCAATCCATCCCCATCGCTGCTTTGATTCTCATGCAGCGAGGGGTGATGCTGGGCGTGTATCTGATCTGATTTCTTCTTGTAGTGATTGCGTCGAAAAACTCGACTTTCCCATGTGAGCCATTATATACTCGCAAGTTGACCGTAAATGTGAAAAGGTATTGAAAAATGGGCAAATAATTTTGGTTTTTTTTCATCTTGAAAAATTCCATGACCATCACTATGTCTGCCGCCCGTCGTCTCTCTGACAAAAGTCGGACCAAACGATGAAAAAAAAACTTAACTGACTTAACCAATAAATTGTATAGGAAAAAATATATGATATTCAGGGCTGCAAACGGAGACAATACCTCCTTCTTAATTTATGGAGGTCCATTAAGCATTATGGTTTGTGTATTATAAGGCAGCACATATCAATGAGATTCTGGAGAAAACAACAGACTATTTTTATGTTGCTATGATGTTTTGTGACAGATCAGGGGTTTGCCATGTGCATGTGACACCATTCAGGGAAAAGAGCCCACGGCTTTGGGCAATGGTTTGCCCTGTATACAAACTGGAAGGTTGGAAGTTCATCTGTTCGATCGAGCCAAATTGATGAGAAATTGCTCTGTCTATTTATTATCTCCCCTAGTTTGCAAAAGTGTAGTGCTTGAATGTGTTGACCGAACACACACAATTCGTGTTGTTCTGGGCAACATTCGCAGCATTCCGAAGGTCGGACGGTTCGAATAATCACTTGTACAAGTACAGACTACTTATCCACCCGAGAAACAGACTCTACGTTCGTCGCCTTCATTATATTACTCTCGAATGTATTGTTGGGGAAAAGTCACAAGTCTACAGGGTGTGTTGAATATGCGACTTAGAAGGCGAATGGGATGAGATGTTGTCGAACACCCATATACTTTTCCGTCTTGCACTAAAGCCACACAAATGTTTTCTTTCTCTTAGTAATAGTGAGGGAAACATGCCACTGGCATCATATTCGAAACTTGGTCTTCTCTCCTCTCATAACATTATATTGAGCGTGCATTTGGTAGACATTAAATGATTGAGTAGAAGGATATTCACTATGTCTGGACATAATATTGGTGACTTTTTTTCTTTTAAAGTTGCCTTGCGAATGCCCAATATTACTTGCCTGCAGTCCATCCCCATCGCTGCTTTGATTCTCATGCAGCGAGTGGTGATGCTGGGCGTGTATCTGATCTGATTTCTACTTGTAGTGATTGCGTCGAAAAACTCCACTTTCCCATGTGAGCCATTATATACTCGCAACTTGACCGTAAATGTGAAAAGGTATTGAAAAATGGGCAAATAATTTTGGGTTTTTTTCATCTTGAAAAATTCCATGACCAACACTTTTTATGCCGCCCGTCGTCTCTCTGACAAAAGTCGGACCAAACGATGAAAAAAAAACTTAGCTGACTTAACCAATAAATTGTATAGGAAAAAATATATGATATTCAGGGCTGCAAACGGAGACAATGCCTCCTTCTGAATTTGTGAGGGTCCATTAAGCATTATGGTTTGTGTATTATAAGGCAGCACATATCAATGAGATTCTGGGAAGACAACAGCCTATTTTTATGTTGCTATGATGTTTTGTGACAGATCAGGGGCTTGCTATGTGCATGTGACACCATTCAGGGAAAAGAGCCCACGGCTTAGGGCGATCGTTTGCCCTGTATACAAACTAGAAGGTTGGAAGTTCATCAGTTCGATCGAGCCAAATTGATGAGAAATTGCTCTGTCTATTAATTATCTCCCCTAGTTTGCAAAAGTGTAGTGCTTGAATGCGTTGACCGAACACACACAATTCGTGTTGTTCTGGGCAACATTCGCAGCATTCCGAAGCTCGGACGGATCGAATAATCACTTGTACAAGTACAGACTACTTATCCATCCGAGAAACAGACTCTACGTTCGTCGCCTTCATTATATTACTCTCGAGTGTATTGTTGGGGAAAAGTCACAAGTCTACAGAGATGGTGTTGAATATGCGACTTAGAAGGCGAATGGGATGAGATGTTGTCGAACACCCATATACTTTTCCGTCTTGTACTAAAGCCACATAAATGTTTTCTTTCTCTTAGTAATAGTGAGGGAAACATGCCACTGGCATCATATTGGAAACTTGGTCTTCTCTCCTCTCATAACATTATACTGAGCGTGCATTTGGTAGACATTAAATAATTGAGTAGAAGGATATTCACTATGTCAGGACATTATATTTGTGTTTTTTTTTTTAAAGTTGCCTTGCGAATGCCCAATATTACTTGCCTGCAGTCCATCCCCATCGATGCTTTGCTTCTCATGCAGCGAGTGGTGATGCTGGGCCAGTATCTGATCTGATTTCTACTTGTAGTGATTGCGTCGAAAAACTCGACTTTCCCATGTGAGCCATTATATACTCGCAAGTTGACCGTAAATGTGAAAAGGTATTGAAAAATGGGCAAATAATTTTGGGTTTTTTTTCATCTTGAAAAATTCCATGACGAACACAATGTATGCCGCCCGTCGCCTCTCTGACAAAAGTCGGACCAAACGATGAAAAAAAAAAACTTAGCTGCCTTAACCAATAAATTGTATAGGATAAAATATATGATATTCAGGGCTGCAAACGGAGACAATGCCTCCTTCTGAATTTATGGAGGTCCATTAAGCATTATGGTTTGTGTATTATAAGGCAGCACATATTATTGAGATTCTGGAGAAGACAACAGCCTATTTTTATGTTGCTATGATGTTTTGTGACAGATCAGGGGCTTGCTATGTGCATGTGACACCATTCAGGGAAATGAGCCCACAGCTTTGGCCAATGGTTTGCCCTGTACACAAACTGGAAGGTTGGAAGTTCATCTGTTCGATCGAGCCAAATTGATGAGAAATTGCTCTGTCTATTAATTATCTCCCCTAGTTTACAAAAGTGTAGTGCTTGAATGTGTTGACCGAACACACACAATTCGTGTTGTTCTGGGCAACATTCGCAGCATTCCGAAGCTCGGACGGATCGAATAATCACTTGTACAAGTACAGACTACTTATCCACCCTAGAAACAGACTCTACGTTCGTCGCCTTCATTATATTACTCTCGAGTGTATTGTTGGGGAAAAGTCACAAGTCTACAGAGTGTGTTGAATATGCGACTTAGAAGGCGAATGGGATGAGATGTTGTCGAACACCCATATACTTTTCCGTCTTGTACTAAATCCACATAAATGTTTTCTTTCTCTTAGTAATAGTGAGGGAAACATGCCACTGGCATCATATTGGAAACTTGGTCTTCTCTCCTATCATAACATTATATTGAGCGTGCATTTGGTAGACATTAAATGATTGAGTAGAAGGATGTTCACTATGTCTGGACATAATATTGGTGACTTTTTTCTATTAAAGTTGCCTTGCGAATGCCCAATTTTAGTTGCCTGCAGTCCATACCCATCGCTGCTTTGATTCTCATGCAGCGAGTGGTGATGCTGGGCGTGTATCTGATCTGATTTCTACTTGGAGTGATTGCGTCGAAAAACTCGACTTTTCCATGTGAGCCATTATATACTTGCAAGTTCACCGTAAATGTGAAAAGGTATTGAAAAATGGGCAAATAATTTTGTTTTTTTTTCATCTTGAACAATTCCATGACCAACAATATGGATGCCGCCCGTCGTCTCTCTGACAAAAGTCGGACCAAACGATAAAAAAAAAACTTAGCTGACTTAACCAATAAATTGTATAGGAAAAAATATATGATATTCAGGGCTGCAAACGGAGACAATGCCTCCTTCTGAATTTATGGAGGTCCGTTAAGCATTATGGTTTGTGTATTATAAGGCAGCACATATCAATGAGATTCTGGAGAAGACAACAGCCTATTTTTATGTTGCTATGATGTTTTGTGACAGATCAGGGGCTTGCTATGTGCATGTGACACCATTCAGGGAAAAGAGCCCACGGCTTTGGGCAATGGTTTGCCCTGTATACAAACTGGAAGGTTGGAAGTTCATCTGTTCGATCGAGCCAAATTGATGAGAAATTGCTCTGTCTATTAATTATCTCCCCTCGTTTGCAAAAGTGCAGTGCTTGAATGTGTTGACCGCACACACACAATTCGTGTTGTTCTGAGCAACATTCGCAGCATTCCGAAGCTCGGACGGATCGAATAATCACTTGTACAAGTACAGACTACTTATCCACCCGAGAAACAGACTCTACAGTCGTCGCCTTCATTATATTACTCTCGAGTGTATTGTTGGGAAAAGTCACAAGTCTACAGAATGTGTTGAATATGCGACTCAGAAGGCGAATGGGATGAGATGTTGTCGAACACCCATATACTTTTCCGTCTTGTACTAAAGCCACATAAATGTTTTCTTTCTCTTAGTAATAGTGAGGGAAACATGCCACTGGCATCATATTGGAAACTTGGTCTTCTCTCCTCTCATAACATTATATTGAGCGTGCATTTGGTAGACATTAAATGATTGAGTAGAAGGATATTCACTATGTCTGGACATAATATTGGTGACTTTTTTTCTTTTAAAGTTGCCTTGCGAATGCCCAATATTACTTGCCTGCAGTCCATCCCCATCGCTGCTTTGATTCTCATGCAGCGAGTGGTGATGCTGGGCGTGTATCTGATCTGATTTCTACTTCTAGTGATTGCGTCGAAAAACTCGACTTTCCCATGTGAGCCATTATATACTCGCAAGTTGACCGTAAATGCGAAAAGGTATTGAAAAATGGGCAAATAATTTTGGGTTTTTTGCATCTTGAAAAATTCCATGACCAACACTATGTATGCCGCCCGTCGTCTCTCTGAGAAAAGTCGGACCAAACGATGAAAAAAAAACTTAGCTGACTTAAGCAATAAATTGTATAGGGAAAAATATATGATATTCAGTGCTGCAAACGGAGACAATGCCTCCTTCTGAATTTATGGAGGTCCATTAAGCATTATGGTTTGTCTATTATAAGGCAGCACATATCAATGAGATTCCGGAGAAGACGACAGCCTATTTTTATGCTGCTATGATGTTTTGTGACAGATCAGGGGCTTGCTATGTGCATGTGACACCATTCAGTGAAAAGAGCCCACGGCTTTGGCCAATGGTTTGCCCTGTATACAAATTGGAAGGTTGGAAGTTCATCTGTTCGATCGAGCCAAATTTATGAGAAATTGCTCTGTCTATTAATTATTTCCCCTAGTTTGCAAAAGTGTAGTGCTTGAATGTGTTGACCGAACACACACAATTCGTGTTGTTCTGGGCAACATTCGCAGCATTCCGAAGCTCGGACGGATCGAATAATCACTTGTATAAGTACAGACTACTTATCCACCCGATAAACAGACTCTACGTTCGTCGCCTTCATTATATTACTCTCGAGTGTATTGTTGGGGAAAAGTCACAAGTCTACAGAGTGTGTTGAATATTCGACTTAGAAGGCGAATGGGATGAAATGTTGTCGAACACCCATATACTTTTCCGTCTTGTACTAAAGCCACATAAATGTTTTCTTTCTCTTAGTAATAGGGAAGGAAACGTGCCACTGACATCATATTGGAACCTTGGTCTTCTCTCCTCTCATAACATTCTATTGAGCGTGCATTTGGTAGACATTAAATGATTGAGTAGAAGGATATTCTCTATGTCTGGACATAATATTGTTGACTTTTTTACTTTTAAAGTTGCCTTGCGAATGCCCAATATTACTTGCCTGCAGTCCATCCCCATCGCTGCTTTGATTCTCATGCAGCGAGTGGTGATGCTGGGCGTGTATCTGATCTGATTTCTACTTGTAGTGATTGCGTCGAAAAACTCGACTTTCTCATGTGAGCCATTATATACTCGCAAGTTGACCGTAAATGTGAAAAGGTATTGAAAAATGGGCAAATAATTTTGGGTTTTTTTCATCTTGAAAAATTCCATGACCAACACTATGTATGCCGCCCCTCGTCTCTCTGACAAAAGTCGGACCAAACGTAGAAAAATAAAACTTAGCTGACTTGACCAATAAATTGTATAGGAAAAAATATATGATATTCAGGGCTGCAAACGGAGACAATGCCTCCTTCTGAATTTATGGAGGTCCATTAAGCATTATGGTTTGTGTATTATAAGGCAGCACATATCAATGAGATTCTGGAGAAGACAACAGCCTATTTTTATGTTGCTATGAAGTTTTGTCACAGACCAGGGGCTTGCTATGTGCATATGACTCCATTCAGGGAAAAGAGCCCACGGCTTTGGGCAATGGTTTGCCCTGTATACAAACTGGAAGGTTGGAAGTTCATCTGTTCGATCGAGCCAAATTGATGAGAAATTGCTTTGTCTATTAATTATCTCCCCTAGTTTGCAAAAGTGTAGTGCTTGAATGTGTTGACCGAACACACACAATTCGTGTTGTTCTGGGCAACATTCGCAGCATTCCGAAGCTCGGACGGATCGAATAATCACATGTACAAGTACAAACTACTTAGCCACCCGAGAAACAGACTCTACGTTCGTCGCCTTCATTATATTACTCTCGAGTGTATTGTTGGGGAAAAGTCACAAGTCTACAGAGTGTGTTGAATATGCGACTTAGAAGGCGAATGGGATGAGATGTTGTCGAACACCCATATACTTTTCCGTCTTGTACTAAAGCCACATAACTGTTTTCTTTCTCTTAGTAATAGTGATGGAAACATGCCACTGGCATCATATTGGAAACTTGGTCTTCTCTCCTCTCATAACATTACATTGAGCGTCCATTTGGTAGACATTAAATGATTGAGTAGAAGGATATTCACTATGTCTGGACATAATATTGGTGACTTTTTTTCTTTTAAAGTTGCTTTGCGAATGCCCAATATTACTTGCCTGCAGTCCATCCCCATCGCTGCTTTGATTCTCATGCAGCGAGTGGTGATGCTGGATGTGTATCTGATCTGATTTCTACTTGTGATTGCGTCGAAAAACTCGACTTTCCCATGTGAGCCATTATATACTCGCAAGTTGACCGTAAATGTGAAAAGGTATTGAAAAATGGGCAAATAATTTTGGGTTTTTTTCATCTCGAAAAATTCCATGACCAACACTATGTATGCCGCCCGTCGTCTCTCTGACAAAAGTCGGACCAAACGATGAAAAAAAAAACTTAGCTGACTTAATCAATAAATTGTATAGGAAAAAATATATGATATTCAGGGCTGCAAACGGAGACAATGCCTCCTTCTGAATTCATGGAGGTCCATTAAGCATTATGGTTTGTGTATTATAAGGCAGCACATATCAATGAGATTCTGGAGAAGACAACAGCCTATTTTTATGTTGCTATGATGTTTTGTGACAGATCATGGGCTTGCTATGTGCTTGTGACACCATTCGCGGAAAAAAGCCCACGGCTTTGGGCAATGGTTTGCCCTGTATACAAACTTGAAGGTTGGAAGTTCATCTGTTCGATCGAGCCAAATTGATGAGAAATTGCTCTGTCTATTAATTATCTCCCCTAGTTTGCAAAAGTGTAGTGCTTGAATGTGTTGACCGAACACACACAATTCGTGTTGTTCTGGGCAACATTCTCAGCATTCCGAAGCTCGGACGGATCGAATAATCACTTGTACAAGTACAGAATACTTATCCACCCGAGAAACAGACTCTACGTTCGTCGCCTTCATTATATTACTCTCGAGTGTATTGTTGGGGAAAAGTCACAAGTCTACAGAGTGTGTTGAATATGCGACTTAGAAGGCGAATGGGATGAGATCATGTCGAACACCCATATACTTTTCCGTCTTGTACTAAAGCCACATAAATGTTTTCTTTCTCTTAGTAATAGTGAAGGAAACATGCCACTGGCATCATATTGGAAACTTGGTCTTCTCTCCTCTCATTACATTATATTGAGCGTGCATTTGGTAGACATTAAATGATTGAGTAGAAGGATATTCACTATGTCTGGACATAATATTGGTGACTTTTTTTCTTTTAAAGTTGCCTTGCGAATGCCCAATATTACTTGCCTGCAATCCATCCCCATCGTTGCTTTGATTCTCATGCGGCGAGGGGTGATGCTGGGCGTGTATCTGATCTGATTTCTACTTGTAGTGATAGCGTCGAAAAACTCGACATTCCCATGTGAGCCATTATATACTCGCAAGTTGACCGTAAATGTGAAAAGGTATTGAAAAATGGGCAAATAATTTTGGTTTTTTTTCATCTTGAAAAATTCCATGACCATCACTATGTCTGCCGCCCGTCGTCTCTCTGACAAAAGTCGGACCAAACGATGAAAAAAAAACTTAGCTGACTTAACCAATAAATTGTATAGGAAAAAATATATGATATTCAGGGCTGCAAACGGAGACAATACCTCCTTAATTTATGGAGGTCCATTAAGCATTATGGTTTGTGTATTATAAGGCAGCACATATCAATGAGTTTCTGGAGAAAACAACAGACTATTTTTATGTTGCTATGATGTTTTGTGACAGATCAGGGGTTTGCCATGTGCATGTGACACCATTCAGGGAAAAGAGCCCACGGCTTTGGGCAATGGTTTGCCCTGTATACAAACTGGAAGGTTGGAAGTTCATCTGTTCGATCGAGCCAAATTGATGAGAAATTGCTTGTCTATTTATTATCTCCCCTAGTTTGCAAAAGTGTAGTGCTTGAATGTGTTGACCGAACGCACACAATTCGTGTTGTTCTGGGCAACATTCGCAGCATTCCGAAGCTCGGACGGATCGAATTATCACTTCAACAAGTACAGACAACTTATCCACCCGAGAAACAGACTCTACATTCGTCGCCTTCATTATATTACTCTCGAATGTATTGTTGGGGAAAAGTCACAAGTCTATAGACTATGTAGAATATGCGACTTAGAAGGCGAATGGGATGAGATGTTGTCGAACACCCATATACTTTTCGGTCTTGTACTAAAGCCACATAAATGTTTTCTTTCTCTTAGTAATAGTGAGGGAAACATGCCACTGGCATCAAATTGGAAAGTTGGTCTTCTCTCCTCTCATTACATTATATTGAGCGTGCATTTGGTAGACATTAAATGATTGAGTACAAGGATATTCAATATGTCTGGACATAATATTGGTGACTTTTTTTCTTTTAAAGTTGCCTTGCGAATGCCCAATATTACTTGCCTGCAGTCCATCCCCATCGCTGCTTTGATTCTCATGCAGCGAGTGGTGATGCTGGGCGTGTATCTGATCTGATTTCTACTTGTTGTGATTGCGTCTAAAAACTCCACTTTCCCATGTGAGACATTATATACTCGCAAGTTGACCGTAAATGTGAAAAGGTATTGAAAAATGGGCAAATAATTTTGGGTTTTTTTTCGTCTTGAAAAATTCCATGACCAACACTATGTATGCCGCTCGTTGTCTCTCTGACAAAAGTCGGACCAAACGATGAAAAAAAAAACTTAGCTGACTTAACCAATAAATTGTATCGGAAAAATATATGATATTCAGGGCTGCAAACTTAGACAATGCCTCCTTCTGAATTTATGGAGGTCCATTAAGCATTATGGTTTGTGTAATATAAGGCAGCACATATCAATGAGATTCTGGAGAAGACAACAGCCTATTTTCATGTTGCTATGATGTTTTGGGACATATCAGGGGCTTGCTATGTGCATGTGACACCATTCAAGGAAAAGAGCCCACGGCTTTGGGCAATGGTTTGCCCTGTATACAAACTGGAAGGTTGGAAGTTCATCTGTTCGATCGAGCCAAATTGATGAGAAATTGCTCTGTCTATTAATTATCTCCCCTAGTTTGCAAAAGTGTAGTGCTTGAATGTGTTGACCGAACACACACAATTCTTGTTGTTCTGGCCAACATTCGCAGCATTCCGAAGCTCGGACGGATCGAATAATCACTTGTACAAGTACAGACTACTTATCCACCCGAGAAACAGACTCTACGTTCGTCGCCTTCATTATATTACTCTCGAGTGTATTGTTGGGGAAAAGTCACAAGTCTGCAGAGTGTGATGAATATGCGACTTAGAAGGCGAATGGGATGAGGTGTTGTCGAACACCCATATACTTTTCCGTCTTGTACTAAAGCCACATAAATGTTTTCTTTCTCTTAGTAATAGTGAGGGAAACATGCCACTGGCATCATATTGGAAACTTGGTCTTCTCTCCTCTCATAACATTATATTGAGCGCGCATTTGGTAGACATTAAATGATTGAGTAGAAGGATATTCACTATGTCTGGACATAATATTGGTGACTTTTTTTCTTTTAAAGTTGCCTTGCGAATGCCCAATATTACTTGCCTGCAGTCTATCCCCATCGCTGCTTTGATTCTCATGCAGCGAGTGGTGATGCTGGGCGTGTATCTGATCTAATTTCTACTTGTAGTGATTGCGTCGAAAAACTCGACTTTCCCATGTGAGCCATTATATACTCGCAAGTTGACCGTAAATGTGAAAAGGTATTGAAAAATGGGCAAATAATTTTGGATTTTTTTCATCTTGAAAAATTCCATGACCAACACTATGTATGCCGCCCGTCGTCTCTCTGACAAAAGTCGGACCAAACGATGAAAAAAAAAACTTAGCTGACTTAACCAAAAAATTGTATAGGAGAAAATATATGATATTCAGGGCTGCAAACGGAGACAATACCTCCTTCTGAATTTATGGAGGTCCATTAAGCATTAAGCTTTGTGTATTATAAGGCAGCACATATCAATGAGATTCTGGAGAAGACAACAGACTATTTTTATGTTGCTATGATGTTTTGTGACGGATCAGGGGTTTGCTATGTGCATGTGACACCATTAAGGGAAAAGAGCCCACGGCTTTGGGCAATGGTGTGCCCTGTATATAAACTGGAAGGTTGGAAGTTCATCTGTTCGATCGAGCCAAATTTATGAGAAATTGCTCTGTCTATTAATTATCTCCCCTAGTTTGCAAAAGTGTAGTGCTTGAATGTGTTGACCGAACACACATAATTCGTGTTGTTCTGGGCAACATTCGCAGCATTCCGAAGCTCGGACGGATCGAATAATCACTTGCACAACTACAGACTACTTATCCACCCGAGAAACAGACTCTACGTTCGTCGCCTTCATTATATTACTCTCGAGTGTATTGTTGGGGAAAAGTCACAAGTCTACAGTGTGTGTTGAATATGCGTCTTAGAAGGCGAATGGGATGAGATGATGTCGAACACCCAAATACTTTTCCGTCTTGTACTAAAGTCACATACATGTTTTCTTTCTCTTAGTAATAGTGAGGGAAACATGTCACTGGCATCATATTGGAAACTTGGTCTTCTCTCCTCTCATTACATTATATTGAGCGTGCATTTGGTAGGCATTAAATGATTGAGTAGGAGGATATTCACTATGTCTGGACATAATATTGGTAACTTTTTTTCTTTTAAAGTTGCCTTGCGAATGCCCAATATTACTTGCCTGCAATCCATCTCCATCGCTGCTTTGATTCTCATGCAGCGAGGGGTGATGCTGGGCGTGTATCTGATCTGATTTCTACTTGTAGTGATTGCGTCGAAAAACTCGACATTCCCATGTGAGCCATTATATATTCGCAAGTTGACCATAAATGTGAAAAGGTATTGAAAAATGGGCAAATAATTTTGTTTTTTTTCATCTCGAAAAATTCCATGACCATCACTATGTCTGCCGCCCGTCGTCTCTCTGACAAAAGTCGGACCAAACGATGAAAAAAAAAACTTAACTGACTTAACCAATAAATAGTATAGGAAAAAATATATGATATTCAGGGCTGCAAACGGAGACAATACCTCCTTCTTAATTTATGGAGGTCCATTAAGCATTATGGTTTGTGTATTATAAGGCAGCACATATCAATGAGATTCTGGAGAAGACAACAGACTATTTTTATGTTGCTATGATGTTTTGTGAGAGATCAGGGGTTTGCTATGTGCATGTGACACCATTCAGGGAAAAGAGCCCACGGCTTTGGGCAATGGTTTGCCCTGTACACAAACTGGAAGGTTGGAAGTTCATCTGTTCGATCGAGCCAAATTGACGAGAAATTGCTCTGTCTATTTATTATCTCCCCTAGTTTGCAAAAGAGTAGTGCTTGAATGTGTTGACCGAACACACACAATTCGTGTTGTTCTGGGCAACATTCGCAGCATTCCGAAGGTCGGACGGATCAAATAATCCCTTGTACAAGTACAGATTACTTATCCACCCGAGAAACAGACTCTACGTTCGTCGCCTTCATTATATTACTCTCGAGTGTATTGTTGGGGAAAAGTCACAAGTCTATAGACTATGTAGAATATGCGACTTAGAAGGCGAATGGGATGAGATGTTGTCGAACACCCATATACTTTTCGGTCTTGTACTAAAGCCACATAAATGTTTTCTTTCTCTTAGTAATAGTGAGGGAAACATGCCACTGGCATCAAATTGGAAACTTGGTCTTCTCTCCTCTCATTACATTATATTGAGCGTGTATTTGGTAGACATTAAATGATTGAGTACAAGGATATTCACTATGTCTGGACATAATATTGGTGACTTTTTTTCTTTTAAAGTTGCCTTGCGAATGCCCAATATTACTTGCCTGCAGTCCATCCTCATCGCTGCTTTGATTCTCATGCAGCGAGTGGTGATGCTGGGCGTGTATCTGATCTGATTTCTACTTGTTGTGATTGCGTCTAAAAACTCCACTTTCCCATGTGAGACATTATATACTCGCAAGTTGACCGTAAATGTGAAAAGGTATTGAAAAATGGGCAAATAATTTTGGGTTTTTTTTCGTCTTGAAAAATTCCATGACCAACACTATGTATGCCGCTCGTTGTCTCTCTGACAAAAGTCGGACCAAACGATGAAAAAAAAAACTTAGCTGACTTAACCAATAAATTGTATCGGAAAAATATATGATATTCAGGGCTGCAAACTTAGACAATGCCTCCTTCTGAATTTATGGAGGTCCATTAAGCATTATGGTTTGTGTAATATAAGGCAGCACATATCAATGAGATTCTGGAGAAGACAACAGCCTATTTTCATGTTGCTATGATGTTTTGGGACATATCAGGGGCTTGCTATGTGCATGTGACACCATTCAGGGAAAAGAGCCCACGGCTTTGGGCAATGGTTTGCCCTGTATACAAACTGGAAGGTTGGAAGTTCATCTGTTCGATCGAGCCAAATTGATGAGAAATTGCTCTGTCTATTAATTATCTCCCCTAGTTTGCAAAAGTGTAGTGCTTGAATGTGTTGACCGAACACACACAATTCTTGTTGTTCTGGCCAACATTCGCAGCATTCCGAAGCTCGGACGGATCGAATAATCACTTGTACAAGTACAGACTACTTATCCACCCGAGAAACAGACTCTACGTTCGGCGCCTTCATTATATTACTCTCGAGTGTATTGTTGGGGAAAAGTCACAAGTCTGCAGAGTGTGATGAATATGCGACTTAGAAGGCGAATGGGATGAGGTGTTGTCGAACACCCATATACTTTTCCGTCTTGTACTAAAGCCACATAAATGTTTTCTTTCTCTTAGTAATAGTGAGGGAAACATGCCACTGGCATCATATTGGAAACTTGGTCTTCTCTCCTCTCATAACATTATATTGAGCGCGCATTTGGTAGACATTAAATGATTGAGTAGAAGGATATTCACTATGTCTGGACATAATATTGGTGACTTTTTTTCTTTTAAAGTTGCCTTGGGAATGCCCAATATTACTTGCCTGCAGTCTATCCCCATCGCTGCTTTGATTCTCATGCAGCGAGTGGTGATGCTGGGCGTGTATCTGATCTAATTTCTACTTGTAGTGATTGCGTCGAAAAACTCGACTTTCCCATGTGAGCCATTATATACTCGCAAGTTGACCGTAAATGTGAAAAGGTATTGAAAAATGGGCAAATAATTTTGGATTTTTTTCATCTTGAAAAATTCCATGACCAACACTATGTATGCCGCCCGTCGTCTCTCTGACAAAAGTCGGACCAAACGATGAAAAAAAAAACTTAGCTGACTTAACCAAAAAATTGTATAGGAGAAAATATATGATATTCAGGGCTGCAAACGGAGACAATACCTCCTTCTGAATTTATGGAGGTCCATTAAGCATTATGCTTTGTGTATTATAAGGCAGCACATATCAATGAGATTCTGGAGAAGACAACAGACTATTTTTATGTTGCTATGATGTTTTGTGACGGATCAGGGGTTTGCTATGTGCATGTGACACCATTAAGGGAAAAGAGCCCACGGCTTTGGGCAATGGTGTGCCCTGTATATAAACTGGAAGGTTGGAAGTTCATCTGTTCGATCGAGCCAAATTTATGAGAAATTGCTCTGTCTATTAATTATCTCCCCTAGTTTGCAAAAGTGTAGTGCTTGAATGTGTTGACCGAACACACATAATTCGTGTTGTTCTGGGCAACATTCGCAGCATTCCGAAGCTCGGACGGATCGAATAATCACTTGCACAACTACAGACTACTTATCCACCCGAGAAACAGACTCTACGTTCGTCGCCTTCATTATATTACTCTCGAGTGTATTGTTGGGGAAAAGTCACAAGTCTACAGTGTGTGTTGAATATGCGTCTTAGAAGGCGAATGGGATGAGATGATGTCGAACACCCATATACTTTTCCGTCTTGTACTAAAGTCACATACATGTTTTCTTTCTCTTAGTAATAGTGAGGGAAACATGTCACTGGCATCATATTGGAAACTTGGTCTTCTCTCCTCTCATTACATTATATTCAGCGTGCATTTGGTAGGCATTAAATGATTGAGTAGAAGGATATTCACTATGTCTGGACATAATATTGGTAACTTTTTTTCTTTTAAAGTTGCCTTGCGAATGCCCAATATTACTTGCCTGCAATCCATCTCCATCGCTGCTTTGATTCTCATGCAGCGAGGGGTGATGCTGGGCGTGTATCTGATCTGATTTCTACTTGTAGTGATTGCGTCGAAAAACTCGACATTCCCATGTGAGCCATTATATATTCGCAAGTTGACCATAAATGTGAAAAGGTATTGAAAAATGGGCAAATAATTTTGTTTTTTTATCATCTCGAAAAATTCCATGACCATCACTATGTCTGCCGCCCGTCGTCTCTCTGACAAAAGTCGGACCAAACGATGAAAAAAAAAACTTAACTGACTTAACCAATAAATAGTATAGGAAAAAATATATGATATTCAGGGCTGCAAACGGAGACAATACCTCCTTCTTAATTTATGGAGGTCCATTAAGCATTATGGTTTGTGTATTATAAGGCAGCACATATCAATGAGATTCTGGAGAAGACAACAGACTATTTTTATGTTGCTATGATGTTTTGTGAGAGATCAGGGGTTTGCTATGTGCATGTGACACCATTCAGGGAAAAGAGCCCACGGCTTTGGGCAATGGTTTGCCCTGTACACAAACTGGAAGGTTGGAAGTTCATCTGTTCGATCGAGCCAAATTGACGAGAAATTGCTCTGTCTATTAATTATCTCCCCTAGTTTGCAAAAGTGTAGTGCTTGAATGTGTTGACCGAACACACACAATTCGTGTTGTTCTGGGCAACATTCGCAGCATTCCGAAGGTCGGACGGATCAAATAATCCCTTGTACAAGTACAGATTACTTATCCACCCGAGAAACAGACTCTACGTTCGTCGCCTTCATTATATTACTCTCGAGTGTATTGTTGGGGAAAAGTCACAAGTCTATAGACTATGTAGAATATGCGACTTAGAAGGCGAATGGGATGAGATGTTGTCGAACACCCATATACTTTTCGGTCTTGTACTAAAGCCACATAAATGTTTTCTTTCTCTTAGTAATAGTGAGGGAAACATGCCACTGGCATCAAATTGGAAACTTGGTCTTCTCTCCTCTCATTACATTATATTGAGCGTGCATTTGGTAGACATTAAATGATTGAGTACAAGGATATTCACTATGTCTGGACATAATATTGGTGACTTTTTTTCTTTTAAAGTTGCCTTGCGAATGCCCAATATTACTTGCCTGCAGTCCATCCCCATCGCTGCTTTGATTCTCATGCAGCGAGTGGTGATGCTGGGCGTGTATCTGATCTGTTCTACTTGTAGTGATTGCGTCTAAAAACTCCACTTTCCCATGTGAGCCATTATATACTCGCAAGTTGACCGTAAATGTGAAAAGGTATTGAAAAATGGGCAAATAATTTGGGGTTTTTTTTCGTCTTGAAAAATTCCATGACCAACACTATGTATGCCGCCCGTTGTCTCTCTGACAAAAGTCGGACCAAACGATGAAAAAAAAAACTTAGCTGACTTAACCAATAAATTGTATCGGAAAAATATATGATATTCAGGGCTGCAAACTTAGACAATGCCTCCTTCTGAATTTATGGAGGTCCATTAAGCATTATGGTTTGTGTAATATAAGGCAGCACATATCAATGAGTTTCTGGAGAAGACAACAGCCTATTTTCATGTTGCTATGATGTTTTGTGACATATCAGGGGCTTGCTATGTGCATGTGACACCATTCAGGGAAAAGAGCCCACGGCTTTGGGCAATGGTTTGCCCTGTATACAAACTGGAAGGTTGGAAGTTCATCTGTTCGATCGAGCCAAATTGATGAGAAATTGATCTGTCTATTAATTATCTCCCCTAGTTTGCAAAAGTGTAGTGCTTGAATGTGTTGACCGAACACACACAATTCGTGTTGTTCTGGCCAACATTCGCAGCATTCCGAAGCTCGGACGGATCGAATAATCACTTGTACAAGTACAGACTACTTATCCACCCGAGAAACAGACTCTACGTTCGTCGCCTTCATTATATTACTCTCGAGTGTATTGTTGGGGAAAAGTCACAAGTCTACAGAGTGTGATGAATATGCGACTTAGAAGGCGAATGGGATGAGGTGTTGTCGAACACCCATATACTTTTCCGTCTTGTACTAAAGCCACATAAATGTTTTCTTTCTCTTAGTAATAGTGAGGGAAACATGCCACTGGCATCATATTGGAAACTTGGTCTTCTCTCCTCTCATAACATTATATTGAGCGTGCATTTGGTAGACATTAAATGATTGAGTAGAAGGATATTCACTATGTCTGGACATAATATTGGTGACTTTTTTTCTTTTAAAGTTGCCTTGGGAATGCCCAATATTACTTGCCTGCAGTCCATCCCCATCGCTGCTTTGATTCTCATGCAGCGAGTGGTGATGCTGGGCGTGTATCTGATCTAATTTCTACTTGTAGTGATTGCGTCGAAAAACTCGACTTTCCCATGTGAGCCATTATATACTCGCAAGTTGACCGTAAATGTGAAAAGGTATTGAAAAATGGGCAAATAATTTTGGATTTTTTTCATCTTGAAAAATTCCATGACCAACACTATGTATGCCGCCCGTCGTCTCTCTGACAAAAGTCGGACCAAACGATGAAAAAAAAAACTTAGCTGACTTAACCAAAAAATTGAATAGGAGAAAATATATGATATTCAGGGCTGCAAACGGAGACAATACCTCCTTCTGAATTTATGGAGGTCCATTAAGCATTATGGTTTGTGTATTATAAGGCAGCACATATCAATGAGATTCTGGAGAAGACAACAGACTATTTTTATGTTGCTATGATGTTTTGTGACGGATCAGGGGTTTGCTATGTGCATGTGACACCATTCAGGGAAAAGAGCCCACGGCTTTGGGCAATGGTTTGCCCTGTATAGAAACTGGAAGGTTGGAAGTTCATCTGTTCGATCGAGCCAAATTGATGAGAAATTGCTCTGTCTATTAATTATCTCCCCTAGTTTGCAAAAGTTTAGTGCTTGAATGTGTTGACCGAACACACATAATTCGTGTTGTTCTGGGCAACATTCGCAGCATTCCGAAGCTCGGACGGATCGAATAATCACTTGCACAACTACAGACTACTTATCCACCCGAGAAACAGACTCTACGTTCGTCGCCTTCATTATATTACTCTCGAGTGTATTGTTGGGGAAAAGTCACAAGTCTACAGAGTATGTAGAATATGCGACTTAGAAGGCGAATGGGATGAGATGTTGTCGAACACCCTTATACTTTTCCGTCTTGTACTAAAGCCACATAAATGTTCTCTTTCTATTAGTAAAAGTGAGTGAAACATGCCACTGGCATCATATTGGAAACTTTGTCTTCTCTCCTCTCATAACATTATATTGAGCGTGCATTTGGTAGACATTAAATGATTGAGTAGAAGGATATTCACTATGTCTGGACATAATATTGGTGACTTTTTTTCTTTTAAAGTTGCCTTGCGAATGCCCAATATTACTTGCCTGCAGTCCATCCTCATCGCTGCTTTGATTCTCATGCAGCGAGTGGTGATGCTGGGCGTGTATCTGATT
Source organism: Pictodentalium vernedei (assembly GCA_031216915.1). Lineage (NCBI taxonomy): Eukaryota > Metazoa > Mollusca > Scaphopoda > Dentaliida > Dentaliidae > Pictodentalium > Pictodentalium vernedei. The sequence goes on from CM062288.1 coordinate 257,396,826, forward strand.
TGATTTCTACTTGTAGTGATTGCGTCGAAAAACTCCACTTTCCCATGTGAGCCATTATATACTCGCAACTTGACCGTAAATGTGAAAAGGTATTGAAAAATGGGCAAATAATTTTGGGTTTTTTTCATCTTGAAAAATTCCATGACCAACACTATGTATGCCGCCCGTCGTCTCTCTGACAAAAGTCGGACCAAACGATGAAAAAAAAACTTAGCTGACTTAACAAATAAATTGTATAGGTGAAAATATATGATATTCAGGGCTGCAAACGGAGACAATACCTCCTTCTGAATTTATGGAGGTCCATTAAGCATTATGGTTTGTGTATTATAAGGGAGCACATATCAATGAGATTCTGGAGAAGACAACAGCCTTTTTTTATTTTCCTATGATGTTTTGTGACAGATCAGGGGCTTGCTATGTGCATGTGACACCATTCAGGGAAAAGAGCCCACTTCTTTGGGCAATGGATTGCCCTGTATACAAACTGGAAGGTTGGAAGTTCATCTGTTCGATCGAGCCAAGTTGATGAGAAATTGCTCTGTCTATTAATTATCTCCCCTAGTTAGCAAAAGTGTAGTGCTTGAATGTGTTGACCGAACACACACAATTCGTGTTGTTCTGGGCAACATTCTCAGCATTCCGAAGCTCGGACGGATCGAATAATCACTTGTACAAGTACAGACTACTTATCCACCCGAGAAACAGACTCTACGTTCGTCGCCTTCATTATATTACTCTCGAGTGTATTGTTGGGGAAAAGTCACAAGTCTACAGAGTGTGTTGAATATGCGACTTAGAAGGCGAATGGGATGAGATGTTGTCGAACACCCATACACTTTTCCGTCTTGTACTAAAGCCACATAAATGTTTTCTTTCTCTTAGTAATAGTGAAGGAAACATGCCACAGGCATCATATTGGAAACTTGGTCTTCTCTCCTCTCATTACATTATATTGAGCGTGCATGTGGTAGACATTAAATGATCGAGTAGAAGGATATTCACTATGTCTGGACATAATATTGGTGACTTTTTTTCTTTTAAAGTTGCCTTGCGAATGCCCAATATTACTTGCCTGCAATCCATCCCCATCGCTGCTTTGATTCTCATGCAGCGAGTGGTGATGTTGAGCGTGTATCTGATCTGATTTCTACTTGTAGTGATTGCGTCGAAAAACTCGACATTCCCATGTGAGCCATTGTATACTCGCAAGTTGACCGTAAATGTGAAAAGGTATTGAAAAATGGGCAAATAATTTTGGGTTTTTTTCATCTTGAAAAATTCCATGACCATCACTATGTCTGCCGCCCGTCGTCTCTCTGACAAAAGTCGGACCAAACGATGAAAAAAAAACTTAACTGACTTAACCAATAAATTGTATAGGAAAAAATATATGATATTCAGGGCTGCAAACGGAGACAATACCTCCTTCTGAATTTATGGAGGTCCATTAAGCATTATGGTTTGTGTATTATAAGGCAGCACATATCAATGAGATTTTGGAGAAGACAACAGACTATTTTTATGTTGCTATGATGTTTTGTGACAGATCAGGGGTTTGCTATGTGCATGTGACACCATTCAGGGAAAAGAGCCCACGGCTTTGGGCAATGGTTTGCCCTGTTTACAAACTGGAAGGTTGGAAGTTCATGTGTTCGATCGAGCCAAATTGATGAGAAATTGCTCTGTCTATTTATTATCTCCCCTAGTTTGCAAAAGTGTAGTGCTTGAATGTGTTGACCGAACACACACAATTCGTGTTGTTCTGGGCAACGTTCGCAGCACTCCGAAGCTCGGACGGATCGAATAATCACTTGTACAAGTACAGACTACTTATCCACCCGAGAAACAGACTCTACGTTCGTCGCCTTCATTATATTACTCTCGAGTGTATTGTTGGGGAAAAGTCACAAGTCTACAGAGTGTGTTGAATGTTCGACTTAGAAGGCGAATGGGATGAGATGTTGTCGAACACCCATATACTTTTCCGTCTTGTACTAAATCCACATAAATGTTTTCTTTCTCTTAGTAATAGTGAGGGAAACATGCCACTGGCATCATATTGGAAACTTGGTCTTCTCTCCTCTCATAACATTATATTGAGCGTGCATTTGGTAGACATTAAATGATTGAGTAGAAGGATATTCACTATGTCTGGACATAATATTGGTGACTTTTTTTCTTTTAAAGTTGCCTTGCGAATGCCCAATATTACTTGCCTGCAGTCCATCCCCATCGCTGCTTTGATTCTAATGCAGCGAGTGGTGATGCTGGGCGTGTATCTGATCTGATTTCTACTTGTAGTGATTGCGTCGAAAAACTCGACTTTCCCATGTGAGCCATTTATTACTCGCAAGTTGACCCTAAATGTGAAAAGGTATTGAACAATGCGCAAGTAATTTGGGGTTTTTTTCATCTTGAAAAATTCCATGACCAACACTATGTATGCCGCCCCTCGTCTCTCTGACAAAAGTCGGACCAAACGATGAAAAAAAAGACTTAGCTGACTTAACCAATAAATTGTATAGGAGAAAATATATGATATTCAGGGCTGCAAACGGAGACAATACCTCCTTCTTAATTTATGGAGGTCCATTAAGCATTATGGTTTGTGTATTATAAGGCAGCACATATCAATGAGATTCTGGAGAAAACAACAGACTATTTTTATTTTGCTATGATGTTTTGTGACAGATCAGTGGTTTGCCATGTGCATGTGACACCATTCAGGGAAAAGAGCCCACGACTTTGGGCAATGGTTTGCCCTGTATACAAACTGGAAGGTTGGAAGTTCATCTGTTCGATCGAGCCAAATTGATGAGAAATTGCTCTGTCTATTTATTATCTCCCCTAGTTTGCAAAAGTGTAGTGCTTGAATGTGTTGACCGAACACACACAATTCGTGTTGTTCTGGGCAACATTCGCAGCATTCCGAAGGTCGGACGGTTCGAATAATCACTTGTACAAGTACAGACTACTTATCCACCCGAGAAACAGACTCTACGTTCGTCGCCTTCATTATATTACTCTCGAGTCTATTGTTGGGGAAAAGTGACAAGTCTACAGAGTATGTAGAATATGCGACTTAGAAGGCGAATGGGATGAGATGTTGTCGAACACCCATATACTTTTCCGTCTTGTACTAAAGCCACATAAATGTTTTCTTCCTCTTAGTAATAGTGAGGGAAACATGCCACTGGCATCATATTGGAAACTTGGTCTTCTCTCCTCTCATTACATTATATTGAGCGTGCATTTGGTAGACATTAAATGATTGAGTACAAGGATATTCACTATGTCTGGACAAAATATTGGTGACTTTTTTTCTTTTAAAGTTGCCTTGCGAGTGCCCAATATTACTTGCCTGCAGTCCATCCCCATCGCTGCTTTGATTCTCATGCAGTGAGTGGTGATGCTGGGCGTGTATCTGATCTGATTTCTACTTGTAGTGATTGCGTCGAAAAACTCGACTTTCCCATGTGAGCCATTATATACTCGCAAGTTGACCGTAAATGTGAAAACGTATTGAAAAATGGGCAAATAATTTTGGGTTTTTTTCATCTTGAAAAATTCCATGACCAACACTACGTATGCCGCCCGTCGTCTCTCTGACAAAAGTCGGACCAAACGATGAAAAAAAAACTTAGCTGACTTAACCAATAAATTGTATAGGAAAAAATATATGGTATTCAGGGCTGCAAACGGAAGTATACAAACTGGAAGGTTGGAAGTTCATCTGTTCGATCGAGCCAAGTTGATGAGAAATTGCTCTGTCTATTAATTATCTCCCCTAGTTAGCAAAAGTGTATAGCTTGAATGTGTTGACCGAACACACACAATTCGTGTTGTTCTGGGCAACATTCTCAGCATTCCGAAGCTCGGACGGATCGAATAATCACTTGTACAAGTACAGACTACTTATCCACCCGAGAAACAGACTCTACGTTCGTCGCCTTCATTATATTACTCTCGAGTGTATTGTTGGGGAAAAGTCACAAGTCTACAGAGTGTGTTGAATATGCGACTTAGAAGGCGAATGGGATGAGATGTTGTCGAACACCCATACACTTTTCCGTCTTGTACTAAAGCCACAGAAATGTTTTCTTTCTCTTAGTAATAGTTAAGGAAACATGCCACAGGCATCATATTGGAAACTTGGTCTTCTCTCCTCTCATTACATTATATTGAGCGTGCATTTGGTAGACATTAAATGATTGAGTAGAAGGATATTCACTATGTCTGGACATAATATTGGTGACTTTTTTTCTTTTAAAGTTGCCTTGCGAATGCCCAATATTACTTGCCTGCAATCCATCCCCATCGCTGCTTTGATTCTCATGCAGCGAGTGGGGATGTTGAGCGTGTATCTGATCTGATTTCTACTTGTAGTGATTGCGTCGAAAAACTCGACTTTCCCATGTGAGCCATTGTATACTCGCAAGTTGACCGTAAATGTGAAAAGGTAATGAAAAATGGGCAAATAATTTTGTTTTTTTTTCATCTTGAAAAATTCATTGACCATCACTATGTCTGCCGCCCGTCGTCTCTCTGACAAAAGTCGGACCAAACGATGAAAAAAAAACTTAACTGACTTAACCAATAAATTGTATAGGAAAAAATATATGATATTCAGGGCTGCAAACGGAGACAATACCTCCTTCTTAATTTATGGAGGTCCATTAAGCATTATGGTTTGTGTATTATAAGGCAGCACATATCAATGAGATTCTGGAGAAGACAACAGACTATTTTTATGTTGCTATGATGTTTTGTGACAGATCAGGGGTTTGCTATATGCATGTGACACCATTCAGGGAAAAGAGCCCACGGCTTTGGGCAATGGTTTGCCCTGTATACAAACTGGAAGGTTGGAAGTTCAACTGTTCGATCGAGCCAAATTGATGAGAAATTGCTCTGTCTATTTATTATCTCCCCTAGTTTGCAAAAGTGTAGTGCTTGAATGTGTTGACCGAACACACACAATTCGTGTTGTCTGGGCAACATTCGCAGCATTCCGAAGGTCGGACGGTTCGAATAATCACTTGTACAAGTACAGACTACTTATCCACCCGAGAAACAGACTCTACGTTCGTCGCCTTCATTATATTACTCTCGAGTGTATTGTTGGGGAAAAGTGGCAAGTCTACAGAGTATGTAGAATATGCGACTTAGAAGGCGAATGGGATGAGATGTTGTCGAACACCCATATACTTTTCCGTCTTGTACTAAAGCCACATAAATGTTTTCTTTCTCTTAGTAATAGTGAGGGAAACATGCCACTGGCATCATATTGGAAACTTGGTCTTCTCTCCTCTCATTACATTATATTGAGCGTGCATTTGGTAGACATTAAATGATTGAGTACAAGGATATTCACTATGTCTGGACAAAATATTGGTGACTTTTTTTCATTTAAAGTTGCCTTGCGAATGCCCAATATTACTTGCCAGCAGTCCATCCCCATCGCTGCTTTGATTCTCGTGCAGCGAGTGGTGATGCTGGGCGTGTATCTGATCTGATTTCTACTTGTAGTGATTGCGTCGAAAAACTCCACTTTCCCATGTGAGCCATTATATATTCGCAAGTTGACCGTAAATGTGAAAAGGTATTGAAAAATGGGCAAATAATTTTGGGTTTTTTTCATCTTGAAAAATTCCATGACCAACACTACGTATGCCGCCCGTCGTCTCTCTGACAAAAGTCGGACCAAACGATGAAAAAAAAACTTAGCTGACTTAACCAATAAATTGTATAGGAAAAAATATATGGTATTCAGGGCTGCAAACGGAAGTATATAAACTGGAAGGTTGGAAGTTCATCTGTTCGATCGAGCCAAGTTGATGAGAAATTGCTCTGTCTATTAATTATCTCCCCTAGTTAGCAAAAGTGTAGTGCTTGAATGTGTTGACCGAACACACACAATTCGTGTTGTTCTGGGCAACATTCTCAGCATTCCGAAGCTCGGACGGATCGAATAATCATTTGTACAAGTACAGACTACTTATCCACCCGAGAAACAGACTCTACGTTCGTCGCCTTCATTATATTACTCTCGAGTGTATTGTTGGGGAAAAGTCACAAGTCTACAGAGTGTGTTGAATATGCGACTTAGAAGGCGAATGGGATGAGATGTTGTCGAACACCCATACACTTTTCCGTCTTGTACTAAAGCCACATAAATGTTTTCTTTCTCTTAGTAATAGTTAAGGAAACATGCCACAGGCATCATATTGGAAACTTGGTCTTCTCTCCTCTCATTACATTATATTGAGCGTGCATTTGGTAGACATTAAATGATTGAGTAGAAGGATATTCACTATGTCTGGACATAATATTGGTGACTTTTTTTCTTTTAAAGTTGCCTTGCGAATGCCCAATATTACTTGCCTGCAATCCATCCCCATGGCTGCTTTGATTCTCATGCAGCGAGTGGTGGTGTTTAGCGTGTATCTGATCTGATTTCTACTTGTAGTGATTGCGTCGAAAAACTCGACTTTCCCATGTGAGCCATTGAATACTCGCAAGTTGACCGTAAATGTGAAAAGGTATTGAAAAATGGGCAAATAATTTTGTTTTTTTTTCATCTTGAAAAATTCCATGACCATCACTATGTCTGCCGCCCGTCGTCTCTCTGACAAAAGTCGGACGAAACGATGAAAAAAAAACTTAACTGACTTAACCAATAAATTGTATAGGAAAAAATATATGATATTCAGGGCTGCAAACGGAGACAATACCTCCTTCTTAATTTATGGAGGTCCATTAAGCATTATGGTTTGTGTATTATAAGGCAGCACATATCAATGAGATTCTGGAGAAGACAACAGACTATTTTTATGTTGCTATGATGTTTTGTGACAGATCAGGGGTTTGCTATGTGCATGTAACACCATTCAGGGAAAAGAGCCCACGGCTTTGGGCAATGGTTTGCCCTGTATACAAACTGGAAGGTTGGAAGTTCATGTGTTCGATCGAGCCAAATTGATGAGAAATTGCTCTGTCTATTTATTATCTCCCCTAGTTTGCAAAAGTGTAGTGCTTGAATGTGTTGACCGAACACACACAATTCGTGTTGTTCTGGGCAACGTTCGCAGCATTCCGAAGCTCGGACGGATCGAATAATCACTTGTACACATTAAGCATTATGGTTTGTGTATTACAAGGCAGCACATATCAATGAGATTCTGGAGAAGACAACAGACAATTTTTATGTTGCTATGATGTTTTGTGACGGATCAGGGGTTTGCTATGTGCATGTGACACCATTCAGGGAAAAGAGCCCACGGCTTTGGGCAATGGTTTGCCCTGTATAGAAACTGGAAGGTTGGAAGTTCATCTGTTCGATCGAGCCAAATTGATGAGAAATTGCTCTGTCTATTAATTATCTCCCCTAGTTTGCAAAAGTGTAGTGCTTGAATGTGTTGACCGAACACACATAATTCGTGTTGTTATGGGCAACATTCGCAGCATTCCGAAGGTCGGACGGTTCGAATAATCACTTGTACAAGTGCAGACTACTTATCCACCCGTGAAACAGACTCTACGTTCGTCGCCTTCATTATATTACTCTCGAGTGTATTGTTGGGCAAAAGTGACAAGTCTACAGAGTATGTAGAATATGCGACTTAGAAGGCGAATGGGATGAGATGTTGTCGAACACCCATATACTTTTCCGTCTTGTACTAAAGCCACATAAATGTTTTCTTTCTCTTAGTAATAGTGAAGGAAACATGCCACAGGCATCATATTGGAAACTTGGTCTTCTCTCCTCTCATTACATTATATTGAGCGTGCATGTGGTAGACATTAAATGATCGAGTAGAAGGATATTCACTATGTCTGGACATAATATTGGTGACTTTTTTTCTTTTAAAGTTGCCTTGCGAATGCCCAATATTACTTGCCTGCAATCCATCCCCATCGCTGCTTTGATTCTCATGCAGCGAGTGGTGATGCTGAGCGTGTATCTGATCTGATTTCTACTTGTAGTGATTGCGTCGAAAAACTCGACTTTCCCATGTGAGCCATTGTATACTCGCAAGTTGACCGTAAATGTGAAAAGGTATTGAAAAATGGGCAAATAATTTTGGTTTTTTTTCATCTTGAAAAATTCCATGACCATCACTATGTCTGCCGCCCGTCGTCTCTCTGACAAAAGTCGGACCAAACGATGAAAAAAAAACTTAACTGACTTAACCAATAAATTGTATAGGAAAAAATATATGATATTCAGGGCTGCAAACGGAGACAATACCTCCTTCTGAATTTATGGAGGTCCATTAAGCATTATGGTTTGTGTATTATAAGGCAGCACATATCAATGAGATTCTGGAGAAGACAACAGACTATTTTTATGTTGCTATGATGTTTTGTGACAGATCAGGGGTTTGCTATGTGCATGTGACACCATTCAGGGAAAAGAGCCCACGGCTTTGGGCAATGGTTTGCCCTGTTTACAAACTGGAAGGTTGGAAGTTCCTGTGTTCGATCGAGCCAAATTGATGAGAAATTGCTCTGTCTATTTATTATCTCCCCTAGTTTGCAAAAGTGTAGTGCTTGAATGTGTTGACCGAACACACACAATTCGTGTTGTTCTGGGCAACGTTTGCAGCATTCCGAAGCTCGGGCGGATCGAATAATCACTTGTACATGTACAGACTACTTATCCACCCGAGAAACAGACTCTACGTTCGTCGCCTTCATTATATTACTCTCGAGTGTATTGTTGGGGAAAAGTCACAAGTCTACAGAGTGTGTTGAATGTGCGACTTAGAAGGCGAATGGGATGAGATGTTGTCGAACACCCATATACTTTTCCGTCTTGTACTAAATCCACATAAATGTTTTCTTTCTCTTAGTAATAGTGAGGGAAACATGCCACTGGCATCATATTGGAAACTTGGACTTCTCTCCTCTCATAACATTATATTGAGCGTGCATTTGCTAGACATTAAATGATTGAGTAGAAGGATATTCACTATGTCTGGACATAATATTGGTGACTTTTTTTCTTTTAAAGTTGCCTTGCGAATGCCCAATATTACTTGCCTGCAGTCCATCACCATCGCTGCTTTGATTCTAATGCAGCGAGTGGTGATGCTGGGCGTGTATCTGATCTGATTTCTACTTGTAGTGATTGCGTCGAAAAACTCGACTTTCCCATGTGAGCCATTTATTACTCGCAAGTTGACCCTAAATGTGAAAAGGTATTGAAAAATGCGCAAGTAAATTGGGGTTTTTTTCATCTTGAAAAATTCCATGCCCAACACTATGTCTGCCGCCCGTCGTCTCTCTGACAAAAGTCGGACCAAACGATGAAAAAAAACTTAACTGACTTAACCAATAAATTGTATAGGAAAAAATATATGATATTCAGGGCTGCAAACGGAGACAATACCTCCTTCTTAATTTATGGAGGTCCATTAAGCATTATGGTTTGTGTATTATAAGGCAGCACATATCAATGAGATTCTGGAGAAGACAACAGACTATTTTTATGTTGCTATGATGTTTTGTGACAGATCAGGGGTTTGCTATGTGCATGTGACACCATTCAGGGAAAATAGCCCACGGCTTTGGGCAATGGTTTGCCCTGTATACAAACTGGAAGGTTGGAAGTTCATCTGTTCGATCGAGCCAAATTGATGAGAAATTGCTCTGTCTATTTATTATCTCCCCTAGTTTGCAAAAGTGTAGTGCTTGAATGTGTTGACCGAACACACACAATTCGTGTTGTTCTGGGCAACATTCGCAGCATTCCGAAGGTCGGACGGTTCGAATAATCACTTGTACAAGTGCAGACTACTTATCCACCCGAGAAACAGACTCTACGTTCGTCGCCTTCATTATATTACTCTCGAGTGTATTGTTGGGCAAAAGTGACAAGTCTACAGAGTATGTAGAATATGCGACTTAGAAGGCGAATGGGATGAGATGTTGTCGAACACCCATATACTTTTCCGTCTTGTACTAAAGCCACATAAATGTTTTCTTTCTCTTAGTAATAGTGAAGGAAACATGCCACAGGCATCATATTGGAAACTTGGTCTTCTCTCCTCTCATTACATTATATCGAGCGTGCATGTGGTAGACATTAAATGATCGAGTAGAAGGATATTCACTATGTCTGGACATAATATTGGTGACTTTTTTTCTTTTAAAGTTGCCTTGCGAATGCCCAATATTACTTGCCTGCAATCCATCCCCATCGCTGCTTTGATTCTCATGCAGCGAGTGGTGATGCTGAGCGTGTATCTGATCTGATTTCTACTTGTAGTGATTGCGTCGAAAAACTCGACTTTCCCATGTGAGCCATTGTATACTCGCAAGTTGACCGTAAATGTGAAAAGGTATTGAAAAATGGGCAAATAATTTTGGTTTTTTTTCATCTTGAAAAATTCCATGACCATCACTATGTGTGCCGCCCGTCGTCTCTCTGACAAAAGTCGGACCAAACGATGAAAAAAAAACTTAACTGACTTAAGCAATAAATTGTATAGGAAAAAATATATGATATTCAGGGCTGCAAACGGAGACAATAACTCCTTCTGAATTTATGGAGGTCCATTAAGCATTATGGTTTGTGTATTATAAGGCAGCACATATCAATGAGATTCTGGAGAAGACAACAGACTATTTTTATGTTGCTATGATGTTTTGTGACAGATCAGGGGTTTGCTATGTGCATGTGACACCATTCAGGGAAAAAAGCCCACGGCTTTGGGCAATGGTTTGCCCTGTTTACAAACTGGAAGGTTGGAAGTTCCTGTGTTCGATCGAGCCAAATTGATGAGAAATTGCTCTGTCTATTTATTATCTCCCCTAGTTTGCAAAAGTGTAGTGCTTGAATGTGTTGACCGAACACACACAATTCGTGTTGTTCTGGGCAACGTTTGCAGCATTCCGAAGCTCGGACGGATCGAATAATCACTTGTACATGTACAGACTACTTATCCACCCGAGAAACAGACTCTACGTTCGTCGCCTTCATTATATTACTCTCGAGTGTATTGTTGGGGAAAAGTCACAAGTCTACAGAGTGTGTTGAATGTGCGACTTAGAAGGCGAATGGGATGAGATGTTGTCGAACACCCATATACTTTTCCGTCTTGTACTAAATCCACATAAATGTTTTCTTTCTCTTAGTAATAGTGAGGGAAACATGCCACTGGCATCATATTGGAAACTTGGACTTCTCTCCTCTCATAACATTATATTGAGCGTGCATTTGCTAGACATTAAATGATTGAGTAGAAGGATATTCACTATGTCTGGACATAATATTGGTGACTTTTTTTCTTTTAAAGTTGCCTTGCGAATGCCCAATATTACTTGCCTGCAGTCCATCCCCATCGCTGCTTTGATTCTAATGCAGCGAGTGGTGATGCTGGGCGTGTATCTGATCTGATTTCTACTTGTAGTGATTGCGTCGAAAAACTCGACTTTCCCATGTGAGCCATTTATTACTCGCAAGTTGACCCTAAATGTGAAAAGGTATTGAAAAATGCGCAAGTAATTTGGGTTTTTTTTCATCTTTAAAAATTCCATGCCCAACACTATGTATGCCGCCAGTCGTCTCTCTGACAAAAGTCGGACCAAACGATGAAAAAAAAAACTTAGCTGACTTAACCAATCAATTGTATAGGAGAAAATATATGATATTCAGGGCTGCAAACGGAGACAATACCTCCTTCTTAATTTATGGAGGTCCATTAAGCATTATGGTTTGTGTATTATAAGGCAGCACATATCAATGAGATTCTGGAGAAAACAACAGACTATTTTTATGTTGCTATGATGTTTTGTGACAGATCAAGGGTTTGCCATGTGCATGTGACACCATTCAGGGAAAAGAGCCCACGGCTTTGGGCAATGGTTTGCCCTGTATACAAACTGGAAGGTTGGAAGTTCATCTGTTCGATCGAGCCAAATTGATGAGAAATTGCTCTGTCTATTTATTATCTCCCCTAGTTTGCAAAAGTGTAGTGCTTGAATATGTTGACCGAACACACACAATTCGTGTTGTTCTGGGCAACATTCGCAGCATTCCGAAGGTCGGACGGTTCGAATAATCACTTGTACAAGTACAGACTACTTATCCACCCGAGAAACAGACTCTACGTTCGTCGCCTTCATTATATTACTCTCGAGTGTATTGTTGGGGAAAAGTGACAAGTCTACAGAGTATGTAGAATATGCGACTTAGAAGGCGAATGGGATGAGATGTTGTCGAACACCCATATACTTTTCCGTCTTGTACTAAAGCCACATAAATGTTTTCTTTCTCTTAGTAATAGTGAGGGAAACATGCCACTGGCATCATATTGGAAACTTGGTCTTCTCTCCTCTCATTACATTATATTGAGCGTGCATTTGGTAGACATTAAATGATTGAGTACAAGGATATTCACTATGTCTGGACAAAATATTGGTGACTTTTTTTCTTTTAAAGTTGCCTTGCGAATGCCCAATATTACTTGCCTACAGTCCATCCCCATCGCTGCTTTGATTCTCATGCAGCGAGTGGTGATGCTGGGCGTGTATCTGATCTGATTTCTACTTGTAGTGATTGCGTCGAAAAACTCGACTTTCCCATGTGAGCCATTATATACTCGCAAGTTGACCGTAAATGTGAAAAGGTATTGAAAAATGGGCAAATAATTTTGGGTTTTTTTCATCTTGAAAAATTCCATGACCAACACTACGTATGCCGCCCGTCGTCTCTCTGACAAAAGTCGGACCAAACGATGAAAAAAAAATTTAGCTGACTTAACCAATAAATTGTATAGGAAAAAATATATGGTATTCTGGGCTGCAAACGGAAGTATACAAACTGGAAGGTTGGAAGTTCATCTGTTCGATCGAGCCAAGTTGATGAGAAATTGCTCTGTCTATTAATTATCTCCCCTAGTTAGCAAAAGTGTAGTGCTTGAATGTGTTGACCGAACACACACAATTCGTGTTGTTCTGGGCAACATTCTCAGCATTCCGAAGCTCGGACGGATCGAATAATCACTTGTACAAGTACAGACTACTTATCCACCCGAGAAACAGACTCTACGTTCGTCGCCTTCATTATATTACTCTCGAGTATATTGTTGGGGAAAAGTCACAAGTCTACAGAGTGTGTTGAATATGCGACTTAGAAGGCGAATGGGATGAGATGTTGTCGAACACCCATACACTTTTCCGTCTTGTACTAAAGCCACATAAATGTTTCCTTTCTCTTAGTAATAGTTAAGGAAACATGCCACAGGCATCATATTGGAAACTTGGTCTTCTCTCCTCTCATTACATTATATTGAGCGTGCATTTGGTAGACATTAAATGATTGAGTAGAAGGATATTCACTATGTCTGGGCATAATATTGGTGACTTTTTTTCTTTTAAAGTTGCCTTGCGAATGCCCAATATTACTTGCCTGCAATCCATCCCCATCGCTGCTTTGATTCTCATGCAGCGAGTGGTGATGTTGAGCGTGTATCTGATCTGATTTCTACTTGTAGTGATTGCGTCGAAAAACTCGACTTTCCCATGTGAGCCATTGTATACTCGCAAGTTGACCGTAAATGTGAAAAGGTATTGAAAAATGGGCAAATAATTTTGTTTTTTTTTCATCTTGAAAAATTCCATGACCATCACTATGTCTGCCGCCCGTCGTCTCTCTGACAAAAGTCGGACCAAACGATGAAAAAAAAACTTAACCGACTTAACCAATAAATTGTATAGGAAAAAATATATGATATTCAGGGCTGCAAACGGAGACAATACCTCCTTCTTAATTTATGGAGGTCCATTAAGCATTATGGTTTGTGTATTATAAGGCAGCACATATCAATGAGATTCTGGAGAAAACAACAGACTACTTTTATGTTGCTATGATGTTTTGTGACAGATCAGGGGTTTGCTATGTGCATGTGACACCATTCAGGGAAAATAGCCCACGGGTTTGGGCAATGGTTTGCCCTGTATACAAACTGGAAGGTAGGAAGTTCATGTGTTCGATCGAGCCAAATTGATGAGAAATTGCTCTGTCTATTTATTATCTCCCCTAGTTTGCAAAAGGGTAGTGCTTGAATGTGTTGACCGAACACACACAATTCGTGTTGTTCTGGGCAACGTTCGCAGCATTCCGAAGCTCGGACGGATCGAATAATCACTTGTACAAGTACAGACTACTTATCCACTCGAGAAACAGACTCTACGTTCGTCGCCTTCATTATATTACTCTCGAGTGTATTGTTGGGGAAAAGTCACAAGTCTACAGAGTGTGTTGAATGTGCGACTTAGAAGGCGAATGGGATGAGGTGTTGTCGAACACCCATATACTTTTCCGTCTTGTACTAAATCCACATAAATGTTTTCTTTCTCTTAGTAATAGTGAGGGAAACATGCCACTGGCATCATATTGGAAACTTGGTCTTCTCTCCTCTCATAACATTATACTGAGCGTGCATTTGGTAGACATTAAATGATTGAGTAGAAGGATATTCACTATGTCTGGACATAATATTGGTGACTTTTTTTCTTTTAAAGTTGCCTTGCGAATGCCCAATATTACTTGCCTGCAGTCTATCCCCATCGCTGCTTTGATTCTAATGCAGCGAGTGGTGATGCTGGGCGTGTATCTGATCTGATTTCTACTTGTAGTGATTGCGTCGAAAAACTCGACTTTCCCATGTGAGCCATTTATTACTCGCAAGTTGACCCTAAATGTGAAAAGGTATTGAAAAATGCGCAAGTAATTTGGGGTTTTTTTATCTTGAAAAATTCCATGACCAACACTATGTATGCCGCCCGTCGTCTCTCTGACAAAAGTCGGACCAAACGATGAAAAAAAAAACTTAGCTGACTTAACCAATAAATTGTATAGGAGAAAATATATGATATTCAGGGCTGCAAACGGAGACAATACCTCCTTCTTAATTTATGGAGGTCCATTAAGCATTATGGTTTGTGTATTATAAGGCAGCACATATCAATGAGATTCTGGAGAAGACAACAGACTATTTTTATGTTGCTATGATGTTTTGTGACAGATCAGGGGTTTGCTATGTGCATGTGACACCATTCAGGGAAAAGAGCCCACGGCTTTGGGCAATGGTTTGCCCTGTTTACAAACTGGAAGGTTGGAAGTTCATGTGTTCGATCGAGCCAAATTGATGAGAAATTGCTCTGTCTATTTATTATCTCCCCTAGTTTGCAAAAGTGTAGTGCTTGAAGGTGTTGACCGAACACACACAATTCGTGTTGTTCTGGGCAACGTTCGCAGCATTCCGAAGCTCGGACGGATCGAATAATCACTTGTACAAGTACAGACTACTTATCCACCCGAAAAACAGACTCTGCGTTCGTCGCCTTCATTATATTACTCTCGAGTGTATTGTTGGGGAAAAGTCACAAGTCTACAGAGTGTGATGTATATGCGACTTAGAAGGCGAATGGGATGAGATGTTGTCGAACACCCATATCCTGTTCCGTCTTGTACTAAAGCCACATAAATGTTTTCTTTCTCTTAGTAATAGTGAGGGAAACATGCCACTGGCATCACATTGGAAACTTGGTCTTCTCTCCTCTCATAACATTATATTGAGCGTGCATTTGATAGACATTAAATGATTGAGTAGAAGGATATTCACTATGTCTGGACATAATATTGGTGACTTTTTTTCTTTTAAAGTTGCCTTGCGAATGCCCAATATTACTTGCCTGCAGTCCATCCTCATCGCTGCTTTGATTCTCATGCAGCGAGTGGTGATGCTGGGCGTGTATCTGATCTGATTTCTACTTGTAGTGATTGCGTCGAAAAACTCCACTTTCCCATGTGAGCCATTATATACTCGCAACTTGACCGTAAATGTGAAAAGGTATTGAAAAATGGGCAAATAATTTTGGGTTTTTTTCATCTTGAAAAATTCCATGACCAACACTATGTATGCCGCCCGTCGTCTCTCTGACAAAAGTCGGACCAAACGATGAAAAAAAAACTTAGCTGACTTAACCAATAAATGGTATAGGAGAAAATATATGATATTCAGGGCTGCAAACGGAGACAATACCTCCTTCTGAATTCATGGAGGTCCATTAAGCATTACGGTTTGTGTATTATAAGGCAGCAGATATCAATGAGATTCTGGAGAAGACAACAGCCTTTTTTCATGTTCCTATGACGTTTTGTGACAGATCAGGGGCTTGCTATGTGCATGTGACACCATTCAGGGAAAAGAGCCCACGGTTTTGGGCAATGGATTGCCCTGTATACAAACTGGAAGGTTGGAAGATCATCTGTTCGATCGAGCCAAGTTGATGAGAAATTGCTCTGTCTATTAATTATCTCCCCTAGTTAGCAAAAGTGTAGTGCTTGAATGTGTTGACCGAACACACACAATTCGTGTTGTTCTGGGCAACATTCTCAGCATTCCGAAGCTCGGACGGATCGAATAATCACTTGTACAAGTACAGACTACTTATCCACCCGAGAAACAGACTCTACGTTCGTCGCCTTCATTATATTACTCTCGAGTGTATTGTTGGGGAAAAGTCACAAGTCTACAGAGTGTGTTGAATATGCGACTTAGTAGGCGAATGGGATGAGATGTTGTCGAACACCCATACACTTTTCCGTCTTGTACTAAAGCCACATAAATGTTTTCTTTCTCTTAGTAATAGTGAAGGAAACATGCCACAGGCATCATATTGGAAACTTGGTCTTCTCTCCTCTCATTACATTATATTGAGCGTGCATTTGGTAGACATTAAATGATTGAGTAGAGGGATATTCACTATGTCTGGACATAATATTGGTGACTTTTTTTCTTTTAAAGTTGCCTTGCGAATGCCCAATATTACTTGCCTGCAATCCATCCCCATCGCTGCTTTGATTCTCATGCAGCGAGCGGTGATGCTGATCGTGTATCTGATCTGATTTCTACTTGTAGTGATTGCGTCGAAAAACTCGACTTTCCCATGTGAGCCATTATATACTCGCAAGTTGACCGTAAATGTGAAAAGGTATTGAAAAATGGGCAAATAATTTTGGTTTTTTTTCATCTTGAAAAATTCCATGACCATCACTATGTCTGCCGCCCGTCGTCTCTCTGACAAAAGTCGGACTAAACGATGAAAAAAAAACTTAACTGACTTAACCAATAAATTGTATAGGAAAAAATATATGATATTCAGGGCTGCAAACGGAGACAATACCTCCTTCTGAATTTATGGAGGTCCATTAAGCATTATGGTCTGTGTATTATAAGGCAGCACATATCAATGAGATTCTGGAGAAGACAACAGACTATTTTTATGTTGCTATGATGTTTTGTGACAGATCAGGGGTTTGCTATGTGCATGTGACACCATTCAGGGAAAAGAGCCCACGGCTTTGGGCAATGGTTTGCCCTGTTTACAAACTGGAAGGTTGGAAGTTCCTGTGTTCGATCGAGCCAAATTGATGAGAAACTGCTCTGTCTATTTATTATCTCCCCTAGTTTGCAAAAGTGTAGTGCTTGAATGTGTTGACCGAACACACACAATTCGTGTTGTTCTGGGCAACGTTTGCAGCATTCCGAAGCTCGGACGGATCGAATAATCACTTGTACATGTACAGACTACTTATCCACCCGAGAAACAGACTCTACGTTCGTCGCCTTCATTATATTACTCTCGAGTGTATTGTTGGGGAAAAGTCACAAGTCTACAGAGTGTGTTGAATGTGCGACTTAGAAGGCGAATGGGATGAGATGTTGTCGAACACCCATATACTTTTCCGTTTTGTACTAAATCCACATAAATGTTTTCTTTCTCTTAGTAATAGTGAGGGAAACATGCCACTGGCATCATATTGGAAACTTGGTCTTCTCTCCTCTCATAACATTATATTGAGCGTGCATTTGGTAGACATTAAATGATTGAGTAGAAGGATATTCACTATGTCTGGACATAATATTGGTGACTTTTTTTCTTTTAAAGTTGCCTTGCGAATGGCCAATATTACTTGCCTGCAGTCCATCCCCATCGCTGCTTTGATTCTAATGAAGCGAGTGGTGATGCTGGGCGTGTATCTGATCTGATTTCTACTTGTAGTGATTGCGTCGAAAAACTCGACTTTCCCATGTGAGCCATTTATTACTCGCAAGTCGACCCTAAATGTGAAAAGGTATTGAAAAATGCGCAAGTAATTTGGGGTTTTTTTCATCTTGAAAAATTCCATGACCAACACTATGTATGCCGCCCGTCGTCTCTCTGACAAAAGTCGGACCAAACGATAAAAAAAAAAACTTAGCTGACTTAACCAATAAATTGGATAGGAAAAAATATATGATATTCAGGGCTGCAAACGGAGACAATGCCTCCTTCTGAATTTATGGAGGTCCATTAAGCATTATGGTTTGTGTATTATAAGGCAGCAGATATCAATGATATTCTGGAGAAGACAACAGCCTATATTTATGTTGCTATGATGTTTTGTGACAGATCAGGGGCTTGCTATGTGCATGTGACACCATTCAGAGAAAAGAGCCCACGGCTTTGGGCAATGGTTTGCCCTGTATACAAACTGGAAGGTTGGAAGTTCATCTGTTCGATCGAGCCAAATTGATGAGAAATTGCTCTGTCTATTAATTATCTCCCCTAGTTTGCAAAAGTGTAGTGCTTGAATGTGTTGACCGAACACACACAATTCGTGTTGTTCTGGGCAACATTCGCAGCATTCCGAAGCTCGGACGGATCGAATTATGACTTGTACAACTACAGACTACTTATCCACCCGAGAATCAGACTCTACGTTCGTCGCCTTCGTTATATTACTCTCGAGTGTATTGTTGGGGAAAAGTCACAAGTCTACAGAGTGTGTTGAATATGCGACTTAGAAGGCGAATGGGATGAGATGTTGTCGAACACCCATATACTTTTCCGTCTTGCACTAAAGCCACATAAATGTTTTCTTTCTCTTAGTAATAGTGAAGGAAACATGCCACAGGCATCATATTGGAAACTTGGTCTTCTCTCCTCTCATTACATTATATTGAGCGTGCATTTGGTAGACATTAAATGATTGAGTAGAAGGATATTCACTATGTCTGGACATAATATTGGTGACTTTTTTTCTTTTAAAGTTGCCTTGCGAATGTTCAATATTACTTGCCTGCAATCCATCCCCATCGCTGCTTTGATTCTCATGCAGCGAGTGGTGATGCTGAGCGTGTATCTGATCTGATTTCTACTTGTAGTGATTGCGTCGAAAAACTCGACTTTCCCATGTGAGCCATTATATACTCGCAAGTTGACCGTAAATGTGAAAAGGTATTGAAAAATGGGCAAATAATTTTGTTTTTTTTTCATCTTGAAAAATTCCATGACCATCACCCTGTCTGCCGCCCGTCGTTCTTCTGACAAAAGTTGGACCAAACGATGAAAAAAAAAACTTAACTGACTTAACCAATAAATTGTATAGAAAAAAATGTATGATATTCAGAGCTGCAAACGGAGACAATACCTCCTTCTGAATTTATGGAGGTCCATTAAGCATTATGGTTTGTGTATTATAAGGCAGCACATATCAATGAGATTATGGAGAAGACAACAGACTATTTTTATGTTGCTATGATGTTTTGTGACAGATCAGGGGTTTGCTATGTGCATGTGACACCATTCAGGGAAAAGAGCCCACGGCTTTGGGCAATGGTTTGCCCTGCATACAAACTGGAAGGTTGGAAGTTCATCTGTTCGATCGAGCCAAATTGATGAGAAATTGCTCTGTCTATTAATTATCTCCCCTGGTTTGCAAAAGTGTAGTGCTTGAATGTGTTGACCGAACACACATAATTCGTGTTGTTCTGGGAAACATTCGCAGCATTCCGATGCTCGGACGGATCGAATAATCCCTTGTACAAGTACAGACTACTTATCCACCCGAGAAACAGACTCTACGTTCGTCGCCTTCATTATATTACTCTCGAGTGTATTGTTGGGGAAAAGTCACAAGTCTACAGAGTATGTAGAATATGCGACTTAGAAGGCGAATGGGATGAGATGTTGTCGAACACCCATATACTTTTCCGTCTTGTACTAAAGCCACATAAATGTTTTCTTTCTCTTAGTAATAGTGAGGGAAACATGCCACTGGCATCATATTGGAAACTTTGTCTTCTCTCCTCTCATAACATTATATTGAGCGTGCATTTGGTAGACATTAAATGATTGAGTAGAAGGATATTCACTATGTCTGGACATAATATTGGTGACTTTTTTTCTTTTAAAGTTGCCTTGCGAATGCCCAATATTACTTGCCTGCAGTCCATCCTCATCGCTGCTTTGATTCTCATGCAGCGAGTGGTGATGCTGGGCGTGTATCTGATCTGATTTCTACTTGTAGTGATTGCGTCGAAAAACTCCACTTTCCCATGTGAGCCATTATATACTCGCAACTTGACCGTAAATGTGAAAAGGTATTGACAAATGGGCAAATAATTTTGGGTTTTTTTCATCTTGAAAAATTCCATGACCAACACTATGTATGCCGCCCGTCGTCTCTCTGACAAAAGTCGGACCAAACGATGAAAAAAAAACTTAGCTGACTTAACCAGTAAATTGTATAGGAGAAAATATATGATATTCAGGGCTGCAAACGGAGACAATACCTCCTTCTGAATTCATGGAGGTCCATTAAGCATTTTGGTTTGTGTATTATAAGGCAGCACATATCAATGAGATTCTGGAGAAGACAACAGCCTTTTTTTATGTTCCTATGATGTTTTGTGACAGATCAGGGGCTTGCTACGTGCATGTGACACCATTCAGGGAAAAGAGCCCACGGTTTTGGGCAATGGATTGCCCTGTATACAAACTGGAAGGTTGGAAGATCATCTGTTCGATCGAGCCAAGTTGATGAGAAATTGCTCTGTCTATTAATTATCTCCCCTAGTTAGCAAAAGTGTAGTGCTTGAATGTGTTGACCGAACACACACAATTCGTGTTGTTCTGGGCAACATTCTCAGCATTCCGAAGCTCGGACGGATCGAATAATCACTTGTACAAGTACAGACTACTTATCCACCCGAGAAACAGACTCTACGTTCGTCGCCTTCATTATATTACTCTCGAGTGTATTGTTGGGGAAAAGTCACAAGTCTACAGAGTGTGTTGAATATGCGACTTAGAAGGCGAATGGGATGAGATGTTGTCGAACACCCATACACTTTTCCGTCTTGTACTAAAGCCACATAAATGTTTTCTTTCTCTTAGTAATAGTGAAGGAAACATGCCACAGGCATCATATTGGAAACTTGGTCTTCTCTCCTCTCATTACATTATATTGAGCGTGCATTTGGTAGACATTAAATGATTGAGTAGAAGGATATTCACTATGTCTGGACATAATATTGGTGACTTTTTTTCTTTTAAAGTTGCCTTGCGAATGCCCAATATTACTTGCCTGCAATCCATCCCCATCGCTGCTTTGATTCTCATGCAGCGAGCGGTGATGCTGAGCGTGTATCTGATCTGATTTCTACTTGTAGTGATTGCGTCGAAAAACTCGACTTTCCCATGTGAGCCATTATATACTCGCAAGTTGACCGTAAATGTGAAAAGGTATTGAAAAATGGGCAAATAATTTTGGTTTTTTTTCATCTTGAAAAATTCCATGACCATCACTATGTCTGCCGCCCGTCGTCTCTCTGACAAAAGTCGGACCAAACGATGAAAAAAAAACTTAACTGACTTAACCAATAAATTGTATAGGAAAAAATATATGATATTCAGGGCTGCAAACGGAGACAATACCTCCTTCTTAATTTATGGAGGTCCATTAAGCGTTATGGTTTGTGTATTATAAGGCAGCACATATCAATGAGATTCTGGAGAAGACAACAGACTATTTTTATGTTGCTATGATGTTTTGTGACAGATCAGGGGTTTGCTATGTGCATGTGACACCATTCAGGGAAAAGAGCCCACGGCTTTGGGCAATGGTTTGCCCTGCATACAAACTGGAAGGTTGGAAGTTCATCTGTTCGATCGAGCCAAATTGATGAGAAATTGCTTTGTCTATTAATTATCTCCCCTAGTTTGCAAAAGTGTAGTGCTTGAATGTGTTGACCGAACACACATAATTCGTGTTGTTCTGGGCAACATTCGCAGCATTCCGAAGCTCGGACGGATCGAATAATCCCTTGTACAAGTACAGACTACTTATCCACCCGAGAAACAGACTCTACGTTCGTCGCCTTCATTATATTACTCTCGAGTGTATTGTTGGGGAAAAGTCACAAGTCTACAGAGTATGTAGAATATGCGACTTAGAAGGCGAATGGGATGAGATGTTGTCGAACACCTATATACTTTTCCGTCTTGTACTGAAGCCACATAAATGTTTACTTTCTCTTAGTAATAGTGAGGGAAACATGCCACTGGCATCATATTGGAAACTTTGTCTTCTCTCCTCTCATAACATTATATTGAGCGTGCATTTGGTAGACATTAAATGATTGAGTAGAAGGATATTCACTATGTCTGGACATAATATTGGTGACTTTTTTTCTTTTAAAGTTGCCTTGCGAATGCCCAATATTACTTGCCTGCAGTCCATCCTCATCGCTGCTTTGATTCTCATGCAGCGAGTGGTGATGCTGGGCGTGTATCTGATCTGATTTCTACTTGTAGTGATTGCGTCGAAAAACTCCACTTTCCCATGTGAGCCATTATATACTCGCAACTTGACCGTAAATGTGAAAAGGTATTGAAAAATGGGCAAATAATTTTGGGTTTTTTTCATCTTGAAAAATTCCATGACCAACACTATGTATGCCGCCCGTCGTCTCTCTGACAAAAGTCGGACCAAACGATGAAAAAAAAACTTAGCTGACTTAACCAATAAATTGTATAGGAGAAAATATATGATATTCAGGGCTGCAAACGGAGACAATACCTCCTTCTGAATTCATGGACGTCCATTAAGCATTATGGTTTGTGTATTATAAGGCCGCACATATCAATGAGATTCTGGAGAAGACAACAGCCTTTTTTTATGTTCCTATGATGTTTTGTGACAGATCAGGGGCTTGCTATGTGCATGTGACACCATTCAGAGAAAAGAGCCCACGGTTTTGGGCAATGGATTGCCCTGTATACAAACTGGAAGGTTGGAAGATCATCTGTTCGATCGAGCCAAGTTGATGAGAAATTGCTCTGTCTATTAATTATCTCCCCTAGTTAGCAAAAGTGTAGTGCTTGAATGTGTTGACCGAACACACACAATTCGTGTTGTTCTGGGCAACATTCTCAGCATTCCGAAGCTCGGACGGATCGAATAATCACTTGTACAAGTACAGACTACTTATCCACCCGAGAAACAGACTCTACGTTCGTCGCCTTCATTATATTACTCTCGAGTGTATTGTTGGGAAAAAGTCACAAGTCTACAGAGTGTGTTGAATATGCGACTTAGAAGGCGAATGGGATGAGATGTTGTCGAACACCCATACACTTTTCCGTCTTGAACTAAAGCCACATAAATGTTTTCTTTCTCTTAGTAATAGTGAAGGAAACATGCCACAGGCATCATATTGGAAACTTGGTCTTCTCTCCTCTCATTACATTATATTGAGCGTGCATTTGGTAGACATTAATTGATTGAGTAGAAGGATATTCACTATGTCTGGACATAATATTGAGCCCACGGCTTTGGGCAATGGTTTGCCCTGTTTACAAACTGGAAGGTTGGAAGTTCATGTGTTCGATCGAGCCAAATTGATGAGAAATTGCTCTGTCTATTTATTATCTCCCCTAGTTTGCAAAAGTGTAGTGCTTGAAGGTGTTGACCGAACACACACAATTCGTGTTGTTCTGGGCAACGTTCGCAGCATTCCGAAGCTCGGACGGATCGAATAATCACTTGTACAAGTACAGACTACTTATCCACCCGAAAAACAGACTCTGCGTTCGTCGCCTTCATTATATTACTCTCGAGTGTATTGTTGGGGAAAAGTCACAAGTCTACAGAGTGTGATGTATATGCGACTTAGAAGGCGAATGGGATGAGATGTTGTCGAACACCCATATCCTGTTCCGTCTTGTACTAAAGCCGCATAAATGTTTTCTTTCTGTTAGTAATAGTGAGGGAAACATGCCACTGGCATCACATTGGAAACTTGGTCTTCTCTCCTCTCATAACATTATATTGAGTGTGCATTTGATAGACATTAAATGATTGAGTAGAAGGATATTCACTATGTCTGGACATAATATTGGTGACTTTTTTTCTTTTAAAGTTGCCTTGCGAATGCCCAATATTTCTTGGCTGCAGTCCATCCCCATCGCTGCTTTGATTCTCATGTAGCGAGTGGTGATGCTGGGCGTGTATCTGATCTGATTTCTACTTGTAGTGATTGCGTCGAAAAACTCCACTTTCCCATGTGAGCCATTATATACTCGCAACTTGACCGTAAATTTGAAAAGGTATTGAAAAATGGGCAAATAATTTTGGGTTTTTTTCATCTTGAAAAATTCCATGACCAACAGTATGTATGCCGCCCGTCGTCTCTCTGACAAAAGTCGGACCAAACGATAAAAAAAAAAACTTAGCTGACTTAACCAATAAATTGGATAGGAAAAAATATATGATATTCAGGGCTGCAAACGGAGACAATGCCTCCTTCTGAATTTATGGAGGTCCATTAAGCATTATGGTTTGTGTATTATAAGGCAGCACATATCAATGATATTCTGGAGAAGACAACAGCCTATTTTTATGTTGCTATGATGTTTTGTGACAGATCAGGGGCTTGCTATGTGCATGTGACACCATTCAGGGAAAAGAGCCCACGGCTTTGGGCAATAGTTTGCCCTGTATACAAACTGGAAGGTTGGAAGTTCATCTGTTCGATCGAGCCAAATTGATGAGAAATTGCTCTGTCTATTAATTATCTCCCCTAGTTTGCAAAAGTGTAGTGCTTGAATGTGTTGACCGAACACACACAATTCGTGTTGTTCTGGGCAACATTCGCAGCATTCCGAAGCTCGGACGGATCGAATAATCACTTGTACAAGTACAGACTACTTATCCACCCGAGAAACAGACTCTACGTTCGTCGCCTTCATTAAATTACTCTCGTGTGTATTGTTGGGGAAAAGTCACAAGTCTACAGAGTGTGATGAATATGCGACTTAGAAGGCGAATGGGATGAGATGTTGTCGAACACCCATATCCTTTTCCGTCTTGTACTAAAGCCACATAAATGTTTTCTTTCTCTTAGTAATAGTGAGGGAAACATGCCACTGGCATCACATTGTAAACTTGGTCTTCTCTCCTCTCATAACATTATATTGAGTGTGCATTTGGTAGACATTAAATGATTGAGTAGAAGGATATTCACTATGTCTGGACATAATATTGGTGACTTTTTTTCTTCTAAAGTTGCCTTTCGAATGCCCAATATTACATGGCTGCAGTCCATCCCCATCGCTGCTTTGATTCTCATGCAGCGAGTGGTGATGCTGGGCGTGTATCTGATCTGATTTCTACTTGTAGTGATTGCGTCGAAAAACTCCACTTTCCCATGTGAGCCATTATATACTCGCAACTTGACCGTAAATTTGAAAAGGTATTGAAAAATGGGCAAATAATTTTGGGTTTTTTTCATCTTGAAAAATTCCATGACCAACACTATGTATGCCGCCCGTCGTCTGTCTGACAAAAGTCGGAACAAACGATAAAAAAAAAAAACTTAGCTGACTTAACCAATAAATTGGATAGGAAAAAATATATGATATTCAGGGCTGCAAACGTAGACAATGCCTCCTTCTGAATTTAAGGCGGTCCATTAAGCATTATGGTTTGTGTATTATAAGGCAGCACATATCAATGAGTTTCTGGAGAAGACAACAGACTATTTTTATGTTGCTATGATGTTTTGTGACAGATCAGGGGTTTGCTATGTGCATGTGACACCATTCAGGGAAAAGAGCCCAGGGCTTTGGGCAATGGTTTGCCCTGTATACAAACTGGAAGGTTGGAAGTTCATCTGTTCGATGGAGCCAAATTGATGAGAAATTGCTCTGTCTATTAATTATCTCCCCTAGTTTGCAAAAGTGTAGTGCTTGAATGTGTTGACCGAACACACATAATTCGTGTTGCTCTGGGCAACATTCGCAGCATTCCGAAGCTCGGACGGATCGAATAATCACTTGTACAAGTACAGACTACTTATCCACCCGAGAAACAGACTCTACGTTCGTCGCCTTCATTATATTACTCTCGAGTGTATTGTTGGGGAAAAGTCACAAGTCTACAGAGTATGTAGAATATGCGACTTAGAAGGCGAATGGGATGAGATGTTGTCGAACACCCATATACTTTTCCGTCTTGTACTAAAGCCACATAAATGTTTTCTTTCTCTTAGTAATAGTGAGGGAAACATGCCACTGGCATCATATTGGAAACTTTGTCTTCTCTCCTCTCATAACATTATATTGAGCGTGCATTTGGTAGACATTAAATGATTGAGTAGAAGGATATTCACTATGTCTGGACATAATATTGGTGACTTTTTTTCTTTTAAAGTTGCCTTGCGAATGCCCAATATTACTTGCCTGCAGTCCATCCTCATCGCTGCTTTGATTCTCATGCAGCGAGTGGTGATGCTGGGCGTGTATCTGATCTGATTTCTACTTGTAGTGATTGCGTCGAAAAACTCCACTTTCCCATGTGAGCCATTATATACTCGCAACTTGACCGTAAATGTGAAAAGGTATTGAAAAATGGGCAAATAATTTTGGGTTTTTTTCATCTTGAAAAATTCCATGACCAACACTATGTATGCCGCCCGTCGTCTCTCTGACAAAAGTCGGACCAAACGATGAAAAAAAAACTTAGCTGACTTAACCAATAAATTGTATAGGAGAAAATATATGATATTCAGGGCTGCAAACGGAGACAATACCTCCTTCTGAATTCATGGAGGTCCATTAAGCATTATGGTTTGTGTATTATAAGGCAGCACATGTCAATGAGATTCTGGAGAAGACAACAGCCTTTTTTTTATGTTCCTATGATGTTTTGTGACAGATCAGGGGCTTGCTATGTGCATGTGACACCATTCAGGGAAAAGAGTCCACGGCTTTGGGCAATGGTTTGCCCTGCATACAAACTGGAAGGTTGGAAGTTCATCTGTTCGATCGAGCCAAATTGATGAGAAATTGCTCTGTCTATTTATTATCTCCCCTAGTTTGCAAAAGTGTAGTGCTTGAATGTGTTGACCGAACACACACAATTCGTATTGTTCTGGGCAACATTCGCAGCATTCCGTAGCTCGGACGGATCGAATAATCACTTGTACAAGTACAGACTACTTATCCACCCGAAAAACAGACTCTACGTTCGTCGCCTTCATTATATTACTCTCGAGTGTATTGTTGCGGAAAAGTCACAAGTCTGCAGAGTGTGATGAATATGCGACTTAGAAGGCGAATGGGATGAGATGTTGTCGAACACCCTTATCCTTTTCCGTCTTGTACTAAAGCCACATAAATGTTTTCTTTCTCTTAGTAATAGTGAGGGAAACATGCCACTGGCATCATATTGGAAACTTGGTCTTCTCTCCTCTCATAACATTATATTGAGCGTGCATTTTGTAGACATTAAATGATTGAGTAGAAGGATATTCACTATGTCTGGACATAATATTGGTGACTTTTTTTCTTTTAAAGTTGCCTTGCGAATGCCCAATATTACTTGGCTGCAGTCCATCCCCATCGCTGCTTTGATTCTCATGCAGCGAGCGGTGATGCTGGGCGTGTATCTGATCTGATTTCTACTTGTAGTGATTGCGTCGAAAAACTCGACTTTCCCATGTGAGCCATTATATACTCGCAACTTGACCGTAAATGTGAAAAGGTATTGAAAAATGGGCAAATAATTTTGGGTTTTTTTCATCTTGAAAAATTCCATGACCAACACTATGTATGCCGCCCGTCGTCTCTCTGACAAAAGTCGGACCAAACGATGAAAAAAAAACTTAGCTGACTTAACCAATAAATTGTATAGGAGAAAATATATGATATTCAGGGCTGCAGACGGAGACAATACCTCCTTCTGAATTCATGGAGGTCCATTAAGCATTATGGTTTGTGTATTATAAGGCAGCACATATCAATGAGATTCTGGAGAAGACAACAGCCTTTTTTTATGTTCCTATGATGTTTTGTGACAGATCAGGGGCTTGCTATGTGCATGTGACACCGTTCAGGGAAAAGAGCCCACGGCTTTGGGCAATGGATTGCCCTGTATACAAACTGGAAGGTTGGAAGTTCATCTGTTCGATCGAGCCAAGTTGATGAGAAATTGCTCTGTCTATTAATTATCTCCCCTAGTTAGCAAAAGTGTAGTGCTTGAATGTGTTGACCGAATACACACAATTCGTGTTGTTCTGGGCAACATTCTCAGCATTCCGAAGCTCGGACGGATCGAATAATCAGTTGTGCAAGTACAGACTACTTATCCACCCGAGAAACAGACTCTACGTTGGTGGCCTTCATTATATTACTCTCGAGTGTATTGTTGGGGAAAAGTCACAAGTCTACAGAGTGTGTTGAATATGCGACTTAGAAGGCGAAAGGGATGAGATGTTGTCGAACCCCCATATACTTTTCCGTCTTGTACTAAAGCCACATAAATGTTCTCTTTCTCTTAGTAATAGTGAAGGAAACATGCCACAGGCATCATATTGGAAACTTGGTCTTCTCTCCTCTCATTACATTATATTGAGCGTGCATTTGGTAGACATTAAATGATTGAGTAGAAGGATATTCACTATGTCTGGACATAATATTGGTGACTTTTTTTCTTTTAAAGTTGCTTTGCGAATGCCCAATATTACTTGCCTGCAATCCATCCCCATCGCTGCTTTGATTCTCATGCAGCGAGTGGTGATGCTGAGCGTGTATCTGATCTGATTTCTACTTGTAGTGATTGCGTCGAAAAACTCGACTTTCCCGTGTGAGCCATTATATACTCGCAAGTTGACGGTAAATGTGAAAAGGTATTGAAAAATGCGCAAATAATTATGGTTTTTTTTCACCTTGAAAAATTCCATGACCATCACTATGTCTGCCGCCGGTCGTCTCTCTGACAAAAGTCGGACCAAACGATAAAAAAAAAACTTAACAGACTTAACCAATAAATTGTATAGGTAAAAATATATGATATTCAGGGCTGCAAACGGAGACGATACCTCCTTCTGAATTTATGGAGGTCCATTAAGCATTATGGTTTGTGTATTATAAGGCAGCACATATCAATGAGATTCTGGAGAAGACAACAGACTATTTTTATGTTGCTATGATGTTTTGTGACAGATCAGGGGTTTGCTATGTGCATGTGACACCATTCAGGGAAAAGAGCCCCCGGCTTTGGGCAATGGTTTGCCCTGTTTACAAACTGGAAGGTTGGAAGTTCATCTGTTCGATCGAGCCAAATTGATGAGAAATTGCTCTGTCTATTTATTATCTCCCCTAGTTTGCAAAAGTGTAGTGCTTGAATGTGTTGACCGAACACACACAATTCGTGTTGTTCTGGGCAACATTCGCAGCATTCCGTAGCTCGGACGGATCGAATAATCACTTGTACAAGTACAGACTACTTATCCACCCGAAAAACAGACTCTACGTTCGTCGCCTTCATTATATTACTCTCGTGTGTATTGTTGGGGAAAAGTCACAAGTCTACAGAGTGTGATGAATATGCGACTTAGAAGGCGAATGGGATGAGATGTTGTCCAACACCCATATCCTTTTCCGTCTTGTACTAAAGCCACATAAATGTTTTCTTTCTCTTAGTAATAGTGAGGGAAACATGCCACTGGCATCACATTCTAAACTTGGTCTTCTGTCCTCTCATAACATTATATTGAGTGTGCATTTGGTAGACATTAAATGATTGAGTAGAAGGATATTAACTATGTCTGGACATAATATTGGTGACTTTTTTTCTTCTAAAGTTGCCTTGCGAATGCCCAATATTGCATGGCTGCAGTCCATCGCCATCGCTGCTTTGATTCTCATGCAGCGAGTGGTGATGCTGGGCGTGTATCTGATCTGATTTCTACTTGTAGTGATTGCGTCGAAAAACTCCACTTTCCCACGTGAGCCATTATATACTCGCAACTTGACCGTAAATGTGAAAAGGTATGGAAAAATGGGCAAATAATTTTGGGTTTTTTTCATCTTGAAAAATTCCGTGACCAACACTATGTATGCCGCCCGTCGTCTCTCTGACAAAAGTCGGACCAAACGATAAAAAAAAAACTTAGCTGACTTAACCAATAAATTGGATAGGAAAAAATATATGATATTCAGGGCTGCAAACGGAGACAATGCCTCCTTCTGAATTTATGGAGGTCCATTAAGCATTATGGTTTGTGTATTATAAGGCAGCACATATCAATGATATTCTGGAGAAGACAACAGCCTATTTTTATGTTGCTATGATGTTTTGTGACAGATCAGGGGCTTGCTATGTGCATGTGACACCATTCAGGGAAAAGAGCCCACGGCTCTGGGCAATGGTTTGCCCTGTATACAAACTGGAAGGTTGGAAGTTCATCTGTTCGATCGAGCCAAATTGATGAGAAATTGCTCTGTCTATTAATTATCTCCCCTAGTTTGCAAAAGTGTAGTGCTTGAATGTGTTGACCGAACACACACAATTCGTGTTGTTCTGGGCAACATTCGCAGCATTCCGAAGCTCGGACGGATCGAGCTATCACTTGTACAAGAACAGACTACTGATCCACCCGAGAATCAGACTCTACGTTCATCGCCTTCATTATATTACTCTCGTGTGTATTGTTGGGGAAAAGTCACAAGTCTACAGAGTGTGATGAATATGCGACTTAGAAGGTGAATGGGATGAGATGTTGTCGAACACCCATATCCTTTTCCGTCTTGTACTAAAGCCACATAAATGTTTTCTTTCTCTTAGTAATAGTGAGGGAAACATGCCACTGGCATCACATTGGAAACTTGGTCTTCTCTCCTCTCATAACATTATATTGAGCGTGCATTTGGTAGACATTAAATGATTGAGTAGAAGGATATTCACTATGTCTGGACATAATATTGGTGACTTTTTTTCTTTTAAAGTTGCCTTGCGAATGCCCAATATTACTTGCCTGCAATCCATCCCCATCGCTGCTTTGATTCTCATGCAGCGAGTGGTGATGCTGGGAGTGTATCTGATCTGATTTCTACTTGTAGTGATTGCGTCGAAAAACTCCACTTTCCCATGTGAGCCAGTATATACTCGCAACTTGACCGTAAATGTGAAAAGGTATTGAAAAATGGGCAAATAATTTTGTTTTTTTTTCATCTTGAAAAATTCCATGTCCATCACTCTGTCTGCCGCCCGTCGTCTCTCTGACAAAAGTCGGACCAAACGATGAAAAAAACTTAACTGACTTAACCAATAAATTGTATAGGAAAAAATATATGATATTCAGGGCTGCAAACGGAGACAATACCTCCTTCTGAATTTATGGAGGTCCATTAAGCATTATGGTTTGTGTATTATAGGGCAGCACATATCAATGAGATTCTGGAGAAGACAACAGACTATTTTTATGTTGCTATGATGTTTTGTGAGAGATCAGGGGTTTGCTATGTGCATGTGACACCATTCAGGGAAAAGAGCCCACGGCTTTGGGCAATGGTTTGCCCTGTATACAAACTGGAAGGTTGGAAGTTCATCTGTTCGATCGAGCCAAATTGATGAGAAATTGCTCTGTCTATTTATTATCTCCCCTAGTTTGCAAAAGTGTAGTGCTTGAATGTGTTGACCGAACACACACAATTCGTGTTGTTCTGGGCAACATTCGCAGCATTCCGAAGCTCGGACGGATCGAATAATCACTTGTACAAGTACAGACTACTTATCCACCCGAAAAACAGACTCTACGTTCGTCGCCTTCATTATATTACTCTCGAGTGTATTGTTGGGGAAAAGTCACAAGTCTACAGAGTATGATGAATATGCGACTTAGAAGGCGAATGGGATGAGATGTTGTCGAACAGCCTTATCCTTTTCCGTCTTGTACTAAAGCCACATAAATGTTTTCTTTCTCTTAGTAATAGTGAGGGAAACATGCCACTGGCATCATATTGGAAACTTGGTCTTCTCTCCTCTCATAACATTATATTGAGTGTGCATTTGGTAGACATTAAATGATTGAGTAGAAGGATATTCACTATGTCTGGACATAATATTGGTGACTTTTTTTCTTTTAAAGTTGCCTTGCGAATGCCCAATATTACTTGGCTGCAGTCCATCCCCATCGCTGCTTTGATTCTCATGCAGCGAGCGGTGATGCTGGGCGTGTATCTGATCTGATTCTACTTGTAGTGATTGCGTCGAAAAACTCCACTTTCCCATGTGAGCCATTATATACTCGCAAGTTGACCGTAAATGTGAAAAGGTATTGAAAAATGGGCAAATAATTTTGGTTTTTTTTCATCTTGAAAAATTCCATGACCATCACTATGTCTGCCGCCCGTCGTCTCTCTGACAAAAGTCGGACCAAACGATGAAAAAAAAACTTAACTGACTTAACCAATAAATTGAATAGGAAAAAATATATGATATTCAGGGCTGCAAACGGAGACAATACCTCCTTCTTTATTTATGGAGGTCCATTAAGCATTATGGTTTGTGTATTATAAGGCAGCACATATCAATGAGATTCTGGAGAAGACAACAGACTATTTTTATGTTGCTATGATGTTTTGTGACAGATCAGGGGTTTGCTATGTGCATGTGACACCATTCAGGGAAAAGAGCCCACGCCTTTGGGCAATGGTTTGCCCTGCATACAAACTGGAAGGTTGGAAGTTCATCTGTTCGATCGAGCCAAATTGATGAGAAATTGCTTTGTCTATTAATTATCTCCCCTAGTTTGCAAAAGTGTAGTGCTTGAATGTGTTGACCGAACACACATAATTCGTGTTTTTCTGGGCAACATTCGCAGCATTCCGAAGCTCGGACGGATCGAATAATCCCTTGTACAAGTACAGACTACTTATCCACCCGAGAAACAGACTCTACGTTCGTCGCCTTCATTATATTACTCTCGAGTGTATTGTTGGGGAAAAGTCACAAGTCTACAGAGTATGTAGAATATGCGACTTAGAAGGCGAATGGGATGAGATGTTGTCGAACACCCATATACTTTTCCGTCTTGTACTAAAGCCACATAAATGTTTACTTTCTCTTAGTAATAGTGAGGGAAACATGCCACTGGCATCATATTGGAAACTTTGTCTTCTCTCCTCTCATAACATTATATTGAGCGTGCATTTGGTAGACATTAAATGATTGAGTAGAAGGATATTCACTATGTCTGGACATAATATTGGTGACTTTTTTTCTTTTAAAGTTGCCTTGCGAATGCCCAATATTACTTGCCTGCAGTCCATCCTCATCGCTGCTTTGATTCTCATTCAGCGAGTGGTGATGCTGGGCGTGTATCTGATCTGATTTCTACTTGTAGTGATTGCGTCGAAAAACTCCACTTTCCCATGTGAGCCATTATATACTCGCAACTTGACCGTAAATGTGAAAAGGTATTGAAAAATGGGCAAATAATTTTGGGTTTTTTTCATCTTGAAAAATTCCATGACCAACACTATGTATGCCGCCCGTCGTCTCTCTGACAAAAGTCGGACCAAACGATGAAAAAAAAACTTAGCTGACTTAACCAATAAATTGTATAGGAGAAAATATATGATATTCAGGGCTGCAAACGGAGACAATACCTCCTTCTGAATTCATGGAGGTCCATTAAGCATTATGGTTTGTGTATTATAAGGCAGCACATGTCAATGAGATTCTGGAGAAGACAACAGCCTTTTTTTTATGTTCCTATGATGTTTTGTGACAGATCAGGGGCTTGCTATGTGCATGTGACACCATTCAGGGAAAAGAGTCCACGGCTTTGGGCAATGGTTTGCCCTGCATACAAACTGGAAGGTTGGAAGTTCATCTGTTCGATCGAGCCAAATTGATGAGAAATTGCTCTGTCTATTTATTATCTCCCCTAGTTTGCAAAAGTGTAGTGCTTGAATGTGTTGACCGAACACACACAATTCGTATTGTTCTGGGCAACATTCGCAGCATTCCGTAGCTCGGACGGATCGAATAATCACTTGTACAAGTACAGACTACTTATCCACCCGAAAAACAGACTCTACGTTCGTCGCCTTCATTATATTACTCTCGTGTGTATTGTTGGGGAAAAGTCACAAGTCTACAGAGTGTGATGAATATGCGACTTAGAAGGTGAATGGGATGAGATGTTGTCGAACACCCATATCCTTTTCCGTCTTGTACTAAAGCCACATAAATGTTTTCTTTCTCTTAGTAATAGTGAGGGAAACATGCCACTGGCATCACATTGGAAACTTGGTCTTCTCTCCTCTCATTACATTATATTGAGCGTGCATTTGGTAGACATTAAATGATTGAGTAGAAGGATATTCACTATGTCTGGACATAATATTGGTGACTTTTTTTCTTTTAAAGTTGCCTTGCGAATGCCCAATATTACTTGGCTGCAGTCCATCCCCATCGCTGCTTTGATTCTCATGCAGCGAGCGGTGATGCTGGGCGTGTATCTGATCTGATTTCTACTTGTAGTGATTGCGTCGAAAAACTCGACTTTCCCATGTGAGCCATTATATACTCGCAACTTGACCGTAAATGTGAAAAGGTATTGAAAAATGGGCAAATAATTTTGGGGTTTTTTCATCTTGAAAAATTCCATGACCAACACTATGTATGCCGCCCGTCGTCTCTCTGACAAAAGTCGGACCAAACGATGAAAAAAAAACTTAGCTGACTTAACCAATAAATTGTATAGGAGAAAATATATGATATTCAGGGCTGCAGACGGAGACAATACCTCCTTCTGAATTCATGGAGGTCCATTAAGCATTATGGTTTGTGTATTATAAGGCAGCACATATCAATGAGATTGTGGAGAAGACAACAGCCTTTTTTTATGTTCCTATGATGTTTTGTGACAGATCAGGGGCTTGCTATGTGCATGTGACACCGTTCAGGGAAAAGAGCCCACGGCTTTGGGCAATGGATTGCCCTGTATACAAACTGGAAGGTTGGAAGTTCATCTGTTCGATCGAGCCAAGTTGATGAGAAATTGCTCTTTCTATTAATTATCTCCCCTAGTTAGCAAAAGTGTAGTGCTTGAATGTGTTGACCGAATACACACAATTCGTGTTGTTCTGGGCAACATTCTCAGCATTCCGAAGCTCGGACGGATCGAATAATCAGTTGTGCAAGTACAGACTACTTATCCACCCGAGAAACAGACTCTACGTTCGTGGCCTTCATTATATTACTCTCGAGTGTATTGTTGGGGAAAAGTCACAAGTCTACAGAGTGTGTTGAATATGCGACTTAGAAGGCGAAAGGGATGAGATGTTGTCGAACCCCCATATACTTTTCCGTCTTGTACTAAAGCCACATAAATGTTTTCTTTCTCTTAGTAATAGTGAAGGAAACGTGCCACAGGCATCATATTGGAAACTTGGTCTTCTCTCCTCTCATTACATTATATTGAGCGTGCATTTGGTAGACATTAAATGATTGAGTAGAAGGATATTCACTATGTCTGGACATAATATTGGTGACTTTTTTTCTTTTAAAGTTGCCTTGCGAATGCCCAATATTACTTGCCTGCAATCCATCCCCATCGCTGCTTTGATTCTCATGCAGCGAGTGGTGATGCTGAGCGTGTATCTGATCTGATTTCTACTTGTAGTGATTGCGTCGAAAAACTCGACTTTCCCGTGTGAGCCATTATATACTCGCAAGTTGACGGTAAATGTGAAAAGGTATTGAAAAATGCGCAAATAATTTTGGTTTTTTTTCACCTTGAAAAATTCCATGACCATCACTATGTCTGCCGCCGGTCGTCTCTCTGACAAAAGTCGGACCAAACGATAAAAAAAAAACTTAACAGACTTAACCAATAAATTGTATAGGTAAAAATATATGATATTCAGGGCTGCAAACGGAGACGATACCTCCTTCTGAATTTATGGAGGTCCATTAAGCATTATGGTTTGTGTATTATAAGGCAGCACATATCAATGAGATTCTGGAGAAGACAACAGACTATTTTTATGTTGCTATGATGTTTTGTGACAGATCAGGGGTTTGCTATGTGCATGTGACACCATTCAGGGAAAAGAGCCCCCGGCTTTGGGCAATGGTTTGCCCTGTTTACAAACTGGAAGGTTGGAAGTTCATCTGTTCGATCGAGCCAAATTGATGAGAAATTGCTCTGTCTATTTATTATCTCCCCTAGTTTGCAAAAGTGTAGTGCTTGAATGTGTTGACCGAACACACACAATTCGTGTTGTTCTGGGCAACATTCGCAGCATTCCGTAGCTCGGACGGATCGAATAATCACTTGTACAAGTACAGACTACTTATCCACCCGAAAAACAGACTCTACGTTCGTCGCCTTCATTATATTACTCTCGTGTGTATTGTTGGGGAAAAGTCACAAGTCTACAGAGTGTGATGAATATGCGACTTAGAAGGCGAATGGGATGAGATGTTGTCCAACACCCATATCCTTTTCCGTCTTGTACTAAAGCCACATAAATGTTTTCTTTCTCTTAGTAATAGTGAGGGAAACATGCCACTGGCATCACATTCTAAACTTGGTCTTCTCTCCTCTCATAACATTATATTGAGTGTGCATTTGGTAGACATTAAATGATTGAGTAGAAGGATATTCACTATGTCTGGACATAATATTGGTGACTTTTTTTCTTCTAAAGTTGCCTTGCGAATGCCCAATATTGCATGGCAGCAGTCCATCGCCATCGCTGCTTTGATTCTCATGCAGCGTGTGGTGATGCTGGGCGTGTATCTGATCTGATTTCTACTTGTAGTGATTGCGTCGAAAAACTCCACTTTCCCACGTGAGCCATTATATTCTCGCAACTTGACCGTAAATGTGAAAAGGTATGGAAAAATGGGCAAATAATTTTGGGTTTTTTTCATCTTGAAAAATTCCGTGACCAACACTATGTATGCCGCCCGTCGTCTCTCTGACAAAAGTCGGACCAAACGATAAAAAAAAAAAACTTAGCTGACTTAACCAATAAATTGGATAGGAAAAAATATATGATATTCAGGGCTGCAAACGGAGACAATGCCTCCTTCTGAATTTATGGAGGTCCATTAAGCATTATGGTTTGTGTATTATAAGGCAGCATATATCAATGATATTCTGGAGAAGACAACAGCCTATTTTTATGTTGCTATGATGTTTTGTGACAGATCAGGGGCTTGCTATGTGCATGTGACACCATTCAGGGAAAAGAGCCCACGGCTTTGGGCAATGGTTTGCCCTGTATACAAACTGGAAGGTTGGAAGTTCATCTGTTCGATCGAGCCAAATTGATGAGAAATTGCTCTGTCTATTAATTATCTCCCCTAGTTTGCAAAAGTGTAGTGCTTGAATGTGTTGACCGAACACACACAATTCGTGTTGTTCTGGGCAACATTCGCAGCATTCCGAAGCTCGGACGGATCGAGCTATCACTTGTACAAGAACAGACTACTGATCCACCCGAGAATCAGACTCTACGTTCATCGCCTTCATTATATTACTCTCGTGTGTATTGTTGGGGAAAAGTCACAAGTCTACAGAGTGTGATGAATATGCGACTTAGAAGGTGAATGGGATGAGATGTTGTCGAACACCCATATCCTTTTCCGTCTTATACTAAAGCCACATAAATGTTTTCTTTCTCTTAGTAATAGTGAGGGAAACATGCCACTGGCATCACATTGGAAACTTGGTCTTCTCTCCTCTCATAACATTATATTGAGCGTGCATTTGGTAGACATTAAATGATTGAGTAGAAGGATATTCACTATGTCTGGACATAATATTGGTGACTTTTCTTCTTTTAAAGTTGCCTTGCGAATGCCCAATATTACTTGCCTGCAATCCATCCCCATCGCTGCTTTGATTCTCATGCAGCGAGTGGTGATGCTGGGAGTGTATCTGATCTGATTTCTACTTGTAGTGATTGCGTCGAAAAACTCCACTTTCCCATGTGAGCCAGTATATACTCGCAACTTGACCGTAAATGTGAAAAGGTATTGAAAAATGGGCAAATAATTTTGTTTTTTTTTCATCTTGAAAAATTCCATGACCATCACTCTGTCTGCCGCCCGTCGTCTCTCTGACAAAAGTCGGACCAAACGATGAAAAAAACTTAACTGACTTAACCAATAAATTGTATAGGAAAAAATATATGATATTCAGGGCTGCAAACGGAGACAATACCTCCTTCTGAATTTATGGAGGTCCATTAAGCATTATGGTTTGTGTATTATAGGGCAGCACATATCAATGAGATTCTGGAGAAGACAACAGACTATTTTTATGTTGCTATGATGTTTTGTGACAGATCAGGGGTTTGCTATGTGCATGTGACACCATTCAGGGAAAAGAGCCCACGGCTTTGGGCAATGGTTTGCCCTGTATACAAACTGGAAGGTTGGAAGTTCATCTGTTCGATCGAGCCAAATTGATGAGAAATTGCTCTGTCTATTTATTATCTCCCCTAGTTTGCAAAAGTGTAGTGCTTGAATGCGTTGACCGAACACACACAATTCGTGTTGTTCTGGGCAACATTCGCAGCATTCCGAAGCTCGGACGGATCGAATAATCACTTGTACAAGTACAGACTACTTATCCACCCGAAAAACAGACTCTACGTTCGTCGCCTTCATTATATTACTCTCGAGTGTATTGTTGGGGAAAAGTCACAAGTCTACAGAGTATGATGAATATGCGACTTAGAAGGCGAATGGGATGAGATGTTGTCGAACAGCCTTATCCTTTTCCGTCTTGTACTAAAGCCACATAAATGTTTTCTTTCTCTTAGTAATAGTGAGGGAAACATGCCACTGGCATCATATTGGAAACTTGGTCTTCTCTCCTCTCATAACATTATATTGAGTGTGCATTTGGTAGACATTAAATGATTGAGTAGAAGGATATTCACTATGTCTGGACATAATATTGGTGACTTTTTTTCTTTTAAAGTTGCCTTGCGAATGCCCAATATTACTTGGCTGCAGTCCATCCCCATCGCTGCTTTGATTCTCATGCAGCGAGCGGTGATGCTGGGCGTGTATCTGATCTGATTCTACTTGTAGTGATTGCGTCGAAAAACTCGACTTTCCCATGTGAGCCATTATATACTCGCAACTTGACCGTAAATGTGAAAAGGTATTGAAAAATGGGCAAATAATTTTGGGTTTTTTTCATCTTGAAAAATTCCATGACCAACACTATGTATGCCGCCCGTCGTCTCTCTGACAAAAGTCGGACCAAACGATGAAAAAAAACTTAGCTGACTTAACCAATAAATTGTATAGGAGAAAATATATGATATTCAGGGCTGCAAACGGAGACAATACCTCCTTCTGAATTTATGGAGGTCCATTAAGCATTATGGTTTGTGTATTATAAGGCAGCACATATCAATGAGATTCTGGAGAAGACAACAGCCTTTTTTTATGTTCCTGTGATGTTTTGTGACAGATCAGGGGCTTGCTATGTTCATGTGACACCATTCAGGTAAAAGAGCCCACGGCTTTGGGCAATGGATTGCCCTGTATACAAACTGGAAGGTTGGAAGTTCATCTGTTCGATCGAGCCAAGTTGATGAGAAATTGCTCTGTCTATTAATTATCTCCCCTAGTTAGCAAAAGTGTAGTGCTTGAATGTGTTGACCGAATACACACAATTCGTGTTGTTCTGGGCAACATTCTCAGCATTCCGAAGCTCGGACGGATCGAATAATCACTTGTACAAGTACAGACTACTTATCCACCCGAGAAACAGACTCTACGTTCGTGGCCTTCATTATATTACTCTCGAGTGTATTGCTGGGGAAAAGTCACAAGTCTACAGAGTGTGTTGAATATGCGACTTAGAAGGCGAACGGGATGAGATGTTGTCGAACCCCCATATACTTTTCCGTCTTGTACTAAAGCCACATAAATGTTTTCTGTCTCTCAGTAATAGTGAAGGAAACATGCCACAGGCATCATATTGGAAACTTGGTCTTCTCTCCTCTCATTACATTATATTGAGCGTTCATTTGGTAGACATTAAATGATTGAGTAGAAGGATATTCACTATGTCTGGACATATTATTGGTGACTTTTTTTCTTTTAAAGTTGCCTTGCGAATGCCCAATATTACTTGCCTGCAATCCATCCCCATCGCTGCTTTGATTCTCATGCAGCGAGTGGTGATGCTGAGCGTGTATCTGATCTGATTTCTACTTGTAGTGATTGCGTCGAAAAACTCGACTTTCCCATGTGAGCCATTATATACTCGCAAGTTGACCGTAAATGTGAAAAGGTATTGAAAAATGAGCAAATAATTTTGTTTTTTTTTCATCTTGAAAAATTCCATGACCATCACTATGTCTGCCGCCGGTCGTCTCTCTGACAAAAGTCGGACCAAACGATGAAAAAAAAACTTAACTGACTTAACCAATAAATTGTATAGGAAAAAATATATGATATTCAGGGCTGCAAACGGAGACAATACCTCCTTCTAAATTTATGGAGGTCCATTAAGCATTATGGTTTGTGTATTATAAGGCAGCACATATCAATGAGATTCTGGAGAAGACAACAGACTATTTTTATGTTGCTATGATGTTTTGTGACAGATCAGGGGTTTGCTATGTGCATGTGACACCATTCAGGGAAAAGAGCCCACGGCTTTGGGCAATGGTTTGCCCTGTTTACAAACTGGAAGGTTGGAAGTTCATCTGTTCGATCGAGCCAAATTGATGAGAAATTGCTCTGTCTATTTATTATCTCTCCTAGTTTGCAAAAGTGTAGTGCTTGAATGTGTTGACCGAATACACACA
Source organism: Pictodentalium vernedei (assembly GCA_031216915.1). NCBI lineage: Eukaryota > Metazoa > Mollusca > Scaphopoda > Dentaliida > Dentaliidae > Pictodentalium > Pictodentalium vernedei. Next base: position 257,437,815 of record CM062288.1, read on the forward strand.
ATTCGTGTTGTTCTGGGCAACATTCTCAGCATTCCGAAGCTCGGACGGATCGAATAATCACTTGTACAAGTACAGACTACTTATCCACCCGAAAAACAGACTCTACGTTCGTCGCCTTCATTATATTACTCTCGTGTGTATTGTTGGGGAAAAGTCACAAGTCTACAGAGTGTGATGAATATGCGACTTAGAAGGCGAATGGGATGAGATGTTGTCGAACACCCATATCCTTTTCCTTCTTGTACTAAAGCCATATAAATGTTTTCTTTCTCTTAGTAATAGTGAGGGAAACATGCCACTGGCATCACATTGTAAACTTGGTCTTCTCTCCTCTCATAACATTATATTGAGTGTGCATTTGGTAGACATTAAATGATTGAGTAGAAGGATATTCACTATGTGTGGACATAATATTGGTGACTTTTTTTCTTCTAAAGTTGCCTTGCGAATGCCCAATATTACTTGGCTGCAGTCCATCCCCATCGCTGCTTTGATTCTCATGCAGCGAGTGGTGATGCTGGGCGTGTATCTGATCTGATTTCTACTTGTAGTGATTGCGTCGAAAAACTCCACTTTCCCATGTGAGCCATTATATACTCGCAACTTGACCGTAAATGTGAAAAGGTATGGAAAAATGGGCAAATAATTTTGGGTTTTTTTCATCTTGAAAAATTCCATGACCAACACTATGTATGCCGCCCGTCGTCTCTCTGACAAAAGTCGGACCAAACGATAAAAAAAAAAAACTTAGCTGACTTAACCAATAAATTGGATAGGAAAAAATATATGATATTCAGGGCTGCAAACGGAGACAATACCTCCTTCTGAATTTATGGAGGTCCATTAAGCATTATGGTTTGTGTATTATAAGGCAGCACATATCAATGATATTCTGGAGAAGACAACAGCCTATTTTTATGTTCCTATGATGTTTTGTGACAGATCAGGGGCTTGCTATGTGCATGTGACACCATTCAGGGAAAAGAGCCCACGGCTTTGGGCAATGGTTTGCCCTGTATACAAATGGAAGGTTGGAAGTTCATCTGCTCGATCGAGCCAAATTGATTAGAAATTGCTCTGTCTATTAATTATCTCCCCTAGTTTGCAAAAGTGTAGTGCTTGAATGTGTTGACCGAACACACACAATTCGTGTTGTTCTGGCCAACATTCGCAGCATTCCGAAGCTCGGACGGATCGAACTATCACTTGTACAAGTACAGACTACTTATCCACCCGAGAATCAGACTCTACGTTCGTCGCCTTCATTATATTACTCTCGTGTGTATTGTTGGGGAAAAGTCACAAGTCTACAGAGTGTGATGAATATGCGACTTAGAAGGGGAATGGGATGAGATGTTGTCGAACACCCTTATCCTTTTCCGTCTTGTACTAAAGCCACATAAATGTTTTCTTTCTCTTAGTAATAGTGAGGGAAACATGCCACTGGCATCATATTGGAAACTTGGTCTTCTCTCCTCTCATAACATTATATTGAGTGTGCATTTGGTAGACATTAAATGATTGAGTAGAAGGATATTCACTATGTCTGGACATAATATTGGTGACTTTTTTTCTTTTAAAGTTGCCTTGCGAATGCCCAATATTACTTGGCTGCAGTCCATCCCCATCGCTGCTTTGATAGTCATCCAGCGAGTGGTGATGCTGGGCGTGTATCTGATCTGATTTCTACTTGTAGTGATTGCGTCGAAAAACTCGACTTTCCCATGTGAGCCATTATATACTCGCAAGTTGACCGTAAATGTGAAAAGGTATTGAAAAATGGGCAAATAATTTTGGGTTTTTTTCATCTTGAAAAATTCCATGACCAACACTATGTATGCCGCCCGTCGTCTCTCTGACAAAAGTCGGACCAAACGATGAAAAAAAAAAAACTTAGGTGACTTAACCAATAAATTGTATAGTAAAAAATATATGATATTCAGGGCTGCAAACGAAGACAATGCCTCCTTCTGAATTTATGGAGGTCCATTAAGCATTATGGTTTGTGTATTATAAGGCAGCACATATCAATGAGATTGTGGAGAAGACAACAGCCTATTTTTATGTTGCTATGATGTTTTGTGACAGATCAGGGGCTTGCTATGTGCATGTGACACCATTCAGGGAAAAGAGCCCACGGCTTTGGGCAATGGTTTGCCCTGTATACAAACTGGAAGGTTGGAAGTTCATCTGTTCGATCGAGCCAAATTGATGAGAAATTGCTCTGTCTATTAATTATCTCCCCTAGTTTGCAAAAGTGTTGTGCTTGAATGTGTTGACCGAACACACACAATTCGTGTTGTTCTGGGCAACATTCGCAGCATTCCGAAGCTCGGACGGATCGAATTATCACTTGTACAAGTACAGACTACTTATCCACCCGAGAAACAGACTCTACGTTCGTCGCCTTCATTATATTACTCTCGAGTGTATTGTTGGGGAAAAGTCACAAGTCTACAGAGTGTGTTGAATATGCGACTTAGAAGGCGAATGGGATGAGATGTTGTCGAACACCCATATACTTTTCCGTCTTGTACTAAAGCCACATAAATGTTTTCTTTCTCTTAGTAATAGTGAGGGAAACATGCCACTGGCATCATATTGGAAACTTGGTCTTCTCTCCTCTCATAACATTATATTGAGCGGGCATTTGGTAGACATTAAATGATTGAGTAGAAGGATATTCACTATGTCTGGACATAATATTGGTGACTTTTTTTCTTTTAAAGTTGCCTTGCGAATGCCCAATATTACTTGCCTGCAGTCCATCCCCATCGCTGGTTTGATTCTAATGCAGCGAGTGGTGATGCTGGGCGTGTATCTGATCTGATTTCTACTTGTAGTGATTGCGTCGAAAAACTCGACTTTCCCATGTGAGCCATTATATACTCGCAAGTTGACCCTAAATGTGAAAAGGTATTGAAAAATGGGCAAATAATTTTGGGTTTCTTTCATTTTGAAAAATACCATGACCAACACTATGTATGCCGCCCGTCGTCTCTCTGACAAAAGTCGGACCAAACGATGAAAAAAAAAACTTAGCTGACTTAACCAATAAATTGTATAGGAAAAAATATATGATATTCAGGGCTGCAAACGGAGACAATACCTCCTTCTGAATTTATGGAGGTCCATTAAGCATTATGGTTTGTGTATTATAAGGCAGCACATATCAATGAGATTCTGGAGAAGACAACAGCCTATTTTTATGTTGCTATGATGTTTTGTACCAGATCAGGGGCTTGCTATGTGCATGTGACACCATTCAGGGAAAAGAGCCCACGGCTTTGGGCAATGGTTTGCCCTGAATACAAACTGGAAGGATGGAAGTTCATCTGTTCGATCGAGCCAAATTGATGAAAAATTGCTCTGTCTATTAATTATCTCCCCTAGCTTGCCAAAGTGTAGTGGTTGAATGTGTTGACCGAACACACACAATTCGTGTTGTTCTGGGCAACATTCGCAGCATTCCGAAGCTCGGACGGGTCGAATAATCACTTGTACAAGTACAGACTACTTATCCACCCGAGAAACAGACTCTACGTTCGTCGCCTTTATTATATTACTCTCGAGTGTATTGTTGGGGAAAAGTCACAAGTCTACAGAGTGTGTTGAATATGCGACTTAGAAGGCGAATGGGATGAGATGTTGTCGAACACCCATATACTTTTCCATCTTGTACTAAAGCCACATAAATGTTTTCTTTCTCTTAGTAATAGTGAGGGAAACATGCCGCTGGCATCATATTGGAAACTTAGTCTTCTCTCCTCTCATAACATTATATTGAGCGTGCATTTGGTAGACATTAAATGATTGAGTAGAAGGATATTCACTATGTCTGGACATAATTTTGGTGACTTTTTTCTTTTAAAGTTGCCTTGCGAATGCCCAATATTACTTGCCTGCAGTCCATCCCCATCGCTGCTTTGATTCTCATGCAGCGAGTGGTGATGCTGGGCGTGTATCTGATCTGATTTCTACCTGTAGTGATTTCGTCGAAAAACTCGACTTTCCCATGTGAGCCATTATATACTCGCAAGTTGACCGTAAATGTGAAAAGGTATTGAAAAATGGGCAAATAATTTTGAGTTTTTTTCATCTTGAATAATTCCATGACCAACACTATGTATGCCGCCCGCCGTCTCTCTGACAGAAGTCGGACCAAACGATGAAAAAAAAACTTAGCTGACTTAACCAATAAATTGTATAGGAAAAAATGTATGATATTCAGGGCTGCAAACGGAGACAATGCCTCCTTCTGAATTTATGGAGGTCCATTAAGCATTATGGTTTGTGTATTATAAGGCAGCACATTTCAATGAGATTCTGGAGAAGACAACAGCCTATTTTTATGTTGCTATGATGTTTTGTGGCAGATCAGGGGCTTGCTATGTGCATGTAACGCCATTCTGGGAAAAGAGCCCACTGTTTTGGGCAATGGTTTGCCCTGTATACAAACTGGAAGGTTGGAAGTTCATCTGTTCGATCGAGCCTAATTGATGAGAAATTGCTCTGTCTATTAATTTTCTCCCCTAGTTTGCAAAAGCGTAGTGCTTGAATGTGTTGACCGAACACACACAATTCGTGTTGTTCTGGGCAACATTCGCAGCATTCCGAAGCTCGGACGGATCGAATTATCACTTGTACAAGTACAGACTACTTATCCACCCGAGAAACAAACTCTACGTTCGTCGCCTTCATTATATTACTCTCGAGTGCATTGTTGGGGAAAAGTCACAAGTCTGCAGAGGGTGTTGAATATGCGACTTGGAAGGCGTATGGGATGAGATGTTGTCGAACACCCATATACTTTTCCGTCTTGTACTAAAGCCACATAAATGTTTTCTTTCTCTTAGTAATAGTGAGGGAAACATGCCACTGGCATCATATTGGAAACTTTGTCTTCTCTCCTCTCATAACATTATATTGAGCGTGCATTTGGTAGACATTAAATGATTGAGTAGAAGGATATTCACTATGTCTGGACATAATTTTGGTGACTTTTTTTCTTTTAAAGTTGCCTTGCGAATGCCCAATATTACTTGCCTGCAGTCCATCCCCATCGCTGCTTTGATTCTCATGCAGCGAGTGGTGATGCTGGGCGTGTATCTGATCTGATTTCTACCTGTAGTGATTGTGTCGAAAAACTCGACTTTCCCATGTGAGCCATTATATACTCGCAAGTTGACCGTAAATGTGGAAAGGTATTGAAAAATGGGCAAATAATTTTGGGTTTTTTTCATCTTGAATAATTCCATGACCAACACTATGTATGCCGCCAGCCGTCTCTCTGACAAAAGTCGGACCAAACGATGAAAAAAAAACTTAGCTGACTTAACCAATAAATTGTATAGGAAAAAATGTATGATATTCAGGGCTGCAAACGGAGACAATGCCTCCTTCTGAATTTATGGAGGTCCATTAAGCATTATGGTTTGTGTATTATAAGGCAGCACATATCAATGAGATTCTGGAGAAGACAACAGCCTATTTTTATGTTGCTATGATGTTTTGTGACAGATCAGGGGCTTGCTATGTGCATGTGACGCCATTCTGGAAAAAGAGCCCACGGCTTTGGGCAATGGTTTGCCCTGAATACAAACTGGAAGGTTGGAAGTTCATCTGTTCGATCGAGCCAAATTGATGAGAAATTGCTCTCTCTATTAATTATCTTCCCTAGTTTGCAAAAGTGTAGTGCTTGAATGTGTTGACCGAACACACACAATTCGTGTTGTTCTGGGCAACATTCGCAGCATTCCGAAGCTCGGACGGATCGAATTATCACTTGTACAAGTACAGACTACTTATCCACCCGAGAAACAAACTCTACGTTCGTCGCCTTCATTATATTACTCTCGAGTGTATTGTTGGGGAAAAGTCACAAGTCTGCAGAGTGTGTTGAATATGCGACTTAGAAGGCGAATGGGATGAGATGTTGTCGAATACCCATATACTTTTCCGTCTTGTACTAAAGCCACATAAATGTTTTCTTTCTCTTAGTAACAAGGAGGGAAACATGCCACTGGCATCATATTGGAAACTTGGTCTTCTCTCCTCTCATAACATTATATTGAGCGTGCATTTGGTAGACATTAAATGATTGAGTAGAAGGATATTCACTATGTCTGGACATGATATTGGTGACTTTTTTTCTTTTAAAGTTGCCTTGCGAATGCCCAATATTACTTACCTGCAGTCCATCCCCATCGCTGCTTTGATTCTCATGCAGCGAGTGGTGATGCTGGGCGTGTATCTGATCTGATTTCTACTTGTAGTGATTGCGTCGAAAAACTCGACTTTCCCATGTGAGCCATTATATACTCGCACGTTGACCGTAAATGTGAGAAGGTATTGAAAAATGGGCGAATAATTTTGGGTTTCTTTCATCTTGAAAAATTCCATGACCAACACTATGTATGCCGCCCGTCGTCTCTCTGACAAAAGTCGGACCAAACGATGAAAAAAAAAACTTAGCTGACTTAACCAATAAATTGTATAGAAAAAAATATATGATATTCAGGGCTGCAAACGGAGACAATGCCTCCTTCTGAATTTATGGAGGTCCATTAAGCATTATGGTTTGTGTATTATAAGGCAGAACATATCAATGAGATTCTGGAGAAGACAACAGCCTATTTTTATGTTGCTATGATGTTTTGTGACAGATCAGGGGCTTGCTATGTGCCTGTGACACCATTCAGGGAAAGGAACCCACGGCTTTGGGCAATGGTTTGCCCTCTATGCAAACTTGAAGGTTGGAAGTTCATCTGTTCGATCGAGCCAAATTGATGAGAAATTGCTCTGTCTATTAATTATCTCCCCTAGTTTGCAAAAGTGTAGTGCTTGAATGTGTTGTCCGAAAATACACAATTTGTGTTGTTCTGGGCAACATTCGCAGCATTCCGAAGCACGGACGGATCGAATAATCACTTGTACAAGTACAGACTACTTATCCACCCGAGAAACAGACTCTGCGTTCGTCGCCTTCATTATATTACTCTCGAGTGTATTGTTGGGGAAAAGTCACAAGTCTACAGAGTGTGTTGAATATGCGACTTAGAAGGCGAATGGGATGAGATGTTGTCGTACACTCATATACTTTTCCGTTTTGTACTAAAGCCACATAAATGTTTTCTTTCTCTTAGTAATAGTGAGGGAAACATGCCACTGGCATCATATTGGAAACTTGGTCTTCTCTCCTCTCATAACATTATATTGAGCGTGCATTTGGTAGACATTAAATGATTGAGTAGAAGGATATTCACTATGTATGGACATAATATTGGTGACTTTTTTTCTTCTAAAGTTGCCTTGCGAATTCTCAATATTACTTGCCTGCAGTCCATCCCCATTGCTGCTTTGATTCTCATGCAGCGAGTGGTGATGCTGAGCGTGTATCTGATCTGATTTCTACTTGTAGTGATTGCGTCCAAAAACTCGACTTTCCCATGTGAGCCATTATATACTCGAAAGTTGACCGTAAATGTGCAAATGTATTGAAAAATGGGCAAATAATTTTGGGTTTTTTTCATCTTGAAAAATTCCATGACCAACACTATGTGTGCCGCCCTTCGTCTCTCTGACAAAAGTCAGACCAAACGATGAAAAAAAAAACTTAGCTGACTTAACCAATAAATTGTGCAGGAAAAAATACATAATATTTAGGGCTGCAAACGGAGACAATGCCTCCTTCTGAATTTATGGAGGTCCATTAAGCATTATGGTTCGTGTATTATAAGGCAGCACATATCAATGATATTCTGGAGAAGACAACAGCCTATTTTTATGTTGCTATGATGTTTTGTGACAGATCAGGGGCTTGCTATGTGCATGTGACACCATTCAGGGAAAAGAGCCCACGGCTTTGGCAATGGTTTGCCCTGCATACAATCTGGAATGTTTGAAGTTCATCTGTTCGATCGAGCCAAATTGATGAGAAATTGCTCTGTCTATTATTTATCTCCCCTAGTTTGCAAAAGTGTAGTGCTTGAATGTGTTGACCGAACACACACAATTCGTGTTGTTCTGGGCAACATTAGCAGCATTCCGAGGCTCGGACGGATCGAATTATCACTTGTACAAGTACAGACTACTTATCCACCCGAGAAACAGACTCTGCGTTCGTCGCCCTCATTATATTACTCTCGAGTGTATTGTTGGGGAAAGTCACAAGTCTACAGAGTGTGTTGAATATGCGACTTAGAAGGCGAATGGGATGAGATGTTGTCGAACACCCATATACTTTTCCGTCTTGTACTAAAGCCAGATAAATGTTTTCTTTCTCTTAGTAATAGTGAGGGAAACATGCCACTGGCATCATATTGGAAACTTGGTCTTCTCTCCTCTCATTACATTATATTGAGCGTGCGTTTGGTAGACATTAAATGATTGAGTAGAAGGATATTCAGTATGTCTGGACATAATATTGGTGACTTTTTTTCTTTTAAAGTTGCCTTGCGAATCCCCAATATTACTTGCCTGCAATCCATCCCCATCGCTTCTTTGATTCTCATACAGCGGGTGGTGATGCTGGGAGTGTATCTGATCAGATTTCTACTTGTAGTGATTGCGTCGAAAAACTCGACTTTCCCATGTGAGCCATTATATACTCGCAAGTTGACCGTAAATGTGAAAAGGTATTGAAAAATGGGCAAATAATTTTGGGTTTTTTTCATCTTGAAAAATTCCATGACCAACACTATGTATGCCGCCCGTCGTCTCTCTGACAAAAGTCGGACCAAACGATGAAAAAAAAAAACTAACTGACTTAAGCAATAAATTGTATAGGATAAAATATATGATATTTAGGGCTCCAAACGGAGACAATGCTTCCTTCTGAATTTATGGAGATCCATTAAGCATTATGGTTTGTGTATTATAAGGCAGCACATATCAATGAGATTCTGGAGAAATCAACAGCCTATTTTTATGTTGCTATGATGTTTTGTGACAGATCAGGGGCTTGCTATGTGCATGTGACACCATTCAGGGAAAAGAGCCACCGGCTTTGGCAATGGTTTGCCCTGTATGCAATCTGGAATGTTGGAAGTTCATCTGTTCGATCGCGGTAAGTTGATGAGAAATTGCTCTGTCCATTAATTATCTCCCCTAGTTTACAAAAGTGTAGGTCTTGAATGTGTTGACCGAACACACACAATTCGTGTTGTTCTGGGCAACATTCGCAGCATTCCGAAGCTCAGACGGATCGAATAACCACTTGTACAAGTCCAGACTACTTATCCACCCGAGAAACAGACTCTACGTTCGTCGCCTTCATTATATTACTCTCGAGTGTATTGTTGGGGAAAAGTCACAAGTCTACAGAGTGTGTTGAATATGCGACTTAGAAGGCGAATGGGATGAGATGTTGTCGAACACCCATATACTTTTCCGTCTTGTACTAAAGCCACAAAAATGTTTTATTTCTCTTAGTAATAGTGAGGGAAACATGCCACTGGCATCATATTGGAAACTTGGTCTTCTCTCCTCTCATAACACTATATTGAGCGTGCATTTGGTTGACATTAAATGATTGAGTAGAAGGATATTCACTATGTCTGGACATAATATTGGTGACTTTTTTTTATTTAAAGTTGCCTTGCGAATGCCCAGTATTACTTACCTGCAGTCCATCCCCATCGCTGCTTTGATTTTCATGCAGCGAGTGGTGATGCTGGGTGTGTATCTGATCTGATTTCTACTTGTAGTGATTGCGTCGAAAAACTCGACTTTCCCATGTGAGCCATTATATACTCGCAAGTTGACCGTAAATGTGAAAAGGTATTGAAAAATGGGCTAATAATTTTGTTTTTTTTTCATCTTGAAAAATTCCATGACCAACACTATGTATGCCGCCCGTCGTCTCTCTGACAAAAGTCGGACCAAACGATGAAAAAAAAAACTTAGCTGACTTAACCAATAAATTGTATAGGAAAAAATATATGATATTCAGGGCTGCAAACGGAGACAATGCCTCCTTCTGAATTTATGGAGGTCCATTAAGCATTATGGTTTGTGTATTATAAGGCAGCACATATCATTGAGATTCTGGAGAAGACAACAGCCTATTTTTATGTTGCTATGATGTTTTGTGACAGATCAGGGGCTTGCTATGTGCCTGTGACACCATTCAGGGAAAAGAGCCCACGGCTTTGGGCAATGGTTAGCCCTGTATGCAAACTGGAAGGTTGGAAGTTCATCTGTTCGATCGAGCCAAATTGATGAGAAATTGCTCTGTCTATTAATTATCTCCCCTAGTTTGCAAAAGTGTAGTGCTTGAATGTGTTGACCGAAAACACACAATTCGTGTTGTTCTGGGCAACATTCGCAGCATTCCGAAGCTCGGACGGATCGAATAATCACTTGTACAAGTACAGACTACTTATCCACCCGAGAAACAGACTCTACGTTCGTCGCCTTCATTATATTACTCTCGAGTGTATTGTTGGGGAAAAGTCACAAGTCTACAGAGTGTGTTGAATATGCGACTTAGAAACCGAATGGGATGAGATGTTGTCGAACACCCATATACTTTTCCGTCTTGTACTAAAGCCACATAAATGTTTTCTTTCTCTTAGTAATAGTGAGGGAAACATGCCACTGACATCATATTGGAAATTTGGTCTTCTCTCCTCTCATAACATTATATTGAGCGTGCATTTGGTAGACATTAAATGATTGAGTAGAAGGATATTCACTATGTCTGGACATAATATTGGTGACTTTTTTTCTTTTAAAGTTGCCTTGCGAATTCCCAATATTACTTGCCTGCAGTCCATCCCCATCGCTGCTTTGATTCTCATGCAGCGAGTGGTGATGCTGAGCGTGTATCTGATCTGATTTCTACTTGAAGTGATTGCGTCGAAAAACTCGACTTTCCCATGTGAGCCATTATATACTCGCAAGTTGACCGTAAATGTGAAAATGTATTGAAAAATGGGCAAATAAATTTGGTTTTTTTTCATCTTGAAAAATTCCATGACCAACACTATGTATGCCGCCCTTCGTATCTCTGACAAAAGTCAGACCAAACGATGAAAAAAAAACGTTAGCTGACTTAACCAATAAATTGTATAGGAAAAAAATATATAATATTCAGGGCTGCAAACGGAGACAATGCCTCCTTCTGAATTTATGGAGGTCCATTAAGCATTATGGTTTGTGTATTATAAGGCAGCACATATCAATGAGATTCTGGAGAAGACAACAGCCTATTTTTATGTTGCTATGATGTTTTGTGACAGATCAGGGGCTTGCTATGTGCATGTGACACCATTCAGGGAAAAGAGCCCACGGCTTTGGACAATGGTGTGCCCTGTATACAAACTGGAAGGTTGGAAGTTCATCTGTTCGATCGAGCCAAATTGATGAGAAATTGCTCTCTCTATTAATTATCTCCCCTAGTTTGCAAAAGTGTAGTGCTTGAATGTGTTGACCGAACACACACAATTTGTGTTGTTCTGGGCAACATTCGCAGCATTCCGAAGCTCGGACGGATCGAATAATCACTTGTACAAGTACAGACTACTTATCCTCCCGAGAAACAGACTCTACGTTCGTCGCCTTCATTATATTACTCTCGAATGTATTGTTGGGGAAAAGTCACAAGTCTACAGAGTGTGTTGAATATGCGACTTAGAAGGCGAATGGGATGAGATGTTGTCGAACACCCATATACTTTTCCGTCTTGTACGAAAGCCACATAAATGTTTTCTTTCTCTTAGTAATAATGAGGGAAACATGCCACCGGCATCATATTGGAAACTTGGTCTTCTCTCCTCTCATAACATTATATTGAGCGTGCATTTGGTTGACATTAAATGATTGAGTAGAAGGATGTTCACTATGTCTGGACATAATTTTGGTGACTTTTTTTCTTTTAAAGTTGCCTTGCGAATGCCCAATATTACTTACCTGCAGTCCATCCCCCTCGCTGCTTTGATTCTGATGCAGCGAGTGGTGATGCTGGGCGTGTATCTGATCTGATTTCTACTTGTAGTGATTGCGTCGAAAAACTCGACTTTCCCATGTGAGCCATTATATACTCGCAAGTTGACCGTAAATGTGAAAAGGTATTGAAAAATGGGCAAATAAATTTGGGTTTTTTTCATCTTGAAAAATTCCATGACCAACACTATGTATGCCGCCCTTCGTATCTCTGACAAAAGTCAGACCAAACGATGAAAAAAAAAAACTTAGCTGACCTAACCAATAAATTGTATAGGAAAAAATATATAATATTCAGGGCTGCAAACGGAGACAATGCCTCCTTCTGAATTTATGGAGGTCCATTAAGCATTATGGTTTGTGTATTATAAGGCAGCACATATCAATGAGATTCTGGAGAAGACAACAGCCTATTTTTATGTTGCTATGATGTTTTGTGACAGATCAGGGGCTTGCTATGTGCATGTGACACCATTCAGGGAAAAGAGCCCACGGCTTTGGGCAATGGTTTGCCCTGTACACAAACTGGAAGGTTGGAAGTTCATCTGTTCGATCGAGCCAAATTGATGAGAAATTGCTCTCTCTATTTATTATCTCCCCTAGTTTGCGAAAGTGTAGTGCTTGAATGTGTTGTGCGAACACACACAATTTGTGTTGTTCTGGCCACATTCGCAGCATTCCGAAGCTCGGACGGTCGTATAATCACTTGTACAAGTACAGACTACTTATCCACCCGAGAAACAGACTCTACGTTCGTCGCCTTCATTATATTACTCTCGAATGTATTGTTGGGGAAAAGTCACAAGTCTACAGAGTGTGTTGAATATGCGACTTAGAAGGCGAATGGGATGAGATGTTGTCGAACACCCATATACTTTTCCGTCTTGTACGAAAGCCACATAAATGTTTTCTTTCTCTTAGTAATAATGAGGGAAACATGCCACCGGCATCATATTGGAAACTTGGTCTTCTCTCCTCTCATAACATTATATTGAGCGTGCATTTGGTAGACATTAAATGATTGAGTAGAAGGACGTTCACTATGTCTGGACATAATTTTGGTGACTTTTTTTTCTTTTAAAGTTGCCTTGCGAATGCCCAATATTACTTGCCTGCAGTCCATCCCCATCGCTGCTTTGATTCTCATGCAGCGAGTGGTGATGCTGGGCGTGTATCTGATCTGATTTCTACTTGTAGTGATTGCGTCGAAAAACTCGACTTTCCCATGTGAGCCATTATATACTCGCAAGTTGACCGTAAATGTGAAAAGGTATTGAAAAATGGTCAAATAATTTTGGGTTTTTTTCATCTTGAAAAATTCCATGACCAACACTCTGTATGCCGCCCGTCGTCTCTCTGACAAAAGTCGGACCAAACGATGAAAAAAACAAACTTAGCTGACTTAACCAATAAATTGTATAGGAAAAAATATATGATATTCAGGGCTGCAAACGGAGACAATGCCTCCTTCTGAATTTATGGAGGTCCATTAAGCATTATGGTTTGTGTATTATAAGGCAGCACATATCAATGAGATTCTGGAGAAGACAACAGCCTATTTTTATGTTGCTATGATGTTTTGAGACAGATCAAGGGCTTGCAATGTGCATGTGACACCATTCAGGGAAAAGAGCCCACGGCTTTGGGCAATGGTTTGCCCTGTATACAAACTGGAAGGTTGGAAGTTCATCTGTTCGATCGAGGCAAATTGATGAGAAATTGCTCTGTCTATTAATTATCTCCCCTAGTTTGCAAACGTGTAGTGCTTGAATGTGTTGACCGAACACACACAATTCGTGTTGTTCTGGGCAACATTCGCAGCATTCCGAAGCTCGGACGGATCGAATTATCACTTGTTCAAGTACAGCCCACTTATCCACCCGAGAAACAGACTCTACGTTCGTCGCCTTCATTATATTACTCTCGAGTGTATTGTTGGGGAAAAGTCACAAGTCTACAGAGTGTGTTGAATATGCGACTTAGAAGGCGAATGGGATGAGATGTTGTCGAACACCCATATACTTTTCCGTCTTGTACTAAAGCCACATCAATGTTTTCTTTCTCTTATTAATAGTGAGGGAAACATGCCACTGGCATCATATTGGAAACGTGGACTTCTTTCCTCTCATAACATTATATTGAGCGTGCATTTGGTAGACATTAAATGATTGAGTAGAAGGTATTCACTATGTCTGGACACAATATTGGTGACTTTTTTTCATTTAAAGTTGCCTTGCGAATGCCCAATATTACTTGCCTGCAGTCCAACCCCATCGCCGCTTTGATTCTCATGCAGCGAGTGGTGATGCTGGGCGTGTATCTGATCTGATTTCTACTTGTAGTGATTGCGTCGAAAAACTCGACTTTCCCATGTGAGCCATTATATACTCGCAAGTTTACCGTAAATGTGAAAAGGTATTGAAAAATGGGCAAATAATTTTGGGTTTTTTTCGTCTTGAAAGATTCAATGACCAACACTATGTATGCCGCCCGTCGTCTCTCTGACAAAAGTCGGACCAAACGATGAAAAAAAAAACTTTGCTGACTTAACCAATAAATTGTATAGGAAAAAATATATGATATTCAGGGCTGCAAACGGAGACAATGGCTCCTTCTGAATTTATGGAGGTCCATTAAGCATTATGGTTTGTGTATTATAAGGCATCACATATCAATGAGATTCTGGAGAAGACAACAGCCTATTTTTATGTTGCTATGATGTTTTGTGACAGATCAGGAGAATGCTATGTGCAAGTGACACCATTCAGGGAAAAGAGCCCACGGCTTTGGACATTGGTTTGCCCTGTATACAAACTGGAAGGATGGAAGTTCATCTGTTCGATCGATTCAAATTGATGAGAAATTGCTCTGTCTATTAATTATCTCCCCTAGTTTGCAAAAGTGTAGTGCTTGAATGTGTTGACCGAACACACACAATTCGTGTTGTTCTGGGCAACATTCGCAGCATTCCGAAGCTCGGACGCATCGAATAATCACTTGTACAAGTATAGACTACTTATCCACCCGAGAAACAGACTCTACGTTCGTCGCCTTCATTATATTACTCTCGAGTGTATTGTTGGGGAAAAGTCACAAGTCAAGAGAGTGTGTTGAATATGCGACGTAGAAGGCGAATGGGATGAGATGTTGTCGAACACCCATATACTTTTCCGTCTTGTACTAAAGCCACATAAATGTTTTCTTTCTCTTAGTAATAGTGAGGGAAACATGCCACTGGCATCATATTGGAATCTTGGTCTTCTCTTCTCTCATAACATTATATTGAGCGTGCATTTGGTAGACATTAAATGGTTGAGTAGAAGGATATTCACTATGTCTGGACATAATATTGGTGACTTTTTTTCTTTTAAAGTTGCCTTGCGAATGCCCAATATTACTTTCCTGCAGTCCATCCCCATCGCTGCTTTGATTCTCATGCAGCGAATGGTGATGCTGGACGTGTATCTGATCTGATTTCTACTTGTAGTGAATGCGTCGAAAAACTCGACTTTCCCATGTGAGCCATTATATACTCGCAAGTTGACCGTAAATGTGAAAAGGTATTGAAAAATGGGCAAATAATTTTGGGTTTTTTTCATCTTGAAAAATTCCATGACCAACACTATGTATGCCGCCCGTCGTCCCACTGACAAATGTCGGACCAAACGATGAAAAAAAAAACTTAGCTGACTTAACCAATAAATTGTATAGGAAAAAATATATGATATTCAGGGCTGCAAACGGACACAATGCCTCCTTCTGAATTTATGGAGGTCCATTAAGCATTATTGTTTGTGTATTATAAGGCAGCACATATCAATGACTTTCTGGAGAAGACAACAGCCTATTTTTATGTTGCTATGATGTTTTGTGACAGATCAGGGGCTTGCTATGTGCATGTGACACCATTCAGGGAAAAGAGCCCACGGCTTTGGGCAATGGTTTGCCCTGTATACAAACTGGAAGGTTGGAAGTTCATCTGTTCTATCGAGCCAAATTGATGAGAAATTGCTCTGTCTATTAATTATCTCCCCTAGTTTGCAAAAGTGTAGTGCTTGAATGTGTTGACCGAACACACACAATTCGTGTTGTTCTGGGCAACATTCGCAGCATTCCGAAGCTCGGACGGATCGAATAATCACTTGTACAAGTACAGACTACTTATCCACCCGAGAAACAGACTCTACGTTCGTCGCCTTCATTATATTACTCTCGAGTGTATTGTTGGGGAAAAGTCCCAAGTCAAGAGAGTGTGTTGAATATGCGACTTAGAAGGCGAATGGGATGAGATGTTGTCGAACACCCATATACTTTTCCGTCTTGTAATAAAGCCACATAAATGTTTTCTTTCTCTTAGTAATAGTGAGGGAAACATGCCACTGGCATCATATTGGAGACTTGGTCTTCTCTCCTCTCATAACATTATATTGAGCGTGCATTTGGTAGACATTAAATGATTGAGTAGAAGGATATTCACTATGTCTGGACATAATATTGGTGACTTTTTTTCTTTTAAAGTTGCCTTGCGAATGCCCAATATTACTTGCCTGAAGTCCATCCCCATCGCTGCTTTGATTCTCATGCAGCGAATGGTGATGCTGGGCGTGTATCTGATCTGATTTCTACATGTAGTGAATGCGTCGAAAAACTCGACCTTCCCATGTGAGCCATTATATACTCGCAAGTTGACCGTAAATGTGAAAAGGCATTGAAAAATGGGCAAATAATTTTGGGTTTTTTTCATCTTGAAAAATTCCATGACCAACACTATGTATGCCGCCCGTCGTCTCTCTGACAAAAGTCGGACCAAACGATGAAAAAAAAAACTTAGCTGACTTAACCAATAAATTGTATAGGAAAAAATATATGATATTCAGGGCTGCAAACGGAGACAATGCCTCCTTCTGAATTTATGGAGGTCCATTAAGCATTATTGTTTGTGTATTATTTATAAGGCAGCACATATGAATGAGATTCTGGAGAAGACAACAGCCTATTTTTATGTTGCTATGATGTTTTGTGACAGATCAGGGGCTTGCTATGTGCATGTGACACCATTCAGGGAAAAGAGCCCACGGCTTTGGGCAATGGTTTGCCCTGTATACAAACTGGAAGGTTGGAAGTTCATCTGTTCGATCGAGCCAAATTGATGAGAAATTGCTCTGTCCATTAATTATCTCCCCTAGTTTGCAAAAGTGTAGTGCTTGAATGTGTTGACCGAACACACACAATTCGTGTTGTTCTGGGCAACATTCGCAGCATTCCGAAGCTCGGACGGATCGAATAATCACTTGTACAAGTACAGACTACTTATCCACCCGAGAAACAGACACTACGTTCGTCGCCTTCATTATATTACTCTCGAGTGTATTGTTGGGGAAAAGTCACAAGTCTACAGAGTGTGTTGAATATGCGACTTAGAAAGCGAATGGGATGAGATGTTGTCGAACACCCATATACTTTTCCGTCTTGTACTAAAGCGACATAAATGTTTTCTTTTTCTTATTAATAGTGAGGGAAACATGCCACTGGCATCATATTGGAAACTTGGTCTTCTCTCCTCTCATAACATTATATTGAGCGTGCATTTGGTAGACATTAAATGATTGAGTAGAAGGTATTCACTATGTCTGGACATAATATTGGTGACTTTTCTTCTTTTAAAGTTGCCTTGCGAATGCCCAATATTACTTGCCTGCAGTCCAACCCCATCGCTGCTTTGATTCTGATGCAGCGAGTGGTGATGCTGGGCGTGTATCTGATTGATTTCTACTTGTAGTGATTGCGTCGAAAAACTCGACTTTCCCATGTGAGCCATTATATACTCGCAAGTTGACCGTAAATGTGAAAAGGTATTGAAAAATGGGCAAATAATTTTGGGTTTTTTTCATCTTGAAAAATTCAATGACCAACAATATGTATGCCGCCCGTCGTCTCTCTGACAAAAGTCGGACCAAACGATGAAAAAAAAAAACTTAGCTGACTTAACCAATAAATTGTATAGGAAAAAATATATGATATTCAGGGCTGCAAACGGAGACAATGCCTCCTTCTGAATTTATGGAGGTCCATTAAGCATTATTGTTTGTGTATTATAAGGCAGCACATATCAATGAGATTCTGGAGAAGACAACAGCCTATTTTTATGTTGCTATGATGTTTTGTGACAGATCAGGGGAATGCTATGTGCAAGTGACACCATTCAGGGAAAAGAGCCCACGGCTTTGGACATTGGTTTGCCCTGTATACAAACTGGAAGGATGGAAGTTCATCTGTTCGATCGATTCAAATTGATGAGAAATTGCTCTGTCTATTAATTATCTCCCCTAGTTTGCAAAAGTGTAGTGCTTGAATGTGTTGACCGAACACACACAATTCGTGTTGTTCTGGGCAACATTCGCAGCATTCCGAAGCTCGGACGCATCGAATAATCACTTGTACAAGTATAGACTACTTATCCACCCGAGAAACAGACTCTACTTTCGTCGCCTTCATTATATTACTCTCGAGTGTATTGTTGGGGAAAAGTCACAAGTCAAGAGAGTGTGTTGAATATGCGACGTAGAAGGCGAATGGGATGAGATGTTGTCGAACACCCATATACTTTTCCGTCTTGTACTAAAGCCACATAAATGTTTTCTTTCTCTTAGTAATAGTGAGGGAAACATGCCACTGGCATCATATTGGAATCTTGGTCTTCTCTTCTCTCATAACATTATATTGAGCGTGCATTTGGTAGACATTAAATGGTTGAGTAGAAGGATATTCACTATGTCTGGACATAATATTGGTGACTTTTTTTCTTTTAAAGTTGCCTTGCGAATGCCCAATATTACTTTCCTGCAGTCCATCCCCATCGCTGCTTTGATTCTCATGCAGCGAATGGTGATGCTGGACGTGTATCTGATCTGATTTCTACTTGTAGTGAATGCGTCGAAAAACTCGACTTTCCCATCTGAGCCATTATATACTCGCAAGTTGACCGTAAATGTGAAAAGGTATTGAAAAATGGGCAAATAATTTTGGGTTTTTTTCATCTTGAAAAATTCCATGACCAACACTATGTATGCCGCCCGTCGTCTCACTGACAAATGTCGGACCAAACGATGAAAAAAAAAACTTAGCTGACTTAACCAATAAATTGTATAGGAAAAAATATATGATATTCAGGGCTGCAAACGGAGACAATGCCTCCTTCTGAATTTATGGAGGTCCATTAAGCATTATTGTTTGTGTATTATAAGGCAGCACATATCAATGAGATTCTGGAGAAGACAACAGCCTATTTTTATGTTGCTATGATGTTTTGTGACAGATCAGGGGCTTGCTATGTGCATGTGACACCATTCAGGGAAAAGAGCCCACGGCATTGGGCAATGGCTTGCCCTGTATGCAAACTGGAAGGTTGGAAGTTCATCTGTTCGATCGAGCCAAATTGATGAGAAATTGCCCTGTCTATTAATTATCTCCCCTAGTTTGCAAAAGTGTAGTGCTTGAATGTGTTGACCGAACACACACAATTCGTGTTGTTCTGGGCAACATTCGCAGCATTCCGAAGCTCGGACGGATCGAATAATCACTTGTACAAGTACAGACTACTTATCCACCCGAGAAACAGACTCTACGTTCGTCGCCTTCATTATATTACTCTCGAGTGTATTGTTGGGGAAAAGTCCCAAGTCAAGAGAGTGTGTTGAATATGCGACTTAGAAGGCGAATGGGATGAGATGTTGTCGAACACCCATATACTTTTCCGTCTTGTAATAAAGCCACATAAATGTTTTCTTTCTCTTAGTAATAGTGAGGGAAACATGCCACTGGCATCATATTGGAGACTTGGTCTTCTCTCCTCTCATAACATTATATTGAGCGTGCATTTGGTAGACTTTAAATGATTGAGTAGAAGGATATTCACTATGTCTGGACATAATATTGGTGACTTTTTTTCTTTTAAAGTTGCCTTGCGAATGCCCAATATTACTTGCCTGAAGTCCATCCCCATCGCTGCTTTGATTCTCAGGCAACGAATGGTGATGCTGGGCGTGTATCTGATCTGATTTCTACATGTAGCGAATGCGTCGAAAAACTCGACCTTCCCATGTGAGCCATTATATACTCGCAAGTTGACCGTAAATGTGAAAAGGCATTGAAAAATGGGCAAATAATTTTGGGTTTTTTTCATCTTGAAAAATTCCATGACCAACACTATCTATGCCGCCCGTCGTCTCTCTGACAAAAGTCGGACCAAACGATGAAAAAAAAAACTTAGCTGACTTAACCAATAAATTGTATAGGAAAAAATATATGATATTCAGGGCTGCAAACGGAGACAATGCCTCCTTCTGAATTTATGGAGGTCCATTAAGCATTATTGTTTGTTTATTATTTATAAGGCAGCACATATCAATGAGATTCTGGAGAAGAAAACAGCCTATTTTTATGTTGCTATGATGTTTTGTGACAGATCAGGGGCTTGCTATGTGCATGTGACACCATTCAGGGAAAAGAGCCCACGGCTTTGGGCAATGATTTGCCCTGTATACAAACTGGAAGGTTGGAAGTTCATCTGTTCGATCGAGCCAAATTGATGAGAAATTGCTCTGTCCATTAATTATCTCCCCTAGTTTGCAAAAGTGTAGTGCTTGAATGTGTTGACCGAACACACACAATTCGTGTTGTTCTGGGCAACATTCGCAGCATTCCGAAGCTCGGACGGATCGAATAATCACTTGTACAAGTACAGACTACTTATCCACCCGAGAAACAGACACTACGTTCGTCGCCTTCATTATATTACTCTCGAGTGTATTGTTGGGGAAAAGTCACAAGTCTACAGAGTGTGTTGAATATGCGACTTAGAAGGCGAATGGGATGAGATGTTGTCGAACACCCATATACTTTTCCGTCTTGTACTAAAGCCACATAAATGTTTTCTTTCTCTTATTAATAGTGAGGGAAACATGCCACTGGCATCATATTGGAAACTTGGTCTTCTCTCCTCTCATAACATTATATTGAGCGTGCATTTGGTAGACATTAAATGATTGAGTAGAAGGTATTCACTATGTCTGGACATAATATTGGTGACTTTTCTTCTTTTAAAGTTGCCTTGCGAATGCCCAATATTACTTGCCTGCAGTCCAACCCCATCGCTGCTTTGATTCTCATGCAGCGAGTGGTGATGCTGGGCGTGTATCTGATCTGATTTCTACTTGTAGTGATTGCGTCGAAAAACTCGACTTTCCCATGTGAGCCATTATATACTCGCAAGTTGACCGTAAATGTGAAAAGGTATTGAAAAATGGGCAAATAATTTTGGGTTTTTTTCATCTTGAAAAATTCAATGACCAACAATATGTATGCCGCCCGTCGTCTCTCTGACAAAAGTCGGACCAAACGATGAAAAAAAAAA
Organism: Pictodentalium vernedei; assembly: GCA_031216915.1. Taxonomy (NCBI): domain Eukaryota; kingdom Metazoa; phylum Mollusca; class Scaphopoda; order Dentaliida; family Dentaliidae; genus Pictodentalium; species Pictodentalium vernedei. The sequence goes on from CM062288.1 coordinate 257,459,173, forward strand.
CTTTGCTGACTTAACCAATAAATTGTATAGGAAAAAATATATGATATTCAGGGCTGCAAACGGAGACAATGCCTCCTTCTGAATTTATGGAGGTCCATTAAGCATTATTGTTTGTGTATTATAAGGCAGCACATATCAATGAGATTCTGGAGAAGACAACAGCCTATTTTTATGTTGCTATGATGTTTTGTGACAGATCAGGGGAATGCTATGTGCAAGTGACACCATTCAGGGAAAAGAGCCCACGGCTTTGGACATTGGTTTGCCCTGTATACAAACTGGAAGGATGGAAGTTCATCTGTTCGATCGATTCAAATTGATGAGAAATTGCTCTGTCTATTAATTATCTCCCCTAGTTTGCAAAAGTGTAGTGCTTGAATGTGTTGACCGAACACACACAATTCGTGTTGTTCTGGGCAACATTCGCAGCATTCCGAAGCTCGGACGCATCGAATAATCACTTGTACAAGTATAGACTACTTATCCACCCGAGAAACAGACTCTACGTTCGTCGCCTTCATTATATTACTCTCGAGTGTATTGTTGGGGAAAAGTCACAAGTCAAGAGAGTGTGTTGAATATGCGACGTAGAAGGCGAATGGGATGAGATGTTGTCGAACACCCATATACTTTTCCGTCTTGTACTAAAGCCACATAAATGTTTTCTTTCTCTTAGTAATAGTGAGGGAAACATGCCACTGGCATCATATTGGAATCTTGGTCTTCCCTTCTCTCATAACATTATATTGAGCGTGCATTTGGTAGACATTAAATGGTTGAGTAGAAGGATATTCACTATGTCTGGACATAATATTGGTGACTTTTTTTCTTTTAAAGTTGCCTTGCGAATGCCCAATATTACTTTCCTGCAGTCCATCCCCATCGCTGCTTTGATTCTCATGCAGCGAATGGTGATGCTGGACGTGTATCTGATCTGATTTCTACTTGTAGTGAATGCGTCGAAAAACTCGACTTTCCCATCTGAGCCATTATATACTCGCAAGTTGACCGTAAATGTGAAAAGGTATTGAAAAATGGGCAAATAATTTTGGGTTTTTTTCATCTTGAAAAATTCCATGACCAACACTCTGTATGCCGCCCGTCGTCTCACTGACAAATGTCGGACCAAACGATGAAAAAAAAAACTTAGCTGACTGAACCAATAAATTGTATAGGAAAAAATATATGATATTCAGGGCTGCAAACGGAGACAATGCCTCCTTCTGAATTTATGGAGGTCCATTAAGCATTATTGTTTGTGTATTATAAGGCAGCACATATCAATGAGATTCTGGAGAAGACAACAGCCTATTTTTATGTTGCTATGATGTTTTGTGACAGATCAGGGGCTTGCTATGTGCATGTGACACCATTCAGGGAAAAGAGCCCACGGCTTTGGGCAATGGGTTGCCCTGTATGCAAATTGGAAGGTTGGAAGTTCATCTGTTCGATCGAGCCAAATTGATGAGAAATTGCTCTGTCTATTAATTATCTCCCCTAGTTTGCAAAAGTGTAGTGCTTGAATGTGTTGACCGAACACACACAATTCGTATTGTTCTGGGCAACATTCGCAGCATCCCGAAGCTCGGACGGATCGAATAATCACTTGTACAAGTACAGACTACTTATCCACCCGAGAAACAGACTCTACGTTCGTCGCCTTCATTATATTACTCTCGAGTGTATTGTTGGGGAAAAGTCCCAAGTCAAGAGAGTGTGTTGAATATGCGACTTAGAAGGCGAATGGGATGAGATGTTGTCGAACACCCATATACTTTTCCGTCTTGTAATAAAGCCACATAAATGTTTTCTTTCTCTTAGTAATAGTGAGGGAAACATGCCACTGGCATCATATTGGAGACTTGGTCTTCTCTCCTCTCATAACATTATATTGAGCGTGCATTTGGTAGACATTAAATGATTGAGTAGAAGGATATTCACTATGTCTGGACATAATATTGGTGACTTTTTTTCTTTTAAAGTTGCCTTGCGAATGCCCAATATTACTTGCCTGAAGTCCATCCCCATCGCTGCTTTGATTCTCAGGCAACGAATGGTGATGCTGGGCGTGTATCTGATCTGATTTCTACATGTAGCGAATGCGTCGAAAAACTCGACCTTCCCATGTGAGCCATTATATACTCGCAAGTTGACCGTAAATGTGAAAAGGCATTGAAAAATGGGCAAATAATTTTGGGTTTTTTTCATCTTGAAAAATTCCATGACCAACACTATGTAAGCCGCCCGTCGTCTCTCTGACAAAAGTCGGACCAAACGATGAAAAAAAAAACTTAGCTGACTTAACCAATAAATTGTATAGGAAAAAATATATGATATTCAGGGCTGCAAACGGAGACAATGCCTCCTTCTGAATTTATGGAGGTCCATTAAGCATTATTGTTTGTGTATTATTTATAAGGCAGCACATATCAATGAGATTCTGGAGAAGACAACAGCCTATTTTTATTTTGCTATGATGTTTTGTGACAGATCAGGGGCTTGCTATGTGCATGTGACACCATTCAGGGAAAAGAGCCCACGGCTTTGGGCAATGGTTTGCCCTGTATACAAACTGGAAGGTTGGAAGTTCATCTGTTCGATCGAGCCAAATTGATGAGAAATTGCTCTGTCCATTAATTATCTCCCCTAGTTTGCAAAAGTGTAGTGCTTGAATGTGTTGACCGAACACACACAATTCGTGTTGTTCTGGGCAACATTCGCAGCATTCCGAAGCTCGGACGGATCGAATAATCACTTGTACAAGTACAGACTACTTATCCACCCGAGAAACAGACACTACGTTCGTCGCCTTCATTATATTACTCTCGAGTGTATTGTTGGGGAAAAGTCACAAGTCTACAGAGTGTGTTGAATATGCGACTTAGAAAGCGAATGGGATGAGATGTTGTCGAACACCCATATACTTTTCCGTCTTGTACTAAAGCGACATAAATGTTTTCTTTTTCTTATTAATAGTGAGGGAAACATGCCACTGGCATCATATTGGAAACTTGGTCTTCTCTCCTCTCATAACATTATATTGAGCGTGCATTTGGTAGACATTAAATGATTGAGTAGAAGGTATTCACTATGTCTGGACATAATATTGGTGACTTTTCTTCTTTTAAAGTTGCCTTGCGAATGCCCAATATTACTTGCCTGCAGTCCAACCCCATCGCTGCTTTGATTCTGATGCAGCGAGTGGTGATGCTGGGCGTGTATCTGATCTGATTTCTACTTGTAGTGATTGCGTCGAAAAACTCGACTTTCCCATGTGAGCCATTATATACTCGCAAGTTGACCGTAAATGTGAAAAGGTATTGAAAAATGGGCAAATAATTTTGGGTTTTTTTCATCTTGAAAAATTCAATGACCAACAATATGTATGCCGCCCGTCGTCTCTCTGACAAAAGTCGGACCAAACGATGAAAAAAAAAAACTTAGCTGACTTAACCAATAAATTGTATAGGAAAAAATATATGATATTCAGGGCTGCAAACGGAGACAATGCCTCCTTCTGAATTTATGGAGGTCCATTAAGCATTATTGTTTGTGTATTATAAGGCAGCACATATCAATGAGATTCTGGAGAAGACAACAGCCTATTTTTATGTTGCTATGATGTTTTGTGACAGATCAGGGGAATGCTATGTGCAAGTGACACCATTCAGGGAAAAGAGCCCACGGCTTTGGACATTGGTTTGCCCTGTATACAAACTGGAAGGATGGAAGTTCATCTGTTCGATCGATTCAAATTGATGAGAAATTGCTCTGTCTATTAATTATCTCCCCTAGTTTGCAAAAGTGTAGTGCTTGAATGTGTTGACCGAACACACACAATTCGTGTTGTTCTGGGCAACATTCGCAGCATTCCGAAGCTCGGACGCATCGAATAATCACTTGTACAAGTATAGACTACTTATCCACCCGAGAAACAGACTCTACGTTCGTCGCCTTCATTATATTACTCTCGAGTGTATTGTTGGGGAAAAGTCACAAGTCAAGAGAGTGTGTTGAATATGCGACGTAGAAGGCGAATGGGATGAGATGTTGTCGAACACCCATATACTTTTCCGTCTTGTACTAAAGCCACATAAATGTTTTCTTTCTCTTAGTAATAGTGAGGGAAACATGCCACTGGCATCATATTGGAATCTTGGTCTTCTCTTCTCTCATAAAATTATATTGAGCGTGCATTTGGTAGACATTAAATGGTTGAGTAGAAGGATATTCACTATGTCTGGACATAATATTGGTGACTTTTTTTCTTTTAAAGTTGCCTTGCGAATGCCCAATATTACTTTCCTGCAGTCCATCCCCATCGCTGCTTTGATTCTCATGCAGCGAATGGTGATGCTGGACGTGTATCTGATCTGATTTCTACTTGTAGTGAATGCGTCGAAAAACTCGACTTTCCCATCTGAGCCATTATATACTCGCAAGTTGACCGTAAATGTGAAAAGGTATTGAAAAATGGGCAAATAATTTTGGGTTTTTTTCATCTTGAAAAATTCCATGACCAACACTATGTATGCCGCCCGTCGTCTCACTGACAAATGTCGGACCAAACGATGAAAAAAAAAACTTAGCTGACTTAACCAATAAATTGTACAGGAAAAAATATATGATATTCAGGGCTGCAAACGGAGACAATGCCTCCTTCTGAATTTATGGAGGTCCATTAAGCATTATTGTTTGTGTATTATAAGGCAGCACATATCAATGAGATTCTGGAGAAGACAACAGCCTATTTTTATGTTGCTATGATGTTTTGTGACAGATCAGGGGCTTGCTATGTGCATGTGACACCATTCAGGGAAAAGAGCCCACGGCATTGGGCAATGGCTTGCCCTGTATGCAAACTGGAAGGTTGGAAGTTCATCTGTTCGATCGAGCCAAATTGATGAGAAATTGCCCTGTCTATTAATTATCTCCCCTAGTTTGCAAAAGTGTAGTGCTTGAATGTGTTGACCGAACACACACAATTCGTGTTGTTCTGGGCAACATTCGCAGCATTCCGAAGCTCGGACGGATCGAATAATCACTTGTACAAGTACAGACTACTTATCCACCCGAGAAACAGACTCTACGTTCGTCGCCTTCATTATATTACTCTCGAGTGTATTGTTGGGGAAAAGTCCCAAGTCAAGAGAGTGTGTTGAATATGCGACTTAGAAGGCGAATGGGATGAGATGTTGTCGAACACCCATATACTTTTCCGTCTTGTAATAAAGCCACATAAATGTTTTCTTTCTCTTAGTAATAGTGAGGGAAACATGCCACTGGCATCATATTGGAGACTTGGTCTTCTCTCCTCTCATAACATTATATTGAGCGTGCATTTGGTAGACATTAAATGATTGAGTAGAAGGATATTCACTATGTCTGGACATAATATTGGTGACTTTTTTTCTTTTAAAGTTGCCTTGCGAATGCCCAATATTACTTGCCTGAAGTCCATCCCCATCGCTGCTTTGATTCTCAGGCAACGAATGGTGATGCTGGGCGTGTATCTGATCTGATTTCTACATGTAGCGAATGCGTCGAAAAACTCGACCTTCCCATGTGAGCCATTATATACTCGCAAGTTGACCGTAAATGTGAAAAGGCATTGAAAAATGGGCAAATAATTTTGGGTTTTTTTCATCTTGAAAAATTCCATGACCAACACTATGTAAGCCGCCCGTCGTCTCTCTGACAAAAGTCGGACCAAACGATGAAAAAAAAAACTTAGCTGACTTAACCAATAAATTGTATAGGAAAAAATATATGATATTCAGGGCTGCAAACGGAGACAATGCCTCCTTCTGAATTTATGGAGGTCCATTAAGCATTATTGTTTGTGTATTATTTATAAGGCAGCACATATCAATGAGATTCTGGAGAAGACAACAGCCTATTTTTATTTTGCTATGATGTTTTGTGACAGATCAGGGGCTTGCTATGTGCATGTGACACCATTCAGGGAAAAGAGCCCACGGCTTTGGGCAATGGTTTGCCCTGTATACAAACTGGAAGGTTGGAAGTTCATCTGTTCGATCGAGCCAAATTGATGAGAAATTGCTCTGTCCATTAATTATCTCCCCTAGTTTGCAAAAGTGTAGTGCTTGAATGTGTTGACCGAACACACACAATTCGTGTTGTTCTGGGCAACATTCGCAGCATTCCGAAGCTCGGACGGATCGAATAATCACTTGTACAAGTACAGACTACTTATCCACCCGAGAAACAGACACTACGTTCGTCGCCTTCATTATATTACTCTCGAGTGTATTGTTGGGGAAAAGTCACAAGTCTACAGAGTGTGTTGAATATGCGACTTAGAAAGCGAATGGGATGAGATGTTGTCGAACACCCATATACTTTTCCGTCTTGTACTAAAGCGACATAAATGTTTTCTTTTTCTTATTAATAGTGAGGGAAACATGCCACTGGCATCATATTGGAAACTTGGTCTTCTCTCCTCTCATAACATTATATTGAGCGCGCATTTGGTAGACATTAAATGATTGAGTAGAAGGTATTCACTATGTCTGGACATAATATTGGTGACTTTTCTTCTTTTAAAGTTGCCTTGCGAATGCCCAATATTACTTGCCTGCAGTCCAACCCCATCGCTGCTTTGATTCTGATGCAGCGAGTGGTGATGCTGGGCGTGTATCTGATCTGATTTCTACTTGTAGTGATTGCGTCGAAAAACTCGACTTTCCCATGTGAGCCATTATATACTCGCAAGTTGACCGTAAATGTGAAAAGGTATTGAAAAATGGGCAAATAATTTTGGGTTTTTTTCATCTTGAAAAATTCAATGACCAACAATATGTATGCCGCCCGTCGTCTCTCTGACAAAAGTCGGACCAAACGATGAAAAAAAAAAACTTAGCTGACTTAACCAATAAATTGTATAGGAAAAAATATATGATATTCAGGGCTGCAAACGGAGACAATGCCTCCTTCTGAATTTATGGAGGTCCATTAAGCATTATTGTTTGTGTATTATAAGGCAGCACATATCAATGAGATTCTGGAGAAGACAACAGCCTATTTTTATGTTGCTATGATGTTTTGTGACAGATCAGGGGAATGCTATGTGCAAGTGACACCATTCAGGGAAAAGAGCCCACGGCTTTGGACATTGGTTTGCCCTGTATACAAACTGGAAGGATGGAAGTTCATCTGTTCGATCGATTCAAATTGATGAGAAATTGCTCTGTCTATTAATTATCTCCCCTAGTTTGCAAAAGTGTAGTGCTTGAATGTGTTGACCGAACACACACAATTCGTGTTGTTCTGGGCAACATTCGCAGCATTCCGAAGCTCGGACGCATCGAATAATCACTTGTACAAGTATAGACTACTTATCCACCCGAGAAACAGACTCTACGTTCGTCGCCTTCATTATATTACTCTCGAGTGTATTGTTGGGGAAAAGTCACAAGTCAAGAGAGTGTGTTGAATATGCGACGTAGAAGGCGAATGGGATGAGATGTTGTCGAACACCCATATACTTTTCCGTCTTGTACTAAAGCCACATAAATGTTTTCTTTCTCTTAGTAATAGTGAGGGAAACATGCCACTGGCATCATATTGGAATCTTGGTCTTCTCTTCTCTCATAAAATTATATTGAGCGTGCATTTGGTAGACATTAAATGGTTGAGTAGAAGGATATTCACTATGTCTGGACATAATATTGGTGACTTTTTTTCTTTTAAAGTTGCCTTGCGAATGCCCAATATTACTTTCCTGCAGTCCATCCCCATCGCTGCTTTGATTCTCATGCAGCGAATGGTGATGCTGGACGTGTATCTGATCTGATTTCTACTTGTAGTGAATGCGTCGAAAAACTCGACTTTCCCATCTGAGCCATTATATACTCGCAAGTTGACCGTAAATGTGAAAAGGTATTGAAAAATGGGCAAATAATTTTGGGTTTTTTTCATCTTGAAAAATTCCATGACCAACACTATGTATGCCGCCCGTCGTCTCACTGACAAATGTCGGACCAAACGATGAAAAAAAAAACTTAGCTGACTTAACCAATAAATTGTACAGGAAAAAATATATGATATTCAGGGCTGCAAACGGAGACAATGCCTCCTTCTGAATTTATGGAGGTCCATTAAGCATTATTGTTTGTGTATTATAAGGCAGCACATATCAATGAGATTCTGGAGAAGACAACAGCCTATTTTTATGTTGCTATGATGTTTTGTGACAGATCAGGGGCTTGCTATGTGCATGTGACACCATTCAGGGAAAAGAGCCCACGGCATTGGGCAATGGCTTGCCCTGTATGCAAACTGGAAGGTTGGAAGTTCATCTGTTCGATCGAGCCAAATTGATGAGAAATTGCCCTGTCTATTAATTATCTCCCCTAGTTTGCAAAAGTGTAGTGCTTGAATGTGTTGACCGAACACACACAATTCGTGTTGTTCTGGGCAACATTCGCAGCATTCCGAAGCTCGGACGGATCGAATAATCACTTGTACAAGTACAGACTACTTATCCACCCGAGAAACAGACTCTACGTTCGTCGCCTTCATTATATTACTCTCGAGTGTATTGTTGGGGAAAAGTCCCAAGTCAAGAGAGTGTGTTGAATATGCGACTTAGAAGGCGAATGGGATGAGATGTTGTCGAACACCCATATACTTTTCCGTCTTGTAATAAAGCCACATAAATGTTTTCTTTCTCTTAGTAATAGTGAGGGAAACATGCCACTGGCATCATATTGGAGACTTGGTCTTCTCTCCTCTCATAACATTATATTGAGCGTGCATTTGGTAGACTTTAAATGATTGAGTAGAAGGATATTCACTATGTCTGGACATAATATTGGTGACTTTTTTTCTTTTAAAGTTGCCTTGCGAATGCCCAATATTACTTGCCTGAAGTCCATCCCCATCGCTGCTTTGATTCTCAGGCAACGAATGGTGATGCTGGGCGTGTATCTGATCTGATTTCTACATGTAGCGAATGCGTCGAAAAACTCGACCTTCCCATGTGAGCCATTATATACTCGCAAGTTGACCGTAAATGTGAAAAGGCATTGAAAAATGGGCAAATAATTTTGGGTTTTTTTCATCTTGAAAAATTCCATGACCAACACTATCTATGCCGCCCGTCGTCTCTCTGACAAAAGTCGGACCAAACGATGAAAAAAAAAACTTAGCTGACTTAACCAATAAATTGTATAGGAAAAAATATATGATATTCAGGGCTGCAAACGGAGACAATGCCTCCTTCTGAATTTATGGAGGTCCATTAAGCATTATTGTTTGTTTATTATTTATAAGGCAGCACATATCAATGAGATTCTGGAGAAGACAACAGCCTATTTTTATGTTGCTATGATGTTTTGTGACAGATCAGGGGCTTGCTATGTGCATGTGACACCATTCAGGGAAAAGAGCCCACGGCTTTGGGCAATGATTTGCCCTGTATACAAACTGGAAGGTTGGAAGTTCATCTGTTCGATCGAGCCAAATTGATGAGAAATTGCTCTGTCCATTAATTATCTCCCCTAGTTTGCAAAAGTGTAGTGCTTGAATGTGTTGACCGAACACACACAATTCGTGTTGTTCTGGGCAACATTCGCAGCATTCCGAAGCTCGGACGGATCGAATAATCACTTGTACAAGTACAGACTACTTATCCACCCGAGAAACAGACACTACGTTCGTCGCCTTCATTATATTACTCTCGAGTGTATTGTTGGGGAAAAGTCACAAGTCTACAGAGTGTGTTGAATATGCGACTTAGAAGGCGAATGGGATGAGATGTTGTCGAACACCCATATACTTTTCCGTCTTGTACTAAAGCCACATAAATGTTTTCTTTCTCTTATTAATAGTGAGGGAAACATGCCACTGGCATCATATTGGAAACTTGGTCTTCTCTCCTCTCATAACATTATATTGAGCGTGCATTTGGTAGACATTAAATGATTGAGTAGAAGGTATTCACTATGTCTGGACATAATATTGGTGACTTTTCTTCTTTTAAAGTTGCCTTGCGAATGCCCAATATTACTTGCCTGCAGTCCAACCCCATCGCTGCTTTGATTCTCATGCAGCGAGTGGTGATGCTGGGCGTGTATCTGATCTGATTTCTACTTGTAGTGATTGCGTCGAAAAACTCGACTTTCCCATGTGAGCCATTATATACTCGCAAGTTGACCGTAAATGTGAAAAGGTATTGAAAAATGGGCAAATAATTTTGGGTTTTTTTCATCTTGAAAAATTCAATGACCAACAATATGTATGCCGCCCGTCGTCTCTCTGACAAAAGTCGGACCAAACGATGAAAAAAAAAACTTTGCTGACTTAACCAATAAATTGTATAGGAAAAAATATATGATATTCAGGGCTGCAAACGGAGACAATGCCTCCTTCTGAATTTATGGAGGTCCATTAAGCATTATTGTTTGTGTATTATAAGGCAGCACATATCAATGAGATTCTGGAGAAGACAACAGCCTATTTTTATGTTGCTATGATGTTTTGTGACAGATCAGGGGAATGCTATGTGCAAGTGACACCATTCAGGGAAAAGAGCCCACGGCTTTGGACATTGGTTTGCCCTGTATACAAACTGGAAGGATGGAAGTTCATCTGTTCGATCGATTCAAATTGATGAGAAATTGCTCTGTCTATTAATTATCTCCCCTAGTTTGCAAAAGTGTAGTGCTTGAATGTGTTGACCGAACACACACAATTCGTGTTGTTCTGGGCAACATTCGCAGCATTCCGAAGCTCGGACGCATCGAATAATCACTTGTACAAGTATAGACTACTTATCCACCCGAGAAACAGACTCTACGTTCGTCGCCTTCATTATATTACTCTCGAGTGTATTGTTGGGGAAAAGTCACAAGTCAAGAGAGTGTGTTGAATATGCGACGTAGAAGGCGAATGGGATGAGATGTTGTCGAACACCCATATACTTTTCCGTCTTGTACTAAAGCCACATAAATGTTTTCTTTCTCTTAGTAATAGTGAGGAAAACATGCCACTGGCATCATATTGGAATCTTGGTCTTCTCTTCTCTCATAACATTATATTGAGCGTGCATTTGGTAGACATTAAATGGTTGAGTAGAAGGATATTCACTATGTCTGGACATAATATTGGTGACTTTTTTTCTTTTAAAGTTGCCTTGCGAATGCCCAATATTACTTTCCTGCAGTCCATCCCCATCGCTGCTTTGATTCTCATGCAGCGAATGGTGATGCTGGACGTGTATCTGATCTGATTTCTACTTGTAGTGAATGCGTCGAAAAACTCGACTTTCCCATCTGAGCCATTATATACTCGCAAGTTGACCGTAAATGTGAAAAGGTATTGAAAAATGGGCAAATAATTTTGGGTTTTTTTCATCTTGAAAAATTCCATGACCAACACTCTGTATGCCGCCCGTCGTCTCACTGACAAATGTCGGACCAAACGATGAAAAAAAAAACTTAGCTGACTGAACCAATAAATTGTATAGGAAAAAATATATGATATTCAGGGCTGCAAACGGAGACAATGCCTCCTTCTGAATTTATGGAGGTCCATTAAGCATTATTGTTTGTGTATTATAAGGCAGCACATATCAATGAGATTCTGGAGAAGACAACAGCCTATTTTTATGTTGCTATGATGTTTTGTGACAGATCAGGGGCTTGCTATGTGCATGTGACACCATTCAGGGAAAAGAGCCCACGGCTTTGGGCAATGGGTTGCCCTGTATGCAAACTGGAAGGTTGGAAGTTCATCTGTTCGATCGAGCCAAATTGATGAGAAATTGCTCTGTCTATTAATTATCTCCCCTAGTTTGCAAAAGTGTAGTGCTTGAATGTGTTGACCGAACACACACAATTCGTATTGTTCTGGGCAACATTCGCAGCATCCCGAAGCTCGGACGGATCGAATAATCACTTGTACAAGTACAGACTACTTATCCACCCGAGAAACAGACTCTACGTTCGTCGCCTTCATTATATTACTCTCGAGTGTATTGTTGGGGAAAAGTCCCAAGTCAAGAGAGTGTGTTGAATATGCGACTTAGAAGGCGAATGGGATGAGATGTTGTCGAACACCCATATACTTTTCCGTCTTGTAATAAAGCCACATAAATGTTTTCTTTCTCTTAGTAATAGTGAGGGAAACATGCCACTGGCATCATATTGGAGACTTGGTCTTCTCTCCTCTCATAACATTATATTGAGCGTGCATTTGGTAGACATTAAATGATTGAGTAGAAGGATATTCACTATGTCTGGACATAATATTGGTGACTTTTTTTCTTTTAAAGTTGCCTTGCGAATGCCCAATATTACTTGCCTGAAGTCCATCCCCATCGCTGCTTTGATTCTCAGGCAACGAATGGTGATGCTGGGCGTGTATCTGATCTGATTTCTACATGTAGCGAATGCGTCGAAAAACTCGACCTTCCCATGTGAGCCATTATATACTCGCAAGTTGACCGTAAATGTGAAAAGGCATTGAAAAATGGGCAAATAATTTTGGGTTTTTTTCATCTTGAAAAATTCCATGACCAACACTATGTATGCCGCCCGTCGTCTCTCTGACAAAAGTCGGACCAAACGATGAAAAAAAAAACTTAGCTGACTTAACCAATAAATTATATAGGAAAAAATATATGATATTCAGGGCTGCAAACGGAGACAATGCCTCCTTCTGAATTTATGGAGGTCCATTAAGCATTATTGTTTGTGTATTATTTATAAGGCAGCACATATCAATGAGATTCTGGAGAGGACAACAGCCTATTTTGATGTCGCTATGATGTTTTGTGACAGATCAGGGGCTTGCTATGTGCATGTGACACCATTCAGGGAAAAGAACCCACGGCTTTGGGCAACGTTTGCCCTGTATACATACTGGAAGGTTGGAAGTTCATCTGTTCGATCGAGCCAAATTGATAAGAAATTGCTCTGTCTATTAATTATCTCCCCTAGTTTGCAAAAGTGTGGTGCTTGAGTGTGTTGACCGAACACACACAATTCTTGTTGTTCTGGGCAACATTCGCAGCATTCCGAAGCTCGGACGGATCGAATAATCACTTGTACAAGTACAGACTACTTATCCACACGAGAAACAGACTCTACGTTCGTTGCCTTCATTATATTACTCTCGAGTGTATTGTTGGGGAAAAGCCACAAGTCTACAGAGTGTGTTGAATATGCGACTTAGAAGGCGAATGGGATGAGATGTTGTCGAACACCCATATACTTTTCCGTCTTGTACTAAAGCCACATCAATGTTTTCTTTCTCTTAGTAATAGTGAGGGAAACATGCCACTGGCATCATATTGGAAACGTGGACTTCTTTCCTCTCATAACATTATATTGAGCGTGCATTTGGTAGACATTAAATGATTGAGTAGAAGGTATTCACTATGTCTGGACATAATATTGGTGACTTTTTTTCATTTAAAGTTGCCTTGCGAATGCCCCATATTACTTGCCTGCAGTCCAACCCCATCGCTGCTTTGATTCTCATGCAGCGAGTGGTGATGCTGGGCGTGTATCTGATCTGATTTCTTCTTGTAGTGATTGCGTCGAAAAACTCGACTTTCCCATGTGAGCCATTATATACTCGCAAGTTTACCGAAAATGTGAAAAGGTATTGAAAAATGGGCAAATAATTTTGGGTTTTTTTCATCTTGAAAGATTCAATGACCAACACTATGTATGCCGCCCGTCGTCTCTCTGACAAAAGTCCGACCAAACGATGAAAAAAAAAACTTTGCTGACTTAACCAATAAATTGTATAGGAAAAAATATATGATATTCAGGGCTGCAAACGGAGACAATGGCTCCTTCTGAATTTATGGAGGTCCATTAAGCATTATGGTTTGTGTATTATAAGGCAGCACATATCAATGAGATTCTGGAGAAGACAACAGCCTATTTTTATGTCGCTATGATGTTTTGTGACAGATCAGGGGCTTGCTATGTGCATGTGACACCATTCAGGGAAAAGAGCCCACGGCTTTGGGCAATGGTTTGCCCTGTATACATACTGGAAGGTTGGAAGTTCATCTGTTCGATCGAGCCAAATTGATGAGAAATTGCTCTGTCTATTAATTATCTCCCCTAGTTGGAAAAGTGTAGTGCTTGAATGTGCTGACCGAACACACACAATTCGTGTTGTTCTGGGCAACATTCGCAGCATTCCGAAGCTCGGACGGATCGAATAATCACTTGTACAAGTACAGACTACTTACTCACCCGAGAAACAGACTCTACGTTCGTCGACTTCATTATATTACTCTCGAGTGTATTGTTGGGGAAAAGTCACAAGTCAAGAGAGTGTGTTGAATATGCGACTTAGAAGGCGAATGGGATGAGATGTTGTCGAACACCCATATACTTTTCCGTCTTGTTCTAAAGCCACATAAATGTTTTCTTTCTCTTAGTAATAGTGAGGGAAACATGCCACTGGCATCATATTGGAAACTTGGTCTTCTCTCCTCTCATAACATTATATTGAGCGTGCATTTGGTAGACATTAAATGATTGAGTAGAAGGTATTCACTATGTCTGGACATAATATTGGTGACTTTTCTTCTTTTAAAGTTGCCTTGCGAATGCCCAATATTACTTGCCTGCAGTACAACCCCATCGCTGCTTTGATTCTCATGCAGCGAGTGGTGATGCTGGGCGTGTATCTGATCTGATTTCTACTTGTAGTGATTGCGTCGAAAAACTCGACTTTCCCATGTGAGCCATTATATACTCGCAAGTTGACCGTAAATGTGAAAAGGTATTGAAAAATGGGCAAATAATTTTGGGTTTTTTTCATATTGAAAAATTCAATGACCAACAATATGTATGCCGCCCGTCGTCTCTCTGACAAAAGTCGGACCAAACGATGAAAAAAAAAACTTTGCTGACTTAACCAATAAATTGTATAGGAAAAAATATATGATATTCAGGGCTGCAAACGGAGACAATGCCTCCTTCTGAATTTACGGAGGTCCATTAAGCATTATTGTTTGTGTATTATAAGGCAGCACATATCAATGAGATTCTGGAGAAGACAACAGCCTATTTTTATGTTGCTATGATGTTTTGTGACAGATCAGGGGAATGCTATGTGCAAGTGACACCATTCAGGGAAAAGAGCCCACGGCTTTGGACATTGGTTTGCCCTGTATACAAACTGGAAGGATGGAAGTTCATCTGTTCGATCGATTCAAATTGATGAGAAATTGCTCTGTCTATTAATTATCTCCCCTAGTTTGCAAAAGTGTAGTGCTTGAATGTGTTGACCGAACACACACAATTCGTGTTGTTCTGGGCAACATTCGCAGCATTCCGAAGCTCGGACGCATCGAATAATCACTTGTACAAGTACAGACTACTTATCCACCCGAGAAACAGACTCTACGTTCGTCGCCTTCATTATATTACTCTCGAGTGTATTGTTGGGGAAAAGTCACAAGTCAAGAGAGTGTGTTGAATATGCGACGTAGAAGGCGAATGGGATGAGATGTTGTCGAACACCCATATACTTTTCCGTCTTGTACTAAAGCCACATAAATGTTTTCTTTCTCTTAGTAATAGTGAGGGAAACATGCCACTGGCATCATATTGGAATCTTGGTCTTCTCTTCTCTCATAACATTATACTGAGCGTGCATTTGGTAGACATTAAATGGTTGAGTAGAAGGATATTCACTATGTCTGGACATAATGTTGGTGACTTTTTTTCTTTTAAAGTTGCCTTGCGAATGCCCAATATTACTTTCCTGCAGTCCATCCCCATCGCTGCTTTGATTCTCATGCAGCGAATGGTGATGCTGGACGTGTATCTGATCTGATTTCTACTTGTAGTGAATGCGTCGAAAAACTCGACTTTCCCATCTGAGCCATTATATACTCGCAAGTTGACCGTAAATGTGAAAAGGTATTGAAAAATGGGCAAATAATTTTGGGTTTTTTTCATCTTGAAAAATTCCATGACCAACACTATGTATGCCGCCCGTCGTCTCACTGACAAATGTCGGACCAAACGATGAAAAAAAAAACTTAGCTGACTTAACCAATAAATTGTATAGGAAAAAATATATGATATTCAGGGCTGCAAACGGAGACAATGCCTCCTTCTGAATTTATGGAGGTCCATTAAGCATTATTGTTTGTGTATTATAAGGCAGCACATATCAATGAGATTCTGGAGAAGACAACAGCCTATTTTTATGTTGCTATGATGTTTTGTGACAGATCAGGGGCTTGCTATGTGCATGTGACACCATTCAGGGAAAAGAGCCCACGGCTTTGGGCAATGGTTTGCCCTGTATACAAACTGGAAGGTTGGAAGTTCATCTGTTCGATCGAGCCAAATTGATGAGAAATTGCTCTGTCTATTAATTATCTCCCCTAGTTTGCAAAAGTGTAGTGCTTGAATGTGTTGACCGAACACACACAATTCGTGTTGTTCTGGGCAACATTCGCAGCATTCCGAAGCTCGGACGGATCGAATAATCACTTGTACAAGTACAGACTACTTATCCACCCGAGAAACAGACTCTACGTTCGTCGCCTTCATTATATTACTCTCGAGTGTATTGTTGGGGAAAAGTCCCAAGTCAAGAGAGTGTGTTGAATATGCGACTTAGAAGGCGAATGGGATGAGATGTTGTCGAACACCCATATACTTTTCCGTCTTGTAATAAAGCCACATAAATGTTTTCTTTCTCTTAGTAATAGTGAGGGAAACATGCCACTGGCATCATATTGGAGACTTGGTCTTCTCTCCTCTCATAACATTATATTGAGCGTGCATTTGGTAGACATTAAATGATTGAGTAGAAGGATATTCACTATGTCTGGACATAATATTGGTGACTTTTTTTCTTTTAAAGTTGCCTTGCGAATGCCCAATATTACTTGCCTGAAGTCCATTCCCATCGCTGCTTTGATTCTCATGCAGCGAATGGTGATGCTGGGCGTGTATCTGATCTGATTTCTACATGTAGTGAGTGCGTCGAAAAACCCGACCTTCCCATGTGAGCCATTATATACTCGCAAGTTGACCGTAAATGTGAAAAGGCATTGAAAAATGGGCAAATAATTATGGGTTTTTTTCATCTTGAAAAATTCCATGACCAACACTATGTATGCCGCCCGTCGTCTCTCTGACAAAAGTCGGACCAAACGATGAAAAAAAAAACTTAGCTGACTTAACCAATAAATTGTATAGGAAAAAATATATGATATTCAGGGCTGCAAACGGAGACAATGCCTCCTTCTGAATTTATGGAGGTCCATTAAGCATTATTGTTTGTATATTATTTATAAGGCAGCACATATCAATGAGATTCTGGAGAAGACAACAGCCTATTTTGATGTCGCTATGATGTTTTGTGACAGATCAGGGGCTTGCTATGTGCATGTGACACCATTCAGGGAAAAGAGCCCACGGCTTTGGGTAACGTTTGCCCTGTATACATACTGGAAGGTTGGAAGTTCATCTGTTCGATCGAGCCAAATTGATAAGAAATTGCTCTGTCTATTAATTATCTCCCCTAGTTTGCAAAAGTGTGGTGCTTGAGTGTGTTGACCGAACACACACAATTCTTGTTGTTCTGGGCAACATTCGCAGCATTCCGAAGCTCGGACGGATCGAATAACCACTTGTACAAGTACAGACTACTTATCCACACGAGAAACAGACTCTACGTTCGTCGCCTTCATTATATTACTCTCGAGTGTATTGTTGGGGAAAAGCCACAAGTCTACAGAGTGTGTTGAATATGCGACTTAGAAGGCGAATGGGATGAGATGTTGTCGAACACCCATATACTTTTCCGTCTTGTACTAAAGCCACATCAATGTTTTCTTTCTCTTAGTAATAGTGAGGGAAACATGCCACTGGCATCATATTGGAAACGTGGACTTCTGTGGCATAGCAGGGTTAAGTACCCCGGATAAATGATCGTCTAGTGGTTTTTCGTTCGGACTATAATCGTGGCAAAAAATGGCCACAGGACAATTTAAGTGTTCAGTCTTAAGTTCAGTCTTAAGAGGCAACCAGTTTCTGTAGAGTCTGCATCAATTCTTGATACTGCAGCCGCAGCGAAAGGGTGAATTCAAAAACACATAAAATGTAGTTACAGTTTTCTACACTTTTATTAAAACCCTAAGTAAAGTTCCTACAAGTTAAACTTGAAACAAATTCTCTCTCTGGTAAATGTTTGAAAATATCAGATACGAAATGAGACTAAGTCGAAACTATCGCATCGCTCTCGTCGCGTCCTGTGTCTGGAAATGTTGTCTGGCCTGGCAGCGTTCGGCGGCGTCCTTCCACGAGAATAGGAGAGTGACTTCTTGTATGTACGGAAGACCAGAGAGAAGTCCCGTCTCGGGTGATTCCGTTGGCTTAAATACGACTTGAATCGTGTCTACTCGGCAGAATTTACGTCATAAAACACCACAAAACACCACATATACCCCAAGATGGCGGAGAGGTATTTCTTAACCCCTTACTTCCATCCTGGAATAGTAGGGCATCCGGTGGGTATCCTATGCTAAGAGTATGCGTTCTCGCTTTTAAAAGGATGCTGGCAATTAATAGGTGTATAACCGCAAAACCAGTCGGCCATCTTGTGAACGTGCAAGATTGCACAATTCTCAGAGCTGAAACTGATACTGGGTGTGTTGAGGTTAGGTCGGGTCAGTATACAATGCTAAAACCTGTCAAAAGCATTCTGATGGGGTTATTATAGGTTAGGCTTTTACTAGCTCATATGCCAGTCATAATTGCAAATACTGTCAAAAACACCTTTTTACAGTAAGTGCATAAAGTACTTCTGTAGGTCAGTTTGCACTGTTATTATGCAATGCAAATATACGAGGAATTGAATAAAATTACATAACTTGGGCTTGAAAACAGCGTTTACTTATTAAAGTTTATACAACAGAGAATTATTACCAAGTAGGACTTGGCCACTCAGATTAACACATTAACACTTCGGGAACCAAGATTCTCGAGTGCTATTATAAGACTCCGACGCACCCCACGGAGGTTAACCCGACGCGCTCCGTGGAGGGGCTCCGTGGAGGGCATTTCGTTACACTTCTTTCCTCTCATAACATTATATTGAGCGTGCATTTGGTAGACATTAAATGATTGAGTAGAAGGTATTCACTATGTCTGGACATAATATTGGTGACTTTTTTTCATTTAAAGTTGCCTTGCGAATGCCCAATATTACTTGCCTGCAGTCCAACCCCATCGCTGCTTTGATTCTCATGCAGCGAGTGGTGATGCTGGGCGTGTATCTGATCTGATTTCTACTTGTAGTGATTGCGTCGAAAAACTCGACTTTCCCATGTGAGCCATTATATACTCGCAAGTTGACCGTAAATGTGAAAAGGTACTGAAAAATGGGCAAATAATTTTGGTTTTTTTTTCATCTTGAAAAATTCCATGACCAACACTATGTATGCCGCACGTCGTCTCTCTGACAAAAGTCGGACCAAACGATGAAAAAAAAACTTAACTGACTTAACCAATAAATTGTATAGGAAAATAGCCCACGGCTTTGGGCAATGGTTTGCCCTGTATACATACTGGAAGGTTGGAAGTTCATCTGTTCGATCGAGCCAAATTGATGAGAAATTGCTCTGTCTATTAATTATCTCCCCTAGTTGGAAAAGTGTAGTGCTTGAATGTGCCGACCGAACACACACAATTCGTGCTGTTCTGGGCAACATTCGCAGCATTCCGAAGCTCGGACGGATCGAATAATCACTTGTACAAGTACAGACTACTTATCCACCCGAGAAACAGACTCTACGTTCGTCGCCTTCATTATATTACTCTCGAGTGTATTGTTGGGGAAAAGTCACAAGTCAAGAGAGTGTGTTGAATATGCGACTTAGAAGGCGAATGGGATGAGATGTTGTCGAACACCCATATACTTTTCCGTCTTGTTCTAAAGCCACATAAATGTTTTCTTTCTCTTAGTAATAGTGAGGGAAACATGCCACTGGCATCATATTGGAAACTTGGTCTTCTCTCCTCTCATAACATTATATTGAGCGTGCATTTGGTAGACATTAAATGATTGAGTAGAAGGATATTCACTATGTCTGGACATAATATTGGTGACTTTTTTTCTTTTAAAGTTGCCTTGCGAATGCCCAATATTACTTGCCTGCAGTCCATCCCCATCGCTGCTTTGATTCTCATGCAGCGAATGGTGATGCTGGCCGTGTATCTGATCTGATTTCTACATGTAGTGAATGCGTCGAAAAACTCGACTTTCCCATGTGAGCCATTATATACTCGCAAGTTGACCGTAAATGTGAAAAGGCATTGAAAAATGGGCAAATAATTTTGGGTTTTTTCCATCTTCAAAAATTCCATGACCAACACTATGTGTGCCGCCCGTCGTCTCTCTGACAAAAGTCGGACCAAACGATGAAAAAAAAACTTAGCTGACTTAACCAATTAATTGTATAGGAAAAATATATGATATTCAGGGCTGCAAACGGAGACAATGCCTCCTTCTGAATTTATGGAGGTCCATTAAGCATTATTGTTTGTGTATTATAAGGCAGCACATATCAATGAGATTCTGGAGAAGACAACAGCCTATTTTTATGTTGCTATGATGTTTTGTGACAGATCAGGGGCTTGCTATGTGCATGTGACACCATTCAGGGAAAAGAGCCCACGGCTTTGGGCAATGGTTTGCCCTGTATACAAACTGGAAGGTTGGAAGTTCATCTGTTCGATCGAGCCAAATTGATGAGAAATTGCTCTGTCTATTAATTATCTCCCCTAGTTTGCAAAAGTGTAGTGCTTGAATGTGTTGACCGAACACACACAATTCGTGTTGTTCTGGGCAACATTCGCAGCATTCCGAAGCTCGGACGGTTCGAATAATCACTTGTACGAGTACAGACTACTTATCCACCCGAGAAACAGACTCTACGTTCGTCGCCTTCATTATATTACTCTCGAGTGTATTGTTGGGGAAAAGTCACAAGTCAAGAGAGTGTGTTGTATATGCGACTTAGAAGGCGAATGGGATGACATGTTGTCGAACACCCATATACTTTTCCGTCTTGTACTAAAGCCACATAAATGTTTTCTTTCTTTTAGTAATAGTGAGGGAAACATGCCACTGGCATCATTTTGGAAACTTGGTCTTCTCTCCTCTCATAACATTATATTGAGCGTGCATTTGGTAGACATTAAATGATTGAGTAGAAGGATATTCACTATGTCTGGACATAATATTGGTGACTTTTTTTCTTTAAAAGTTGCCTTGCGAATGCCCAATATTACTTGCCTGCAGTCCATCCCCATCGCTGCTTTGATTATCATGCAGCGTATGGGGATGCTGGGCGTGTATCTGATCTGATATCTACATGTAGTGAATGCGTCGAAAAACTCGACTTTCCCATGTGAGCCATTATATACTCGCAAGTTGACCGTAAATGTGAAAGGTATTGAAAAATGGGCAAATAATTTTGGGTTTTTTTCATCTTGAAAAATTCCATGACCAACACTATGTATGCCGCCCGTCGTCTCTCTGACAAAAGTCGGACCAAACGATGAAAAAAAAACTTACCTGACTTAACCAATAAATTGTATAGGAAAAAATATATGATATTCAGGGCTGCAAACGGAGACAATGCCTCCTTCTGAATTTATGGAGGTCCATTAAGCATTATGGTTTGTGTATTATAAGGCAGCACATATCAATGAGATTCGGGAGAAGACAACAGCCTATTTTTATGTTGCTATGATGTTTTGTGACAGATCAGGGGCTTGCTATATGCATGTGACACCATTCAGGGAAAAGAGCCCACGGCTTCGGGCAATGGTTTGCCCTGTATACAAACTGGAAGGTTGGAAGTTCATCTGTTCGATCGAGCCAAATTGATGAGAAATTGCTCTGTCTATTAATTATCTCCCCTAGTTTGCAAAAGTGTAGTGCTTGAGTGTGTTGACCGAACACACACAATTCGTTTTGTTCTGGGCAACATTCGCAGCATTCCGAAGCTCGGAAGGATCGAATAATCACTTGTACAAGTACAGACTACTTATGCTCCCGAGAAACAGACTCTACGTTCGTCGCCTTCATTATATTACTCTCGAGTGTATTGTTGGGGAAAAGTCACAAGTCTACAGAGTGTGTTGAATATGCGACTTAGAAGGCGAATGGGATGAGATGTTGTCGAACACCCATATACTTTTCCGTCTTGTACTAAAACCACATCAATGTTTTCTTTCTCTTAGTAATAGTGAGGGAAACATGCCACTGGCATCATATTGGAAACTTGGTCTTCTCTCCTCTCATAACATTATATTGAACGTGCATTTGGTAGACATTAAATGATTGAGTAGAAGGTATTCCCTATGTCTGGACATAATATTGGTGACTTTTTTTCTTTTAAAGTTGCCTTGCGAATGCCCAATATTACTTGCCTGCAGTCCACCCCCATCGCTGCTTTGATTCTCATGCAGCGAGTTGTGATGCTGGGCGTGTATCTGATCTGATTTCTACTTGTAGTGATTGCGTCGAAAAACTCGACTTTCCCATGTGAGCCATTATATACTCGCAAGTTGACCGTAAATGTGAAAAGGTACTGAAAAATGGGCAAATAATTTTGGTTTTTTTTTCATCTTGAAAAATTCCATGACCAACACTATGTATGCCGCCCGTCGTCTCTCTGACAAAAGTCGGACCAAACGATGAAAAAAAAACTTAGCTGACTTAACCAATAAATTGTATAGGAAGAAATATATGATATTCAGGGCTGCAAACGGAGACAATGCCTCCTTCTGAATTTATGGAGGTCCATTAAGCATTATGGTTTGTGTATTATAAGGCAGCACATATCAATGAGATTCTGGAGAAGACAACAGCCTATTTTTATGTTGCTATGATGTTTTGTGACAGATCAGGGGCTTGCTATGTGCATGTGACACCATTCAGGGAAAAGAGCCCACGGCTTTGGGCAACGGTTTGCCCTGTATACAAACTGGAAGGTTGGAAGTTCATCTGTTCGATCGAGCCAAATTGACGACAAATTGCTCTGTCTATTAATTATCTCCCCTAGTTTGCAAAAGTGTAGTGCTTGAATGTGTTGACCGAACACACACAGTTCGTGTTGTTCTGGGCAACATTCACAGCATTCCGAAGCTCGGACGGATCGAATAATCACTTGCAAAAATACAGACTACTTATCCACCCGAGAAACAGACTTTACGTTCGTCGCCTTCATTATATTTCTCTCGAGTGTATTGTTGGGAAAAGTCACAAGTCTGCAGAGTGTGTTGAATATGCGACTTAGAAGGAGAATGGGATGATATGTTGTCGAACACCCATATACTTTTCCGTCTTGTACTAAAGCCACATAAATATTTTCTTTCTCTTAGTAATAGTGAGGGAAACATGCCACTGGCATCATATTGGAAACTTGGTCTTCTCTCCTCTCATAACATTATATTGAGCGTGCATTTGGAAGACTTTAAATGATTGAGTAGAAGGATATTCACTATGTCTGAACAGAATATTGGTGATTTTTTTTCTTTTAAAGTTGCCTTGCGAATGCCCAATATTACTTGCCTGCAGTCAATCCCCATCGCTGCTTTGATTCTCACGCAGCGAGTGGTGATGCTGGGCGCGTATCTGATCTGATTTCTACTTGTAGTGATTGCGTCGAAAAACTCGACTTTCCCATGTGATCCATTATATACTCGCAAGTCGACCGTAAATGTGAAAAGGTATTGAAAAATGGGCAAATAATTTTGGGTTTTTTTCATCTTGAAAAATTCCATGACCAACACTCTGTATGCCGCCCGTCGTCTCTCTGACAAAAGTCGGACCAAACAATGAAAAAAAAAACTTAGCTGACTTAACCAATAAATTGTATAGGAAAAAATATATGATATTCAGGGCTGCAAACGGAGACAATGCCTCCTTCTGAATTTATGGAGGTCCATTAAGCATTATGGTTTGTGTATTATAAGGCAGCACATATAAATGAGATTCTGGAGAAGACAACAGCCTGTTTTTATGTTGCTATGATGTTTTGTAACAGATATGGGGCTTACTCAGTGCATGTGACACCATTCAGGGAAAAGAGCCCACGGCTTTGTGCAACGGTTTGCCCTGTATACAAACTGGAAGGTTGGAAGTTCATCTGTTCGATCGGGCCAAATTGATGAGAAATTGCTCTGTCTATTAATTATCTCCCCTAGTTTGCAAAAGTGTAGTCCTTGAATGTGTTGACCGAACACACACAATTCGTGTTGTTCTGGGCAACATTCGCAGCATTCCGAAGCTCGGACGGATCGAATAATCTCTTGTACAACTACAGACTACTTATCCACCCGAGAAACAGACTCTACGTTCGTCGCCTTAAATATATTACTCTCGAGTGTATTGTTGGGGAAAAGTCACAAGTCTACAGAGTGTGTTGAATATGCGACTTTGAATGCGAATGGGATGAGATGTTGTCGAACACCCATATACTTTTCCGTCTTGTACTAAAGCCACATAAATGTTTTCTTTCTCTTAGTAATAGTGAGGGAAACATGCCACTGGCATCATATTGGAAACTTGGTCTTCTCTCCTCTGATAACATTATATTGAGCGTGCATTTGGTAGACATTAAATGAGTGAGTAGAAGGATATTCACTATGTCTGGATAAAATATTGGTGACTTTTTTTCTTTTAAAGTTGCCTTGCGAATGCCCAATATTACCTGCCTGCAGTCCATCCCCATCGCTGCTTTGATTCTCATGCAGCGAGTGGTGATGCTGGGCGTGTATCTGATCTGATTTCTACTTGTAGTGATTGCGTCGAAAAACTCGACTTTCCCATGTGAGCCATTATATACTCGCAAGTTGACCGTAAATGTGAAAAGGTATTGAAAAATGGGCAAATAATTTTGGGTTTTTTTTTTATCTTGAAAAATTTCATGACCAACACTATGTATACCGCCCGTCGTCTCTCTGACAAAAGTCGGACCAAACGATGAAAAAAAAAACTTAGCTGCCTTAACCAATGAATTGTATAGGAAAAAATATATGATATTCAGGGCTGCAAACGGAGACAATGCCTCCTTCTGAATTTATGGAGGTCCATTAAGCATTATGGTTTGTGTATTATAAGGCAGCACATATCAATGAGATTCTGGAGAAGACAACAGCTATTTTTATGTTGCTATGATGTTTTGTGACAGATCAGGGGCTTGCTATGTGCATGTGACACCATTCAGGGAAAAGAGCCCACGGCTTTGGGCAATGGTTTGGCCTGCATACAAACTGGAAGGTTGGAAGTTCATCTGTTCTATCGAGCCAAATTGATGAGAAATTGCTCTGTCTATTAATTATCTCCCCTAGTTTGCAAAAGTGTAGTGCTTGAATGTGTTGACCGAACACACACAATTCGTGTTGTTCTGGGCAACATTCGCAGCATTCCGAAGCTCGGACGGAGCGAATAATCACTTGTACAAGTACAGACTACTTATCCTCCCGAGAAACAGACTCTACGTTCGTCGCCTTCATTATATTACTCTCGAGTGTATTGTTGGGGAAAAGTCACAAGTCTACAGTGTGTGTTGAATATGCGACTTAGAAGGCGAATGTGATGAGATGTTGTCGAACACCCATATACTTTTCCGTCTTGTACTAAAGCCACATCAATGTTTTCTTTCTCTTAGTAATAGTGAGGGAAACATGTCACTGGCATCATATTGGAAACTTGGTCTTCTCTCCTCTCATAACATTATATTGAGCATGTATTTTGTAGACATTAAATGATTGATTAGAAGGTATTCACTATGTCTGGACATAATATTGGTGACTTTATTTCTTTTAAAGTTGCCTTGCGAATGCCCAATATTACTTGCCTGCAGTCCACCCCCATCGCTGCTTTGATTCTCATGCAGCGAGTGGTGATGCTGGGCGTGTATCTGATCTGATTTCTACTTGTAGTGATTGCGTCGAAAAACTCGACTTTCCCATGTGAGCCATTATATACTCGCAAGTTGACCGTAAATGTGAAAAGGTATTGAAAAATGGGTAAATAATTTTGGGTTTTTTTCATCTTGAAAAATTCCATGACCAACACTATGTATGCCGCCCGTCGTCTCTCTGACAAAAGTCGGACCAAACGATGAAAAAAAAAACTTAGCTGCCTTAACCAATGAATTGTATAGGAAAAAATATATGATATTCAGGGCTGCAAACGGAGACAATGCCTCCTTCTGAATTTATGGAGGTCCATTAAGCATTATGGTTTGTGTATTATAAGGCAGCACATATCAATGAGATTCTGGAGAAGACAACAGCTATTTTTATGTTGCTATGATGTTTTGTGACAGATCAGGGGCTTGCTATGTGCATGTGACACCATTCAGGGAAAAGAGCCCACGGCTTTGGGCAATGGTTTGCCCTGCATACAAACTGGAAGGTTGGAAGTTCATCTGTTCTATCGAGCCAAATTGATGAGAAATTGCTCTGTCTATTAATTATCTCCCCTAGTTTGCAAAAGTGCAGTGCTTGAATGTGTTGACCGAACACACACAATTCGTGTTGTTCTGGGCAACATTCGCAGCATTCCGAAGCTCGGACGGAGCGAATAATCACTTGTACAAGTACAGACTACTTATCCTCCCGAGAAACAGACTCTACGTTCGTCGCCTTCATTATATTACTCTCGAGTGTATTGTTGGGGAAAAGTCACAAGTCTACAGAGTGTGTTGAATATGCGACTTAGAAGGCGAATGGGATGAGATGTTGTCGAACACCCATATACTTTTCCGTCTTGTACTAAAGCCACATCAATGTTTTCTTTCTCTTAGTAATAGTGAGGGAAACATGTCACTGGCATCATATTGGAAACTTGGTCTTCTCTCCTCTCATAACATTATATTGAGCATGTATTTTGTAGACATAAATGATTGATTAGAAGGTATTCACTATGTCTGGACATAATATTGGTGACTTTTATTTCTTTTAAAGTTGCCTTGGGAATGCCCAATATTACTTGCCTGCAGTCCACCCCCATCGCTGCTTTGATTCTCATGCAGCGAGTGGTGATGCTGGGCGTGTATCTGATCTGATTTCTACTTGTAGTGATTGCGTCGAAAAACTCGACTTTCCCATGTGAGCCATTATATACTCGCAAGTTGACCGTAAATGTGAAAAGGTATTGAAAAATGGGTAAATAATTTTGGGTTTTTTTCATCTTGAAAAATTCCATGACCAACACTATGTATGCCGCCCGTCGTCTCTCTGACAAAAGTCGGACCAAACGATGAAAAAAAAAAACTTAGCTGACTTAACCAATAAATTGTATATGAAAAAATATATGATATTCAGGGCTGTAAACGGAGACAATGCCTCCTTCTGAATTTATGGAGGTCCATTAAGCATTATGGTTTGTGTATTATAAGGCAGCACATATCAATGAGATTCTGGAGAAGACAACAGCCTATTTTTATTTTGCTATGATGTTTTGTGACAGATCAGGGGCTTGCTATATGCATGTTACACCATTCAGGGAGAAGAGCCCACGGCTTTGGGCAATGGTTTGCCCTGTATACAAACTGGAAGGTTGGAAGTTCATCTGTTCGATCGAGCCAAATTGATGAGAAATTGCTCTGTCTATTAATTATCTCCCCTAGTTTGCAAAAGTGTAGTGCTTGAGTGTGTTGACCGAACACACACAATTCGTGTTGCTCTGGGCAACATTCGCAGCATTCCGAAGCTCGGACGGATCGAATAATCACTTGTACAAATACAGACTACTTATCCACCCGAGAAACAGACTCTACGTTCGTCGTCTTCATTATATTACTCTCGAGTGTATTGTTGGGGAAAAGTCACAAGTCTGCTGCAGAGTGTGTTGAATATGCGACTTAGAAGGCGAATGGGATGAGATGTTGTCGAACACCCATATACTTTTCCGTCTTGTACTAAAGCCACATAAATGTTTTCTTTCTCTTGGTAATAGTGAGGGAAACATGCCACTGGCATCATATTGGAAACTTGGTCTTCTCTCCTCTCATAACATTATATTGAGCGTGCATTTGGTAGACATTAAATGATTGAGTAGAAGGATATTCACTATGTCTGGACAAAATATTGGTGACTTTTTTTCTTTTAAAGTTCCCTTGCGAATGCCCAAAATTACTTGCCTGCAGTCCATCCCCATCGCTGCTTTGATTCTCATGCAGCGAGTGGTGATGCTGGGCGTGTATCTGATCTGATTTCTACTTGTAGTGATTGCGTCGAGAAACTCGACTTTGCCATGTGAGCCATTATATACTCGCAAGTTGACCGTAAATGTGAAAAGGTATTGAAAAATGGGCAAATAATTTTGGTTTTTTTTTTCATCGTGAAAAATTTCATGACCAACACTATGTATGCTGCCCGTCGTCTCTCTGACAAAAGTCGGACCAAACGATGAAAAAAAAAACTTAGCTGCCTTAACCAATGAATTGTATAGGAAAAAATATATGATATTCAGGGCTGCAAACGGAGACAATGCCTCCTTCTGAACTTATGGAGGTCCATTAAGCATTATGGTTTGTGTATTATAAGGCAGCACATATCAATGAGATTCTGGAGAAGACAACAGCCTATTTTTATGTTGCTATGATGTTTTGTGACAGATCAGGGGCTTGCTATGTGCATGTGACACCATTCAGGGAAAAGAGCCCACGACTTTGGGCAATGGTTTGCCCTGTATACAAACTGGAAGGTTGGAAGTCCATCTGTTCGATCGAGCCAAATTGATGAGAAATTGCTCTGTCTATTAATTATCTCCCCTAGTTTGCAAAAGTGTAGTGCTTGAATGTGTTGACCGAACACACACAATTCGTGTTGTTCTGGTCAACATTCGCAGCATTCCGAAGCTCGGACGGATCGAATAATCACTTTTAAAAGTACACACTACTTATCCACCCGAGAAACAGACTCTACGTTCGTCGCCTTTATTATATTACTCTCGAGTGTATTGTTGGGGAAAAGTCACAAGTCTGCAGAGTGTGTTGAATATGCGACTTAGAAGGCGAATGGGATGAGATGTTGTCGAACACCCATATACTTTTCCGTCTTGTACTAAAGCCACATCAATGTTTTCTTTCTCTTAGTAATAGTGAGGGAAACATGCCACTGGCATCATATTGGAAACTTGGTCTTCTCTCCTCTCATAACATTATATTGAGCGTGCATTTGGTAGACATTAAATGATTGAGTAGAAGGTATTCACTATGTCTGGACATAATATTGGTGACTTTTTTTCTTTTAAAGTTGCCTTGCGAATGCCCAATATTACTTGCCTGCAGTCCACCCCCATCGCTGCTTTGATTCTCATGCAGCGAGTGGTGATGCTGGGCGTGTATCTGATCTGATTTCTACTTGTAGTGAATGCGTCGAAAAACTCGACTTTCCCATTTGAGCCATTATATACTCGCAAGTTGACCGTAAATGTGAAAAGGTATTGAAAAATGGGCAATTAATTTTGTTTTTTTTTTCATCTTGAAAAATTCCATGACCAACACTATGTATGCCGCCCGTCGTCTCTCTGACAAAAGTCGGACCAAAAGATGAAAAAAAAAACTTAGCTGACTTAACCAATAAATTGTATAGGAAAAAATATATGATATTCAGGGCTGCAAACGGAGACAATGCCTCCTTCTGAATTTATGGAGGTCCATTAAGCATTATGGTTTGTGTATTATAAGGCAGCACATATCAATGAGATTCTGGAGAAGACAACAGCTATTTTTATGTTGCTATGACGTTTTGTGACAGATCAGGGGCTTGCTATGTGCATGTGACACCATTCAGGGAAAAGAGCCCACGGCTTTGGGCAATGGTTTGCCCTGTATACAAACTGGAAGGTTGGAAGTTCATCTGTTCTATCGAGCCAAATTGATGAGAAATTGCTCTGTCTATTAATTATCTCCCTTAGTTTGCAAAAGTGTAGTGCTTGAATGTGTTGACCGAACACACACAATTCGTGTTGTTCTAGGCAACATTCGCAGCATTCCGACGCTCGGACGGAGCGAATAATCACTTGTACAAGTACAGACTACTTATCCTCCCGAGAAACAGACTCTACGTTCGTCGCCTTCATTATATTACTCTCGAGTGTATTGTTGGGGAAAAGTCACAAGTCTACAGAGTGTGTTGAATATGCGACTTAGAAGGCGAATGGGATGAGATGTTGTCGAACACCCATATACTTTTCCGTCTTGTACTAAAGCCACATCAATGTTTTCTTTCTCTTAGTAATAGTGAGGGAAACATGCCACTGGCATCATATTGGAAACTTGGTCTTCTCTCCTCTCATAACATTATATTGAGCGTGTATTTTGTAGACATTGAATGATTGAGTAGAAGGTATTCACTATGTCTGGGCATAATATTGGTGACTTTATTTCTTTTAAACTTGCCTTGCGAATGCCCAATATTACTTGCCTGCAGTCCACCCCCATCGCTGCTTTGATTCTCATGCAGTGAGTGGTGATGCTGGGCGTGTATCTGATCTGATTTCTACTTGTAGTGATTGCGTCGAAAAACTCGACTTTCCCATGTGAGCCATTGTATACTCGCAAGTTGACCGTAAATGTGAAAAGGTATTGAAAAATGGGCAAATAATTTTGGTTTTTTTTCATCTTGAAAAATTCCATGACCAACACTATGTATGCCGCCCGTCGTCTCTCTGACAAAAGTCGGACCAAAAGATGAAAAAAAAAACTTAGCTGACTTAACCAATAAATTGTATAGGAAAAAATATATGATATTCAGGGCTGCAAACGGAGACAATGCCTCCTTCTGAATTTATGGAGGTCCATTAAGCATTATGGTTTGTGTATTATAAGGCAGCACATATCAATGAGATTCTGGAGAAGACAACAGCTATTTTTATGTTGCTATGACGTTTTGTGACAGATCAGGGGCTTGCTATGTGCATGTGACACCATTCAGAGAAAAGAGCCCACGGCTTTGGGCAATGGTTTGCCCTGTATACAAACTGGAAGGTTGGAAGTTCATCTGTTCTATCGAGCCAAATTGATGAGAAATTGCTCTGTCTATTAATTATCTCCCCTAGTTTGCAAAAGTGTAGTGCTTGAATGTGTTGACCGAACACACACAATTCGTGTTGTTCTAGGCAACATTCGCAGCATTCCGACGCTCGGACGGAGCGAATAATCACTTGTACAAGTACAGACTACTTATCCTCCCGAGAAACAGACTCTACGTTCGTCGCCTTCATTATATTACTCTCGAGTGTATTGTTGGGGAAAAGTCACAAGTCTACAGAGTGTGTTGAATATGCGACTTAGAAGGCGAATGGGATGAGATGTTGTCGAACACCCATATACTTTTCCGTCTTGTACTAAAGCCACATCAATGTTTTCTTTCTCTTAGTAATAGTGAGGGAAACATGCCACTGGCATCATATTGGAAACTTGGTCTTCTCTCCTCTCATAACATTATATTGAGCGTGTATTTTGTAGACATTAAATGATTGAGTAGAAGGTATTCACTATGTCTGGGCATAATATTGGTGACTTTATTTCTTTTAAACTTGCCTTGCGAATGCCCACTATTACTTGCCTGCAGTCCACCCCCATCGCTGCTTTGATTCTCATGCAGTGAGTGGTGATGCTGGGCGTGTATCTGATCTGATTTCTACTTGTAGTGATTGCGTCGAAAAACTCGACTTTCCCATGTGAGCCATTGTATACTCGCAAGTTGACCGTAAATGTGAAAAGGTATTGAAAAATGGGCAAATAATTTTGGTTTTTTTTCATCTTGAAAAATTCCATGACCAACACTATGTATGCCGCCCGTCATCTCTCTGACAAAAGTCGGACCAAAAGATGAAAAAAAAACTTAGCTGACTTAACCAATAAATTGTATAGGAAAAAATATATGATATTCAGGGCTGCAAACGGAGACAATGCCTCCTTCTGAATTTATGGAGGTCCATTAAGCATTATGGTTTGTGTATTATAAGGCAGCAGATATCAATGAGATTCTGGAGAAGACAACAGCTATTTTTATGTTGCTATGATGTTTTGTGACAGATCAGGGGCTTGCTATGTGCATGTGACACCATTCAGGGAAAAGAGCCCACGGCTTTGGGCAATGGTTTGCCCTGTATACAAACTCGAAGGTTGGAAGTTCAACTGTTCTATCGAGCCAAATTGATGAGAAATTGCTCTGTCTATTAAATATCTCCCCTAGTTTGCAAAAGTGTAGTGCTTGAATGTGTTGACCGAACACACACAATTCGTGTTGTTCTGGGCAACATTCGCAGCATTCCGAAGCTCGGACGGAGCGAATAATCACTTGTACAAGTACAGACTACTTATCCTCCCGAGAAACAGACTCTACGTTCGTCGCCTTCATTATATTACTCTCGAGTGTATTGTTGGGGAAAAGTCACAAGTCTACAGAGTGTGTTGAATATGCGACTTAGAAGGCGAATGGGATGAGATGTTGTCGAACACCCATATTCTTTTCCGTCTTGTAATAAAGCCACATAAATATTTTCTTTCTCTTAGTAATAGTGAGGGAAACATGCCACTGGCATCATATTGGAAACTTGGTCTTCTCTCCTCTCATAACATTATATTGAGCGTGCATTTGGAAGACTTTAAATGATTGAGTAGAAGGATATTCACTATGTGTGAACATAATATTGGTGATTTTTTTCTTTTAAAGTTGCCTTGCGAATGCCCAATATTACTTGCCTGCAGTCAATCCCCATCGCTGCTTTGATTCTCATGCAGCGAGTGGAGATGCTGGGCGTGTATCTGATCTGATTTCTACTTGTAGTGATTGCGTCGAAAAACTCGACTTTCCCATGTGAGCCATTATATACTCGCAAGTTGACCGTAAATGTGAAAAGGTATTGAAAAATGGGCAAATAATTTTGGGTTTTTTTTTTATCTTGAAAAATTTCATGACCAACACTATGTATGCCGCCCGTCGTCTCTCTGACAAAAGTCGGACCAAACGATGAGAAAAAAAACTTAGCTGCATTAACCAATGAATTGTATAGGAAAAAATATATGATATTCAGGGCTGCAAACGGAGACAATGCCTCCTTCTGAATTTATGGAGGTCCATTAAGCATTATGGTTTGTGTATTATAAGTCAGCACATATCAATGAGATTCTGGAGAAGACAACAGCTATTTTTATGTTGCTATGATGTTTTGTGACAGATCAGGGGCTTGCTATGTGCATGCGACACCATTCAGGGAAAAGAGCCCACGGCTTTGGGCAATGGTGTGCCCTGCATACAAACTGGAAGGTTGGAAGTTCATCTGTTCTATCGAGCCAAATTGATGAGAAATTGCTCTGTCTATTAATTATCTCCCCTAGTTTGCAAAAGTGTAGTGCTTGAATGTGTTGACCGAACACACGCAATTCGTGTTGTTCTGGGCAACATTCGCAGCATTCCGAAGCTCGGACGGAGCGAATAATCACTTGTACAAGTACAGACTACTTATCCTCCCGAGAAACAGACTCTACGTTCGTCGCCTTCATTATATTACTCTCGAGTGTATGGTTGGGGAAAAGTCACAAGTCTACAGAGTGTGTTGAATATGCGACTTAGAAGGCGAATGGGATGAGATGTTGTCGAACACCCATATACTTTTCCGTCTTGTACTAAAGCCACATCAATGTTTTCTTTCTCTTAGTAATAGTGAGGGAAACATGCCACTGGCATCATATTGGAAACTTGGTCTTCTCTCCTCTCATCACAATATATTGAGCATGTATTTTGTAGACATTAAATGATTGATTAGAAGGTATTCACTATGTCTGGACATAATATTGGTGACTTTATTTCTTTTAAAGTTGCCTTGCGAATGCCCAATATTACTTGCCTGCAGTCCACCCCCATCGCTGCTTTGATTCTCATGCAGCGAGTGGTGATGCTGGGCGTGTATCTGATCTGATTTCTACTTGTAGTGATTGCGTCGGTAAACTCGACTTTCCCATGTGAGCCGTTATATACTCGCAAGTTGACCGTAAATGTGAAAAGGTATTGAAAAATGGGTAAATAATTTTGGGTTTTTTTCATCTTGAAAAATTCCATGACCAACACTATGTATGCCGCCCGTCGTCTCTCTGACAAAAGTCGGACCAAACGATGAAAAAAAAAAACTTAGCTGACTTAACCAATAAATTGTATATGAAAAAATATATGATATTCAGGGCTGTAAACGGAGACAATGCCTCCTTCTGAATTTATGGAGGTCCATTAAGCATTATGGTTTGTGTATTATAAGGCAGCACATATCAATGAGATTCTGGAGAAGACAACAGCCTATTTTTATTTTGCTATGATGTTTTGTGACAGATCAGGGGCTTGCTATATGCATGTGACACCATTCAGGGAGAAGAGCCCACGGCTTTGGGCAATGGTTTGCCCTGTATACAAACTGGAAGGTTGGAAGTTCATCTGTTCGATTGAGCCAAATTAATGAGAAATTGCTCTGTCTATTAATTATCTCCCCTAGTTTGCAAAAGTGTAGTGCTTGAGTGTGTTGACCGAACACACAATTCGTGTTGCTCTGGGCAACATTCGCAGCATTCCGAAGCTCGGACGGATCGAATAATCACTTGTACAAATACAGACTACTTATCCACCCGAGAAACAGACTCTACGTTCGTCGTCTTCATTATATTACTCTCGAGTGTATTGTTGGGGAAAAGTCACAAGTCTGCAGAGTGTGTTGAATATGCGACTTAGAAGGCGAATGGGATGAGGTGTTGTCGAACACCCATATACTTTTCCGTCTTGTACTAAAGCCACATAAATGTTTTCTTTCTCTTGGTAATAGTGAGGGAAACATGCCACTGGCATCATATTGGAAACTTGGTCTACTCTCCTCTCATAACATTATATTGAGCGTGCATTTGGTAGACATTAAATGATTGAGTAGAAGGATATTCACTATGTCTGGACAAAATATTGGTGACGTTTTTTCTTTTAAAGTTCCCTTGCGAATGCCCAATATTACTTGCCTGCAGTCCATCTCCATCGCTGCTTTGATTCTCATGCAGCGAGTGGTGATGCTGGGCGTGTATCTGATCTGATTTCTACTTGTAGTGATTGCGTCGAGAAACTCGACTTTCCCATGTGAGCCATTATATACTCGCAAGTTGACCGTAAATGTGAAAAGGTATTGAAAAATGGGCAAATAATTTTGAGTTTTTTTTTCATCTTGAAAAATTTCATGACCAACACTATGGATGCTGCCCGTCGTCTCTCTGACAAAAGTCGGACCAAACGATGAAAAAAAAACTTAGCTGCCTTAACCAATGAATCGTATAGGAAAAAATATATGATATTCATGGCTGCAAACGGAGACAATGCCTCCTTCTGAACTTATGGAGGTCCATTAAGCATTATGGTTTGTGTATTATAAGGCAGCACATATCAATGAGATTCTGGAGAAGACAACAGCCTATTTTTATGTTGCTATGATGTTTTGTGACAGATCAGGGGCTTGCTATGTGCATGTGACACCATTCAGGGAAAAGAGCCCACGACTTTGGGCAATGGTTTGCCCTGTAACCAAACTGGAAGGTTGGAAGTTCATCTGTTCGATCGAGCCAAATTGATGAGAAATTGCTCTGTCTATTAATTATCTCCCCTAGTTTGCAAAAGTGTAGTGCTTGAATGTGTTGACCGAACACACACAATTCGTGTTGTTCTGGTCAACATTCGCAGCATTCCGAAGCTCGGACGGATCGAATAATCACTTTTAAAAGTACACACTACTTATCCATCCGAGAAACAGACTCTACGTTCGTCGCCTTTATTATATTACTCTCGAGTGTATTGTTGGGGAAAAGTCACAAGTCTACAGAGGGTGTTGAATATGCGACTTTGAAGGCGAATGGGATGAGATGTTGTCGAACACCCATATACTTTTCCGTCTTGTACTAAAGCCACATAAATGTTTTCTTTCTCTTAGTAATAGTGAGGGAAACATGCCACTGGCATCATATTGGAAACTTGGTCTTCTCTCCTCTCATAACATTATATTGAGCGTGCATTTGGTAGACATTAAATGATTGAGTAGAAGGATATTCACTATGTCTGGACAAAATATAGGTGACTTTTTTTCTTTTAAAGTTGCCTTGCGCATGCCCAATATTACTTGCCTGCAGTCCATCCCCATCGCTGCTTTGATTCTCATGCAGCGAGTGCTGATGCTGGGCGTGTATCTGATCTGATTTCTACTTGTAGTGATTGCGTCGAAAAACTCGACTTTCCCATGTGAGCCATTATATACTCGCAAGTTGACCGTAAATGTGAAAAGGTATTGAAAAATGGGCAAATAATTTTGGGTTTTTTTCATTTTGAAAAATTCCATGACCAACACTCTGTATGCCGCCCGTCGTCTCTCTGACAAAAGTCGGACCAAACGATGAAAAAAAAAACTTAGCTGACTTAACCAATAAATTGTATAGGAGAAAATATATGATATTGAGGGCTGCAAACGGAGACAATGCCTCCTTCTGAATTTATGGAGGTCCATTAAGCATTATGGTTTGTGTATTATAAGGCAGCACATATAAATGAGATTCTGGAGAAGACAACAGCCTATTTTTATGTTGCTATGATGTTTTGTAACAGATATGGGGCTTACTCAGTGCATGTGACACCATTCAGGGAAAAGAGCCCACGGCTTTGTGCAACGGTTTGCCCTGTATACAAACTGGAAGGTTGGAAGTTCATCTGTTCGATCGAGCCAAATTGATGAGAAATTGCTCTGTCTATTAATTATCTCCCCTAGTTTGCAAAAGTGTAGTCCTTCAATGTGTTGACCGAACACACACAATTAGTGTTGTTCTGGGCAACATTCGCAGCATTCCGAAGCTCGGACGGATCGAATAATCTCTTGTACAACTACAGACTACTTATCCACCCGAGAAACAGACTCTACGTTCGTCGCCTTAAATATATTACTCTCGAGTGTATTGTTGAGGAAAAGTCACAAGTCTACAGAGGGTGTTGAATATGCGACTTTGAAGGCGAATGGGATGAGATGTTGTCGAACACCCATATACTTTTCCGTCTTGTACTAAAGCCACATAAATGTTTTCTTTCTCTTAGTAATAGTGAGGGAAACATGCCACTGGCATCATATTGGAAACTTGGTCTTCTCTCCTCTCATAACATTATATTGAGCGTGCATTTGGTAGACATTAAATGATTGAGTAGAAGGATATTCACTATGTCTGGACAAAATATAGGTGACTTTTTTTCTTTTAAAGTTGCCTTGCGCATGCCCAATATTACTTGCCTGCAGTCCATCCCCATCGCTGCTTTGATTCTCATGCAGCGAGTGCTGATGCTGGGCGTGTATCTGATCTGATTTCTACTTGTAGTGATTGCGTCGAAAAACTCGACTTTCCCATGTGAGCCATTATATACTCGCAAGTTGACCGTAAATGTGAAAAGGTATTGAAAAATGGGCAAATAATTTTGGTTTTTTTCTTTATCTTGAAAAATTTCATGACCAACACTATGTATGCCGCCCGTCGTCTCTCTGAAAAAAGTCGGACCAAACGATGAAAAAAAAAACTTAGCTGCCTTAACCAATGAATTGTATAGGAGACAATGCCTCCTTCTGAATTTATGGAGGTCCATTAAGCATTATGGTTTGTGTATTATAAGGCAGCACATATCAATGAGATTCTGGAGAAGACAACAGCTATTTTTATGTTGCTATGATGTTTTGTGACAGATCAGGGCTTGCTATGTGCATGTGACACCATTCAGGGAAAAGAGCCCACGGCTTTGGGCAATGGTTTGCCCTGTATACAAACTGGAAGGTTGGAAGTTCATCTGTTCTATCGAACCAAATTGATGAGAAATTGCTCTGTCTATTAATTATCTCCCCTAGTTTGCAAAAGTGTAGTGCTTGAATGTGTTGACCGAACACACACAATTCGTGTTGTTCTGGGCAACATTCGCAGCATTCCGAAGCTCGGACGGAGCGAATAATCACTTGTACAAGTACAGACTACTTATCCTCCCGAGAAACAGACTCTACGTTCGTCGCCTTCATTATATTACTCTCGAGTGTATTGTTGGGGAAAAGTCACAAGTCTACAGAGTGTGTTGAATATGCGACTTAGAAGGCGAATGGGATGAGATGTTGTCGAACACCCATATACTTTTCCGTCTTGTACTAAAGCCACATCAATGTTTTCTTTCTCTTAGTAATAGTGAGGGAAACATGCCAGTGGCATCATATTGGAAACTTGGTCTTCTCTCCTCTCATAACATTATATTGAGCATGTATTTTGTAGACATTAAATGATTGAGTAGAAAGTATTCACTATGTCTGGACATAATATTGGTGACTTTATTTCTTTTAAAGTTGCCTTGCGAATGCCCAATATTACTTGCCTGCAGTCCACCCCCATCGCTGCTTTGATTCTCATGCAGCGAGTGGTGATGCTGGGCGTGTATCTGATCTGATTTCTACTTGTAGTGATTGCGTCGAAAAACTCGACTTTCCCATGTGAGCCATTATATACTCGCAAGTTGACCGTAAATGTGAAAAGGTGTTGAAAAATGGGTAAATAATTTTGGGTTTTTTTCATCTTGAAAAATTCCATGACCAACACTATGTATGCCGCCCGTCGTCTCTCTGACAAAAGTCGGACCAAACGATGAAAAAAAAAACTTAGCTGACTTAACCAATAAATTGTATAGGAAAAAATATATGATATTCAGGGCTGTAAACGGAGACAATGCCTCCTTCTGAATTTATGGAGGTCCATTAAGCATTATTGTTTGTGTATTATAAGGCAGCACATATCAATGAGATTCTGGAGAAGACAACAGCCTATTTTTATGTTGCTATGATGTTTTGTGACAGATCAGGGGCTTGCTATATGCATGTGACACCATTCAGGGAGTAGAGCCCACGGCTTTGGGCAATGGTTTGCCCTGTATACAAACTGGAAGGTTGGAAGTTCATCTGTTCGATCGAGCCAAATTGATGAGAAATTGCTCTGTCTATTAATTATCTCCCCTAGTTTGCAAAAGTGTAGTGCATGAGTGTGTTGACCGAACACACACAATTCGTGTTGCTCTGGGCAACATTCGCAGCATTCCGACGCTCGGACGGAGCGAATAATCACTTGTACAAGTACAGACTACTTATCCTCCCGAGAAACAGACTCTACGTTCGTCGCCTTCATTATATTACTCTCGAGTGTATTGTTGGGGAAAAGTCACAAGTCTACAGAGTGTGTTGAATATGCGACTTAGAAGGCGAATGGGATGAGATGTTGTCGAACACCCATATACTTTTCCGTCTTGTACTAAAGCCACATCAATGTTTTCTTTCTCTTAGTAATAGTGAGGGAAACATGCCACTGGCATCATATTGGAAACTTGGTCTTCTCTCCTCTCATAACATTATATTGAGCGTGTATTTTGTAGACATTAAATGATTGAGTAGAAGGTATTCACTATGTCTGGGCATAATATTGGTGACTTTATTTCTTTTAAACTTGCCTTGCGAATGCCCAATATTACTTGCCTGCAGTCCACCCCCATCGCTGCTTTGATTCTCATGCAGCGAGTGGTGATGCTGGGCGTGTATCTGATCTGATTTCTACTTGTAGTGATTGCGTCGAAAAACTCGACTTTCCCATGTGAGCCATTGTATACTCGCAAGTTGACCGTAAATGTGAAAAGGTATTGAAAAATGGGCAAATAATTTTGGTTTTTTTTCATCTTGAAAAATTCCATGACCAACACTATGTATGCCGCCCGTCGTCTCTCTGACAAAAGTCGGACCAAAAGATGAAAAAAAAACTTAGCTGACTTAACCAATAAATTGTATAGGAAAAAATATATGATATTCAGGGCTGCAAACGGAGACAATGCCTCCTTCTGAATTTATGGAGGTCCATTAAGCATTATGGTTTGTGTATTATAAGGCAGCAGATATCAATGAGATTCTGGAGAAGACAACAGCTATTTTTATGTTGCTATGATGTTTTGTGACAGATCAGGGGCTTGCTATGTGCATGTGACACCATTCAGGGAAAAGAGCCCACGGCTTTGGGCAATGGTTTGCCCTGTATACAAACTCGAAGGTTGGAAGTTCAACTGTTCTATCGAGCCAAATTGATGAGAAATTGCTCTGTCTATTAATTATCTCCCCTAGTTTGCAAAAGTGTAGTGCTTGAATGTGTTGACCGAACACACACAATTCGTGTTGTTCTGGGCAACATTCGCAGCATTCCGAAGCTCGGACGGAGCGAATAAT
The DNA here is from genome assembly GCA_031216915.1 of Pictodentalium vernedei. Classification (NCBI taxonomy): domain Eukaryota; kingdom Metazoa; phylum Mollusca; class Scaphopoda; order Dentaliida; family Dentaliidae; genus Pictodentalium; species Pictodentalium vernedei. The sequence continues at coordinate 257,499,505 of CM062288.1, forward strand.
CACTTGTACAAGTACAGACTACTTATCCTCCCGAGAAACAGACTCTACGTTCGTCGCCTTCATTATATTACTCTCGAGTGTATTGTTGGGGAAAAGTCACAAGTCTACAGAGTGTGTTGAATATGCGACTTAGAAGGCGAATGGGATGAGATGTTGTCGAACACCCATATACTTTTCCGTCTTGTACTAAAGCCACATAAAAATTTTCTTTCTCTTAGTAATAGTGAGGAAAACATGCCACTGGCATCATATTGGAAACTTGGTCTTCTCTCCTCTCATAACATTATATTGAGCGTGCATTTGGAAGACTTTAAATGATTGAGTAGAAGGATATTCACTATGTGTGAACATAATATTGGTGATTTTTTTTCTTTTAAAGTTGCCTTGCGAATGCCCAATATTACTTGCCTGCAGTCAATCCCCATCGCTGCTTTGATTCTCATGCAGCGAGTGGTGATGCTGGGCGTGTATCTGATCTGATTTCTACTTGTAGTGATTGCGTCGAAAAACTCGACTTTCCCATGTGAGCCATTATATACTCGCAAGTTGACCGTAAATGTGAAAAGGTATTGAAAAATGGGCAAATAATTTTGGGTTTTTTTCATTTTGAAAAATTCCATGACCAACACTCTGTATGCCGCCCGTCGTCTCTCTGACAAAAGTCGGACCAAACGATGAAAAAAAAAACTTAGCTGACTTAACCAATAAATTGTATAGGAAAAAATATATGATATTCAGGGCTGCAAACGGAGACAATGCCTCCTTCTGAATTTATGGAGGTCCATTAAGCATTATGGTTTGTGTATTATAAGGCAGCACATATAAATGAGATTCTGGAGAAGACAACAGCCTATTTTTATGTTGCTATGATGTTTTGTAACAGATATGGGGCTTACTCAGTGCATGTGACACCATTCAGGGAAAAGAGCCCACGGCTTTGTGCAACGGTTTGCCCTGTATACAAACTGGAAGGTTGGAAGTTCATCTGTTCGATCGAGCCAAATTGATGAGAAATTGCTCTGTCTATTAATTATCTCCCCTAGTTTGCAAAAGTGTAGTCCTTCAATGTGTTGACCGAACACACACAATTAGTGTTGTTCTGGGCAACATTCGCAGCATTCCGAAGCTCGGACGGATCGAATAATCTCTTGTACAACTACAGACTACTTATCCACCCGAGAAACAGACTCTACGTTCGTCGCCTTAAATATATTACTCTCGAGTGTATTGTTGAGGAAAAGTCACAAGTCTACAGAGGGTGTTGAATATGCGACTTTGAAGGCGAATGGGATGAGATGTTGTCGAACACCCATATACTTTTCCGTCTTGTACTAAAGCCACATAAATGTTTTCTTTCTCTTAGTAATAGTGAGGGAAACATGCCACTGGCATCATATTGGAAACTTGGTCTTCTCTCCTCTCATAACATTATATTGAGCGTGCATTTGGTAGACATTAAATGATTGAGTAGAAGGATATTCACTATGTCTGGACAAAATATAGGTGACTTTTTTTCTTTGAAAGTTGCCTTGCGCATGCCCAATATTACTTGCCTGCAGTCCATCCCCATCGCTGCTTTGATTCTCATGCAGCGAGTGCTGATGCTGGGCGTGTATCTGATCTGATTTCTACTTGTAGTGATTGCGTCGAAAAACTCGACTTTCCCATGTGAGCCATTATATACTCGCAAGTTGACCGTAAATGTGAAAAGGTATTGAAAAATGGGCAAATAATTTTGGTTTTTTTTTTTATCTTGAAAAATTTCATGACCAACACTATGTATGCCGCCCGTCGTCTCTCTGACAAAAGTCGGACCAAACGATGAAAAAAAAAAACTTAGCTGCCTTAACCAATGAATTGTATAGGAGACAATGCCTCCTTCTGAATTTATGGAGGTCCATTAAGCATTATGGTTTGTGTATTATAAGGCAGCACATATCAATGAGATTCTGGAGAAGACAACAGCTATTTTTATGTTGCTATGATGTTTTGTGACAGATCAGGGCTTGCTATGTGCATGTGACACCATTCAGGGAAAAGAGCCCACGGCTTTGGGCAATGGTTTGCCCTGTATACAAACTGGAAGGTTGGAAGTTCATCTGTTCTATCGAACCAAATTGATGAGAAATTGCTCTGTCTATTAATTATCTCCCCTAGTTTGCAAAAGTGTAGTGCTTGAATGTGTTGACCGAACACACACAATTCGTGTTGTTCTGGGCAACATTCGCAGCATTCCGAAGCTCGGACGGAGCGAATAATCACTTGTACAAGTACAGACTACTTATCCTCCCGAGAAACAGACTCTACGTTCGTCGCCTTCATTATATTACTCTCGAGTGTATTGTTGGGGAAAAGTCACAAGTCTACAGAGTGTGTTGAATATGCGACTTAGAAGGCGAATGGGATGAGATGTTGTCGAACACCCATATACTTTTCCGTCTTGTACTAAAGCCACATCAATGTTTTCTTTCTCTTAGTAATAGTGAGGGAAACATGCCACTGGCATCATATTGGAAACTTGGTCTTCTCTCCTCTCGTAACATTATATTGAGCATGTATTTTGTAGACATTAAATGATTGAGTAGAAGGTATTCACTATGTCTGGACATAATATTGGTGACTTTATTTCTTTTAAAGTTGCCTTGCGAATGCCCAATATTACTTGCCTGCAGTCCACCCCCATCGCTGCTTTGATTCTCATGCAGCGAGTGGTGATGCTGGGCGTGTATCTGATCTGATTTCTACTTGTAGTGATTGCGTCGAAAAACTCGACTTTCCCATGTGAGCCATTATATACTCGCAAGTTGACCGTAAATGTGAAAAGGTGTTGAAAAATGGGTAAATAATTTTGGGGGTTTTTCATCTTGAAAAATTCCATGACCAACACTATGTATGCCGCCCGTCGTCTCTCTGACAAAAGTCGGACCAAACGATGAAAAAAAAAAACTTAGCTGACTTAACCAATAAATTGTATAGGAAAAAATATATGATATTCAGGGCTGTAAACGGAGACAATGCCTCCTTCTGAATTTATGGAGGTCCATTAAGCATTATTGTTTGTGTATTATAAGGCAGCACATATCAATGAGATTCTGGAGAAGACAACAGCCTATTTTTATGTTGCTATGATGTTTTGTGACAGATCAGGGGCTTGCTATATGCATGTGACACCATTCAGGGAGTAGAGCCCACGGCTTTGGGCAATGGTTTGCCATGTATACAAACTGGAAGGTTGGAAGTTCATCTGTTCGATCGAGCCAAATTGATGAGAAATTGCTCTGTCTATTAATTGTCTCCCCTAGTTTGCAAAAGTGTAGTGCATGAGTGTGTTGACCGAACACACACAATTCGTGTTGCTCTGGGCAACATTCGCAGCATTCCGAAGCTCGGACGGATCGAATAATCACTTGTACAAATACAGACTACTTATCCACCCGATAAACAGACTCTACGTTCGTCGTCTTCATTATATTACTCTCGAGTGTATGTTGGGGAAAAGTCACAAGTCTGCAGAGTGTATTGAATATGCGACTTAGAAGGCGAATGGGATGAGATGTTGTCGAACACCCATATACTTTTCCGTCTTGTACTAAAGCCACATAAATGTTTTCTTTCTCTTGGTAATAGTGAGGGAAACATGCCACTGGCATCATATTGGAAACTTGGTCTTCTCTCCTCTCATAACATTATATTGAGCGTGCATTTGGTAGACATTAAATGATTGAGTAGAAGGATATTCACTATGTCTGGACAAAATATTGGTGACTTTTTTTCTTTTAAAGTTGCCTTGCGAATGCCCAATATTACTTGCCTGCAGTCCATCCCCATCGCTGCTTTGATTCTCATGCAGCGAGTGGTGATGCTGGGCGTGTATCTGATCTGATTTCTACTTGTAGTGATTGCGTCGAAAAACTCGACTTTCCCATGTGAGCCATTATATACTCGCAAGTTGACCGTAAATGTGAAAAGGTATTGAAAAATGGGCAAATAATTTTGGGTTTTTTTTTCATCTTGAAAAATTTCATGACCAACACTATGTATGCTGCCCGTCGTCTCTCTGACAAAAGTCGGACCAAACGATGAAAAAAAAACTTAGCTGCCTTAACCAATGAATTGTATAGGAAAAAATATATGATATTCAGGGCTGCAAACGGAGACAATGCCTCCTTCTGAATTTAAGGAGGTCCATTAAGCATTATGGTTTGTGTATTATAAGGCAGCACATGTCAATGAGATTCTGGAGAAGACAACAGCCTATTTTTATGTTGCTATGATGTTTTGTGACAGATCAGGGGCTTGCTATGTGCATGTGAGACCATTCAGGGAAAAGAGCCCACGACTTTGGGCAATGGTTTGCCCTGTATACAAACTGGAAGGTTGGAAGTTCATCTGTTCGATCGAGCCAATTTGATGAGAAATTGCTCTGTCTATTAATTATCTCCCCTAGTTTGCTAAAGTGTAGTGCTTGAATGTGTTGACCGAACACACACAATTCGTGTTGTTCTGGGCAACATTCGCAGCATTCCGAAGCTCGGACGGATCGAATAATCACTTTTAAAAGTACAGACTACTTATCCACCCGAGAAACAGACTCTATGTTCGTCGCCTTCATTATATTACTCTCGAGTGTATTGTTGGGGAAAAGTCACAAGTCTACAGAGTGTGTTGAATATGCGACTTAGAAGGCGAATGGGATGAGATGTTGTCGAACACCCATATACTTTTCCGTCTTGTACTAAAGCCACATCAATGTTTTCTTTCTCTTAGTAATAGTGAGAGAAACATGCCACTGGCATCATATTGGAAACTTGGTCTTCTCTCCTCTCATAACATTATATTGAGCGTGCATTTGGTAGACATTAAATGATTGAGTAGAAGGTATTCACTATGTCTGGACATAATATTGGTGACTTTTTTTCTTTTAAAGTTGCCTTGCGAATGTCCAATATTACTTGCCTGCAGTCCACCCCCATCGCTGCTTTGATTCTCATGCAGCGAGTGGTGATGCTGGGCGTGTATCTGATCTGATTTCTACTTGTAGTGATTGCGTCGAAAAACTCGAATTTCCCATGTGAGACATTATATACTCGCAAGTTGACCGTAAATGTGAAAAGGTATTGAAAAATGGGCAAATAATTTTGGTTTTTTTTCATCTTGAAAAATTCCATGACCAACACTATGTATGCCGCCCGTCGTCTCTCTGACAAAAGTCGGACCAAAAGATGAAAAAAAAACTTAGCTGTCTTAACCAATAAATTGTATAGGGAGAAATATATGATATTCAGGGCTGCAAACGGAGACAATGCCTCCTTCTGAATTTATGGAGGTCCAATAAGCATTATGGTTTGTGTATTATAAGGCAACACATATCAATGTGATTCTGGAGAAGACAACAGCCTATTTTTATGTTGCTATGATGTTTTGTGACAGATCAGGGGCTTGCTATGTGCATGTGACACCATTCAGGGAAAAGAGTCCACGGATTTGGGCAACGGTTTGCCCTGTATACAAACTGGAAGGTTGGAAGTTCATCTGTTCGATCGAGCCAAATTGATGAGAAATTGCTCTGTCTATTAATTATCTCCCCTATTTTGCAAAAGTGTAGTGCTTGAATGTGTTGACCGAACACACACAATTCGTGTTGTTCTGGGCAACATTCGCAGCATTACGAAGCTCGGACGGATCGAATAATCACTTGTACAAGTACAGACTACTTATCCACCCGAGAAACAGACTTTACGTTCGTCGCCTTCATTATATTACTCTCGAGTGTATTGTTGGCGAAAAGTCACAAGTCTGCAGAGTGTGTTGAATATGCGACTTAGAAGGCGAATGGGATGAGATGTTGTCGAACACCCATATACTTTTCCGTCTTGTACTAAAGCCACATAAATGTTTTCTTTCTCTTAGTAATAGTGAGGGAAACATGCCACTGGCATCATATTGGAAACTTGGTCTTCTCTCCTCTCATAACATTATATTGAGCGTGCATTTGGTAGACTTTAAACGATTGAGTAGAAGGATATTCACTATGTCTGAACATAATATTGGTGATTTTTTTTCTTTTAAAGTTGCCTTGCGAATGCCCAATATCACTTGCCTGCAGTCCATCCCCATCGCTGCTTTGATTCTCATGCAGCGAGTGGTGATGCTGGGCGTGTATCTGATCTGATTTCTACTTGTAGTGATTGCGTCGAGAAACTTGACTTCCCATGTGAGCCATTATATACTCGCAAGTTGACCGTAAATGTGAAAAGGTATTGAAAAATGGGCAAATAATTTTGGGTTTTTTTCATCTTGAAAAATTCCATGACCAACACTATGTATGCCGCCCGTCGTCTCTCTGACAAAAGGCGGAGCAAACGATGAAAAAAAAAAACTTAGCTGACTTAACCAATAAATTGTATAGGAAAAAATATATGATATTCAGGGCTGCAAACGGAGACAATGCCTCCTTCTGAATTTATGGAGGTCCATAAAGCATTATGGTTTGTGCATTGTAAGGCAGCACATATAAATGAGATTCTGGAGAAGACAACAGCCTATTTTTATTTTGCAATGATGTTTTGTGACAGATCAGGGGCTTGCTAAATGCATGTGACACCATTCAGGGAAAAGAGCCCACGGCTTTGGGCAACGGTTTGCCCTGTATACAAACTGGAAGGTTGGAAGTTCATCTGTTCGATCGAGCCAAATTGATGAGAAATTGCTCTGTCTATTAATTATCTCCCCTAGTTTGCAAAAGTGTAGTGCTTGAGTGTGTTGACCGAACACACACAATTCGTGTTGCTCTGGGCAACATTCGCAGCATTCCGAAGCTCGGACGGATCGAATAATCACTTGTACAATTACAGACTACTTATCCACCCGAGAAACAGACTCTACGTTCGTCGTCCTCATTATATTACTCTCGAGTGTATTGTTGGGGAAAAGTCACAAGTCTGCAGAGTGTGTTGAATATGCGACTTAGAAGGTGAATGGGATGAGATGTTGTCGAACACCCATATACTTTTCCGTCTTGTACTAAAGCCACATAAATATTTTCTTTCTCTTAGTAATAGTGAGGGAAACATGCCACTGGCATCATATTGGAAACTTGGTCTTCTCTCCTCTCATAACATTATATTGAGCGTGCATTTGGAAGACTTTAAATGATTGAGTAGAAGGATATTCACTATGTGTGAACATAATATTGGTGATTTTTTTTCTTTTAAAGTTGCCTTGCGAATGCCCAATATTACTTGCCTGCAGTCAATCCCCATCGCTGCTTTGATTCTCATGCAGCGAGTGGTGATGCTGGGCGTGCATCTGATCTGATTTCTACTTGTAGTGATTGCGTCGAAAAACTCGTCTTTCCCATGTGAGCCATTATATACTCGCAAGTTGACCGTAAATGTGAAAAGGTATTGAAAAATGGGCAAATAATTTTGGGTTTTTTTTTTATCTTGAAAAATTTCATGACCAACACTATGTATGCCGCCCGTCGTCTCTCTGACAAAAGTCGGACCAAACGATGAAAAAAAAAACTTAGCTGCCTTAACCAATGAATTGTATAGGAAAAAATATATGATATTCAGGGCTGCAAACGGAGACAATGCCTCCTTCTGAATTTATGGAGGTCCATTAAGCATTATGGTTTGTGTATTATAAGTCAGCACATATCAATGAGATTCTGGAGAAGACAACAGCTATTTTTATGTTGCTATGATGTTTTGTGACAGATCAGGGGCTTGCTATGTGCATGCGACACCATTCAGGGAAAAGAGCCCACGGCTTTGGGCAATGGTTTGCCCTGCATACAAACTGGAAGGTTGGAAGTTCATCTGTTCTATCGAGCCAAATTGATGAGAAATTGCTCTGTCTATTAATTATCTCCCCTAGTTTGCAAAAGTGTAGTGCTTGAATGTGTTGACCGAACACACACAATTCGTGTTGTTCTGGGCAACATTCGCAGCATTCCGAAGCTCGGACGGAGCGAATAATCACTTGTACAAGTACAGACTACTTATCCTCCCGAGAAACAGACTCTACGTTCGTCGCCTTCATTATATTACTCTCGAGTGTATTGGTGGGGAAAAGTCACAAGTCTACAGAGTGTGTTGAATATGCGACTTAGAAGGCGAATGGGATGAGATGTTGTCGAACACCCATATACTTTTCCGTCTTGTACTAAAGCCACATCAATGTTTTCTTTCTCTTAGTAATAGTGAGGGAAACATGCCACTGGCATCATATTGGAAACTTGGTCTTCTCTCCTCTCATAACATTATATTGAGCATGTATTTTGTAGACATTAAATGATTGATTAGAAGGTATTCACTATGTCTGGACATAATATTGGTGACTTTATTTCTTTTAAAGTTGCCTTGCGAATGCCCAATATTACTTGCCTGCAGTCCACCCCCATCGCTGCTTTGATTCTCATGCAGCGAGTGGTGATGCTGGGCGTGTATCTGATCTGATTTCTACTTGTAGTGATTGCGTCGAAAAACTCGACTTTCCCATGTGAGCCATTATGTACTCGCAAGTTGACCGTAAATGTGAAAAGGTATTGAAAAATGGGTAAATAATTTTGGGTTTTTTTCATCTTGAAAAATTCCATGACCAACACTATGTATGCCGCCCGTCGTCTCTCTGACAAAAGTCGGACCAAACGATGAAAAAAAAAAACTTAGCTGACTTAACCAATAAATTGTATATGAAAAAATATATGATATTCAGGGCTGTAAACGGAGACAATGCCTCCTTCTGAATTTATGGAGGTCCATTAAGCATTATGGTTTGTGTATTATAAGGCAGCACATATCAATGAGATTCTGGAGAAGACAACAGCCTATTTTTATTTTGCTATGATGTTTTGTGACAGATCAGGGGCTTGCTATATGCATGTGACACCATTCAGGGAGAAGAGCCCACGGCTTTGGGCAATGGTTTGCCCTGTATACAAACTGGAAGGTTGGAAGTTCATCTGTTCGATCGAGCCAAATTAATGAGAAATTGCTCTGTCTATTAATTATCTCCCCTAGTTTGCAAAAGTGTAGTGCTTGAGTGTGTTGACCGAACACACACAATTCGTGTTGCTCTGGGCAACATTCGCAGCATTCCGAAGCTCGGACGGATCGAATAATCACTTGTACAAATACAGACTACTTATCCACCCGAGAAACAGACTCTACGTTCGTCGTCTTCATTATATTACTCTCGAGTGTATTGTTGGGGAAAAGTCACAAGTCTGCAGAGTGTGTTGAATATGCGACTTAGAAGGCGAATGGGATGAGATGTTGTCGAACACCCATATACTTTTCCGTCTTGTACTAAAGCCACATAAATGTTTTCTTTCTCTTGGTAATAGTGAGGGAAACATGCCACTGGCATCATATTGGAAACTTGGTCTTCTCTCCTCTCATAACATTATATTGAGCGTGCATTTGGTAGACATTAAATGATTGAGTAGAAGGATATTCACTATGTCTGGACAAAATATTGGTGACTTTTTTTCTTTTAAAGTTCCCTTGCGAATGCCCAATATTACTTGCCTGCAGTCCATCCCCATCGCTGCTTTGATTCTCATGCAGCGAGTGGTGATGCTGAGCGTGTATCTGATCTGATTTCTACTTGTAGTGATTGCGTCGAGAAACTCGACTTTCCCATGTGAGCCATTATATACTCGCAAGTTGACCGTAAATGTGAAAAGGTATTGAAAAATGGGCAAATAATTTTGGGGTTTTTTTTCATCTTGAAAAATTCATGACCAACACTATGGATGCTGCCCGTCGTCTCTCTGACAAAAGTCGGACCAAACGATGAAAAAAAAAACTTAGCTGCCTTAACCAATGAATTGTATAGGAAAAAATATATGATATTCAGGGCTGCAAACGGAGACAATGCCTCCTTCTGAACTTATGGAGGTCCATTAAGCATTATGGTTTGTGTATTATAAGGCAGCACAAATCAATGAGATTCTGGAGAAGACAACAGTCTATTTTTATGTTGCTATGATGTTTTGTGACAGATCAGGGGCTTGCTATGTGCATGTGAGACCATTCAGGGAAAAGAGCCCACGACTTTGGGCAATGGTTTGCCCTGTATACAAACTGGAAGGTTGGAAGTTCATCTGTTCGATCGAGCCAAATTGATGAGAAATTGCTCTGTCTATTAATTATCTCCCCTAGTTTGCAAAAGTGTAGTGCTTGAATGTGTTGACCGAACACACACAATTCGTGTTGTTCTGGTCAACATTCGCAGCATTCCGAAGCTCGGACGGATCGAATAATCACTTTTAAAAGTACACACTACTTATCCACCCGAGAAACAGACTCTACGTTCGTCGCCTTTATTATATTACTCTCGAGTGTATTGTTGGGGAAAAGTCACAAGTCTGCAGAGTGTGTTGAATATGCGACTTAGAAGGCGAATGGGATGAGATGTTGTCGAACACCCATATACTTTTCCGTCTTGTACTAAAGCCACATCAATGTTTTCTTTCTCTTAGTAATAGTGAGGGAAACATGCCACTGGCATCATATTGGAAACTTGGTCTTCTCTCCTCTCATAACATTATATTGAGCGTGCATTTGGTAGACATTAAATGATTGAGTAGAAGGTATTCACTATGTCTGGACATAATATTGGTGACTTTTTTTCTTTTAATGTTGCCTTGCGAATGCCCAATATTACTTGCCTGCAGTCCACCCCCATCGCTGCTTTGATTCTCATGCAGCGAGTGGTGATGCTGGGCGTGTATCTGATCTGATTTCTACTTGTAGTGATTGCGTCGAAAAACTCGACTTTCCCATGTGAGCCATTGTATACTCGCAAGTTGACCGTAAATGTGAAAAGGTATTGAAAAATGGGCAAATAATTTTGGTTTTTTTTCATCTTGAAAAATTCCATGACCAACACTATGTATGCCGCCCGTCGTCTCTCTGACAAAAGTCGGACCAAAAGATGAAAAAAAAACTTAGCTGACTGAACCAATAAATTGTATAGGAAAAAATATATGATATTCAGGGCTGCAAACGGAGACAATGCCTCCTTCTGAATTTATGGAGGTCCATTTAGCATTATGGTTTGTGTATTATAAGGCAGCAGATATCAATGAGATTCTGGAGAAGACAACAGCTATTTTTATGTTGCTATGATGTTTTGTGACAGATCAGGGGCTTGCTATGTGCATGTGACACCATTCAGGAAAAAGAGCCCACGGCTTTGGGCAATGGTTTGCCCTGTATACAAACTCGAAGGTTGGAAGTTCAACTGTTCTATCGAGCCAAATTGATGAGAAATTGCTCTGTCTATTAATTATCTCCCCTAGTTTGCAAAAGTGTAGTGCTTGAATGTGTTGACCGAACACACACAATTCGTGTTGTTCTGGGCAACATTCGCAGCATTCCGAAGCTCGGACGGAGCGAATAATCACTTGTACAAGTACAGACTACTTATCCTCCCGAGAAACAGACTCTACGTTCGTCGCCTTCATTATATTACTCTCGAGTGTATTGTTGGGGAAAAGTCACAAGTCTACAGAGTGTGTTGAATATGCGACTTAGAAGGCGAATGGGATGAGATGTTGTCGAACACCCATATACTTTTCCGTCTTGTACTAAAGCCACATAAATATTTTCTTTCTCTTAGTAATAGTGAGGGAAACATGCCACTGGCATCATATTGGAAACTTGGTCTTCTCTCCTCTCATAACATTATATTGAGCGTGCATTTGGAAGACTTTAAATGATTGAGTAGAAGGATATTCACTATGTGTGAACATAATATTGGTGATTTTTTTTCTTTTAAAGTTGCCTTGCGAATGCCCAATATTACTTGCCTGCAGTCAATCCCCATCGCTGCTTTGATTCTCATGCAGCGAGTGGTGATGCTGGGCGCGTATCTGATCTGATTTCTACTTGTAGTGATTGCGTCGAAAAACTCGACTTTCCCATGTGAGCCATTATATACCCGCAAGTTGACCGTAAATGTGAAAAGGTATTGAAAAATGGGCAAATAATTTTGGGTTTTTTTCATCTTGAAAAATTCCATGACCAACACTCTGTATGCCGCCCGTCGTCTCTCTGACAAAAGTCGGACCAAACGATGAAAAAAAAAACTTAGCTGACTTAACCAATAAATTGTATAGGAAAAAATATATGATATTCAGGGCTGCAAACGGAGACAATGCCTCCTTCTGAATTTATGGAGGTCCATTAAGCATTATGGTTTGTGTATTATAAGGCAGCACATATAAATGAGATTCTGGAGAAGACAACAGCCTATTTTTATGTTGCTATGATGTTTTGTAACAGATATGGGGCTTACTCAGTGCATGTGACACCATTCAGGGAAAAGAGCCCACGGCTTTGTGCAACGGTTTGCCCTGTATACAAACTGGAAGGTTGGAAGTTCATCTGTTCGATCGAGCCAAATTGATGAGAAATTGCTCTGTCTATTAATTATCTCCCCTAGTTTGCAAAAGTGTAGTCCTTCAATGTGTTGACCGAACACACACAATTAGTGTTGTTCTGGGCAACATTCGCAGCATTCCGAAGCTCGGACGGATCGAATAATCTCTTGTACAACTACAGACTACTTATCCACCCGAGAAACAGACTCTACGTTCGTCGCCTTAAATATATTACTCTCGAGTGTATTGTTGGGGAAAAGTCACAAGTCTACAGAGGGTGTTGAATATGCGACTTTGAAGGCGAATGGGATGAGATGTTGTCGAACACCCATATACTTTTCCGTCTTGTACTAAAGCCACATAAATGTTTTCTTTCTCTTAGTAATAGTGAGGGAAACATGCCACTGGCAACATATTGGAAACTTGGTCTTCTCTCCTCTCATAACATTATATTGAGCGTGCATTTGGTAGACATTAAATGATTGAGTAGAAGGATATTCACTATGTCTGGACAAAATATAGGTGACTTTTTTTCTTTTAAAGTTGCCTTGCGCATGCCCAATATTACCTGCCTGCAGTCCATCCCCATCGCTGCTTTGATTCTCATGCAGCGAGTGCTGATGCTGGGCGTGTATCTGATCTGATTTCTACTTGTAGTGATTGCGTCGAAAAACTCGACTTTCCCATGTGAGCCATTATATACTCGCAAGTTGACCGTAAATGTGAAAAGGTATTGAAAAATGGGCAAATAATTTTGGTTTTTTTTTTTATCTTGAAAAATTTCATGACCAACACTATGTATGCCGCCCGTCGTCTCTCTGACAAAAGTCGGACCAAACGATGAAAAAAAAAACTTAGCTGCCTTAACCAATGAATTGTATAGGAGACAATGCCTCCTTCTGAATTTATGGAGGTCCATTAAGCATTATGGTTTGTGTATTATAAGGCAGCACATATCAATGAGATTCTGGAGAAGACAACAGCTATTTTTATGTTGCTATGATGTTTTGTGACAGATCAAGGGCTTGCTATGTGCATGTGACACCATTCAGGGAAAAGAGCCCACGGCTTTGGGCATTGGTTTGCCCTGTATACAAACTGGAAGGTTGGAAGTTCATCTGTTCTATCGAACCAAATTGATGAGAAATTGCTCTGTCTATTAATTATCTCCCCTAGTTTGCAAAAGTGTAGTGCTTGAATGTGTTGACCGAACACACACAATTCGTGTTGTTCTGGGCAACATTCGCAGCATTCCGAAGCTCGGACGGAGCGAATAATCACTTGTACAAGTACAGACTACTTATCCTCCCGAGAAACAGACTCTACGTTCGTCGCCTTCATTATATTACTCTCGAGTGTATTGTTGGGGAAAAGTCACAAGTCTACAGAGTGTGTTGAATATGCGACTTAGAAGGCGAATGGGATGAGATGTTGTCGAACACCCATATACTTTTCCGTCTTGTACTAAAGCCACATCAATGTTTTCTTTCTCTTAGTAATAGTGAGGGAAACATGCCACTGGCATCATATTGGAAACTTGGTCTTCTCTCCTCTCATAACATTATATTGAGCATGTATTTTGTAGACATTAAATGATTGAGTAGAAGGTATTCACTATGTCTGGACATAATATTGGTGACTTTATTTCTTTTAAAGTTGCCTTGCGAATGCCCAATATTACTTGCCTGCAGTCCACCCCCATCGCTGCTTTGATTCTCATGCAGCGAGTGGTGATGCTGGGCGTGTATCTGATCTGATTTCTACTTGTAGTGATTGCGTCGAAAAACTCGACTTTCCCATGTGAGCCATTATATACTCGCAAGTTGACCGTAAATGTGAAAAGGTGTTGAAAAATGGGTAAATAATTTTGGGTTTTTTTCATCTTGAAAAATTCCATGACCAACACTATGTATGCCGCCCGTCGTCTCTCTGACAAAAGTCGGACCAAACGATGAAAAAAAAAACTTAGCTGACTTAACCAATAAATTGTATAGGAAAAAATATATGATATTCAGGGCTGTAAACGGAGACAATGCCTCCTTCTGAATTTATGGAGGTCCATTAAGCATTATGGTTTGTGTATTATAAGGCAGCACATATCAATGAGATTCTGGAGAAGACAACAGCCTATTTTTATGATGCTATGATGTTTTGTGACAGATCAGGGGCTTGCTATATGCATGTGACACCATTCAGGGAGTAGAGCCCACGGCTTTGGGCAATGGTTTGCCCTGTATACAAACTGGAAGGTTGGAAGTTCATCTGTTCGATCGAGCCAAATTGATGAGAAATTGCTCTGTCTATTAATTATCTCCCCTAGTTTGCAAAAGTGTAGTGCATGAGTGTGTTGACCGAACACACACAATTCGTGTTGCTCTGGGCAACATTCGCAGCATTCCGAAGCTCGGACGGATCGAATAATCACTTGTACAAATACAGACTTCTTATCCACCCGAGAAACAGACTCTACGTTCGTCGTCTTCATTATATTACTCTCGAGTGTATGTTGGGGAAAAGTCACAAGTCTGCAGAGTGCATTGAATATGCGACTTAGAAGGCGAATGGGATGAGATGTTGTCGAACACCCATATACTTTTCCGTCTTGTACTAAAGCCACATAATTGTTTTCTTTCTCTTAGTAATAGTGAGGGAAACATGCCACTGGCATCATATTGGAAACTTGGTCTTCTCTCCTCTCATAACATTATATTGAGCGTGCATTTGGTAGACTTTAAACGATTGAGTAGAAGGATATTCACTATGTCTGAACATAATATTGGTGATTTTTTTTCTTTTAAAGTTGCCTTGCGAATGCCCAATATCACTTGCCTGCAGTCCATCCCCATCGCTGCTTTGATTCTCATGCAGCGAGTGGTGATGCTGGGCGTGTATCTGATCTGATTTCTACTTGTAGTGATTGCGTCGAGAAACTTGACTTCCCATGTGAGCCATTATATACTCGCAAGTTGACCGTAAATGTGAAAAGGTATTGAAAAATGGGCAAATAATTTTGGGTTTTTTTCATCTTGAAAAATTCCATGACCAACACTATGTATGCCGCCCGTCGTCTCTCTGACAAAAGGCGGAGCAAACGATGAAAAAAAAAAACTTAGCTGACTTAACCAATAAATTGTATAGGATAAAATATATGATATTCAGGGCTGCAAACGGAGACAATGCCTCCTTCTGAATTTATGGAGGTCCATAAAGCATTATGGTTTGTGTATTATAAGGCAGCACATATAAATGAGATTCTGGAGAAGACAACAGCCTATTTTTATGTTGCTATGATGTTTTGTGACAGATCAGGGGCTTGCTAAATGCATGTGACACCATTCAGGGAAAAGAGCCCACGGCTTTGGGCAACGGTTTGCCCTGTATACAAACTGGAAGGTTGGAAGTTCATCTGTTCGATCGAGCCAAATTGATGAGAAATTGCTCTGTCTATTAATTATCTCCCCTAGTTTGCAAAAGTGTAGTGCTTGAGTGTGTTGACCGAACACACACAATTCGTGTTGCTCTGGGCGACATTCGCAGCATTCCGAAGCTCGGACGGATCGAATAATCACTTGTACAAGTACAGACTACTTATCCACCCGAGAAACAGACTCTACGTTCGTCGTCCTCATTATATTACTCTCGAGTGTATTGTTGGGGAAAAGTCACAAGTCTGCAGAGTGTGTTGAATATGCGACTTAGAAGGCGAATGGGATGAGATGTTGTCGAACACCCATATACTTTTCCGTCTTGTACTAAAGCCACATAAATGTTTTCTTTCTCTTAGTAATAGTGAGGGAAACATGCCACTGGCATCATATTGGAAACTTGGTCTTCTCTCCTCTCATAACATTATATTGAGCGTGCATTTGGTAGACATTAAATGATTGAGTAGAAGGATATTCACTATGTCTGGACATTATATTGGTGACTTTTTTTCTTTTAAAGTTGCCTTGCGAATGCCCAATATTACTTGCCTGCAGTCCATCCCCATCGCTGCTTTGATTCTCATGCAGCGAGTGGTGAAGCTGGGCGTGTATCTGATCTGATTTCTACTTGTAGCGATTGCGTCGAAAAACTCGACTTTCCCATGTGAGCCATTATATACTCGCAAGTTGACCGTAAATGTGAAAAGGTATTGAAAAATGGGCAAATAATTTTGGGTTTTTTTCATCTTGAAAAATTCCATGACCAACACTATGTATGCCGCCCGTCGTCTCTCTGACGAAAGTCGGACCAAACGAAGAAAAAAAAAACTTAGCTGACTTAACCAATAAATTGTATAGGAACAAATATATGATATTCAGGGCTGCAAACGGAGACAATGCCTCCTTCTGAATTTATGGAGGTCCATTAAGCATTATGGTTTGTGTATTATAAGGCAGCACATATCAATGAGATTCTGGAGAAGACAACAGCCTATTTTTATGTTGCTATGATGTTTTGTGACAGATCAGGGGCTTGCTATGTGCATGTGACACCATTCAGGGAAAAGAGCCCACGGCTTTGGGCAACGGTTTGCCCTGTATACAAACTGGAAGGTTGGAAGTTCATCTGTTCGATCGAGCCAAATTGATGAGAAATTGCTCTGTCTATTAATTATCTCCCCTATTTTGCAAAAGTGTAGTGCTTGAATGTGTTGACCGAACACACACAATTCGTGTTGTTCTGGGCAACATTCGCAGAATTACGAAGCTCGGACGGATCGAATAATCACTTGTACAAGTACAGACTACTTATCCACCCGAGAAACAGACTTTACGTTCGTCGCCTTCATTATATTACTCTCGAGTGTATTGTTGGCGAAAAGTCACAAGTCTGCAGAGTGTGTTGAATATGCGACTTAGAAGGCGAATGGGATGAGATGTTGTCGAACACCCATATACTTTTCCGTCTTGTACTAAAGCCACATAAATGTTTTCTTTCTCTTAGTAATAGTGAGGGAAACATGCCACTGGCATCATATTGGAAACTTGGTCTTCTCTCCTCTCATAACATTATATTGAGCGTGCGCATTTGGTAGACTTTAAACGATTGAGTAGAAGGATATTCACTATGTCTGAACATAATATTGGTGATTTTTTTTCTTTTAAAGTTGCCTTGCGAATGCCCAATATCACTTGCCTGCAGTCCATCCCCATCGCTGCTTTGATTCTCATGCAGCGAGTGGTGATGCTGGGCGTGTATCTGATCTGATTTCTACTTGTAGTGATTGCGTCGAGAAACTTGACTTCCCATGTGAGCCATTATATACTCGCAAGTTGACCGTAAATGTGAAAAGGTATTGAAAAATGGGCAAATAATTTTGGGTTTTTTTCATCTTGAAAAATTCCATGACCAACACTATGTATGCCGCCCGTCGTCTCTCTGACAAAAGGCGGAGCAAACGATGAAAAAAAAAACTTAGCTGACTTAACCAATAAATTGTATAGGATAAAATATATGATATTCAGGGCTGCAAACGGAGACAATGCCTCCTTCTGAATTTATGGAGGTCCATAAAGCATTATGGTTTGTGTATTATAAGGCAGCACATATAAATGAGATTCTGGAGAAGACAACAGCCTATTTTTATGTTGCTATGATGTTTTGTGACAGATCAGGGGCTTGCTAAATGCATGTGACACCATTCAGGGAAAAGAGCCCACGGCTTTGGGCAACGGTTTGCCCTGTATACAAACTGGAAGGTTGGAAGTTCATCTGTTCGATCGAGCCAAATTGATGAGAAATTGCTCTGTCTATTAATTATCTCCCCTAGTTTGCAAAAGTGTAGTGCTTGAGTGTGTTGACCGAACACACACAATTCGTGTTGCTCTGGGCAACATTCGCAGCATTCCGAAGCTCGGACGGATCGAATAATCACTTGTACAAGTACAGACTACTTATCCACCCGAGAAACAGACTCTACGTTCGTCGTCCTCATTATATTACTCTCGAGTGTATTGTTGGGGAAAAGTCACAAGTCTGCAGAGTGTGTTGAATATGCGACTTAGAAGGCGAATGGGATGAGATGTTGTCGAACACCCATATACTTTTCCGTCTTGTACTAAAGCCACATAAATGTTTTCTTTCTCTTAGTAATAGTGAGGGAAACATGCCACTGGCATCATATTGGAAACTTGGTCTTCTCTCCTCTCATAACATTATATTGAGCGTGCATTTGGTAGACATTAAATGATTGAGTAGAAGGATATTCACTATGTCTGGACATTATATTGGTGACTTTTTTTCTTTTAAAGTTGCCTTGCGAATGCCCAATATTACTTGCCTGCAGTCCATCCCCATCGCTGCTTTGATTCTCATGCAGCGAGTGGTGAAGCTGGGCGTGTATCTGATCTGATTTCTACTTGTAGCGATTGCGTCGAAAAACTCGACTTTCCCATGTGAGCCATTATATACTCGCAAGTTGACCGTAAATGTGAAAAGGTATTGAAAAATGGGCAAATAATTTTGGGTTTTTTTCATCTTGAAAAATTCCATGACCAACACTATGTATGCCGCCCGTCGTCTCTCTGACAAAAGTCGGACCAAACGAAGAAAAAAAAAACTTAGCTGACTTAACCAATAAATTGTATAGGAACAAATATATGATATTCAGGGCTGCAAACGGAGACAATGCCTCCTTCTGAATTTATGGAGGTCCATTAAGCATTATGGTTTGTGTATTATAAGGCAGCACATATCAATGAGATTCTGGAGAAGACAACAGCCTATTTTTATGTTGCTATGATGTTTTGTGACAGATCAGGGGCTTGCTATGTGCATGTGACACCATTCGGGGAAAAGACCCCACGGCTTTGGGCAACGGTTTGCCCTGTATACAAACTGGAAGGTTGGAAGTTCATCTGTTCGATCGAGCCAAATTGATGAGAAATTGCTCTGTCTATTAATTATCTCCCCTAGTTTGCAAAAGTGTAGTGCTTGAGTGTGTTGACCGAACACACACAATTCGTGTTGCTCTGGGCGACATTCGCAGCATTCCGAAGCTCGGACGGATCGAATAATCACTTGTACAAGTACAGACTACTTATCCACCCGAGAAACAGACTCTACGTTCGTCGTCCTCATTATATTACTCTCGAGTGTATTGTTGGGGAAAAGTCACAAGTCTGCAGAGTGTGTTGAATATGCGACTTAGAAGGCGAATGGGATGAGATGTTGTCGAACACCCATATACTTTTCCGTCTTGTACTAAAGCCACATAAATGTTTTCTATCTCTTAGTAATAGTGAGGGAAACATGCCACTGGCATCATATTGGAAACTTGGTCTTCTCTCCTCTCATAACATTATATTGAGCGTGCATTTGGTAGACATTAAATGATTGAGTAGAAGGATATTCACTATGTCTGGACATTATATTGGTGACTTTTTTTCTTTTAAAGTTGCCTTGCGAATGCCCAATATTACTTGCCTGCAGTCCATCCCCATCGCTGCTTTGATTCTCATGCAGCGAGTGGTGAAGCTGGGCGTGTATCTGATCTGATTTCTACTTGTAGCGATTGCGTCGAAAAACTCGACTTTCCCATGTGAGCCATTATATACTCGCAAGTTGACCGTAAATGTGAAAAGGTATTGAAAAATGGGCAAATAATTTTGGGTTTTTTTCATCTTGAAAAATTCCATGACCAACACTATGTATGCCGCCCGTCGTCTCTCTGACGAAAGTCGGACCAAACGAAGAAAAAAAAAACTTAGCTGACTTAACCAATAAATTGTATAGGAACAAATATATGATATTCAGGGCTGCAAACGGAGACAATGCCTCCTTCTGAATTTATGGAGGTCCATTAAGCATTATGGTTTGTGTATTATAAGGCAGCACATATCAATGAGATTCTGGAGAAGACAACAGCCTATTTTTATGTTGCTATGATGTTTTGTGACAGATCAGGGGCTTGCTATGTGCATGTGACACCATTCAGGGAAAAGAGCCCACGGCTTTGGGCAACGGTTTGCCCTGTATACAAACTGGAAGGTTGGAAGTTCATCTGTTCGATCGAGCCAAATTGATGAGAAATTGCTCTGTCTATTAATTATCTCCCCTATTTTGCAAAAGTGTAGTGCTTGAATGTGTTGACCGAACACACACAATTCGTGTTGTTCTGGGCAACATTCGCAGAATTACGAAGCTCGGACGGATCGAATAATCACTTGTACAAGTACAGACTACTTATCCACCCGAGAAACAGACTTTACGTTCGTCGCCTTCATTATATTACTCTCGAGTGTATTGTTGGCGAAAAGTCACAAGTCTGCAGAGTGTGTTGAATATGCGACTTAGAAGGCGAATGGGATGAGATGTTGTCGAACACCCATATACTTTTCCGTCTTGTACTAAAGCCACATAAATGTTTTCTTTCTCTTAGTAATAGTGAGGGAAACATGCCACTGGCATCATATTGGAAACTTGGTCTTCTCTCCTCTCATAACATTATATTGAGCGTGCGCATTTGGTAGACTTTAAACGATTGAGTAGAAGGATATTCACTATGTCTGAACATAATATTGGTGATTTTTTTTCTTTTAAAGTTGCCTTGCGAATGCCCAATATCACTTGCCTGCAGTCCATCCCCATCGCTGCTTTGATTCTCATGCAGCGAGTGGTGATGCTGGGCGTGTATCTGATCTGATTTCTACTTGTAGTGATTGCGTCGAGAAACTTGACTTCCCATGTGAGCCATTATATACTCGCAAGTTGACCGTAAATGTGAAAAGGTATTGAAAAATGGGCAAATAATTTTGGGTTTTTTTCATCTTGAAAAATTCCATGACCAACACTATGTATGCCGCCCGTCGTCTCTCTGACAAAAGGCGGAGCAAACGATGAAAAAAAAAACTTAGCTGACTTAACCAATAAATTGTATAGGATAAAATATATGATATTCAGGGCTGCAAACGGAGACAATGCCTCCTTCTGAATTTATGGAGGTCCATAAAGCATTATGGTTTGTGTATTATAAGGCAGCACATATAAATGAGATTCTGGAGAAGACAACAGCCTATTTTTATGTTGCTATGATGTTTTGTGACAGATCAGGGGCTTGCTAAATGCATGTGACACCATTCAGGGAAAAGAGCCCACGGCTTTGGGCAACGGTTTGCCCTGTATACAAACTGGAAGGTTGGAAGTTCATCTGTTCGATCGAGCCAAATTGATGAGAAATTGCTCTGTCTATTAATTATCTCCCCTAGTTTGCAAAAGTGTAGTGCTTGAGTGTGTTGACCGAACACACACAATTCGTGTTGCTCTGGGCAACATTCGCAGCATTCCGAAGCTCGGACGGATCGAATAATCACTTGTACAAGTACAGACTACTTATCCACCCGAGAAACAGACTCTACGTTCGTCGTCCTCATTATATTACACTCGAGTGTATTGTTGGGGAAAAGTCACAAGTCTGCAGAGTGTGTTGAATATGCGACTTAGAAGGCGAATGGGATGAGATGTTGTCGAACACCCATATACTTTTCCGTCTTGTACTAAAGCCACATAAATGTTTTCTTTCTCTTAGTAATAGTGAGGGAAACATGCCACTGGCATCATATTGGAAACTTGGTCTTCTCTCCTCTCATAACATTATATTGAGCGTGCATTTGGTAGACATTAAATGATTGAGTAGAAGGATATTCACTATGTCTGGACATTATATTGGTGACTTTTTTTCTTTTAAAGTTGCCTTGCGAATGCCCAATATTACTTGCCTGCAGTCCATCCCCATCGCTGCTTTGATTCTCATGCAGCGAGTGGTGAAGCTGGGCGTGTATCTGATCTGATTTCTACTTGTAGCGATTGCGTCGAAAAACTCGACTTTCCCATGTGAGCCATTATATACTCGCAAGTTGACCGTAAATGTGAAAAGGTATTGAAAAATGGGCAAATAATTTTGGGTTTTTTTCATCTTGAAAAATTCCATGACCAACACTATGTATGCCGCCCGTCGTCTCTCTGACAAAAGTCGGACCAAACGAAGAAAAAAAAAACTTAGCTGACTTAACCAATAAATTGTATAGGAACAAATATATGATATTCAGGGCTGCAAACGGAGACAATGCCTCCTTCTGAATTTATGGAGGTCCATTAAGCATTATGGTTTGTGTATTATAAGGCAGCACATATCAATGAGATTCTGGAGAAGACAACAGCCTATTTTTATGTTGCTATGATGTTTTGTGACAGATCAGGGGCTTGCTATGTGCATGTGACACCATTCGGGGAAAAGACCCCACGGCTTTGGGCAACCATTTGCCCTGTATACAAACTGGAAGATTGGAAGTTCATCTGTCGATCGAGCCAAATTGATGAGAAATTGCTCTGTCTATTAATTATCTCCCCTAGTTTGCAAAAGTGCAGTGCTTGAATGTGTTGACCGAACACACACAATTCGTGTTGTTCTGGGCAACATTCGCATCATTCCGAAGCTCGGACGGATCGAATAATCACTTGTACAAGTACAGACTACTTATCCATCCGAGAAACAGACTTTACGTTCGTCGCCTTCATTCTATTACTCTCGAGTGTATTGCTGGGGAAAAGCCACAAGTCTGCAGAGTGTGTTGAATATGCGACTTAGAAGGCGAATGGGATGAGATGTTGTCGAACACCCATATACTTTTCCGTCTTGTACTAAAGCCACATAAATATTTTCTTTCCCTTAGTAATAGTGAGGGAAACATGCCACTGGCATCATATTGGAAACTTGGTCTTCTCTCCTCTCATAACATTATATTGAGCGTGCATTTGGAAGACTTTAAATGATTGAGTAGAAGGATATTCACTATGTCTGAACATAATATTGGTGATTTTTTTTCTTTTAAAGTTGCCTTGCGAATGCCCAATATTACTTGCCTGCAGTCAATCCCCATCGCTGCTTTGATTCTCATGCAGCGAGTGGTGATGCTGGGCGTGTATCTGATCTGATTTCTACTTGTAGTGATTGCGTCGAAAAACTCGACTTTCCCATGTGAGCCATTATATACTCGCAAGTTGACCGTAAATGTGAAAAGGTATTGAAAAATGGGCAAATAATTTTGGGTTTTTTTCATCTTGAAAAATTCCATGACCAACACTCTGTATGCCGCCCGTCGTCTCTCTGACAAAAGTCGGACCAAACGATGAAAAAAAAAACTTAGCTGACTTAACCAATAAATTGTATAGGAAAAAATATATGATATTCAGGGCTGCAAACGGAGACAATGCCTCCTTCTGAATTTATGGAGGTCCATTAAGCATTATGGTTTGTGTATTATAAGGCAGCACATATAAATGAGATTCTGGAGAAGACAACAGCCTATTTTTATGTTGCTATGCTGTTTTGTAACAGATATGGGGCTTACTCAGTGCATGTGACACCATTCATGGAAAAGAGCCCACGGCTTTGTGCAACGGTTTGCCCTGTAAACAAACTGGAAGGTTGGAAGTTCATCTGTTCGATCGAGCCAAATTGATGAGAAATTGCTCTGTCTATTAATTATCTCCCCTAGTTTGCAAAAGTGTAGTCCTTGAATGTGTTGACCGAACACACACAATTCGTGTTGTTCTGGGCAACATTCGCAGCATTCCGAAGCTCGGACGCATCGAATAATCTCTTGTACAACTACAGACTACTTATCCACCCGAGAAACAGACTCTACGTTCGTCGCCTTAAATATATTACTCTCGAGTGTATTGTTGTGGAAAAGTCACAAGTCTACAGAGTGTGTTGAATATGCGACTTTGAAGGCGAATGGGATGAGATGTTGTCGAACACCCATATACTTTTCCGTCTTGTACTAAAGCCACATAAATGTTTTCTTTCTCTTAGTAATAGTGAGGGAAACATGCCACTGGCATCATATTGGAAACTTGGTCTTCTCTCCTCTCATAACATTATATTGAGCGTGCATTTGGTAGACATTAAATGATTGAGTAGAAGGATATTCACTATGTCTGGACAAAATATTGGTGACTTTTTTTCTTTTAAAGTTGCCTTGCGAATGCCCAATATTACTTGCCTGCAGTCCATCCCCATCGCTGCTTTGATTCTCATGCAGCGAGTGGTGATGCTGGGCGTGTATCTGATCTGATTTCTACTTGTAGTGATTGCGTCGAAAAACTCGACTTTCCCATGTGAGCCATTATATACTCGCAAGTTGACCGTAAATGTGAAAAGGTATTGAAAAATGGGCAAATAATTTTGGTTTTTTTTTATCTTGAAAAATTTCATGACCTACACTATGTATGCCGCCCGTCGTCTCTCTGACAAAAGTCGGACCAAACGATGAAAAAAAATACTTAGCTGCCTTAACCAATGAATTGTATAGGAAAAAATATATGATATTCAGGACTGCAAACGGAGACAATGCCTCCTTCTGAATTTATGGAGGTCCATTAAGCATTATGGTTTGTGTATTATAAGGCAGCACATATCAATGAGATTCTGGGGAAGACAACAGCTATTTTTATGTTGCTATGATGTTTTGTGACAGACCAGGGGCTTGCTATGTACATGTGACACCATTCAGGGAAAAGAGCCCACGGCTTTGGGCAATGGTTTGCCCTGTATACAAACTGGAAGGTTGGAAGTTCATCTGTTCTATCGAGCCAAATTGATGAGAAATTGCTCTGTCTATTAATTATCTCCCCTAGTTTGCAAAAGTGTAGTGCTTGAATGTGTTGACCGAACACACACAATTCGTGTTGTTCTGGGCAACATTCGCAGCATTCCGAAGCTCGGACGGAGCGAATAATCACTTGTACAAGTACAGACTACTTATCCTCCCGAGAAACAGACTCTACGTTCGTCGCCTTCATTATATTACTCTCGAGTGTATTGTTGGGGAAAAGTCACAAGTCTACAGAGTGTGTTGAATATGCGACTTAGAAGGCGAATGGGATGAGATGTTGTCGAACACCCATATACTTTTCCGTCTTGTACTAAAGCCACATCAATGTTTTCTTTCTCTTAGTAATAGTGAGGGAAACATGCCACTGGCATCATATTGGAAACTTGGTCTTCTCTCCTCTCATAACATTATATTGAGCGTGTATTTTGTAAACATTAAATGATTGAGTAGAATGTATTCACTATGTCTGGACATAATATTTGTGACTTTATTTCTTTTAAAGTTGCCTTGCGAATGCCCAGTATTACTTGCCTGCAGTCCACCCCCATCGCTGCTTTGATTCTCATGCAGCGAGTGGTGATGCTGGGCGTGTATCTGATCTGATTTCTACTTGTAGTGATTGCGTTGAAAAACTCGACTTTCCCATGTGAGCCATTATATACTCGCAAGTTGACCGTAAATGTGAAAAGGTATTGAAAAATGGGTAAATAATTTTGGGTTTTTTTCATCTTGAAAAATTCCATGACCAACACTATGTATGCCGCCCGTCGTCTCTCTGACAAAAGTCGGACCAAACGATGAAAAAAAAAAAATAAGCTGACTTAACCAATAAATTGTATAGGAAAAATATATGATATTCAGGGCTGTAAACGGAGACAATGCCTCCTTCTGAATTTATGGAGGTCCATTAAGCATTATGGTTTGTGTATTATAAGGCAGCACATATCAATGAGATTCTGGAGAAGACAACAGCCTATTTTTATGTTGCTATGATGTTTTGTGACAGATCAGGGGCTTGCTATATGCATGTGACACCATTCAGGGAGAAGAGCCCACGGCTTTGGGCAATGGTTTGCCCTGTATACAAACTGGAAGGTTGGAAGTTCATCTGTTCGATCGAGCCAAATTGATGAGAAATTGCTCTGTCTATTAATTATCTCCCCTAGTTTGCAAAAGTGTAGTGCTTGAGTGTGTTGACCGAACACACACAATTCGTGTTGCTCTGGGCAACATTCGCAGCATTCCGAAGCTCGGACGGATCGAATAATCACTTGTACAAATACAGACTACTTATCCACCCGAGAAACAGACTCTACGTTCGTCGTCTTCATTATATTACTCTCGAGTGTATTGTTGGGGAAAAGTCACAAGTCTGCAGAGTGTGTTGAATATGCGACTTAGAAGGCGAATGGGATGAGATGTTGTCGAACACCCATATACTTTTCCGTCTTGTACTAAAGCCACATAAATGTTTTCTTTCTATTAGTAATAGTGAGGGAAACATGCCACTGGCATCATATTGGAAACTTGGTCTTCTCTCCTCTCATGACATTATATTGAGCGTGCATTTGGTAGACATTAAATGATTGAGTAGAAGGATATTCACTATGTCTGGACATAATATTGGTGACTTTTTTTCTTTTAATGTTGCCTTGCGAATGCCCAATATTACTTGCCTGCAGTCCATCCCCATCGCTGCTTTGATTCTCATGCAGCGAGTGGTGATGCTGGGCGTGTATCTGATCTGATTTCTACTTGTAGTGATTGCGTCGACAAACTCGACTTCCCCATGTAAGCCATTATATACTCGCAAGTTGACCGTAAATGTGAAAAGGTATTGAAAAATGGGTAAATAATTTTGGGTTTTTTTCATCTTGAAAAATTCCATGACCAACACTATGTATGCCGCCCGTCGTCTCTCTGACAGAAGTCGGACCAAAAGATGAAAAAAAAAACTTAGCTGACTTAACCAATAAATTGTATAGGGAGAAATATATGATATTCAGGGCTGCAAACGGAGACAATGCCTCCTTCTGAATTTATGGAGGTCCATTAAGCATTATGGTTTGTGTATTATAAGGCAGCACATATCAATGAGATTCTGGAGAAGACAACAGCCTATTTTTATGTTGCTATGATGTTTTGTGACAGATCAGGGGCTTGCTATATGCATGTGACACCATTCAGGGAAAAGAGCCCACGGCTTTGGGCAATGGTTTGCCATGTATACAAACTGGAAGGTTGGAGGTTCATCTGTTCGATCGAGCCAAATTGATGAGAAATTGCTCTGTCTATTAATTATCTCCCCTAGTTTGCAAAAGTGTAGTGCTTGAGTGTGGTGACCGAACACACACAGTTCGTGTTGTTCTGGGCAACATTCGCAGCATTCCGAAGCTCGGACGGATCGAATAATCACTTGTACAGGTACAGACTACTTATCCACCCGAGAAACAGACTCTACTTTCGTCGTCTTCATTATATTACTCTCGAGTGTATTGTTGGGGAAAAGTCACAAGTCTGCAGAGTGTGTTGAATATGCGACTTAGAAGGCGAATGGGATGAGCTGTTGTCGAACACCCATATACTTTTCCGTCTTGTACTAAAGCCACATAAATGTTTTCTTTCTCTTAGTAATAGTGAGGGAAACATGCCACTGGCATCATATTGGAAACTTGGTCTTCTCTCCTCTCATAACATTATATTGAGCGTGCATTTGGTAGACATTAAATCATTGACTAGAAGGATATTGACTATGTCTGGACATAATATTGGTGACTTTTTTTCTTTTAAAGTTGCCTTGCGAATGCCCAATATTACTTGCCTGCAGTCCATCTCCATCGCTGCTTTGATTCTCATGCAGCGAGTGGTGATGCTGGGCGTGTATCTGATCTGATTTCTACTTGTAGTGATTGCGTCGAAAAACTCGACTTTCCCATGTGAGCCATTATATACTCGCAAGTTAACCGTAAATGTGAAAAGGTATTGAAAAAACGGCAAATAATTTTGGGTTTTTTTCATCTTTAAAAATTCCATGACCAACACTATATATGCCGCCCGTCGTCTCTCTGACAAAAGTCGGACCAAACGATGAAAAAAAAACTTAGCTTACTGAACCAATAAATTGTATAGGAAAAAATATATGATATTCAGGGCTGCAAACGGAGACAATGCCTCCTTCTGAATTTATGGAGGTCCATTAAGCCTTATGGTTTGTGTATTGTAAGGTAGCACATATCAATGAGATTCTGGAGAAGACAACAGCCTATTTTTATGTTGCTATGATGTTTTGTGACAGATCAGGGGCTTGCTATATGCATGTGACACCATTCAGGGAAAAGAGCCCACGGCTTTGGGCAATGGTTTGCCCTGTATACAAACTGGAAGGTTGGAAGTTCATCTGTTCGATCGAGCCAAATTGATGAGAAATTGCTCTGTCTATTAATGATCTCCCCTAATTTGCAAAAGTGTAGTGCTTGAGAGTGTTGACCGAACACACCCAATTCGTATCGTTCTGGGCAACATTCGCAGTATTCCGAAGCTCGGAAGGATCGAATAATCACTTGTACAAGTACAGACTACTTATTCACCCGAGAAACAGACTCTACGTTCGTCGCCTTCATTATATTACTCTCGAGTGTATTGTTGGGGAAAAGTCACAAGTCTACAGAGTGTGTTGAATATGCGACTTAGAAGGCGAATGGGATGAGATGTTGTCGAACACCCATATACTTTTCCTTCTTGTACTAAAGCCACATCAATGTTTTCATTCTCTTAGTAATAGTGACGGAAACATGCCACTGGCATCATATTGGAAACTTGGTCTTCTCTCCTCTCATAACATTATATTGAGCGTGCATTTGGTAGACATTAAATGATTGAGTAGAAGGTATTCACTATGTCTGGACATAATATTGGCGACTTTTTAATCTTTTAAAGTTGCCTTGCGAATGTCCAATATTACTTGCCTGCAGTCAACCCCCATCGCTGCTTTGATTCTCATGCAGCGAGTGGTGATGCTGGGCGTGTATCTGATCTGATTTCTACTTGTAGTGATTGCGTCGAAAAACTCGACTTTCCCATTTGAGCCATTATAGACTCGCAAGTTGACCGTAAATGTGAAAAGGTATTGAAAAATGGGCAAATAATTTTGGTTTTTTTTCATCTTGAAAAATTCCATGACCAACACTATGTATGCCGCCCGTCGTCTCTCTGACAAAAGTCGGACCAAACGATGATAAAAAAACTTAGCTGACTTAACCAATAAATTGTATAGGAAGAAATATATGATATTCAGGGCTGCAAACGGAGACAATGCCTCCTTCTGAATTTATGGAGGTCCATTAAGCATTATGGTTTGTGTATTATAAGGCAGCACATATCAATGAGATTCTGGAGAAGACAACAGCCTATTCTTATGTTGCTATGATGTTTTTTGACAGATCAGGGGCTTGCTATGTGCATGTGACACCATTCAGGGAAAAGAGCCCACGGCTTTGGGCAACGGTTTGCTCTGTATACAAACTCGAAGGTTGGAAGTTCATCTGTTCGATCGAGCCAAATTGATGAGAAATTGCTCTGTCTATTAATTATCTCCCCTAGTTTGCAAAAGTGTAGTGCTTGAATGTGTTGACCGAACACACACAATTCGTGTTGTTCTGGGCAACATTCGCAGCATTCCGAAGCTCGGACGGATCGAATAATCACTTGTACAAGTACAGACTACTTATCCACCCGAGAAACAGACTTTACGTTCGTCGCCTTCATTATATTACTCTCGAGTGTATTGTTGGGGAAAAGTCACAAGTCTGCAGAGTGTGTTGAATATGCGACTTAGAAGGCGAATGGGATGAGATGTTGTCGAACACCCATATACTTTTCCGTCTTGTACTAAAGCCACCTAAATGTTTTCTTTCTCTTAGTAATAGAGAGGGAAACATGCCACTGGCATCATATTGGAAACTTGGTCTTCTCTCCTCTCATAACATTATATTGAGCGTGCATTTGGTAGACTTTAAATGATTGAGTAGAAGGATATTCACTATGTCTGAACATAATATTGGTGATTTTTTTTCTTTTAAAGTTGCCTTGCGAATGCCCAATATTACTTGCCTGCAGTCCTTCCCTATCGCTGCTTTGATTCTCATGCAGCGAGTGGTGATGCTGGGCGTGTATCTGATCTGATTTCTACTTGTAGTGATTGCGTCGAAAAACTCGACTTTCCCATTTGAGCCATTATATACTCGCAAGTTGACCGTAAATGTGAAAAGGTATTGAAAAATGAGCAAATAATTTTGGGTTTTTTTCATCTTGAAAAATTCCATGACCAACACTATGTATGCCGCCCGTCGTCTCTCTGACAAAAGTCGGACCAAACGATGAAAAAAAAAAACCTTAGCTGACTTAACCAATAAATTGTATAGGAAAAAATATATGATATTCAGGGCTGCAAACGGAGACAATGCCTCCTTCTGAATTTATGGAGGTCCATTAAGCATTATGGTTTGTGTATTATAAGGCAGCACATATAAATGAGTTTCTGGAGAAGACAACAGCCTATTTTTACGTTGCTATGATGTTTTGTGACAGATCAGGGGCTTGCTAAGTGCATGTGACACCATTCAGGAAAAGGAGCCCACGGCTTTGGGCAATGGTTTGCCCTGTATACAAACCGGAAGGTTGGAAGTTCATCTGTTCGATCGAGCCAAATTCATGAGAAATTGCTCTGTCTATTAATTATCTCCCCTAGTTTGCAAAAGTGTAGTGCTTGAATGTGTTGACCGAACACACACAATTCGTGTTGTTCTGGGCAACATTCGCAGCATTCCGAAGCTCGGACGGATCGAATAATCACTTGTAAAAGTACAGACTACTTATCCACCCGAGAAACAGACTCTACGTTCGTCGCCTTCATTATATTACTCTCGAGTGTATTGTTAGGGAAAAGTCACAAGTCTACAGAGTGTGTTGAATATGCGACTTAGAAGGCGAATGGGATGAGATGTTGTCGAACACCCATATACTTTTCTGTCTTGTACTAAAGCCACATCAATGTTTTCTTTCTCTTAGTAATAGTGAGTGAAACATGCCACTGGCATCATATTGGAAACTTGGTCTTCTCTCCTCTCATAACATTATATTGAGCGTGCATTTGGTAGACATTAAATGATTGAGTAGAAGGTATTCACTATGTGTGGACATAATATTGGTGACTTTTTTTCTTTTAAAGTTGCCTTGCGAATGTCCAATATTACTTGCCTGCAGTCCACCCCCATCGCTGCTTTGATTCTCATGCAGCGAGTGGTGATGCTGGGCGAGTATCTGATCTGATTTCTACTTGTAGAGATTGCGTCGAAAAACTCGACTTTCCCATGTGGGCCATTATATATTCGCAAGTTGACCGTAAATGTGAAAAGGTATTGAAAAATGGGCAAATAATTTTGGTTTTTTTTCATCTTGAAAAATTCCATGTTGACCAACACTATGTATGCCGCCCGTCGTCTCTCTGACAAAAGTCGGACCAAACGATGAAAAAAAAAACTTAGCTGACTTAACCAATAAATTGTATAGGAAGAAATATGTGATATTCAGGGCTGCAAACGGAGACAATGCCTCCTTCTGAATTTATGGAGGTCCATTAAGCATTATGGTTTGTGTATTATAAGGCAGCACATATCAATGAGATTCTGGAGAAGACAACAGCCTATTTTTATGTTGCTATGATGTTTTGTGACAGATCAGGGGCTTGCTGTGTGCATGTGACACCATTCGGGGAAAAGACCCCACGGCTTTGGGCAACCATTTGCCCTGTATACAAACTGGAAGATTGGAAGTTCATCTGTCGATCGAGCCAAATTGATGAGAAATTGCTCTGTCTATTAATTATCTCCCCTAGTTTGCAAAAGTGCAGTGCTTGAATGTGTTGACCGAACACACACAATTCGTGTTGTTCTGGGCAACATTCGCATCATTCCGAAGCTCGGACGGATCGAATAATCACTTGTACAAGTACAGACTACTTATCCATCCGAGAAACAGACTTTACGTTCGTCGCCTTCATTCTATTACTCTCGAGTGTATTGCTGGGGAAAAGCCACAAGTCTGCAGAGTGTGTTGAATATGCGACTTAGAAGGCGAATGGGATGAGATGTTGTCGAACACCCATATACTTTTCCGTCTTGTACTAAAGCCACATAAATATTTTCTTTCCCTTAGTAATAGTGAGGGAAACATGCCACTGGCATCATATTGGAAACTTGGTCTTCTCTCCTCTCATAACATTATATTGAGCGTGCATTTGGAAGACTTTAAATGATTGAGTAGAAGGATATTCACTATGTCTGAACATAATATTGGTGATTTTTTTTCTTTTAAAGTTGCCTTGCGAATGCCCAATATTACTTGCCTGCAGTCAATCCCCATCGCTGCTTTGATTCTCATGCAGCGAGTGGTGATGCTGGGCGTGTATCTGATCTGATTTCTACTTGTAGTGATTGCGTCGAAAAACTCGACTTTCCCATGTGAGCCATTATATACTCGCAAGTTGACCGTAAATGTGAAAAGGTATTGAAAAATGGGCAAATAATTTTGGGTTTTTTTCATCTTGAAAAATTCCATGACCAACACTCTGTATGCCGCCCGTCGTCTCTCTGACAAAAGTCGGACCAAACGATGAAAAAAAAAACTTAGCTGACTTAACCAATAAATTGTATAGGAAAAAATATATGATATTCAGGGCTGCAAACGGAGACAATGCCTCCTTCTGAATTTATGGAGGTCCATTAAGCATTATGGTTTGTGTATTATAAGGCAGCACATATAAATGAGATTCTGGAGAAGACAACAGCCTATTTTTATGTTGCTATGCTGTTTTGTAACAGATATGGGGCTTACTCAGTGCATGTGACACCATTCATGGAAAAGAGCCCACGGCTTTGTGCAACGGTTTGCCCTGTAAACAAACTGGAAGGTTGGAAGTTCATCTGTTCGATCGAGCCAAATTGATGAGAAATTGCTCTGTCTATTAATTATCTCCCCTAGTTTGCAAAAGTGTAGTCCTTGAATGTGTTGACCGAACACACACAATTCGTGTTGTTCTGGGCAACATTCGCAGCATTCCGAAGCTCGGACGCATCGAATAATCTCTTGTACAACTACAGACTACTTATCCACCCGAGAAACAGACTCTACGTTCGTCGCCTTAAATATATTACTCTCGAGTGTATTGTTGTGGAAAAGTCACAAGTCTACAGAGTGTGTTGAATATGCGACTTTGAAGGCGAATGGGATGAGATGTTGTCGAACACCCATATACTTTTCCGTCTTGTACTAAAGCCACATAAATGTTTTCTTTCTCTTAGTAATAGTGAGGGAAACATGCCACTGGCATCATATTGGAAACTTGGTCTTCTCTCCTCTCATAACATTATATTGAGCGTGCATTTGGTAGACATTAAATGATTGAGTAGAAGGATATTCACTATGTCTGGACAAAATATTGGTGACTTTTTTTCTTTTAAAGTTGCCTTGCGAATGCCCAATATTACTTGCCTGCAGTCCATCCCCATCGCTGCTTTGATTCTCATGCAGCGAGTGGTGATGCTGGGCGTGTATCTGATCTGATTTCTACTTGTAGTGATTGCGTCGAAAAACTCGACTTTCCCATGTGAGCCATTATATACTCGCAAGTTGACCGTAAATGTGAAAAGGTATTGAAAAATGGGCAAATAATTTTGGTTTTTTTTTATCTTGAAAAATTTCATGACCTACACTATGTATGCCGCCCGTCGTCTCTCTGACAAAAGTCGGACCAAACGATGAAAAAAAATACTTAGCTGCCTTAACCAATGAATTGTATAGGAAAAAATATATGATATTCAGGACTGCAAACGGAGACAATGCCTCCTTCTGAATTTATGGAGGTCCATTAAGCATTATGGTTTGTGTATTATAAGGCAGCACATATCAATGAGATTCTGGAGAAGACAACAGCTATTTTTATGTTGCTATGATGTTTTGTGACAGACCAGGGGCTTGCTATGTACATGTGACACCATTCAGGGAAAAGAGCCCACGGCTTTGGGCAATGGTTTGCCCTGTATACAAACTGGAAGGTTGGAAGTTCATCTGTTCTATCGAGCCAAATTGATGAGAAATTGCTCTGTCTATTAATTATCTCCCCTAGTTTGCAAAAGTGTAGTGCTTGAATGTGTTGACCGAACACACACAATTCGTGTTGTTCTGGGCAACATTCGCAGCATTCCGAAGCTCGGACGGAGCGAATAATCACTTGTACAAGTACAGACTACTTATCCTCCCGAGAAACAGACTCTACGTTCGTCGCCTTCATTATATTACTCTCGAGTGTATTGTTGGGGAAAAGTCACAAGTCTACAGAGTGTGTTGAATATGCGACTTAGAAGGCGAATGGGATGAGATGTTGTCGAACACCCATATACTTTTCCGTCTTGTACTAAAGCCACATCAATGTTTTCTTTCTCTTAGTAATAGTGAGGGAAACATGCCACTGGCATCATATTGGAAACTTGGTCTTCTCTCCTCTCATAACATTATATTGAGCGTGTATTTTGTAAACATTAAATGATTGAGTAGAATGTATTCACTATGTCTGGACATAATATTTGTGACTTTATTTCTTTTAAAGTTGCCTTGCGAATGCCCAGTATTACTTGCCTGCAGTCCACCCCCATCACTGCTTTGATTCTCATGCAGCGAGTGGTGATGCTGGGCGTGTATCTGATCTGATTTCTACTTGTAGTGATTGCGTTGAAAAACTCGACTTTCCCATGTGAGCCATTATATACTCGCAAGTTGACCGTAAATGTGAAAAGGTATTGAAAAATGGGTAAATAATTTTGGGTTTTTTTCATCTTGAAAAATTCCATGACCAACACTATGTATGCCGCCCGTCGTCTCTCTGACAAAAGTCGGACCAAACGATGAAAAAAAAAAAATAAGCTGACTTAACCAATAAATTGTATAGGAAAAATATATGATATTCAGGGCTGTAAACGGAGACAATGCCTCCTTCTGAATTTATGGAGGTCCATTAAGCATTATGGTTTGTGTATTATAAGGCAGCACATATCAATGAGATTCTGGAGAAGACAACAGCCTATTTTTATGTTGCTATGATGTTTTGTGACAGATCAGGGGCTTGCTATATGCATGTGACACCATTCAGGGAGAAGAGCCCACGGCTTTGGGCAATGGTTTGCCCTGTATACAAACTGGAAGGTTGGAAGTTCATCTGTTCGATCGAGCCAAATTGATGAGAAATTGCTCTGTCTATTAATTATCTCCCCTAGTTTGCAAAAGTGTAGTGCTTGAGTGTGTTGACCGAACACACACAATTCGTGTTGCTCTGGGCAACATTCGCAGCATTCCGAAGCTCGGACGGATCGAATAATCACTTGTACAAATACAGACTACTTATCCACCCGAGAAACAGACTCTACGTTCGTCGTCTTCATTATATTACTCTCGAGTGTATTGTTGGGGAAAAGTCACAAGTCTGCAGAGTGTGTTGAATATGCGACTTAGAAGGCGAATGGGATGAGATGTTGTCGAACACCCATATACTTTTCCGTCTTGTACTAAAGCCACATAAATGTTTTCTTTCTATTAGTAATAGTGAGGGAAACATGCCACTGGCATCATATTGGAAACTTGGTCTTCTCTCCTCTCATGACATTATATTGAGCGTGCATTTGGTAGACATTAAATGATTGAGTAGAAGGATATTCACTATGTCTGGACATAATATTGGTGACTTTTTTTCTTTTAATGTTGCCTTGCGAATGCCCAATATTACTTGCCTGCAGTCCATCCCCATCGCTGCTTTGATTCTCATGCAGCGAGTGGTGATGCTGGGCGTGTATCTGATCTGATTTCTACTTGTAGTGATTGCGTCGACAAACTCGACTTCCCCATGTAAGCCATTATATACTCGCAAGTTGACCGTAAATGTGAAAAGGTATTGAAAAATGGGTAAATAATTTTGGGTTTTTTTCATCTTGAAAAATTCCATGACCAACACTATGTATGCCGCCCGTCGTCTCTCTGACAGAAGTCGGACCAAAAGATGAAAAAAAAAACTTAGCTGACTTAACCAATAAATTGTATAGGGAGAAATATATGATATTCAGGGCTGCAAACGGAGACAATGCCTCCTTCTGAATTTATGGAGGTCCATTAAGCATTATGGTTTGTGTATTATAAGGCAGCACATATCAATGAGATTCTGGAGAAGACAACAGCCTATTTTTATGTTGCTATGATGTTTTGTGACAGATCAGGGGCTTGCTATATGCATGTGACACCATTCAGGGAAAAGAGCCCACGGCTTTGGGCAATGGTTTGCCATGTATACAAACTGGAAGGTTGGAGGTTCATCTGTTCGATCGAGCCAAATTGATGAGAAATTGCTCTGTCTATTAATTATCTCCCCTAGTTTGCAAAAGTGTAGTGCTTGAGTGTGGTGACCGAACACACACAGTTCGTGTTGTTCTGGGCAACATTCGCAGCATTCCGAAGCTCGGACGGATCGAATAATCACTTGTACAGGTACAGACTACTTATCCACCCGAGAAACAGACTCTACTTTCGTCGTCTTCATTATATTACTCTCGAGTGTATTGTTGGGGAAAAGTCACAAGTCTGCAGAGTGTGTTGAATATGCGACTTAGAAGGCGAATGGGATGAGCTGTTGTCGAACACCCATATACTTTTCCGTCTTGTACTAAAGCCACATAAATGTTTTCTTTCTCTTAGTAATAGTGAGGGAAACATGCCACTGGCATCATATTGGAAACTTGGTCTTCTCTCCTCTCATAACATTATATTGAGCGTGCATTTGGTAGACATTAAATGATTGAGTAGAAGGATATTGACTATGTCTGGACATAATATTGGTGACTTTTTTTCTTTTAAAGTTGCCTTGCGAATGCCCAATATTACTTGCCTGCAGTCCATCTCCATCGCTGCTTTGATTCTCATGCAGCGAGTGGTGATGCTGGGCGTGTATCTGATCTGATTTCTACTTGTAGTGATTGCGTCGAAAAACTCGACTTTCCCATGTGAGCCATTATATACTCGCAAGTTAACCGTAAATGTGAAAAGGTATTGAAAAAACGGCAAATAATTTTGGGTTTTTTTCATCTTTAAAAATTCCATGACCAACACTATATATGCCGCCCGTCGTCCCTCTGACAAAAGTCGGACCAAACGATGAAAAAAAAACTTAGCTTACTGAACCAATAAATTGTATAGGAAAAAATATATGATATTCAGGGCTGCAAACGGAGACAATGCCTCCTTCTGAATTTATGGAGGTCCATTAAGCCTTATGGTTTGTGTATTGTAAGGTAGCACATATCAATGAGATTCTGGAGAAGACAACAGCCTATTTTTATGTTGCTATGATGTTTTGTGACAGATCAGGGGCTTGCTATATGCATGTGACACCATTCAGGGAAAAGAGCCCACGGCTTTGGGCAATGGTTTGCCCTGTATACAAACTGGAAGGTTGGAAGTTCATCTGTTCGATCGAGCCAAATTGATGAGAAATTGCTCTGTCTATTAATGATCTCCCCTAATTTGCAAAAGTGTAGTGCTTGAGAGTGTTGACCGAACACACCCAATTCGTATCGTTCTGGGCAACATTCGCAGTATTCCGAAGCTCGGAAGGATCGAATAATCACTTGTACAAGTACAGACTACTTATTCACCCGAGAAACAGACTCTACGTTCGTCGCCTTCATTATATTACTCTCGAGTGTATTGTTGGGGAAAAGTCACAAGTCTACAGAGTGTGTTGAATATGCGACTTAGAAGGCGAATGGGATGAGATGTTGTCGAACACCCATATACTTTTCCTTCTTGTACTAAAGCCACATCAATGTTTTCATTCTCTTAGTAATAGTGACGGAAACATGCCACTGGCATCATATTGGAAACTTGGTCTTCTCTCCTCTCATAACATTATATTGAGCGTGCATTTGGTAGACATTAAATGATTGAGTAGAAGGTATTCACTATGTCTGGACATAATATTGGCGACTTTTTAATCTTTTAAAGTTGCCTTGCGAATGTCCAATATTACTTGCCTGCAGTCAACCCCCATCGCTGCTTTGATTCTCATGCAGCGAGTGGTGATGCTGGGCGTGTATCTGATCTGATTTCTACTTGTAGTGATTGCGTCGAAAAACTCGACTTTCCCATTTGAGCCATTATAGACTCGCAAGTTGACCGTAAATGTGAAAAGGTATTGAAAAATGGGCAAATAATTTTGGTTTTTTTTCATCTTGAAAAATTCCATGACCAACACTATGTATGCCGCCCGTCGTCTCTCTGACAAAAGTCGGACCAAACGATGATAAAAAAACTTAGCTGACTTAACCAATAAATTGTATAGGAAGAAATATATGATATTCAGGGCTGCAAACGGAGACAATGCCTCCTTCTGAATTTATGGAGGTCCATTAAGCATTATGGTTTGTGTATTATAAGGCAGCACATATCAATGAGATTCTGGAGAAGACAACAGCCTATTCTTATGTTGCTATGATGTTTTTTGACAGATCAGGGGCTTGCTATGTGCATGTGACACCATTCAGGGAAAAGAGCCCACGGCTTTGGGCAACGGTTTGCTCTGTATACAAACTCGAAGGTTGGAAGTTCATCTGTTCGATCGAGCCAAATTGATGAGAAATTGCTCTGTCTATTAATTATCTCCCCTAGTTTGCAAAAGTGTAGTGCTTGAATGTGTTGACCGAACACACACAATTCGTGTTGTTCTGGGCAACATTCGCAGCATTCCGAAGCTCGGACGGATCGAATAATCACTTGTACAAGTACAGACTACTTATCCACCCGAGAAACAGACTTTACGTTCGTCGCCTTCATTATATTACTCTCGAGTGTATTGTTGGGGAAAAGTCACAAGTCTGCAGAGTGTGTTGAATATGCGACTTAGAAGGCGAATGGGATGAGATGTTGTCGAACACCCATATACTTTTCCGTCTTGTACTAAAGCCACCTAAATGTTTTCTTTCTCTTAGTAATAGAGAGGGAAACATGCCACTGGCATCATATTGGAAACTTGGTCTTCTCTCCTCTCATAACATTATATTGAGCGTGCATTTGGTAGACTTTAAATGATTGAGTAGAAGGATATTCACTATGTCTGAACATAATATTGGTGATTTTTTTTCTTTTAAAGTTGCCTTGCGAATGCCCAATATTATTTGCCTGCAGCCCTTCCCTATCGCTGCTTTGATTCTCATGCAGCGAGTGGTGATGCTGGGCGTGTATCTGATCTGATTTCTACTTGTAGTGATTGCGTCGAAAAACTCGACTTTCCCATTTGAGCCATTATATACTCGCAAGTTGACCGTAAATGTGAAAAGGTATTGAAAAATGAGCAAATAATTTTGGTTTTTTTTCATCTTGAAAAATTCCATGACCAACACTATGTATGCCGCCCGTCGTCTCTCTGACAAAAGTCGGACCAAACGATGAAAAAAAAAACCTTAGCTGACTTAACCAATAAATTGTATAGGAAAAAATATATGATATTCAGGGCTGCAAACGGAGACAATGCCTCCTTCTGAATTTATGGAGGTCCATTAAGCATTATGGTTTGTGTATTATAAGGCAGCACATATAAATGAGTTTCTGGAGAAGACAACAGCCTATTTTTACGTTGCTATGATGTTTTGTGACAGATCAGGGGCTTGCTAAGTGCATGTGACACCATTCAGGAAAAGGAGCCCACGGCTTTGGGCAATGGTTTGCCCTGTATACAAACCGGAAGGTTGGAAGTTCATCTGTTCGATCGAGCCAAATTCATGAGAAATTGCTCTGTCTATTAATTATCTCCCCTAGTTTGCAAAAGTGTAGTGCTTGAATGTGTTGACCGAACACACACAATTCGTGTTGTTCTGGGCAACATT
Source organism: Pictodentalium vernedei (assembly GCA_031216915.1). NCBI lineage: Eukaryota > Metazoa > Mollusca > Scaphopoda > Dentaliida > Dentaliidae > Pictodentalium > Pictodentalium vernedei. The sequence goes on from CM062288.1 coordinate 257,539,476, forward strand.
CGCAGCATTCCGAAGCTCGGACGGATCGAATAATCACTTGTAAAAGTACAGACTACTTATCCACCCGAGAAACAGACTCTACGTTCGTCGCCTTCATTATATTACTCTCGAGTGTATTGTTAGGGAAAAGTCACAAGTCTACAGAGTGTGTTGAATATGCGACTTAGAAGGCGAATGGGATGAGATGTTGTCGAACACCCATATACTTTTCTGTCTTGTACTAAAGCCACATCAATGATTTCTTTCTCTTAGTAATAGTGAGTGAAACATGCCACTGGCATCATATTGGAAACTTGGTCTTCTCTCCTCTCATAACATTATATTGAGCGTGCATTTGGTAGACATTAAATGATTGAGTAGAAGGTATTCACTATGTGTGGACATAATATTGGTGACTTTTTTTCTTTTAAAGTTGCCTTGCGAATGTCCAATATTACTTGCCTGCAGTCCACCCCCATCGCTGCTTTGATTCTCATGCAGCGAGTGGTGATGCTGGGCGAGTATCTGATCTGATTTCTACTTGTAGAGATTGCGTCGAAAAACTCGACTTTCCCATGTGGGCCATTATATATTCGCAAGTTGACCGTAAATGTGAAAAGGTATTGAAAAATGGGCAAATAATTTTGGTTTTTTTTCATCTTGAAAAATTCCATGTTGACCAACACTATGTATGCCGCCCGTCGTCTCTCTGACAAAAGTCGGACCAAACGATGAAAAAAAAAACTTAGCTGACTTAACCAATAAATTGTATAGGAAGAAATATGTGATATTCAGGGCTGCAAACGGAGACAATGCCTCCTTCTGAATTTATGGAGGTCCATTAAGCATTATGGTTTGTGTATTATAAGGCAGCACATATCAATGAGATTCTGGAGAAGACAACAGCCTATTTTTATGTTGCTATGATGTTTTGTGAGCGATCAGGGGCTTGCTATGTGCATGTGACACCATTCAGGGAAAAGAGCCCACGGCTTTGGGCAACGGTTTTCCCTGTATACAAACTGGAAGGTTGGAAGTTCATCTGTTCGATCGACCCACATTGATGAGAAATTGCTCTGTCTATTAATTATCTCCCCTAGTTTGCAAAAGTGTAGTGCTTGAATGTGTTGACCGAACACACACAATTCGTGTTGTTCTGGGCAACATTCTCAGCATTCCGAAGCTCGGACGGATCGAATAATCACTTGTACAAGTACAGACTACTTATGCACCCGAGAAACAGACTTTACGTTCATCGCCTTCATTATATTACTCTCGAGTGTATTGTTGGGGAAAAGACACAAGTCTGCAGAGTGTGTTGAATATGCGACTTAGAAGGAGAATGGGATGAGATGTTGTCGTACACCCATATACTTTTCCGTCTTGTACTAAAGCCACATAAATGTTTTCTTTCTCTTAGTAATAGTGAGGGAAACATGCCACTGGCATCATATTGGAAACTTGGTCTTCTCTCCTCTCATAACATTATATTGAGCGTGCATTTGGTAGACTTTAAATGATTGAGTAGAAGGATATTCACTATGTCTGAACATAATATTGGTGATTTTTTTTTCTTTTAAAGTTGCCTTGCGAATGCCCAATATTACTTGCCTGCAGTCCATCCCCATCGGTGCTTTGATTCTCATGCAGCGAGTGGTGATGCTGGGCGTGTATCTGATCTGATTTCTACTTGTAGTGATTGCGTCGAAAAACTCGACTTTGTCATGTGAGCCATTATATACTCGCAAGTTGACCGTAAATGTGAAAAGGTATTGAAAAATGAGCAAATAATTTTGGGTTTTTTTCATCTTGAAAAATTCCATGACCAACACTATGTATGCCCGTCGTCTCTCTGACAAAAGTCGGACCAAACGATGAAAGAAAAAACTTAGCTGACTTAACCAATAAATTGTATAGGAAAAAATATATGATATTCAGGGCTGCAAACGGAGACAATGCCTCCTTCTGAATTTATGGAGGTCCATTAAGCATTATGGTTTGTGTATTATAAGGCAGCACATATAAATGAGATTCTGGAGAAGACAACAGCCTATTTTTATGTTGCTATGATGTTTTGTGACAGATCAGGGGCTTGCTAAGTGCATGTGACACCATTCAGGGAAAGGAGCCCACGGCTTTGGGCAACGGTTTGCCCTGTATACAAACTGGAAGGTTGGAAGTTCATCTGTTCGATCCAGCCAAATTGATGAGAAATTGCTCTGTCTATTAATTATCTCCCCTAGTTTGCAAAAGTGTAGTGCTTGAATGTGTTGACCGAACACACACAATTCGTGTTGTTCTGGGCAACATTCGCAGCATTCCGAAGCTCGGACGGATCGAATAATCTCTTTTACAACTACAGACTACTTATCCACCCGAGAAACAGACTTTACGTTCGTCGCCTTCAATATATTTCTCTCGAGTGTATTGTTGGGGAAAGTCACAAGTCTACAGAGTGTGTTGAATATGCGACTTAGAAGGCGAATGGGATGAGATGTTGTCGAACATCGATATACTTTTCCGTCTTGTACTAAAGCCACATAAATGTTTTCTTTCTCTTAGTAATAGTGAGGGAAATATGCCACTGGCATCATATTGGAAACTTGGTCTTCTCTCCTCTCATAACATTACATTGAGCGTGCATTTGGTAGACATTAAATGATTGAGTAGAAGGATATTCACTATGTCTGGACATAATATTGTTGACTTTTTTTCTTTTAAAGTTGCCTTGCGAATGCCCAATATTACTTGCCTGCAGTCCATCCCCATCGCTGCTTTGATTCTCATGCAGCGAGTGGTGATGCTGGGCGTGTATCTGATCTGATTTCTACTTGTAGTGATTGCGTCGAAAAACTCGACTTTCCCATGTGAGCCATTATATACTCGCAAGTTGACCGTAAATGTGAAAAGGTATTGAAAAATGGGCAAATAATTTTGGGTTTTTTTTTCATCTTGAAAAATTTCATGACCAACACTATGTATGCCGCCCGTCGTCTCTCTGACAAAAGTCGGACCAAACGATGAAAAAAAAAAACTTAGCTGCCTTAACCAATGAATTGTATAGGAAAAAATATATGATATTCAGGGCTGCAAACGGAGACAATGCCTCCTTCTGAATTTATGGAGGTCCATTAAGCATTATGGTTTGTGTATTATAAGGCAGCACATATCAATGAGATTCTGGAGAAGACAACAGCCTATTTTTATGTTGCTATGATGTTTTGTGACAGATCAGGGGCTTGCTATGTGCATGTGGCACCATTCAGGGAAAAAAGCCCACGGCTTTGGGCAATGGTTTGCCCTGTATACAAACTGGAAGGTCGGAAGTTCATCTGTTCTATCGAGCCAAATTGATGAGAAATTGCTCTGTCTATTAATTATCTCCCCTAGTTTGCAAAAGTGTAGTGCTTGAATGTGTTGACCGAACACACACAATTCGTGTTGTTCTGGGCAACATTCGCAGCATTCCGAAGCTCGGACGGATCGAATAATCACTTGTACAAATACAGACTACTTATCCTCCCGAGAAACAGACTCTACGTTCGTCGCCTTCATTATATTACTCTCGAGTGCATTGTTGGGGAAAAGTGACAAGTCTACAGAGTGTGTTGAATATGCGACTTAGAAGGCGAATGGGATGAGATGTTGCCGAACACCCATATACTTTTCCGTCTTGTACTAAAGCCACATCAATGTTTTCATTCTCTTAGGAATAGTGAGGGAAACATGCCACTGGCATCATATTGGAAACTTGGTCTTCTCTCCTCTCATAACATTATATTGAGCGTGCATTTTGTAGACATTAAATGATTGAGTAGAAGGTATTCACTATGTCTGGACATAATATTGGTGACTTTTTTTCTTTTAAAGTTGCCTTGCGAATGCCCCATATTACTTGCCTGCAGTCCACCCCCATCGCTGCTTCGATTCTCATGCAGCGAGTGGTGCTGCTGGGCGTGTATCTGATCTGATTTCTACTTGTAGTGATTGCGTCGAAAAACTCGATTTTCCCATGTGAGCCATTATATACTCGCAAGTTGACCGTAAATGTGAAAAGGTATTGAAAAATGGGCAAATAATTTCGGGTTTTTTTCATCTTGAAAAATTCCATGACCAACACTATGTATGCCGCCCGTCGTCTCTCTGACAAAAGTCGGACCAAACGATGAAAAAAAAAACTTATCTGACTTGACCAATAAATTGTATAGGAAAAAATATATGATATTCAGGGCTGCAAACGGAGAAATGCCTTCTTCTGAATTTATGGAGGTCCATTAAGCATTATGGTTTGTGTATTATAAGGCAGCACATATCAATGAGATTCTGGAGAAGACAACAGCCTATTTTTATGTTGCTATGATGTTTTGTGACAGATCAGGGGCTTGCTATGTGCATGTGACACCATTCAGGGAAAAGAGCCCACGGCTTTGGGCTATGGTTTGCCCTGTATACAAACTGGAAGGTTGGAAGTTCACCTGTTCTATCGAGTCAAATTGATGAGAAATTGCTCTGTCTCTTAATTATCTCCCCTAGTTTGCAAAAGTGTAGTGCTTGAATGTGTTGACCGAACACACACAATTCGTGTTGTTCTGGGCAACATTCGCAGCATTCCGAAGCTCGGACGGATCGAATAATCACTTGTACAAGTACAGACTACTTATCCACCCGAGAAACAGACTCTACGTTCGTCGACTTCATTATATTACTCTCGAGTGTATTGTTGGGGAAAGTCACAAGTCTACAGAGTGTGTTGAATATGCGACTTAGAAGGTGAATGGGATGAGATGTTGTCGAACACCCATATACTTTTCCGTCTTGTACTAGAGCCACATAAATGATTTCTTTCTCTTAGTAATAGTGAGGGAAACATGCCACTGGCATCATATTGGAAACTTGGTCTTCTCTCCTCTCATAACATTATATTGAGCGTGCATTTGGTAGACATTAAATGATTGAGTAGAAGGATATTCACTATGTCTGGACATAATATTGGTGACTTTTTTTCTTTTAAAGTTGCCTTGCGAATGCCCAATATTACTTGCCTGCAGTCCATCCCCATCGCTGCTTTTATTCTCATGCAGCGAGTGGTGATGCTGGGCGTGTATCTGATCTGATTTCTACTTGTAGTGATTGCGTCGAAAAACTCGACTTTCCAATGTGAGCCATTATATATCGCAAGTTGACCGTAAATGTGAAAAGGTATTGAAAAATGGGCAAATAATTTTGGGTTTCTTTCATCTTGAAAAATTCCATGACCAACACTATGTATGCCGCCCGTTGTCTCTCTGACAAAAGTTGGACCAAACGATGATAAAAAAAACTTAGCTGACTTAACCAATAAATTGTATAGGAAAAAATATATGATATTCAGGGCTGCAAACGGAGACAATGCCTCCTTCTGAATTTATGGAGGTCCGTTAAGCATTATGGTTTGAGTATTATAAGGCAGCACATATCAATGAGATTCTGGAGAAGACAACAGCCTACTTTTATGTTGCTATGATGTTTTGTGACAGATCAGGGGCTTGCTATGTGCATGTGACACCATTCAGGGAAAAGAGCACACGGCTTTGGGCAATGGTTTGCCCTGTATACAAACTGAAAGGTTGGAATTTCATCTGTTCGATCGAGCCAAATTGATGAGAAATTGCTCTGTCTATTAATTATCTCCGCTAGTTTCCAAAAGTGTAGTGCTTGAATGTGTTGACCGAACACGCACAATTCGTGTTGTTCTGGGCAACATTCGCAGCATTCCAAAGCTCGGACGGATCGAATAATCACTTGTACAAGTACAGACTACTTATCCACCCGAGAAACAGACTCTACGTTCGTCGACTTCATTATATTACTCTCGAGTGTATTGTTGGGGAAAAGTCACAAGTCTACAGAGTGTGTTGAATATGCGACTTAGAAGGCGAATGGGATGAGATGTTGTCGAACACCCATATACTTTTCCGTCTTTTACTAAAGCCACCTAAATATTTTCTTTCTCTTAGTAATAGTGAGGGAAACATGCCACTGGCATCATATTGGAAACTTGGTCTTCTCGCCTCTCATAACATTATATTGAGCGTGCATTTGGTAGACATTAAATGATTGAGTAGAAGGATATTCACTATGTCTGAACATAATATTGGTGACTTTTTTTCTTTTAAAGTTGCCTTGCGAATGCCCAATATTACTTGCCTGCAGTCCCTCCCCATCGCTGCTTTGATTCTCATGCAGGGAGTGGTGATGCTGGGCGTGTATCTGATCTGATTTCTACTTGTAGTGATTGCGTCGAAAAACTCGACTTTCCCATGTGAGCCATTAAATTATCGCAAGTTGACCGTAAATGTGAAAAGGTATTGAAAAATGGGCAAATAATTTTGGGTTTTTTTCATCTTGAAAAATTCCATGACCAACACTATATATGCCGCCCGTCGTCTCTCTGACAAAAGTTGGACCAAACGATGAAAAAAAAAACTTAGCTGACTTAACCAATAAATTGTATAGGTAAAAATATATGATATTCAGGGCTGCAAACGGAGACAATGCCTCCTTCTGAATTTGTGGAGGTCCATTAAGCATTATGGTTTGTGTATTATAAGGCAGCACATATCAATGAGATTCTGGAGAAGACAACAGCCTATTTTTATGTTGCTATGATGTTTTGTGACAGATCAGGGGCTTGCTATGTGCATGTGACACCATTCAGGGAAAAGAGCCCACGGCTTTGGGCAACGGTTTGCCCTGTATAGAAACTGGAAGGTTGGAAGTTCATCTGTTCGATCGAGCCAAATTGATGAGAAATTGCTCTGTCTATTAATTATCTCCCCTAGTTTGCAAAAGTGTAGTGCTTGAATGTGTTGACCGAACACGCACAATTCGTGTTGTCCTGGGCAACATTCGCAGCATTCCGAAGCTCGGACGGATCGAATAATCACTTGTACAAGTACAGACTACTTATCCACCCGAGAAACAGACTCTACGTTCGTCGACTTCATTATATTACTCTCGAGTGTATTGTTGGGGAAAAGTCACAAGTCTACAGAGTGTGTTGAATATGCGACTTAGAAGGCGAATGGGATGAGATGTTGTCGAACACCCATATACTTTTCCGTCTTGTACTAAAGCCACCTAAATGTTGTCTTTCCCTTAGTAATAGTGAGGGAAACATGCCACTGGCATCATATTGGAAACTTGGTCTTCTCTCCTCTCATAACATTATATTGAGCGTGCATTTGGTAGACATTAAATGATTGAGTAGAAGGATATTCACTATGTCTGGACATAATATTGGTAACTTTTTTTTCTTTTAAAGTTGCCTTGCGAATGCCCAATATTACTTGCCTGCAGTCCATCCCCATCGCTGCTTTGATTCTCATGCAGCGAGTGGTGATGCTGGGCGTGTATCTGATCTGATTTCTACTGGTAGTGATTGCGTCGAAAAACTCGGCTTTCCCATGTGAGCCATTATATTTTCGCAAGTTGACCGTAAATGTGAAAAGGTACTGAAAAATGGGCAAATAATTTTGGGTTTTTTTCATCTTGAAAATTTCCATGACCAACACTATGTATGCCGCCCGTCGTCTCTCTGACAAAAGTCTTACCAAACGATGCAAAAAAAAACTTAGCTGACTTAACCAATAAATTGTATAGAAAAAAATATATGATATTCAGGGCTGCAAACGGAGACAATGCTTCCTTCTGAATTTATGGAGGTCCATTAAGCATTATGGTTTGTGTATTATAAGGCAGCACATATCAATGAGATTCTGGAGAAGACAACAGCCTATTTTTATGTTGCTATGATGTTTTGTGACAGATCAGGGGCTTGCTATGTGCATGTGACACCATTCAGGGAAAAGAGCCCACGGCTTTGGGCTATGGTTTGCCCTGTATACAAACTGGAAGGTTGGAAGTTCACCTGTTCTATCGAGTCAAATTGATGAGAAATTGCTCTGTCTCTTAATTATCTCCCCTAGTTTGCAAAAGTGTAGTGCTTGAATGTGTTGACCGAACACACACAATTCGTGTTGTTCTGGGCAACATTCGCAGCATTCCGAAGCTCGGACGGATCGAATAATCACTTGTACAAGTACAGACTACTTATCCACCCGAGAAACAGACTCTACGTTCGTCGACTTCATTATATTACTCTCGAGTGTATTGTTGGGGAAAGTCACAAGTCTACAGAGTGTGTTGAATATGCGACTTAGAAGGTGAATGGGATGAGATGTTGTCGAACACCCATATACTTTTCCGTCTTGTACTAGAGCCACATAAATGATTTCTTTCTCTTAGTAATAGTGAGGGAAACATGCCACTGGCATCATATTGGAAACTTGGTCTTCTCTCCTCTCATAACATTATATTGAGCGTGCATTTGGTAGACATTAAATGATTGAGTAGAAGGATATTCACTATGTCTGGACATAATATTGGTGACTTTTTTTCTTTTAAAGTTGCCTTGCGAATGCCCAATATTACTTGCCTGCAGTCCATCCCCATCGCTGCTTTTATTCTCATGCAGCGAGTGGTGATGCTGGGCGTGTATCTGATCTGATTTCTACTTGTAGTGATTGCGTCGAAAAACTCGACTTTCCAATGTGAGCCATTATATATCGCAAGTTGACCGTAAATGTGAAAAGGTATTGAAAAATGGGCAAATAATTTTGGGTTTCTTTCATCTTGAAAAATTCCATGACCAACACTATGTATGCCGCCCGTTGTCTCTCTGACAAAAGTTGGACCAAACGATGATAAAAAAAACTTAGCTGACTTAACCAATAAATTGTATAGGAAAAAATATATGATATTCAGGGCTGCAAACGGAGACAATGCCTCCTTCTGAATTTATGGAGGTCCGTTAAGCATTATGGTTTGAGTATTATAAGGCAGCACATATCAATGAGATTCTGGAGAAGACAACAGCCTACTTTTATGTTGCTATGATGTTTTGTGACAGATCAGGGGCTTGCTATGTGCATGTGACACCATTCAGGGAAAAGAGCACACGGCTTTGGGCAATGGTTTGCCCTGTATACAAACTGAAAGGTTGGAATTTCATCTGTTCGATCGAGCCAAATTGATGAGAAATTGCTCTGTCTATTAATTATCTCCGCTAGTTTCCAAAAGTGTAGTGCTTGAATGTGTTGACCGAACACGCACAATTCGTGTTGTTCTGGGCAACATTCGCAGCATTCCAAAGCTCGGACGGATCGAATAATCACTTGTACAAGTACAGACTACTTATCCACCCGAGAAACAGACTCTACGTTCGTCGACTTCATTATATTACTCTCGAGTGTATTGTTGGGGAAAAGTCACAAGTCTACAGAGTGTGTTGAATATGCGACTTAGAAGGCGAATGGGATGAGATGTTGTCGAACACCCATATACTTTTCCGTCTTTTACTAAAGCCACCTAAATATTTTCTTTCTCTTAGTAATAGTGAGGGAAACATGCCACTGGCATCATATTGGAAACTTGGTCTTCTCGCCTCTCATAACATTATATTGAGCGTGCATTTGGTAGACATTAAATGATTGAGTAGAAGGATATTCACTATGTCTGAACATAATATTGGTGACTTTTTTTCTTTTAAAGTTGCCTTGCGAATGCCCAATATTACTTGCCTGCAGTCCCTCCCCATCGCTGCTTTGATTCTCATGCAGGGAGTGGTGATGCTGGGCGTGTATCTGATCTGATTTCTACTTGTAGTGATTGCGACGAAAAACTCGACTTTCCCATGTGAGCCATTAAATTATCGCAAGTTGACCGTAAATGTGAAAAGGTATTGAAAAATGGGCAAATAATTTTGGGTTTTTTTCATCTTGAAAAATTCCATGACCAACACTATATATGCCGCCCGTCGTCTCTCTGACAAAAGTTGGACCAAACGATGAAAAAAAAAACTTAGCTGACTTAACCAATAAATTGTATAGGTAAAAATATATGATATTCAGGGCTGCAAACGGAGACAATGCCTCCTTCTGAATTTGTGGAGGTCCATTAAGCATTATGGTTTGTGTATTATAAGGCAGCACATATCAATGAGATTCTGGAGAAGACAACAGCCTATTTTTATGTTGCTATGATGTTTTGTGACAGATCAGGGGCTTGCTATGTGCATGTGACACCATTCAGGGAAAAGAGCCCACGGCTTTGGGCAACGGTTTGCCCTGTATAGAAACTGGAAGGTTGGAAGTTCATCTGTTCGATCGAGCCAAATTGATGAGAAATTGCTCTGTCTATTAATTATCTCCCCTAGTTTGCAAAAGTGTAGTGCTTGAATGTGTTGACCGAACACGCACAATTCGTGTTGTCCTGGGCAACATTCGCAGCATTCCGAAGCTCGGACGGATCGAATAATCACTTGTACAAGTACAGACTACTTATCCACCCGAGAAACAGACTCTACGTTCGTCGACTTCATTATATTACTCTCGAGTGTATTGTTGGGGAAAAGTCACAAGTCTACAGAGTGTGTTGAATATGCGACTTAGAAGGCGAATGGGATGAGATGTTGTCGAACACCCATATACTTTTCCGTCTTGTACTAAAGCCACCTAAATGTTGTCTTTCCCTTAGTAATAGTGAGGGAAACATGCCACTGGCATCATATTGGAAACTTGGTCTTCTCTCCTCTCATAACATTATATTGAGCGTGCATTTGGTAGACATTAAATGATTGAGTAGAAGGATATTCACTATGTCTGGACATAATATTGGTAACTTTTTTTTCTTTTAAAGTTGCCTTGCGAATGCCCAATATTACTTGCCTGCAGTCCATCCCCATCGCTGCTTTGATTCTCATGCAGCGAGTGGTGATGCTGGGCGTGTATCTGATCTGATTTCTACTGGTAGTGATTGCGTCGAAAAACTCGGCTTTCCCATGTGAGCCATTATATTTTCGCAAGTTGACCGTAAATGTGAAAAGGTACTGAAAAATGGGCAAATAATTTTGGGTTTTTTTCATCTTGAAAATTTCCATGACCAACACTATGTATGCCGCCCGTCGTCTCTCTGACAAAAGTCTTACCAAACGATGCAAAAAAAAACTTAGCTGACTTAACCAATAAATTGTATAGAAAAAAATATATGATATTCAGGGCTGCAAACGGAGACAATGCTTCCTTCTGAATTTATGGAGGTCCATTAAGCATTATGGTTTGTGTATTATAAGGCAGCACATATCAATTAGATTCTGGAGAAGACAACAGCCTATTTTTATGTTTCTATGATGTTTTGTGACAGATCAGGGGCTTGCTATGTGCATGTGACACCATTCAGGGAATAGAGCCCACGGCTTTGGGCAATGGTTTGCCCTGTATGCAAACTGGAAGGTTGGAAGTTCATCTGTTCGATCGAGCCAAATTGATGAGAAATTGCTCTGTCTATTAATTATCTCCCCTAGTTTGCAAAAGTGTAGTGCTTGAATGTGTTGACCGAAAACACATAATTCGTGTTGTTTTGGGCAACATTCGCAGCATTCTGAAGCTCGAACGGATCGAATAATCACTTGTACAAGTACAGACTACTTATCCACCCGAGAAACAGACTCTACGTTCGACGACATCATTATATTACTCTCGAGTGTATTGTTGGGGAAAAGTCACAAGTCTACAGAGTGTGTTGAATATGCGACTTAGAAGGCGAATGGGATGAGATGTTGTCGAACACCCATATACTTTTCCGTCTTGTACTAAAGCCACCTAAATGTTGTCTTTCCCTTAGTAATAGTGAGGGAAACATGCCACTGGCATCATATTGGAAACTTGGTCTTCCCTCCTCTCATAACATTATATTGAGCGTGCATTTCGTAGACATTAAATGATTGAGTAGAAGGATATTCACTATGTCTGGACATAATATTGGTAACTTTTTTTTCTTTTAAAGTTACCTTGCGAATGCCCAATATTACTTGCCTGCAGTCCATCCCCATCGCTGCTTTGATTCTCATGCAGCGAGTGGTGATGCAGGGCGTGTATCTGATCTGATTTCTACTTGTAGTGATTGCGTCGAAAAACTCGGCTTTCCCATGTGAGCCATTATATTCTCGCAAGTTGACCGTAAATGTGAAAAGGTACTGAAAAATGGGCAAATAATTTTGGGTTTTTTTCATCTTGAAAAATTCCATGACCAACACTATGTATGCCGCCCGTCGTCTCTCTGACAAAAGTCTTACCAAACGATGCAAAAAAAAACTTAGCTGACTTAACCAATAAATTGTATAGGAAAAAATATATGATATTCAGGGCTGCAAACGGAGACAATGCTTCCTTCTGAATTTATGGAGGTCCATTAAGCATTATGGTTTGTGTATTATAAGGCAGCACATATCAATGGGATTCTGGAGAAGACAACAGCCTATTTTTATGTTTCTATGATGTTTTGTGACAGATCAGGGGCTTGCTATGTGCATGTGACACCATTCAGGGAAAAGAGCCCACGGCTTTGGGCAATGGTTTGCCCTGTATGCAAACTGGAAGGTTGGAAGTTCATTTGTTCGATCGAGCCAAATTGATTAGAAATTGCTCTGTCTATTAATTATCTCCCCTAGTTTGCAAAAGTGTAGTGCTTGAATGTGTTGACCAAACACACACAATTCGTGTTGTTCTGGGCAACATTCGCAGCATTCCGAAGCCCGGACGGATCGAATAATCACTTGTACAAGTACAGACTACTTATACACCCGAGAAACAGACTCTACGTTCGTCGTCCTCATTATATTACTCTCGAGTGTATTGTTGGGGAAAAGTCACAAGTCTACTGAGTGTGTTGAATATGCGACTTAGAAGGCGAATGGGATGAGACGTTGTCGAACACACATATACTTTTCCGTCTTGTACTAAAGCCACATAAATGTTTTCTTTCTCTTAGTAATAGTGAGGGAAACATGCCACTGACATCATATTGGAGACGTGGTCTTCTCTCCTCTCATAACATTATATTGAGCGTGCATTTGGTAGACATTAAATGATTGAGTAGAAGTATATTCAATATGTCTGGACATAACATTGGTGACTTTTTTTCCTTTAAAGTTGCCTTGCGAATGCCCAATATTACTTGCCTGCAGTCCATTCCCATCGCTTCTTTGATTCTCATGCAGCGAGTGGTGATGCTGGGCGTGTATCTGATCTGATTTCTACTTGTAGTGATTGCGTCGAACAACTCGACTTTCCCATGTGAGCCATTATATACTCGCAAGTTGACCGTAAATGTGAAACGGTATTGAAAAATGGGCAAATAATTTTGTTTTTTTTTCATCTTGAAAAATTCCATGACCAACACTATGTATGCCGCCCGTCGTCTCTCTGACAAAAGTCGGACCAAACGATGAAAAAAAAACTTAGCTGACTTAACCAATAAATTGTATAGGAAAAAATATATGATATTCAGGGCTGCAAACGGAGACAATGCCTCCTTCTGAATTTATGGAGGTCCATTAAGCATTATGGTTTGTGTATTATAAGGCAGCACATATCAATGAGATTATGGAGAAGACAACAGCCTATTTTTATGTTGCTATGATGTTTTGTGACAGATCAGGGGCTTGCTATGTGCATGTGACACCATTCAGGGAAAAGAGCCCACGGCTTTGGGCAATGGTTTGCCCTGTATACAAACTGGAAGGTTGGAAGTTCATCTGTTCGATCGAGCCAAATTGATGAGAAATTGCTCTGTCTATTAATTATCTTCCCTAGTTTGCAAAAGTGTACTGCTTGAAAGTGTTGACCGAATACGCACAATTCGTGTTGTTCTGGGCAACATTCGCAGCATTCCGAAGCTCGGACGGATCGAATAATCACTTGTACAAGTACAGACTACTTATCCACCCGAGAAACAGACTCTACGTTCGTCGACTTCATTATATTACTCTCGAGTGTATTGTTGGGGAAAAGTCACAAGTCTACAGAGTGTGTTGAATATGCGACTTAGAAGGCGAATGGGATGAGATGTTGTCGAACACCCATATACTTTTCCGTCTTGTACTAAAGCCACCTAAATGTTTTCTTTCTCTTAGTAATAGTGAGGGAAACATGCCACTGGCATCATATTGGAAACTTGGTCTTCTCTCCTCTCATAACATTATATTGAGCGTGCATTTGGTAGACATTAAATGATTGAGTAGAAGGATATTCACTTTGTCTGGACATAATATTGGTGACTTTTTTTTCTTTTAAAGTTGCCTTGCGAATGCCCAATATTACTTGCCTGCAGTCCATCCCCATCGCTGCTTTGATTCTCATGCAGCGAGTGGTGATGCTGGGCGTGTATCTGATCTGATTTCTACTTGTAGTGATTGCGTCGAGAAACTTGACTTCCCATGTGAGCCATTATATACTCGCAAGTTGACCGTAAATGTGAAAAGGTATTGAAAAATGGGCAAATAATTTTGGGTTTTTTTCATCTTGAAAAATTCCATGACCAACACTATGTATGCCGCCCGTCGTCTCTCTGACAAAAGGCGGAGCAAACGATGAAAAAAAAAAACTTAGCTGACTTAACCAATAAATTGTATAGGAAAAAATATATGATATTCAGGGCTGCAAACGGAGACAATGCCTCCTTCTGAATTTATGGAGGTCCATAAAGCATTATGGTTTGTGTATTATAAGGCAGCACATATAAATGAGATTCTGGAGAAGACAACAGCCTATTTTTATGTTGCTATGATGTTTTGTGACAGATCAGGGGCTTGCTAAGTGCATGTGACACCATTCAGGGAAAAGAGCCCACGGCTTTGGGCAACGGTTTGCCCTGTATACAAACTGGAAGGTTGGAAGTTCATCTGTTCGATCGAGCCAAATTGATGAGAAATTGCTCTGTCTATTAATTATCTCCCCTAGTTTGCAAAAGTGTAGTGCTTGAATGTGTTGACCGAACACACACAATTCGTGTTGTTCTGGGCAACATTCGCAGCATTCCGTAGCTCGGACGGATCGAATAATCTCTTGTACAACTACAGACTACTTATCCACCCGAGAAACAGACTTTACGTTCGTCGCCTTCATTCTATTACTCTCGAGTGTATTGTTGGGGAAAAGTCACAAGTCTACAGAGTGTGTTGAATATGCGACTTAGAAGGCGAATGGGATGAGATGTTGTCGAACACCCATATACTTTTCCGTCTTGTACTAAAGCCACATAAATGTTTTCTTTCTCTTAGTAATAGTGAGGGAAACATACCATTGGCATCATATTGGAAACTTGGTCTTCTCTCCTCTCATCACATTATATTGAGCGTGCATTTGGTAGGCTTTAAATGATTGAGTAGAAGGATATTCACTATGTCTGGACATAATATTGTGACTTTTTTTCTTTTAAAGTTGCCTTGCGAATGCCCAATATTACTTGCCTGCAGTCCATCCCCATCGCTGCTTCGATTCTCATGCAGCGAGTGGTGATACTGGGCGTGTATCTGATCTGATTTCTACTTGTAGGGATTGCGTCGAAAAACTCGACTTTCCCATGTGAGCCATTATATACTCGCAAGTTGACCGTAAATGTGAAAAGGTATTGAAAAATGGGTAAATAATTTTGGGTTTTTTTTCATCTTGAAAAATTCCATGACCAACACTATGTATGCCGCCCGTCATCTCTCTGACAAAAGTCGGACCAAACGATGAAAAAACAAAACTTAGCTGACTTAACGAATAAATTGTATAGGAAAAAATATATGATATTCAGGGCTGTCAACGGAGACAATGCCTCCTTCTGAATTTATGGAGGTCCATTAAGCATTATGGTTTGTGTATTATAAGGCAGCACATATCAATGAGATTCTGGAGAAGACAACAGCCTATTGTTATGTTGCTATGATGTTTTGTGACAGATCAGGGGCTTGCTATATGCATGTGACACCATTCAGGGAGAAGAGCCCACGGCTTTGGGCAATGGTTTGCCCTGTATACAAACTGGAAGGTTGGAAGTTCATCTGTTCGATCGAGCCAAATTGATGAGAAATTGCTCTGTCTATTAATTATCTCCCCTAGTTTGCAAAAGTGTAGTGCTTGAGTGTGTTGACCGAACACACACAATTCGTGTTGCTCTGGGCAACATTCGCAGCATTCCGAAGCTCGGACGGATCGAATAATCACTTGTACAAGTACAGACTACTTATCCACCCGAGAAACAGACTCTACGTTCGTCGTCCTCATTATATTACTCTCGAGTGTATTGTTGGGGAAAAGTCACAAGTCTGCAGAGTGTGTTGAATATGCGACTTAGAAGGCGAATGGGATGAGATGTTGTCGAACACCCATATACTTTTCCGTCTTGTACTAAAGCCACATAAATGTTTTCTTTCTCTTAGTAATATTGAGGGAAACATGCCACTGCCATCATATTGGAAACTTGGTCTTCTCTCCTCTCATAACATTATATTGAGCGTGCATTTGGTAGACATTAAATGATTGAGTAGAAGGATATTCACTATGTCTGGACATTATATTGGTGACTTTTTTTCTTTTAAAGTTGCCTTGCGAATGCCCAATATTACTTGCCTGCAGTCCATCCCCATCGCTGCTTTGATTCTCATGCAGCGAGTGGTGATGCTGGACGTGTATCTGATCTGATTTCTACTTGTAGCGATTGCGTCGAAAAACTCGACTTTCCCATGTGAGCCATTATATACTCGCAAGTTGACCGTAAATGTGAAAAGGTATTGAAAAATGGGCAAATAATTTTGGTTTTTTTTCATCTTAAAAAATTCCATGATCAACACTATGTATGCCGCCCGTCGTCTCTCTGACAAAAGTCGGACCAAACGAAGAAAAAAAAAACTTAGCTGACTTAACCAAAAAATTGTATAGGAAGAAATATATGATATTCAGGGCTGCAAACGGAGACAATGCCTCCTTCTGAATTTATGGAGGTCCATTAAGCATTATGGTTTGTGTATTATAAGGCAGCACATATCAATGAGATTCTGGAGAAGACAACAGCCTATTTTTATGTTGCTATGATGTTTTGTGACAGATCAGGGGCTTGCTATGTGAATGTGACACCATTCAGGGAAAAGACCCCACGGGTTTGGGCAACCATTTGCCCTGTATACAAACTGGAAGATTGGAAGTTCATCTGTTCGATCGAGCCAAATTGATGAGAAATTGCTCTGTCTATTAATTATCTCCCCTAGTTTGCAAAAGTGCAGTGCTTGAATGTGATGACCGAACACACACAATTCGTGTTGTTCTGGGCAACATTCGCAACATTCCGAAGCTCGGACGGATCGAATAATCACTTGTACAAGTACAGACTACTTATCCACCCGAGAAACAGACTTTACGTTCGTCGCCTTCATTCTATTACTCTCGAGTGTATTGTTGGGGAAAAGTCACAAGTCTGCAGAGTGTGTTGAATATGCGACTTAGAAGGCGAATGGGATGAGATGTTGTCGAACACCCATATACTTTTCCGTCTTGTACTAAAGCCACATAAATATTTTCTTTCCCTTAGTAATAGTGAGGGAAACATGCCACTGGCATCATATTGGGAACTTGGTCTTCTCTCCTCTCATAACATTATATTGAGCGTGCATTTGGAAGACTTTAAATGATTGAGTAGAAGGATATTCACTATGTCTGAACATAATATTGGTGATTTTTTTTCTTTTAAAGTTGCCTTGCGAATGCCCAATATTACTTGCCTGCAGTCAATCCCCATCGCTGCTTTGATTCTCATGCAGCGAGTGGTGATGCTGGGCGTGTATCTGATCTGATTTCTACTTGTAGTGATTGCGTCGAAAAACTCGACTTTCCCATGTGAGCCATTATATACTCGCAAGTTGACCGTAAATGTGAAAAGGTATTGAAAAATGGGCAAATAATTTTGGGTTTTTTTCATCTTGAAAAATTCCATGACCAACACTCTGTATGCCGCCCGTCGTCTCTCTGACAAAAGTCGGACCAAACGATGAAAAAAAAACTTAGCTGACTTAACCAATAAATTGTATAGGAAAAAATATATGATATTCATGGCTGCAAACGGAGACAATGCCTCCTTCTGAATTTATGGAGGTCCATTAAGCATTATGGTTTGTTTATTATAAGGCAGCACATATAAATGAGATTCTGGAGAAGACAACAGCCTATTTGTATGTTGCTATGCTGTTTTGTAACAGATATGGGGCTTACTCAGTGCATGTGACACCATTCATGGAAAAGAGCCCACGGCTTTGTGCAACGGTTTGCCCTGTAAACAAACTGGAAGGTTGGAAGTTCATCTGTTCGATCGAGCCAAATTGATGAGAAATTGCTCTGTCTATTAATTATCTCCCCTAGTTTGCAAAAGTGTAGTCCTTGAATGTGTTGACCGAACACACACAATTCGTGTTGTTCTGGGCAACATTCGCAGCATTCCGAAGCTCGGACGCATCGAATAATCTCTTGTACAACTACAGACTACTTATCCACCCGAGAAACAGACTCTACGTTCGTCGCCTTAAATATATTAGTCTCGAGTGTATTGTTGGGGAAAAGTCACAAGTCTACAGAGTGTGTTGAATATGCGACTTTGAAGGCGAATGGGATGAGATGTTGTCGAACACCCATATACTTTTCCGTCTTGTACTAAAGCCACATAAATGTTTTCTTTCTCTTAGTAATAGTGAGGGAAACATGCCACTGGCATCATATTGGAAACTTGGTCTTCTCTCCTCTCATAACATTATATTGAGCGTGCATTTGGTAGACATTAAATGATTGAGTAGAAGGATATTCACTATGTCTGGACAAAATATTGGTGACTTTTTTTCTTTTAAAGTTGCCTTGCGAATGCCCAATATTACTTGCCTGCAGTCCATCCCCAACGCTGCTTTGATTCTCATGCAGCGAGTGGTGATGCTGGGCGTGTATCTGATCTGATTTCAACTTGTAGTGATTGCGTCGAAAAACTCGACTTTCCCATGTGAGCCATTATATACTCGCAAGTTGACCGTAAATGTGAAAAGGTATTGAAAAATGGGCAAATAATTTTGGGGGTTTTTTTATCTTGAAAAATTTCATGACCTACACTATGTATGCCGCCCGTCGTCTCTCTGACAAAAGTCTTACCAAACGATGAAAAAAAAAACTTAGCTGCCTTAACCAATGAATTGTATAGGAAAAAATATATGATATTCAGACTGCAAACGGAGACAATGCCTCCTTCTGAATTTATGGAGGTCCATTAAGCATTATGGTTTGTGTATTATAAGGCAGCACATATCAATGAGATTCTGGAGAAGACAACAGCTATTTTTATGTTGCTATGATGTTTTGTGACAGATCAGGGGCTTGCTATGTGCATGTGACACCATTCAGGGAAAAGAGCCCACGGCTTTGGGCAATGGTTTGCCCTGTATACAAACTGGAAGGTTGGAAGTTCATCTGTTCTATCGAGCCAAATTGATGAGAAATTGCTCTGTCTATTAATTATCTCCCCTAGTTTGCAAAAGTGTAGTGCTTGAATGTGTTGACCGAACACACACAATTCGTGTTGTTCTGGGCAACATTCGCAGCATTCCGAAGCTCGGACGGAGCGAATAATCACCTGTACAAATACAGACTACTTATCCTCCCGAGAAACAGACTCTACGTTCGTCGCCTTCATTATATTACTCTCGAGTGTATTGTTGGGGAAAAGTCACAAGACTACAGAGTGTGTTGAATATGCGACTTAGAAGGCGAATGGGATGAGATGTTGTCGAACACCCATATACTTTTCCGTCTTGCACTAAAGCCACATCAATGTTTTCTTTCTCTTAGTAATAGTGAGGGAAACATGCCACTGGCATCATATTGGAAACTTGGTCTTCTCTCCTCTCATAACATTATATTGAGCGTGTATTTTGTAAACATTAAATGATTGAGTAGAAGGTATTCACTATGTCTGGACATAATATTTGTGACTTTATTTCTTTTAAAGTTGCCTTGCGAATGCCCAGTATTACTTGCCTGCTGTCCACCCCCATCGCTGCTTTGATTCTCATGCAGCGAGTGGTGATGCTGGGCGTGTATCTGATCTGATTTCTACTTGTAGTGATTGCGTCGAAAAACTCGACTTTCCCATGTGAGCCATTATATACTCGCAAGTTGACCGTAAATGTGAAAAGGTATTGAAAAATGGGCAAATAATTTTGGGTTTTTTTCATCTTGAAAAATTCCATGACCAACACTCTGTATGCCGCCCGTCGTCTCTCTGACAAAAGTCGGACCAAACGATGAAAAAAAAACCTTAGCTGACTTAACCAATAAATTGTATAGGAAAAAATATATGATATTCAGGGCTGCAAACGGAGACAATGCCACCTTCTGAATTTATGGAGGTCCATTAAGCATTATGGTTTGTGTATTATAAGGCAGCACATATAAATGAGATTCTGGAGAAGACAACAGCCTATTTTTATGTTGCTATGCTGTTTTGTAACAGATATGGGGCTTACTCAGTGCATGTGACACCATTCATGGAAAAGAGCCCACGGCTTTGTGCAACGGTTTGCCCTGTAAACAAACTGGAAAGTTGGAAGTTCATCTGTTCGATCGAGCCAAATTGATGAGAAATTGCTCTGTCTATTAATTATCTCCCCTAGTTTGCAAAAGTGTAGTCCTTGAATGTGTTGACCGAACACACACAATTCGTGTTGTTCTGGGCAACATTCGCAGCATTCCGAAGCTCGGACGCATCGAATTATCTCTTGTACAACTACAGACTACTTATCCACCCGAGAAACAGACTCCACGTTCGTCGCCTTAAATATATTACTCTCGAGTGTATTGTTGGGGAAAAGTCACAAGTCTACAGAGTGTGTTGAATATGCGACTTTGAAGGCGAATGGGATGAGATGTTGTCGAACACCCATATACTTTTCCGTCTTGTACTAAAGCCACATAAATGTTTTCTTTCTCTTAGTAATAGTGAGGGAAACATGCCACTGGCATCATATTGGAAACTTGGTCTTCTCTCCTCTCATAACATTATATTGAGCGTGCATTTGGTAGACATTAAATGATTGAGTAGAAGGATATTCACTATGTCTGGACAAAATATTGGTGACTTTTTTTCTTTTAAAGTTGCCTTGCGAATGCCCAATATTACTTGCCTGCAGTCCATCCCCATCGCTGCTTTGATTCTCATGCAGCGAGTGGTGATGCTGGGCGTGTATCTGATCTGATTTCTACTTGTAGTGATTGCGTCGAAAAACTCGACTTTCCCATGTGAGCCATTATATACTCGCAAGTTGACCGTAAATGTGAAAAGGTATTGAAAAATGGGCAAATAATTTTGGGGGTTTTTTTATCTTGAAAAATTTCATGACCTACACTATCTATGCCGCCCGTCGTCTCTCTGACAAAAGTCGGACCAAACGATGAAAAAAAAAACTTAGCTGCCTTAACCAATGAATTGTATAGGAAAAAATATATGATATTCAGGACTGCAAACGGAGACAATGCCTCCTTCTGAATTTATGGAGGTCCATTAAGCATTATGATTTGTGTATTATAAGGCAGCACATATCAATGAGATTCTGGAGAAGACAACAGCTATTTTTATGTTGCTATGATGTTTTGTGACAGATCAGGGGCTTGCTATGTGCATGTGACACCATTCAGGGAAAAGAGCCCACGGCTTTGGGCAATGGTTTGCCCTGTATACAAACTGGAAGGTTGGAAGTTCATCTGTTCTATCGAGCCAAATTGATGAGAAATTGCTCTGTCTATTAATTATCTCCCCTAGTTTGCAAAAGTGTAGTGCTTGAATGTGTTGACCGAACACACACAATTCGTGTTGTTCTGGGCAACATTCGCAGCATTCCGAAGCTCGGACGGAGCGAATAATCACTTGTACAAGTACAGACTACTTATCCTCCCGAGAAACAGACTCTACGTTCGTCGCCTTCATTATATTACTCTCGAGTGTATTGTTGGGGAAAAGTCACAAGTCTACAGAGTGTGTTGAATATGCGACTTAGAAGGCGAATGGGATGAGATGTTGTCGAACACCCATATACTTTTCCGTCTTGTACTAAAGCCACATCAATGTTTTCTTTCTCTTAGTAATAGCGAGGGAAACATGCCACTGGCATCATATTGGAAACTTGGTCTTCTCTCCTCTCATAACATTATATTGAGCGTGTATTTTGTAAACATTAAATGATTGAGTAGAAGGTATTCACTATGTCTGGACATAATATTTGTGACTTTATTTCTTTTAAAGTTGCCTGCGAATGCCCAGTATTACTTGCCTGCAGTCCATCCCCATCGCTGCTTTGATTCTCATGCAGCGAGTGGTGATGCTGGGCGTGTATCTGATCTGATTTCTACTTGTAGTGATTGCGTCGAAAAACTCGACTTTCCCATGTGAGCCATTATATACTCTCAAGTTGACCGTAAATGTGAAAAGGTATTGAAAAATGGGTAAATAATTTTGGGTTTTTTTCATCTTGAAAAATTCCATGACCAACACTATGTATGCCGCCCGTCGTCTCTCTGACAAAAGTCGGACCAAACGATGAAAAAAAAAAAATTAGCTGACTTAACCAATAAATTGTATAGGAAAAATATATGATATTCAGGGCTGTAAACGGAGAAAATGCCTCCTTCTGAATTTATGGAGGTCCATTAAGCATTATGGTTTGTGTATTATAAGGCAGCACATATCAATGAGATTCTGGAGAAGACAACAGCCTATTTTTATGTTGCTATGATGTTTTGTGACAGATCAGGGGCTTGCTATATGCATGTGACACCATTCAGGGAGAAGAGCCCACGGCTTTGGGCAATGGTGTGCCCTGTATACAAACTGGAAGGTTGGAAGTTCATCTGTTCGATCGAGCCAAATTGATGAGAAATTGCTCTGTCTATTAATTATCTCCCCTAGTTTGCAAAAGTGTAGTGCTTGAGTGTGTTGACCGAACACACACAATTCGTGTTGCACTGGGCAATATTCGCAGCATTCCGAAGCTCGGACGGATCGAATAATCACTTGTACAAATACAGACTACTTATCCACCCGAGAAACAGACTCTACGTTGGTCGTCTTCATTATATTACTCTCGAGTGTATTGTTGGGGAAAAGTCACAAGTGTGCAGAGTGTGTTGAATATGCGACTTAGAAGGCGAATGGGATGAGATGTTGTCGAACACCCATATACTTTTCCGTCTTGTACTAAAGCCACATAAATGTTTTCTTTCTATTAGTAATAGTGAGGGAAACATGCCACTGGCATCATATTGGAAACTTGGTCTTCTCTCCTCTCATGACATTATATTGAGCGTGCATTTGGTAGACATTAAATGATTGAGTAGAAGGATATTCACTATGTCTGGACATAATATTGTTGACTTTTTTTCTTTTAATGATGCCTTGCGAATGCCCAATATTACTTGCCTGCAGTCCATCCCCATCGCTGCTTTGATTCTCATGCAGCGAGTGGTGATGCTGGGCGTGTATCTGATCTGATTTCTACTTGTAGTGATTGCGTCGACAAACTCGACTTCCCCATGTAAGCCATTATATACTCGCAAGTTGACCGTAAATGTGAAAAGGTATTGAAAAATGGGTAAATAATTTTGGTTTTTTTTCATCTTGAAAAATTCCATGACCAACACTATGTATGCCGCCCGTCGTCTCTCTGACAAAAGTCGGACCAAAAGATGAAAAAAAAAACTTAGCTGACTTAACCAATAAATTGTATAGGGAGAAATATATGACATTCAGGGCTGCAAACGGAGACAATGCCTCCTCCTGAATTTATGGAGGTCCATTAAGCATTATGGTTTGTGTATTATAAGGCAGCACATATCAATGAGATTCTGGAGAAGACAACAGCCTATTTTTATGTTGCTATGATGTTTTGTGACAGATCAGGGGCTTGCTATATGCATGTGACACCATTCAGGGAAAAGAGCCCACGGCTTTGGGCAATGGTTTGCCATGTATACAAACTGGAAGGTTGGAGGTTCATCTGTTCGATCGAGCCAAATTGATGAGAAATTGCTCTGTCTATTAGTTATCTCCCCTAGTTTGCAAAAGTGTAGTGCTTGAGTGTGGTGACCGAACACACACAGTTCGTGGTGTTCTGGGCAACATTCGCAGCATTCCGAAGCTCGGACGGATCGAATAATCACTTGTACAGGTACAGACTACTTATCCACCCGAGAAACAGACTCTACGTTCGTCGTCTTCATTATATTACTCTCGAGTGTATTGTTGGGGAAAAGTCACAAGTCTGCAGAGTGTGTTGAATATGCGACTTAGAAGGCGAATGGGATGAGCTGTTGTCGAACACCCATATACTTTTCCGTCTTGCACTAAAGCCACATAAATGTTTTCTTTCTCTTAGTAATAGTGAGGGAAACATGCCACTGGCATCATATTGGAAACTTGGTCTTCTCTCCTCTCATAACATTATATTGAGCGTGCATTTGGTAGACATTAAATGATTGAGTAGAAGGATATTCACTATGTCTGGACATAATATTGGTGACTTTTTTTCTTTTAAAGTTGCCTTGCGAATGCCCAATATTACTTGCCTGCAGTCCATCCCCATCGCTGCTTTGATTCTCATGCAGCGAGTGGTGATGCTGGGCGTGTATCTGATCTGATTTCTACTTGTAGTGATTGCGTCGAAAAACTCGACTTTCCCATGTGAGCCATTATATACTCGCAAGTTAACCGTAAATGTGAAAAGGTATTGAAAAAAGGGCAAATAATTTTGGGTTTTTTTCATCTTTAAAAATTCCATGACCAACACTATGTATGCCGCCCGTCGTCTCTCTGACAAAAGTCGGACCAAACGATGAAAAAAAAAACTTAGCTGACTGAACCAATAAATTGTATAGGAAAAAATATATGATATTCAGGGCTGCAAACGGAGACAATGCCTCCTTCTGAATTTATGGAGGTCCATAAAGCATTATGGTTTGTGTATTGTAAGGTAGCACATATCAATGAGATTCTGGAGAAGACAACAGCCTATTTTTATGTTGCTATGATGTTTTGTGACAGATCAGGGGCTTGCTATATGCATGTGACACCATTCAGGGAAAAGAGCCCACGGCTTTGGGCAATGGTTTGCCCTGTATACAAACTGGAAGGTTGGAAGTTCATCTGTTCGATCGAGCCAAATTGATGAGAAATTGCTCTGTCTATTAATTATCTCCCCTAATTTGCAAAAGTGTAGTGCTTGAGAGTGTTGAGCGAACACACACAATTCGTATCGTTCTGGGCAACATTCGCAGTATTCCGAAGCTCGGAAGGATCGAATAATCACTTGTACAAGTACAGACTACTTATTCACCCGAGAAACAGACTCTACGTTCGTCGCCTTCATTATATTACTCTCGAGTGTATTGTTGGGGAAAAGTCACAAGTCTACAGAGTGTGTTGAATATGCGACTTAGAAGGCGAATGGGATGAGATGTTGTCGAACACCCATATACTTTTCCTTCTTGTACTAAAGCCACATCAATGTTTTCATTCTCTTAGTAATAGTGAGGGAAACATGCCACTGGCATCATATTGGAAACTTGGTCTTCTCTCCTCTCATAACATTATACTGAGCGTGCATTTGGTAGACATTAAATGATTGAGTAGAAGGTATTCACTATGTCTGGACATAATATTGGCGACTTTTTAATCTTTTAAAGTTGCCTTGCGAATGTCCAATATCACTTGCCTGCAGTCAACCCCCATCGCTGCTTTGATTCTCATGCAGCGAGTGGTGATGCTGGGCGTGTATCTGATCTGATTTCTACTTGTAGTGATTGCGTCGAAAAACTCGACTTTCCCATTTGAGCCATTATAGACTCGCAAGTTGACCGTAAATGTGAAAAGGTATTGAAAAATGGGCAAATAATTTTGGTTTTTTTTCATCTTGAAAAATTCCATGACCAACACTATGTATGCCGCCCGTCGTCTCTCTGACAAAAGTCAGACCAAACGATGAAAAAAAAAACTTAGCTGACTTAACCAATAAATTGTATAGGAAGAAATATATGATATTCAGGGCTGCAAACGGAGAGAATGCCTCCCTCTGAATTTATGGCGGTCCATTAAGCATTATGGTTTGTGTATTATAAGGCAGCACATATCAATGAGATTCTGGAGAAGGCAACAGCCTATTCTTATGTTGCTATGATGTTTTTTGACAGATCAGGGGCTTGCTATGTGCATGTGACACCATTCAGGGAAAAGAGCCCACGGCTTTGGGCAACGGTTTGCTCTGTATACAAACTCGAAGGTTGGAAGTTCATCTGTCCGATCGAGCCAAATTGATGAGAAATGGCTCTGTCTATTAATTATCTCCCCTAGTTTGCAAAAGTGTAGTGCTTGAATGTGTTGACCGAACACACACAATTCGTGTTGTTCTGGGCAACATTCGCAGCATTCCGAAGCTCGGACGGATCGAATAATCACTTGTACAAGTACAGACTACTTATCCACCCGAGAAACAGACTTTACGTTCGTCGCCTTCATTATATTACTCTCGAGTGTATTGTTGGGGAAAAGTCACAAGTCTACAGAGTGTGTTGAATATGCGACTTAGAAGGCGAATGGGATGAGATGTTGTCGAACACCCATATACTTTTCCGTCTTGTACTAAAGCCACCTAAATGTTTTCTTTCTCTTAGTAATAGTGAGGGAAACATGCCAGTGGCATCATATTGGAAACTTGGTCTTCTCTCCTCTCATAACATTATATTGAGCGTGCATTTGGTAGACTTTAAATGATTGAGTAGAAGGATATTCACTATGTCTGAACATAATATTGGTGATTTTTTTTTCTTTTAAAGTTGCCTTGCGAATGCCCAATATTACTTGCCTGCAGTCCATCCCCATCGGTGCTTTGATTCTCATGCAGCGAGTGGTGATGCTGGGCGTGTATCTGATCTGATTTCTACTTGTAGTGATTACGTCGAAAAACTCGACTTTGTCATGTGAGCCATTATATACTCGCAAGTTGACCGTAAATGTGAAAAGGTATTGAAAAATGAGCAAATAATTTTGGGTTTTTTTCATCTTGAAAAATTCCATGACCAACACTATGTATGCCCGTCGTCTCTCTGACAAAAGTCGGACCGAACGATGAAAAAAAAAACTTAGCTGACTTAACCAATAAATTGTATAGGAAAAAATATATGATATTCAGGGCTGCAAACGGAGACAATGCCTCCTTCTGAATTTATGGAGGTCCATTAAGCATTATGGTTTGTGTATTATAAGGCAGCACATATAAATGAGATTCTGGAGAAGACAACAGCCTATTTTTATGTTGCTATGATGTTTTGTGACAGATCAGGGGCTTGCTAAGTGCATGTGACACCATTCAGGGAAAGGAGCCCACGGCTTTGGGCAACGGTTTGCCCTGTATACAAACTGGAAGGTTGGAAGTTCATCTGTTCGATCCAGCCAAATTGATGAGAAATTGCTCTGCCTATTAATTATCTCCCCTAGTTTGCAAAAGTGTAGTGCTTGAATGTGTTGACCGAACACACACAATTCGTGTTGTTCTGGGCAACATTCGCAGCATTCCGAAGCTCGGACGGATCGAATAATCTCTTGTACAACTACAGACTACTTATCCACCCGAGAAACAGACTTTACGTTCGTCGCCTTCAATATATTACTCTCGAGTGTATTGTTGGGGAAAAGTCACAAGTCTACAGAGTGTGTTGAATATGCGACTAAGAAGGCGAATGGGATGAGATGTTGTCGAACATCCATATACTTTTCCGTCTTGCACTAAAGCCACATAAATGTTTTCTTTCTCTTAGTAATAGTGAGGGAAATATGCCACTGGCATCATATTGGAAACTTGGTCTTCTCTCCTCTCATAACATTATATTGAGCGTGCATTTGGTAGACATTAAATGATTGAGTAGAAGGATATTCACTATGTCTGGACATAATATTGGTGACTTTTTTTCTTTTAAAGTTGCCTTGCGAATGCCCAATATTACTTGCCTGCAGTCCATCCCCATCGCTGCTTTGATTCTCATGCAGCGAGTGGTGATGCTGGGCGTGTATCTGATCTGATTTCTACTTGTAGTGATTGCGTCGAAAAATTCGACTTTCCCATGTGAGCCATTATATACTCGCAAGTTGACCGTAAATGTGAAAAGGTATTGAAAAATGGGCAAATAATTTTGGGTTTTTTTTTTCATCTTGAAAAATCTCATGACCAACACTATGAATGCCGCCCGTCGTCTCTCTGACAAAAGTCGGACCAAACGATGAAAAAAAAAAACTTAGCTGCCTTAACCAATGAATTGTATAGGAAAAAATATATGATATTCAGGGCTGCAAACGGAGACAATGCCTCCTTCTGAATTTATGGAGGCCCATTAAGCATTATGGTTTGTGTATTATAACGCAGCACATATCAATGAGATTCTGGAGAACACAACAGCCTGTTTTTATGTTGCTATGATGTTTTGTGACAGATCAGGGGCTTGCTATGTGCATGTGACACCATTCAGGGAGAAGAGCCCACGGCTTTGGGCTATGGTTTGCCCTGTATACAAACTGGAAGGTTGGAAGTTCATCTGTTCTATCGAGTCAAATTGATGAGAAATTGCTCTGTCTCTTAATTATCTCCCCTAGTTTGCAAAAGTGTAGTGCTTGAATGTGTTGACCGAACACACACAATTCGTGTTGTTCTGGGCAACATTCGCAGCATTCCGAAGCTCGGACGGATCGAATAATCACTTGTACAAGTACAGACTACTTATCCACCCGAGAAACAGACACTACGTTCGTCGACTTCATTATATTACTCTCGAGTGTATTGTTGGGGAAAGTCACAAGTCTACAGAGTGTGTTGAATATGCGACTTAGAAGGCGAATGGGATGAGATGTTGTCGAACACCAATATACTTTTCCGTCTTGTACTAGAGCCACATAAATGATTTCTTTCTCTTAGTAATAGTGAGGGAAACATGCCACTGGCATCATATTGGAAACTTGGTCTTCTCTCCTCTCATAACATTATATTGAGCGTGCATTTGGTAGACATTAAATGATTGAGTAGAAGGATATTCACTATGTCTGGTCATAATATTGGTGACTTTTTTTCTTTTAAAGTTGCCTTGCGAATGCCCAATATTACTTGCCTGCAGTCCAACCCCATCGCTGCTTTTATTCTCATGCAGCGAGTGGTGATGCTGGGCGTGTATCAGATCTGATTTCTACTTGTAGTGATTGCGTCGAAAAACTCGACTTTCCAATGTGAGCCATTATATATCGCAAGTTGACCGTAAATGTGAAAAGGTATTGAAAAATGGGCAAATAATTTTGGGTTTTTTTCATCTTGAAAAATTCCATGACCAACACTATGTTTGCCGCCCGTCGTCTCTCTGACAAAAGTTGGACCAAACGATGATAAAAAAACTTAGCTGACTTAACCAATAAATTGTATAGGAAAAAATATATGATATTCAGGGCTGCAAACGGAGACAATGCCTCCTTCTGAATTTATGGAGGTCCGTTAAGCATTATGGTTTGTGTATTATAAGGCAGCACATATCAATGAGATTCTGGAGAAGACAACAGCCTACTTTTATGTTGCTATGATGTTTTGTGACAGATCAGGGGCTTGCTATGTGCATGTGACACCATTCAGGGAAAAGAGCACCCGGCTTTGGGCAATGGTTTGCCCTGTATACAAACTGAAAGGTTGGAATTTCATCTGTTCGATCGAGCCAAATTGATGAGAAATTGCTCTGCCTATTAATTATCTCCCATAGTTTGCAAAAGTGTAGTGCTTGAATGTGTTGAGCGAACACACACAATTCGTGTTGTTCTGGGCAACATTCGCAGCATTCCGAAGCTCGGACGGATCGAATAATCTCTTGTACAAGTACAGACTACTTATCGACCCGAGAAACAGACTTTACGTTCGTCGCCTTCAATATATTACTCTCGAGTGTATTGTTGGGGAAAAGTCACAAGTCTACAGAGTGTGTTGAATATGCGACTTAGAAGGCGAATGGGATGAGATGTTGTCGAACACCCATATACTTTTCCGTCTTGTACTAAAGCCACATAAAAGTTTTCTTTCTCCTAGTAATAGTGAGGGAAACATGCCACTGGCATCATATTGGAAACTTGGTCTTCTCTCCTCTGATAACATTATATTGAGCGTGCATTTGGTAGACATTAAATGATTGAGTAGAAGGATATTCACTATGTCTGGACATAATATTGGTGACTTTTTTTCTTTTAAAGTTGCCTTGCGAATGCCCAATATTACTTGCCTGCAGTCCATCCCCATCGCTGCTTTGATTCTCATGCAGAGAGTGGTGATGCTGGGCGTGTATCTGATCTGATTTCTACTTGTAGTGATTGCGTCGAAAAACTCGACTTTCCCAGTCAGCCATTATATATCGCAAGTTGACCGTAAATGTGAAAAGGTATTGAAAAATGGGCAAATAATTTTGGGTTTTGTTCATCTTGAAAAATTCCATGACCAACACTATGTATGCCGCCCGTCGTCTCTCTGACAAAAGTTGGACAAAACGATGAAAAAAAACTTAGCTGACTTAACCAATAAATTGTATAGGAAAAAATATATGATTTTCAGTGCTGCAAACGGAGACAATGCCTCCTTCTGAATTTATGGAGGTCCATTAAGCATTATGGTTTGTGTATTATAAGGCAGCACATTTCAATGAGATTCTGGAGAAGACAGCAGCCTATTTTTATGTTGCTATGATGTTTTGTGACAGATCAGGGGCTTGCTATGTGCATGTGACACCATTCAGGAAAAAGATCCCACGGCTTTGGGCAATGGTTTGCCCTGTATACAAAATGGAAGGTTGGAAGTTCATCTGTTCGATCGAGCCAAATTGATGAGAAATTGCTCTGCCTATTAATTATCTCCCCTAGTTTGCAAAAGTGTAGTGCTTGAATGTGTTGACCAAACATACACAATTCGTGTTGTTCTGGGCAACATTCGCAGCATTCCGAAGCTCGGACGGATCGAATAATCACTTGTACAAGTACAGACTACTTATACATCCGAGAAACAGACTCTACGTTCGTCGTCTTCATTATATTACTCTCGAGTGTATTGTTGGGGAAAAGTCACAAGTCTACTGAGTGTGTTGAATATGCGACTTAGAAGGCGAATGGGATGAGACGTTGTCGAACGCACATATACTTTTCCGTCTTGTACTAAAGCCACATAAATGTTTTCTTTCTCTTAGTAATAGTGAGGGAAACATGCCACTGACATCATATTGGAAACGTGGTCTTCTCTCCTCTCATAACATTATATTGAGCGTGCATTTGGTAGACATTAAATGATTGAGTAGAAGTATATTCAATATGTCTGGACATAACATTGGTGACATTTTTTCCTTTAAAGTTGCCTTGCGAATGCCCAATATTACTTGCCTGCAGTCCATTCCCATCGCTTCTTTGATTCTCATGCAGCGAGGGGTGATGCTGGGCGTGTATCTGATCTGATTTCTACTTGTAGTGATTGCGTCGAACAACTCGACTTTCCCATGTGAGCCATTATATACTCGCAAGTTGACCGTAAATGTGAAACGGTATTGAAAAATGGGCAAATAATTTTGTTTTTTTTTCATCTTGAAAAATTCCATGACCAACACTATGTATGCCGCCCGTCGTCTCTCTGACAAAAGTCGGACCAAACGATGAAAAAAAAACTTAGCTGACTTAACCAATAAATTGTATAGGAAAAAATATATGATATTCAGGGCTGCAAACGGAGACAATGCCTCCTTCTGAATTTATGGAGGTCCATTAAGCATTATGGTTTGAGTATTATAAGGCAGCACATATCAATGAGACATAACATAATATTGGTGACTTTTTTTTCTTTTAAAGTTGCCTTGCGAATGACCAATATTACTTGCCTGCAGTCCCTCTCCATCGCTGCTTTGATTCTCATGCAGGGAGTGGTGATGCTGGGCGTGTATCTGATCTGATTTCTACTTGTAGTGATTGCGTCGAAAAACTCGACTTTCCCATGTGAGCCATTAAATTCTCGCAAGTTGACCGTAAATGTGAAAAGGTATTGAAAAATGGGCAAATAATTTTGGGTTTTTTTCATCTTGAAAAATTCCATGACCAACACTATATATGCCGCCCGTCGTCTCTCTGACAAAAGTTGGACCAAACGATGAAAAAAAAAACTTAGCTGACTTAACCAATAAATTGTATAGGAAAAATATATGATATTCAGGGCTGCAAACGGAGACAATGCCTCCTTCTGAATTTATGGAGGTCCATTACGCATTATGGTTTGTGTATTATAAGGCAGCACATATCAATGAGATTCTGGAGAAGACAACAGCCTATTTTTATGTTGCTATGATGTTTTTTGACAGATCAGGGGCTTGCTATGTGCATGTGACACCATTCAGGGAAAAGAGCCCACGGCTTTGGGCAACGGTTTGCCCTGTATACAAAGTGGAAGGTTGGAAGTTCATCTGTTCGATCGAGCCAAATTGATGAGAAATTGCTCTGCCTATTAATTATCTCCCATAGTTTGCAAAAGTGTAGTGCTTGAATGTGTTGACCGAACACACACAATTCGTGTTGTTCTGGGCAACATTCGCAGCATTCCGAAGCTCGGACGGATCGAATAATCTCTTGTACAAGTACAGACTACTTATCGACCCGAGAAACAGACTTTACGTTCGTCGCCTTCAATATATTACTCTCGAGTGTATTGTTGGGGAAAAGTCACAAGTCTACAGAGTGTGTTGAATTTGCGACTTAGAAGGCGAATGGGATGAGATGTTGTCGTACACCCATATACTTTTCCGTCTTGTACTAAAGCCACATAAATGTTTTCTTTCTCTTAGTAATAGCGAGGGAAACATGCCACTGGCATCATATTGGAAACTTGGTCTTCTCTCCTCTTATAACATTATATTGAGCGTGCATTTGGTAGACATTAAATGATTGAGTAGAAGGATATTCACTATGTCTGCACATAATATTGGTGACTTTTTTTCTTTTAAAGTTGCCTTGCGAATGCCCAATGTTACTTGCCTGCAGTCCATCCCCATCGCTGCTTTGATTCTCATGCAGCGAGTGGTGATGCTGGGCGTGTATCTGATCTGATTTCTACTTGTAGTGATTGCGTCGAAAAACTCGACTTTCCGATTTGAGCCATTATATACTCTCAAGTTGACCGTAAATGTGAAAAGGTATTGAAAAATGGGCAAATAATTTTGGGTTTTTTCATCTTGAAAAATTCCATGACCAACACTATGTATACCGCCCGTCGTCTCTCTGAGAAAAGTCGGACCAAACGATGAAAAAAAAAACTTAGCTGACCTAACCAATAAATTGTATAGGAAAAAATATATGATATTCAGGGCTGCAAACGGAGACAATGCCTCCTTCTGAATTTATGGAGGTCCATTAAGCATTATGGTTTGTGTATTATAAGGCAGCACATATCAATGAGATTCTGGAGAAGACAACAGCCTATTTTTATGTTGCTATGATGTTTTGTGACAGA